>OX104063.1:185203132-185462577 GCA_944474145.2 Dicrocoelium dendriticum
CAAAAAAGACAAACAAAGATTTTTACACAATTTCTCCCTATTAAACACACTTGATCATACGCAAAAGTAACTTGAGCCGAAAATTGCTACGACTACTTACACCCACACCAACTCAACTAAACACACTTAAAACCTAAAACACCTGCTCCACAATCACTGCTCGCCTTCCTTCTTCTCCTTCTCTGATTTCTTCTCTTCTTTTCTTCTTCTCTCTTCCTTCTTTCTTCTTCTTCTCTTCTTCTCTTCTCTTCTTTCTTCTTTCTTTATCTCTTCTTCTTCTTCTCTTCTTTCTTCTTCTCTCTTCTTCTTCTTTCTTCTTCTCTTTCTCTTCTTCTTCTCTTCTTCTCTCTCTCTTCTTTCTTCTCTTCTTTCTTCTCTTCTTCTTCTTCTCTTCTTCTCTTCTTCTCTTCTCTTCTTTCTTCTTCTTTCTTCTTTCTTCTTCTCTCTCTTCTCTCTTCTCTTCTTCTTTCTCTTTCTTCTTCTCTCTTCTTCTTTTCTCTTCTCTCTTCTTTCTCTCTTCTCTTCTTCTTCTCTTTCTTCTTCTTCTCTCTTCTCTTCTTCTTTCTTCTCTCTTCTTCTTTCTCTTCTCTCTTCTTCTCTCTTCTTCTTCTTTCTTCTTTCTTCTTCTTCTCTCTTTTCTTCTCTTTCTTTCTCTTCTTCTTCTTTCTTTCTTTTCTTCTTTCTTCTTCTTCTTCTTTTCTCTTTCTCTTCTTTCTTCTTCTTTCTTCTTCTCTTCTTCTTTCTTCTTCTTTTCTTTCTCTTTCTCTTTCTTCTTCTCTTTCTCTTCTTCTTTCTTTTTCTTTCTTCTCTTCTTTCTTTTCTCTTCTTTCTCTTCTTCTTTCTTCTTCTCTTCTTCTTTTCTCCTCTTTCTCTTCTTCTCTTTTCTCTTTCTTCTCTTCTTCCTTTTCTTCCTCTTCTTCTTCTTTCTCTTTCTTTTCTTCTTCTTCTCTTTCTTCTCTTTTCTTTCTTCTTCTCCTTCTTTTTCTCTTTCTTCTTTTCTTTCTCTTTCTTCTCTTCTTTTCTTCTTTCTTCTTTCTTTCTCTTCTCTTTCTCTTCTTTTCCTTCTTTCTTCTTCTCTTTCTCCTTCTTCTCTCTCTTCTTTCTCTCTTCTTTCTCTTTCTCTTCTTCTTTCTCTTCCTTCTCTTCTTCTTCTTCTTCTCTTCTCTCTTTCCTTACTTCTATTCTCTGTTCTTCTACTTTCTCTTTTGCTTCCTTCTTCTCTTCCTCTTCTTCTTCTTCCGTGGTAAAACCATGGCCATGGTCGTTTTCCCCCCTTCCCCTTCTTCGTGGGACGGAGAGGGTCTAATATGTGGCGTCGGGGGGGGGCGCGGGGCGGGGGCGGGGCGGGGGGGAGAGACCCACTCCCCAGGTAGCCGACACGATTTTATTTAATTTAGGCAAGCAAGCGGAGGTTGAGGTCCCGGTCAGGCGGGGGAGCCGGGGGGGGTCGGCGGTTCGGCGAGCGTCGGGCCTTTTTTTCTTTTTTTTTTCTGGGCGTGCAGAGCCATTATTTTGTAGTCCGCGACAACAAAAAAGCCCTGCCCCCCCCGATCCCCCGCCCCAAACGGCCTCGCCGAAATGGCAAACCCTGCCCTGCATGCAATAGATTAACAATAAATCATTTAAACGACAAACGGACTCTCCCGAACTTTTTTATTTTGTTTCTTGTTTCTTTTCCGACGAAACACCCCCCCCGCCCTACATTTTACAACACCCCCCCACCCAATTATACTAACACACACACGCCACAATACATTATACCAAATTACATCCACGACGACACGCACCCATTTTTACTCTTTCACGGATTTCGTCGTCGCCTTACACGAACCTCGTTATCATTTCAAACACAAATCAAAATCATCAAAAAACATTCAATCAAAACATTTACCTAAATACCGATTGTCGATCGAAAGGTCGAAGGCTTCCTTTCTATGTCAAAGCACATTCAGCAGACAGACCAGGCAGACAGCAGCCCCTTCTAGGGGAGGGGGGGGAGCTTTGTAGCGGCCCCAAAAATAACTCTCTTATCTTTCCGCCGTGTAACAATTTACTTGTTGAAACCCCGTTGTATCACTATTATACTTCTCACTCCTGCTGCCCTTATACTCCAACTAGTAGTTTTCAAACTATACCCACTAACCCGTACAACCGACCCCAAACCCCTCACCAACAAAAACCAAACCGCGGCTGGCACCTCGTCTCGACAGGGCCAAAAACCAACAACCCCCCCCGCCTGGTAAGTTTCCCCCGCCCTCGCGCTCACCGACAGTGTACTCCGGCCTCTCGTCCTGTCCTCCCACGCTTATATATATTCATCCGTGTTCCGTTTTCTTCCCCCTTCCCCCCTGTATGTAGCCGCACATCGAATATCAGTCCCGCTGGTGTCAACTACTAGTCCAATTGCCCTTCCTTCTGAAATCCGCGCTTAAAATTGTTTATTAATATTAATATTATATTACTTCCTGTAATTCTCCGTTCCGCCCAATCGGTCTTCGGACGGGACTCTCGGACCAGAGTAGATAATAGGTATGCCAAAAGTTCTCACACCCTGGTGTGTATAAATATTGTTACTTACTATGGTTGCAAGAATCTTACTCTATCTCTCATACTCACCTGCACTGCACTCTTTTCACACAATCAGTACTCCACTCTACCCCTCTCCCCTCCTTCATCAAGGTGTTGGGTATGGTTCGTGCCACCAAGTAAGCTCACGTCAACGGACCCCGACATTCTGAAAGTCATTATAATACCCCACCTACAACCGAGTATCCAACCCAAATCCCCCTAGCCCGTGCTGACTGTTTGTGTTTCTAAAGACAACAGGGGAGCAATCCTATCAATCCACACAATCGCCCCACAAATCACCTGTTTCTAATTTCCCTTTTTCCCCCTTGGTTAGTATTAAGTTACGGTTGAACAAACGTCTTCTCTTCTCCTCCCTTCTAACTTCTCCCTTAGTATAAACAAAAAACAAAGTTTTTTGGGTGTAAATAATTGGTAATAGCCGATGGGACGTTGTGCTAGAATGTAATGGTCCCCCCCCCCTCCCCATGTCCCCCTCCCAGTCACCCCCCCCCGAACGAATTCTTCAATCTAAATTCTCATCACTACGTGGTTTGGAAGATCTGGTATAGGTGCTCAGAACTGATTCTTACTCATATGTCTCTCTTGCCAAATTTATCTATTTTTATTCATCATCTATCCCTTGTTACATCTCTATTTTGTTATTGAGTTGCTCATCCAGTTCTCTTACTCTTAATGCTTCTAAATTCAGGGATGTAATATTTTCTTTTCTACGTGGCGATAAGTTGCAGTCCTTCATAGCTTTCTCCTCCACGGTTCCTGTGAATGCAAATCCCATACCCAGCTCTTCCACTGTCAAGTATCTCGGCGTTTTTTTTAAATCCCAGAACTTTTATGGTCCACGCACATCTGTAAAACTTTTCAAAAAATCAGTAAACTTTCTTTTTATGCCCTCAGATTTAAGATACTTTCAGTACCTCGTACTTTAATATTCAGGTTTGTGACCTCTTGTATTATTCCCCAGTGGCTATACTGCTCTCCTATCATTTTCTCTGAATTGCTTCAGAAAGGCTACATCTTATTGGTGCGATCGATAAAGCACATTTCTAGATACAGCGGCTTGTCTAGAGATTCTTTAGTCGATTTGATCATTTCCAGATGTCTTGATGCCTGCAATGATTTTTCTCCTAAGATAACAACTGATCGATTTCATCCAT
Source organism: Dicrocoelium dendriticum (assembly GCA_944474145.2). NCBI lineage: Eukaryota > Metazoa > Platyhelminthes > Trematoda > Plagiorchiida > Dicrocoeliidae > Dicrocoelium > Dicrocoelium dendriticum. The sequence continues at coordinate 185,206,876 of OX104063.1, forward strand.
TTCACAATGGTCTTTCCAAAACGCCCTATTTCTCTTCTACTCGTTCGAAATTCAGAATTTTCTTCTACCCCACGTCCTCGTATCCTAATACTGTTTTGTCATCTCTCACTAACATTCTGCGCGAGCGCTAGTTGGAGTAGCAGTTCTGCTTTTTTCTCTTTTTTATCCCTAAGCATGTATATTGATATTATCATCCAAGTATCCGCACTGGCGGTGTGAACGCTGAAAATGAACCCATTATTGTTCATAAAGCTTATTTTGACTTGACTTGACTGCGTCTCAAACTGAAGTGCTGGCCGTACCCTTGTGTACTCTTTGCTCTTTTTGGATCTACTCGGTTGCATACTGTCTCACATCACTTGAAGTCTCAACTTAACTAGCCACCTCGCCCGACATCCTTTCTGGAGTATTTTTAGTCCACCTTACATGTAACCGGAATTGTAAATTTCGTATGGCGTTTCATAAATACCCATGCGCGCACCGTTGCGTAATTTCATTCGTCGAACCCAATTTCCGGTCTCATTATATGGAGCATTCCAACGCCGTTGGAAAGAGCACTCACTCGCCCAAATCCAACATTGTATAGACAGTCGCAGGGAATTTACGTTTCCCCGCAGCGAACCCCACTCCCTCTCACGACAAGTCCAACCTGTGGCGATCCATTCACCCGGTCACAAAACTATCAAACCATCGTGTGAACCCATGAAACATTCTCAGCGCTAAATTGTGAACACCAATCTGAGGCAAACAGTTGTTTTCAATGATTCTCCTACAAGCCGGTACAGATCACATACCGTTAAAATACAAAGAAATGAACGTTGATTGGTTTAGACGTATATCAATGGTTGGAACAGCAGATCGTTCGTCGCTCTTACAGAGATCGGTCGGGGTTACATGATCACACTGACGAAACTGGTGATGGTTTGGTTGATTACTGTTCCGCCTGGGTAGGCAGAGCGATTGAACTATGTTTTTGCGAGCACAACCGGTGTTGGAGTATTCTGGTTCCAGTAGCTTCTCTTATGGCAAACATTCGATTTGTTTAAGGGGACGTGACAAATCACGGCAAGCCCATCCGGAAGGTTAGCCCCATTTATTACTGGGTTCCTTAATTCAACATGACAAATGACTGGCCATTTCGGCCGCTATATGTGTACGCTACAGACGCACTCAGATCGATAGATTACATAAAGGGGGTCGATTTCGACAATTTAACCTTGTTGTATACAGAAATAAGCGGCTTATTGGCGACGATATCGCACTTCCGCAGCTGGAAAAGGGTACGTCATGGATTGTCAGTTTTCTCACTATGAGCTCAGCAATTTTATCACTTTTAAAGCTAAGACGAATGAAGAGAGCTTTCCTTTCAACTACTTGCTCAACCTCCGATGTTATTTTGAGCTGCATGTTGCGCTGGATGACAATTTTCTCGTTGCGTATTCTATGTGGATTACCTCTTCCACATGTGTGACTCGAGCACAATATATCATATCTCACTTGCTAACATCCTTAACGCAATCGCTTACATACTTAACGCAATCAATTACATCCTTAGGGCAGAAGGTATCATTCTTAGTGCAGAAGCTTTCCTCCTTAACGCAAAGGCTATCATCCGATAATCATCGCACTTGCATCCACGTAGTCCTGCGTGGGCAGAGGCTACCAGCCAATAGAATTCGGTATTGCGTAGCGACTACAAACAGTTACGCGCAGAATACTCACGCTTTCGGAGCTGCGTTGGAAAACTGTGTGACTAGCGTGGTCCAACTCAAATGGACGGCAATTGAGACTTTACTAAACGGAACTCAGCCGGTGCACAGTGCGCCGCGCGCCTTCACTGGGCAATAGTGGTGTCTGAGACATCCATTGGAGCGCGCACAGTCCCTGAGGGAAGGGAAATGCGTGCGGTCAGAGCACCGGGTATAAACCTGAAGTGGAGTCAAGCCCCTTTTGTAAGTGAGCAAAGGAGATGTCAGAGGCTACGGCGCAATTGATGCACGCAGTACAACAGTGAACAACGTTGGCTTGGTACTAAAAAGGTGCTCTAAACAAGAGGCGCAGATAGGTTGTCTGGTTTTGGTGGGTATTCAGGCTAGTTCGGTCGGATAGTTGGAGACGCAGTAGAAGCTACCGTTTGACCTCGAAGTCAAGTTGGCCGTAACATAAGGAGCGGAACGATCTCCGTCGAAGCAGAATGGATACCAATCACTACACGTAACTTGTTTATTTATGCGATGAAATAGCACGTTTGTGACGGATCCACAGGTCTAAGTTGAACGTGGGGTAGAAGGTAATCATATTCCAAACAATTCGCCCCCATACGAACCACACAAGTCAAATCTGATCGAGGTAGACAGGACAGCTCCCGGGTGGAAAGATATAATCACTAATGGAGCGAGGAAAGAGGTATGTGATAGATGTTTGATTGCAGCCTTGCAATTTTCTTTCATAGGATATGTTAAACGGTGACTTATATTACTTTCCCTCTTGTTCCGCAAGTACGCAGACATGTACTATTTTCTTGCGAAGGTATTACACTACAAGCGGCTGGTCTCGTGAAATATGGGGGTATAGCGAGCCGGTGCACTCTACAGCAGTGACCCCAAACCTATGTATCGCCGTGGACCGGGCGGCGTTCGCTACATGTAACCCGGCGCGCTGAGGGTGTTTGTTAAACGTTTACGTTTTAGATTGTTTGGAGTGAATAATTTTAATGTAATTGTGATTGAACATGCCTTGAAAATTGTTGTGTCGGAGCCCCACGAATGCTTCCATCCACTAACGGTAGTGAGAACACCAACGACCGAGCAACAAACAATGTTCACGTAGCAAGCGAAACCGGCCACCAAGCGTCTGTCCGTGCAACTCAATCACGATATTCAACTCAGGGCATCCCACAGGCTATGCGGAAAGGCTGGCATTAGATCAGCCGATGCTGGTCAGTTCAAAAAGCGGGTGATCGATAAGTTGCCTCACGAACGAACGAAATACACAAAGTAAAAGCGAATAAGCGTAAGCTTCAATGTCCATACGAGCTAATCACAAATGTGAGGCAAAAGTGAACGTATGCGAGGAACCGGAAGAGAGGTCACGGTGAGTAGGGGTGAGTGGGGCAAAACTCACAAAAGAACGGGGAGCGGTGGAGTATTTTTACCTCCACTATAACAACAAGGAAATCCAGTTACACCAACAAATAGATATAAAGTGATGTAATACGTTGGCTCACTAGAACGCTAAATTACAGACAACCATGAGCGTGTTCCTCTGCAACGAGACTGCTCCATATGGGGGAAATAGGAGACAATGACGCTTGATGTATGCTGCCTAGGTCCAGTTAATTTAATTGCTTTGTTTCGGCTGCTGACACTGCAGAGCACCCCGCTTCACAAAGCTAGATTGTCAGAAGTGGCAATCTGCGCGTAGTTCACTATGACTTTAATTGCAGAACACCGGCAAAGTTGTTTGTCACGAACGTACTATCAAGTCCGCCGTCATTTGCAAACTCAGTAGTGGTACATAATGTGGGATAGATGAGTGGTACTAATGTGATAATCGCACAGATTGTGAGTCAACAGTTTAGAAACTGACCTGCAAATCGTCGGAATCCACAACTTGTAAAGAATCATACACACATTTCTATTATTTATAATCATTCCCCACCAGATGAAAAAAATATCAGATATAGTGTTCTGTTGCTTGGCAATTGAAATGAAAGGAATTTAGTTTATACATCACGTCCAGAAGATGTGCAAGCATGCCAGTTTGTCCGCTATGTATTGCGTAGGAGCGCGAAATATCAACTTCACCCTGTGCGTCTGTGAATGTATACGTTTTCAGAACGTTTGTAGAATCCTGTTCCTGCTGGTAGTCTGATTCATTATTCACATCCTCAGCTGTTAAAATTGATGTGCTTGTCAGGTCCCAGTTTATTTCTATTGTGTGACTTGTTTGGAAATAAGAAGCAATCAGATGGCTGTTAGCCAGTTTGCATCCAACAATTCCTCTGAGAGAGTATCCATAGCAATTGCGTTTGTAGGAGGCACAATTTGCTCATATGTCTCCGGTCAAGTTTGCATTGTTCTCTCAGAATCTATTTCTGCAGTACAAGGAAAGCCCAGTTTAAAAAAACAGAGATGGTTGAGTTCTGCACCTCCTTCCAGGTAGCAGTTATGTAGAACACGACGTCTAATAAATGTACTCGTTACATAAAATCAGTTCCGGATATATCTTTGTGGAATTCCATGATCGTTATAAGATGGAGAAGCTGTTTTTCTCCTAAACTTCGCTTTAGGCGCCTGAATGAGACCATGGTCGTACGGTTGAAGTTACACAGTGGTGTTGGATGACGAGAACTGCAATGTGATATTAAGTAGACAGAATTAGGGAGGGCAACGGCTTTGTCGAGAGAAGGTATGATGTTGCGCTTTTCTGTATTTTGCTGTTAAATCTTCGGAAATAGCTGCAGTCAGTCATGCCTTTTTATTATCCGGGTAAACTGCCGGCAGTTTATCATGTTGATACTTCTAAAATTCGAGAGTTGGCTGATTTCCAAATCACTGCAGCCGGTTCTCGCTCCCCCAATGTGGTAGTGCACAGCATAACTGTGATACGCGCCTTGCTTCTTTTCCCACCTGCGCATTTCTATCCTTTTACACAAAGCCTTTATCCGACATCCTTTTGAATGGCAAAGTAGTTTCATGTGAATTAAAAATATCTTGAGCTGTGTAGCCGGAACATATTTTGGGCAATTTTTCTGCCTAGTCGGATGCAGTACACCTATCTGAGTCACCACTTTCGCCCGATTGCTTACCAAACACAAGATCGTTTACTGCTGAAAGCCTGTAGCCAACTGTTTGACGATGTAAAGCCTGTGTTTTGCAATTCTTTTGCGAAGTGTAATGCTCGTTCGCGAATCACGTGTCCAGATAATGGAATTTCCCCCTCAGTGCTGACTGGCACTATTTCCAGCAATGTGCGTTCATGTATTCGTTACCCATTTTCTATCATTCTTTCAGTCTTGGTGTGTGGTTCATAAAATCATACAAAAACGGCTTTCTTCTTTTATGTTACATGGATTCGTGTTCTGCCAGTGTTAGCGAACTGTTCCTTCTTAACATCGTCGAATCACTGATACCATTTATATGTGAATGCCTTTGGGTTTGCTGAAATAGAACTAGCCATTTGTGGTGGGTTTCGTTGTGTGCGACTCCGCTTTTTTAGTAATCGTGTTATCTGAAACAATGGATTAGCACTTTGCATGATTTCTGTCTTCTTTTTTGAGACGAAGAATACTTAGATTTCATTTCTTATCAGCCTACTGTGAAAGCTAAACAGTACTCTAATGTCATTAGTCTGTTGAAACTGGAAAGAACTCTAATCTTACTTTCGTGTTGTTCCTCTTGTGGCTGTGACTTATTTCGACTGCGAACTAGAGCAGGCGACAATATTTCCATGCATCGGTTTAGGTTCTCATACAATGCTTGAAATGACATCTTTTGATTAGATGACAAGAAGAAATCAGTCCAGTCAGAGGTATGCACAAGGGTAGCGAAGTACCTCCAGTTTATTCCATCAAAATTACACACATGCCTAAACTTGGATTTAGGAGTATATGCTATGTTTATTTCGCTACGGACAACGTTATGGTCACTACCGTGGAGATAGTCGAGTATGTCGATAACTACAACTATTGGTCCAACAGTGAATATGAAATCGAGTGTATCATGCAACTGTGTGGGAGATGCTACATTCTGTGTCCAGCCTCGTACAAGCAAGCAATTCAAGATTTAAGCTTGCTTAGCTGTACTTTTGCACTCGATCCATAAGATGTTTGGTAAGTTGAAAACTCCTCCAACTTCCTTAAAGCGAATAGACGATGCAGGGGCGTGCTTCATCGCGTTCTGAAGGAATCCGTTTTCAAAGGCACCAGAGAACGGTGGTAAATAAACACAACCGACCAGCATACTATTATTACCCAAAGATACTGTTATCCACATGGACTCATCGATGGATGCGAATTGCTCGTCACTGCTTTGTGAAGCACATAAGTAAATGATACGACCACCTCCCATACCAGGACATCCCTCCTTTAGAAAAAATAACAACTTTAGATGACAATAAGATGGTCCGTAGTCTCACTCGTTCACCATGATTTGGTAATTTGTAGGATCTGGAGTTGATGAAAGGAGACGAAGCAGCGAAGCAAGTGCATTTTATGTACTACAGAAAGCGCATTGATGAGGACCAGTTTGAATGTGCAATCATAAAAGATATAAGGCATGCGTTCACATAATATATTGTTTAATCCATCCTCTATTGTTCTGGGACTGTCATGTCTTAAGTGGCTAGCCGTGGTGGAGGATGGACTTGTAATCTAAGCAAAAAGCATGAGGCTAGCTGCAGTCGACGTAAAAAATGTATTCTCAACCTGAGAATATGGAAGCTGGAGCTGATGTATTCTTATAAAGTTTTACTCGCCTGGTTTATTCCGTGCATGGAGATGTATCTCTCGGTGTATAGTGATGAATCCCGCACACCTAACTATCCGAAAGATGACATGAGGATTACTATATCTAAAGGTGGCACAGTATTATTGATTAATGTCATCTTGAAAGGCGGACTCGTCAAAAATTTACGGTAATTTACATGTGTTAACTGGGTCATGATCTGTATTTGGAGTGCCCTTAAGTCGTTCACCCACTGAGGGCACACATACTGTGGTTTGTCTAAAGCAAATATGTTAGCATGTTTAGTTTGGTGACACACTGCAGCTCTAGTATACTCATTAAGACAAATTTCCTCTGGCGTCTTTTCATCCCCATACCTTTTCTGCTGCTTTTCCTCCATTCTCCTTCGAGGATTCGAAAAAAGTAGGTGCATTTTGCCCGTAGTCGCCGACCGAACATTAATTCCGCTGGTGACTTCCCTATCGACACAGTCGGTGTCATGCGGTAAGAGAACAGGAGACGATCCAACTTAGTTTGTAGAGTTCCATGAGTCTGGTTGAGGAGAACTTGCTTAAAAGTCTGGACTGCACATTCAGCCATTCCATTCGACGCAGAATGGTACGGCGCAGACTTAATGTGCTGTATTCCGTGGTTACTCAGGAACACTTGAAACTCTTCCCTGGTAAATAGGGTTCCGTTGTCGGTGAGTACTGTCTCTGGGATACCATAAATGGCGCATATGTAGCGCAGTTTCGCAACGGTTGCTGCGGAAATCTGTTGGGTGACGCCTGGGATACTAGTCGGTAATCGATGACAAGGAAGAGCCGTGTCAAATACGGGACAGTATAGAAATTGGAGGCGACTGAACCCAAGGTGTGTTTTGCGAGCTACAAAAATAGGAAGCGAATCAGCCAGAGCGAGAAACGGTGCAGCAAGGTACTCATCATAACCATTTGTGTCAACGGAAGTGCCGTCAGTAAAACAAGTGGATGTTTTGAAGGTTACAACGACCGTAAATTCCAAGGTTGCAAAACACTGCAAGGACATATTTTCCGGAACACCGCAAAGGTCTCCCCCTAGTAGTCAGAACAATGGAAGCCTTCGATGGAGCTGTTAGTGGGGGAAAACGAAAGGTGAGGATAGGTGCGAATAGTTACATGGGCTTGAACAAGGGCTCCGAAGATGGGGTGTGTAGCAGAGTTCGTTGGGTCCAGGCTTTTGTTATTAATTATTTATGATGATCGTGTGGACCATAGTGCATCATCGGTGGGCGGTCGGGGGGAGCTGATCGGACTGCAAAAAAACTGGCTAGTCCAGACAAAAGGCCGCCAGGACATTCCCTCTGCTGCAGACCCGACGGTGCGCTTAGGAGTTGTCACTCTTCCCACCGCACACCAGCTCACGGTCCTCGTTCCACGAAGAAATCCGACGTCCTCCTCCGCAACGCCTAGCCAAGTGTTTGGGGACCAATCCGATCGTGGCTGTCTGCAACCGAGGGCGACTGACTGTTCCTCGGGTCAGGAAGGGGGCCTTGGGTCGGCTGGCGAGTCACGTGGGGGTTGCGTTGTGCCAGTTGGTAAGTCAATCGTCGGTTGCCTTGGCAGTTCCGGCGGTTAAGTTTCTGTAAGGTAGAACTCAGAGGGGGTGTGCAAAGGTCGGGGGCAGTGACTTGACCCCGGAGAGGAAACATAACATACATGCTTAAAGCAAATACGCTTTTCAGGCTTTCAACGTGTTTTGGGTTTTTGTCGATTTTGCAAAATCTTTGTGGATGAGAAGCACGATTACCACTAAAGACGAAGAAGGCGTGTTAATGGAAATAGCAAACGTTTACAAACTCTGAAAGACGGACCGGACCTTTGACCACACTGCGTCGGTGTGGAACAAGACATGAGTGCAGGTAGAGAGTCCGCTGTGCATTTGCACATCTCTAGTCTGCTCACGGGGCGGAGTCGGGCATAGTGAACGCATGCATTGAGCTAGGGAGGATGCAAAGTTAGGCGGAGGCATACCCGACGATGCGGGAGGTGAAACGCATTCTCCTGGCAACTTTAGCGTTGTGCCGTAAGCCAGCTCTGCTGGTGCACATTGCAAGTCAGCTTCGATGCTGCTGCGAATGCCTAAGAGTACGAGCGAAATGTTTTCGCTCCAGTTAGGTTCGGAGGAGGCGCAGAGTGAGGCTTTAAGCTGTCTAAGGAAGCGTTCAACTAAACCGTTGGCTGCTGGGTGATACGCTGTGATAGGAATGCGGCGACAGCCTAAAAAGTTGCAGAACGTGTCGATTTATGAAGATACGAAAGGGGTTCCTCGGTCAGTTGTAATGGTGGATGGGCATCCGTAGTGCGAGACCCACCGGTCTAAGATGGCCCGGATAACAATCTCAGCTACGCAGTCTCTTACGTGAATGGCTTCTGGCCATCTGGTGAAGCGGTCGACACAGGTAAGAATGTATACGAATCCACGTGAAGGAGGCAAGGGACCTACTAGGTCTAAGTGTACATGCGAGAACCTAGAGTCCGGGAACAGAAATGAACCAAGATGACTGCGGGTGTGACGATGTACTTTGGAGCGCTGACATTGAATACAAGCGCGAACCCAGGTGCGAACATCTTTGTTTACGTGTGGCCAAACGCAGCGTTCGGTGACCAGTTTCAAAGATGCACGGATACCGGGATGTGATCGTGAGTGCAGTGCGTCACAGACTGTGCGTCTGAAAGAGACGGGCACGAGGGGTTTAGAACAACCTGTGAAAGTGCCACAGAGAATGGTTCCTTCCGTGGTTTGGAGATGAAATGGTTGCAAATGCAGCGAAGTGGACTGCAGAGTGCGCTGTATATCTTCGTCTTGAGCCTGAGCCGCTGCCATGGCGGCAAGTTCGACGGTGGGCAAAGACTGGAGAGTGAGGTTGACGCGTGAGAGAGCGTCGGCGACGGGATTGTCGACACCTGAGACATGACGTATGTCAGCAGTGAACTGCGTGACAAAGTCTAGATGTCTTGTTTCCCGTGATGAATATTTGTCGCAAGCAGAGTTGAAGGGGAAGATGAGGGGCTTGTGATCAGTGTAAACCGTGTAAGCGCGGCCTTCGATTGTGTGCCGGAAGTGACGGATGGCTAAGTAAATTGCGAACAGTTTTCTGTCAAACGTGCTGTAGCGGGATTTCGCTGGCTGCATGCGTTTGGAGAAGAACCCAATGGGTTTCCACTACCCACCAACGTGTTGTTGGAGGAAGGCTCCTGCCGCGACGTCTGAGGCATCAGTTGTAATAGAAAGGGGTGCATTCGATTCGGAATGAGCAAGGAGGGCTATGTTGGAGATAGCATCCTTGAGCTCGGTGAAGGCTGTCCGTGCTGTGTCAGGGAAAGCGAACTTACGTTCATACCATCTGAGTAGGTCATTCAGAGGCTGCATGAGCTGAGCGCAGCGCGGAATGAAGCGTCTATAATAATTGACCAAACCACAAAATGGACGAAGGTGCTTGAACGAATTGGAGCTGGGATCTGGGAGCTGGATCTTATCAGGAAGGACTTCGATATCAGACGATGCAAACAGGTGGCTTAGGAATTCTACCGTTTTATTCCATGAGTTTGCACTTACTCTGGTTGACTGCCACCGTGCTGGGTCAAGCGCTGTAAGAGAGTTCAAAGATGCTCGAGGTGCTCTTGTTCCGATAAACTGGCTACTAAAATATCATCGAGGTAAGAATAAGCGAAGTCTGAGCCACGATTGACATCGTGGGTGAAGCGTTGGAAGGTTTGTGCGGCGTTGCATAGTCCAAATGGCATTCTTAAAAATTCAAACAAACCGAAAGGAGTGATAACGGCTGCTCTAGAAATATCTTTTTCTTCTACAGGTATCTGGTGATAGGCGCGAACCAGACCGATCGTGCTGAAGATCGTCTGACCTGTGGGGCATGCAGTAAGGTCCTGCATGTTTGGGATGGGATACCTATCTGGGACGGTTAACCGATTGTGTGCGGGGTAATCACCGCAAGCGCGCCGGTCACCAGATTTTTTGGGGACCATCTACAGGGGGACAGGACTAAGGGTTGTCGGAAGGGCGGATTAATCCAAGTTCAAGCATGTACTTGGGCGATAGTCGGCGTGGACGGCATGAGACGGGTGGGCCATTCGTTCGTATGTGGTGCGGGACTTGCGATGCCATGGGTAAAGTTGCGTTCCTTGGCTGAACGAGCTTGGAATACTGGGAAAAGAAGTTGGCGTAGTTTGGCGAGGTCTGAGGAAAGTCGTAGATCGGGGATATAGATGCGATATCGGCGGTGATGCCACGTACACTGAATTTCGTTTCAGTGTCGACTATAATCTGGCGTTTCGCATCGACAAAGAGGTCGAAATGCCTGAGAAAGTCAATGTAGATGATGGCAAAGGGGACTGCAGCGACGGTGAATACCAAGCGGAATGTGCGCCGAAGACCTAGGTCCAGGATAAGCGACGGATGACCGTAGGTGGCTATTGGTGTACCATTGGCAGCACTTAAGCTTGTCGACAGAGAAGCGATAGGCTCACCTGGCATAGGGGGAATGACGCTGACTTCCGCCCCGGTATCAACTAAGAGCTTGGTCTCGGAATCATAATCCCTAGTGTAGATGAGACGACTATAGGCTTTGCCAACATCGTTCGTGACGGTTACAGGCCGGCGTGGCGAATCATCTGTAACGAAGTAACTACATGGCTGTACGCACTTACGGTCTTTATTACTAAAACGCGAGTGGTAAAAGCAGTAACCCGGGGCACCAAGTTTTGTGCGACAGGGCAATGATTCAGAGCGGTGCGGTACTTACGGTTTAAAGTGAGTTCCTCGATCTGGCGCTGAAGCGACGCTATCTGCGATGATAAGGCGTCTATTGCCGACGCTAGTCGCGGGTATCGGTGTAGTTGCGCCATCACAAAGCTGCTTAGGTGCTTTGGTTTCAGTCTCTGGCCGGTACCGTTCGATGACGCGGTCCGCCAGACCTGCAATTACTGTGCTTGGCAAGCCACTTGCTACTGCAGTGATAGCCTGAGTGCTTTCAGGAAGGCGTTGCATCCAAAACTCGCGGAGAATCCCTACATCCTTGCTGGACGTGCCGATGAGCTGTTGCATTTCACGCAACAAGGCTGCGGGCATCCAATCGCCTAGTTGCAGATCACTAAATAGTTGCTGCAGACCGACCTTGTCAGAAAGCGTGATTCGCTGAATAATAGTCTGTTTAAGAGTCTCGTATTTCATTACAAGCGGGGGCAAAATATGACGTCACCTGCGAGGATCTACTGTGAGGAAGGGGAGATATTAGCTGATTATACATGGCGAAATCAGAAGAAATCCTACGAATGTAAAATACGGATTGTAGATGCAAAAACCATGACGAAGGATCCTTATCGCAAGAAGATGGATGGGCTAACGCAACTGTATTGACCAGGACTGGCTCAACCGCGCCGACCGTGTATGGAGATGGCTTATCCTCTAGATAATCTAATACAAAAAGTGAATAAAAGAATGTGGTAGGTGAGAAAACAATGTGATCACAAGTAATGAATCACAAAATCGCTGGAACGAGCTCACCAGAATGGAAATTCAACATAGTGGACGGTGTGTTCTGTAGCGGGGTCATCAATTGTTGGGTGTCGCCTGGGATACTAGTCGATAATCAGTGACACGTGAGAGCCGTGTAAAATACGGGACATTACAGAAGTTGTAGGCGGCTGAACCCAACGTATTTACTGCAGGCTACGAAAATAGGAAGCAAATCAACTTGAGCGAGAAACGGTGTAGCAAGCTACTCATTAAAACAATTTTGTGTCAACGGAAGTGCCGTCAGTAAAACAAGTGTAGGTTTTGAAGGTTAAAACAACGGTAAAATACAATGTTGTAAACTACTAAAAGGACTTGTTTTCCGGTACGTTACAGTGTCCTTATGGATACTTCTGCAGCAGTAGCTGAAGCTTTTAACAATTATTTTGCTGATTCTTTTACTAATGAGTACGATAAACTTTGGTTCGCCCCACACAGTACAATAGGCCATGCACCTATATCGAAATTGGTTCAATCAAACGTCAAATCAACGCTTTGAAGACTACATTTCATCCTGGTCCAGATGAAGTCCCTGAAGAACTTTTGAAGTCTAGTGGGAATGATGTGCTCTGCTTTTTACTACATCAAAGATAACTGGGTTTTATGCCGATCAGTGGAAACTAAGGGCGTAGACATAAGATTAAAAATATCGGCCTATAAATCACACTACTATAATCTCCATAATCATGGAGGGCCCAGCTAAAAATTAAATCGTTAAATTCCTAACCTTAAACATTCGTTTCTCACTTTTACAGTACGGATTTCTTCAAAAGCGTTCAAGTGTCACTTGCCAGGTAGATTTCTTTGATAACTTAACAAAGTCGACAGACTGGTGTGGCCTGTATGGTACTTCATTTGGACCTTCCAAAAGCGTTCGATAGAGTTTTACGCAGAAGGTTTATACATAACTTCGCCTTTTTGGAATCGCAGACTGACTACTATCCTGTTTAGAAGCTTAGCTTACTGGTCGAAGGCAGAGAGTCCAGTTAGAGTAGTATCTGTGGGAAACATGAGATATTACTAGTGGCGTGCTAAAAGGTAGTGTACTCTGCGGTCTTCCTTCTTGATATATGTAAATGATCTTTTTCTTGCAATAAGGAATGGTAGAACTTCTTTGTTCGCAGAAATAGGAATTTTGAATGCCACTGATTCTCACTCTCCGTTTTTTATATCTGTGATCCAAAGTGATCTAGTTTCGCTGGAAGACTAGTATGCCGGATCATCCGTGAAATGTGCACCAACTAAATGCAGCCATATGTGCTATGGATGCTTGGTTCCACCTGAATGTTTGTTTTATTGCATTGAATCCCACTTCCTTTATGCGAATCAATATGTGACTTAGGTCATTACTCAAGTTCGTAGAATATCAAAGGACAAATTAAGTATGCGGTGGCTAAAACACGACAGAATATTGTTATGCTCGGCCGCTTGTTCATAACAAGTGGTTAAGCACTTGTCATTCAAACTGTACGTCAGGCCATTATTCGAATACTGTGACCCCACTTTTAGTCGCAATAGAAGATGCGACACGAGTGCACTCGAAGCTACGCAAGCATCGAGTACGAAAAGAATCGTGGGCTGCACCTCTACGCTCACTTATAAAGCTAGATGTTATTTGTTAAAAGTCGAACCCCTAAGGCTTCAAAAATTAAGGCTGAATTTATGTCTATTATTCAATATTGTCCATCGACAGACATACGCCAGTTACTATCAGCCGGTGTTCCAAGTATCTTCACTGTATAACCTAAGAAACAAAGACTATATGGTAAAACTTCTCGTAGCCGCACACGTCTGCGGTACGACACGTTTACACACAAATATCTCACCTCATGTAATAGACTGCCTCAAGCCATCAGCAGTACATCCTCGCTTCGAACATTTAAGATGCAACTAAAAGAGTACTTAACTGCTAATAACTTAAGAGCTGTGTTGTGTCAGTTGCACAGACGAATGGGTCTACGAGCACGGGCCTGATAACACCTAAGTGCTTGCGGAATTCGTAATATAAAAGTACAGATAAATATGGCGAGAAGGGCTTTTCGACACGCGTTCCATTATCATGAAATTTCTTTGCTAGATAACAGCTTTGTCTCTCATTTCTTCCTACAACTTTGTTACATCCTTCGGTATTGCTCAAAGTGATGACACATCGTTTGCCTATGAAAACATTGGTTGTTCGATAGGTTGGATAACTGTGATTTATCTCTGATTTTCTCTTGGTCGATTTTGGTATATTCTCCGTGCTACTCAGATTGGTGGCCCGTTGGGGGCCTATGAACACCTGTGTAAACATTCCAAACCTATTCATTGCCAAGCCATTGCAGTGGCTTACGAGGCTCTGCGAATCAGACCCTAATAACCGCACTGAGGATGTTGCCTAGCTTGGCAATGAAACGTGTGCAACAAAAGTAGCCAGCTCGGAGAACACATCAACCCTCTCACAGCACGGCTAGTATGGTGAACTGAATGTCGGACATGGGCAGCGTAGGCAGCGTCACATGCGAACTTCGTGGCCACACAGCACAGATGCATCATTGCAAGCCCGGATGCGCGCCGGCTAACAAACGCGCTCAAACTATCACATATCAAACTATCACACATTTTGTCACGCTGTCTTTCAGATCATCGTAGCGGTTTGGAACTACTGGACGGTTCTGCTCATTTTTCGGTAGTAGATATTTGATTTTGCTCAAGTGGTAATTCACTGGATCGCATCTACACCTGATCAGGATGTCGTCTGTGAACTGCTCCATCATTTAGGTCTGCAATCTCCAACATTCGCTCTCCCAATTTACGCGTGATAATTCCTTATACTGGCACTAAATCATTACCACGAAAGTGCACAAGTTCAGTCGAATCAAGGCACTGTAGGGAAGCTCAAAGTGTTCGAGATTTGAAAGGAAGGGCCGAAGATTGTTTTGAGGTAGAATGACATGCATTACGGTACTGAAGTAGAAAGTTATCGGTAAATGTTTCCAGTTCATTTGCATTTTGGGGATTCGCTGATTTTATGACCGATTTAAGTGTTCTCACAAAGTTTTCGGCTGCGCCATTCGAACACCTGTGACGTGGTGCTGTTCTCAAATTTCGGCATCCACTTGAATCAAGCCATTGCTTTACCTGCGTGGCGCAGAAAAGTGAACCATTGTCGGTAATAAGACCTTACGGTATTCCCTCCCGCCTGAAGCACTTTCGTAACGCTTTCAAGGTAAAAAGCAGTCATGCTTTTAGTCCAGAATACCTCAGCCTATCGCGAATAAAAGTCAATCACAACTAATGCATAATAGTTTGTCAAAGACGGTGCACAGAAATCGGTGTGAATACGTTGCCAAGGAAGACAAAATTCGGATTGAACTGAAAGTTTTTCTACTTTGTGTTATCTTTGGAAACCTTCGCTACCTTTTAGCCGACCATCCCTTATTCTTGACAGAACTCACAGGACCATAAGAAGCATGGGTTTCACGAACCAGATCACTACGTGACATAGGAAGTGGTTATGTAAATAGACACATATATGAAGCATTGGAGAATTTGGTCTCAGATGCAGTATCCGTTGGTAACGATACTTGGACCTTTGGCTGACACATGATTTCCAGACCCAAAATGCACGGAGAATGATGGGTAATGAGAAAGCGCATGCGAGCCTTTGTCTTGTTCTCAACTTCAACCTCTAGGTGGCATTCACATAAGAGTTTCAGCTGGCGGCCGGTGATACCTAGAATAACGACATCGGTTGGAAGGATTTCCTTTACAGGACCGACTCGTGCGAAAAACTCTTTGTTTATGACTGAGCGCTGACTTCCAGTATCATTAATGAGAGCAGCTCTACAACCGGAATGGAATCTAAGGGATTCTTTCATGGACAAATGACCGTCACATGTATGTAAACTCTGGACACAATCACACAAAAGGGTTTACTTGTGTGGTCTAGGGCTGAGTGACTTACAAGACTTGGTACGATAAACTTTCTTTACGTGGCTCACTTTACCACACGATTGACAAGCAGCATTACGAAATCAACATTGATCACGGAATTGGGACTTACCACTAACACTTTCCGGTAGGTTTCTTCGGTTTACTTGTGGACTGTCGAATCTGTGACCGTTGAATTTTCTGCTGCTTAGTAGAAGCACTCAATAAGATATGGTCAAACTGGGTAGTCGTGGCAGTAATGTCCTCGTGTATTCATGAATTTCACGGGTTTCGGTGTATGCCAAACCCGCTTTTGACAGTAACTGCTTTCGTAAATCACTGTTATTGACGCCAGCAATCAAGCGGTCTCGAAGTTATGTGTGAAACTGGTCGCCGAAATTACACCTGGCAGCATATATATGAAGTTGCCACAAAAAATCACAAATTTTCATGTCTGTATCACGAACCAAGGAATGAAAACGAGTCCTTTCAACGGTTTTGAACTTGACAGGCATCAGGTGCTTCAACAGTACATATTGGAGAGTAGCAAATGGTAAGATACTCGGTGCGTGTTTTCCAGTAAAGAATATCCCTCGCGTCCGGCTACAGTCAGGAACTATGCGGATTGGTTTTACTTTTTGATATCCCTCCGAATGCTACACCACAGCTCAAATCGACAGACCCAGTCTTGAATTTCACTGGCACCAGCATGAAGGTTAAGAGTTTCAATCGTAGGCACAACTATTATTAAAAAAACTGTTGCGGCGCCGAATGTACTATTCGTAGTTTATCGGACTAACAGCGTGTAGCTGACCAATATCCGTAAGTAGGAGAAGACAAGGAATTGTAGGTAAAGCCAGCTATTGAGGGATTCAGATGCAACGGGAGTACAGGAATCAAGTAGGCACTGAATTCATACACACAGTAGTTGTAAAGCATAGTCGCCTCAGCCAGTGACACGTATTGGGACGATCACGCACTCGGTAGCATTTGCACGGTCGTTTGAAGTCACATGCTGCAGAAATAATATAGCACGGCTAGTATGGTGAACTGGATGTCAGACATGGGCAGCGTAGGCAGTGTTACGTGCGAACGTCGCGGCCACGCAACACAGATGCATCATTGCAATCCTGGATGTGCGCCGGCCAACAAAGGCGTTATTTCAAGATGGATGCAGTTCTCTGTCTAACCGTTTGTCATGTTATCATTTCTGCTCACACACCACTATACATAACTTATTGTTATATACCAATCCAATGCAATTTACATTACATTTACCATGTACATATTGCCACTCACATCCTAAAATGTTGGTATTTTACTTCCTTTTCCCATACATCCACCTAACCGTATCCGAACGTTTTGCAATTATCATGGATTCCGAAGAACTTTGAAACGAAACCGATGGCGCAACAGTCTATGGAATTGGAGCCTCGGGTTTTTGTGTAGCAATTTTGTAAAATATTCTGCCTTTCCTTTGTACCTCATGATTGGACCGGCTTTGGTGGGTCGTGCCTTATCTAGTTCAGAATATACCAGTTTAAAGCTCGCCCTCCAGAGCATCTTCCGAACAGACTTTCCGAGCCCTCGATTTGAGAAGGCGAAAGGGCTGCGCCTGTATGTTGCAGTAAGAAAGTATTGAAACTTGTATTTTGGCCGAACAACTTTTTGTTTTTCTTGATCCTCCGTAATAGCAAATCATCGAGGAATCAAAGCTGGCCTTTTTGTTCACGTTCGTTGGTGAACTTGGTTGGGGCGTGTTCATTAGTTATCACTACCACTATGTCTTCTACACTCAAAGCTCTTTTGGTCACGCAAAATTTGTCATCGATATAGCGTTGGTACTGGTCGAAGCGACTTACAAATGGACTTGGTGCTTCATCTACTAGTTTGCCTAGAAAAATATCCGCCAGCACTGGTCCGGGTGGGGATCATATTTCGATTCCGTCATTCTTCCGGCAATAGATGCGGTTGAAAGTGATTTGGACATAGTAATTGAACATCAACACCTATTCCTTCAAGCTTAAATGAATATTGTTCTCATGGACGTAGTTATGCGAGTATTCTATAGATTCTAGCAGCGGTACATTCGTGAATAGAGAATATTCATCTAGCAAGGACATTTTCTTTTCTTTTAAGTTTCCATCCTTATTGTGCTGAACGAACACTATGTCGAGCAATTCGAGCTCTTGTGTGTTCCAACGTTTCTTATGACCACTGACAGTGTGATTGTACACTCAGTCTGTCTCGAACAATATTGGATGCAGACGCACGCCTTCTTTATGTACTTTTGGGAGTCCATAAATTCTGGGGATAGATCTTCCCACTGACCTTGGACTTACAAGAAATCAAGCACGTATTAATCCGTGGCTACCTAGATTTTCAGACACTTTCATATTATGCTCCGCCCTGTTCCTTTTGTCTTTGTCTCACATTCTTACAGAAAACATTAATTCTTTCCGGAGAATCTGGTTCATTGCCAGGATATACCACTAATTTTATGCGGCTTATATATTGTTATGTGCCAGAGTTTCCCAGCCGCGTAAAGAAAAAAAAGACAAACAGGATGAGCACATAAGACCTCTACTCTCCATTCTGAGGTACTGTCCAAATGGCTGTTATTAAAACTCACTCACCTGCTCACTCGATCGAACGCACTGAGATAGCCACATGAATTGGCGGCGATAACGTGGACTGTCTGTTTGTCCGGCGATTGCGAGCGCGCGTGTGAAAATGACTTTATTGCTCGCCAAATATTACCACACATATGATTATGCCTTCGTTCCCTTTTTAGCCCGGTTAGGACTGTCATATATTTTCCGTATACTCATACCATGTTGATATTGGCAACAACAATTAACCAACGGGGACTTGAACCATAAACAACGATTCTTAATAGGTAATAAAGCGCATACTTACTACGTCCCATAGGATGACCGGAGTAAAGAATCTACGGCGTGTTTGATAATCTGGTCCGGAGCTAGGAGCGGTTGCACTCAGGTGCTGACGTACAACCGGTACGCTGAACTGCTAACTGTCCAATGGCGCAATTTGCTTTGCCGGCAGGTTTGAGATGGGACACAGGCGCCCCATGCGCGCCTACGATCGCAGAGCATGCCGAGCCGCTCGGCTATGAGAAGTAAACTTTAGGCAGACATCACAGCCGCAATGAATGCGTCATGCCTCTACCGCATGGCGAGACCTATGGAACGTACGCCGTTCAGCTGTGAGAACTGGATGTGAGCCGGACACCACATAGCTGCACTGAACGTTTCATACTTCGCTCGATCGGTAGTCGGCCTTCATGCAGGTGAAAATCCAGCAAAGGGTTTCCTGCGAAGTGTGGCGCTTTGTTGGCAATTGAGCAAATCAGCCTGGCCGTATGTGATGACCGGTCGATGGGCGCCGTATTGCTATCACCACAAAAGCTGTTGTGACCTCATGACTGGCTTCCAACAAACGCGTAAGCTTTACTTAGGCTGCTTTCACTGCTGAAGGAAAGCATACTGCCAGAAGCACATTATCAGATTACAGTGTTGCTCGCTTTGCCGTTTCGATTGCGTGTGTGTTACAGCTGAAAACTCACCCTTCATGGGTGCATAAAAACGATTTCTTGATTTGACGACGTGACAATGCTCTTAGATTTCAGTCTTCCCCGACGCACTGATGGCACCATTAGACAGCACACCAATTTAGTCATGAATGGAACTATTGCCCTCATAGTCAGACAATTGTCAGTTGTACAAATTGATCAGTCCTTCGATGGTGTTTCTCATGTACAATGGAGAATATACATTCCTTCACTTATTTACTTCTGTTTACAGGAAATGTGTGAAATGCCGGTAAATATCAACGAATTAGATGTTCCAATTTCTCACGTCGTTTTGGCTGCAGTGGAACATTCCACGAATAGGGTTGGCGAGCAATTTCTGCAATGTCATCAAAAAGATATGCCTATATTCCTTCACAATGTTCTCTTTTAGTTCAGCCGGGTTTTTATGTTTTGTTCTATGAACTCTGCGCTTCAAGTATCCCCATAGGAAAAAATCCGTGGGATTCACATCCGGTGATCGCATAAGTCATCCTAGCGGTCTTCCGCGACTGATCCAACGTCCACCGAATGTCTCGTTTAGGTAGGCACTAACCGAATGTGCGGGTGCGCCACCCTGTTGCCACCAAACGTTATTCATTAACCCTTCCGACTGTAGCTGCGGAAGGAAGCTGCTCTGCAACATTTCCATGTACTAGGATGCTATGAAATGTCAGACATTGGTACTGTTAAACGACAACCTACTGGACACACTTCTGGAAAAGAAAAGGGCCCAATGATTTTTCGACCAGTCAACCCAGCCCAGGCCATGATTTTCGCGCTGCTGCACACGTAAAGCGCTACATTGCCGTGGGTTCGTCGTTGCCCAAACATGTTTCGCATCTTCGCCATGCAGAGGGAACACCGCCTCATCGGTGAACGAAATTGAATGCATGTCCAGATTGTTTAAAAACAAACGGGCGAATCCCAGGAGCTTCTGTGAATCGCATGCGTCCAAGACTTGCATCTCTAGTGCACTGTACCATCGGAATTTTTCCTTTTATATCCGATGCACAGCATACGGTGTGGTTTCGCAATGTTGCACGAGTTGCCGAATGTTAAGATGGCTGTTACTTCGTACCACTTGTGCAACCGCGCAAGCTGCTACTTCATCCATGACGGGGCGAGACCGTCCGCTTTGTTTATTGTTACAAACCTCTACGCTATATCCGATTCTGGCCGACCATGAGTCGTTCGGAGCTCGCGCTTTGCTCTCCTGTGGCTGTATTACTGGACCCGCGTTCACTCCTGTGGGCTTCGCTAGCGGCGTATTTGTCTGATTCATTGAGTCCTCGACAAATACCTACTCAATTGTTCTGGGCCCAGGCTCGTTACCAGATGCCGCCCGTGATCCACTGTCGGCTCGAACCGCAACGCTCGCAGACCTTTGTCTCCTCCCATCCATTGGGCCCGTTTTAATTCTCTACAATCCTGTTTTCGTTGTCGTTCCGATTCACGAGTACTCACTGGTTTCCGCCGCCCTACAATGCGACGAGCAAGAGCATTTCAAACTGATGGACACGGACAGAGAATGACTCAGATGCGACGTGCAGTCAGACTCCATTAGGTAAGATTACAAAAACGAGCACTTTCTGTAGCTTTCGATATACTTCCTTCTCAACAGAATCTACGCTGCAGGCTGACAGTGGATGAAACAGCAGCTCAGTATCAAACACGTTCACGTGCACAGCAATTGCACCATTTCAATCGCCAAGCATGCCAGTAAAACCCTGCTGAGTATTATGGTTTGCGTCAATATGTTCTCATTGACACCATGACTGAAGTGTGTCCGTAGTACAAATCGCTCAAATTTAATGGGGAAACGTATGAATTAGTTTGCGCTGCAGGGAAATCTGAGCCACCTCAAATGTAGAACCGCCAGAGCCATTAAAACTGCGGACTCACAACATTTCCTTTCGAACGTAAGGAAATACGACTCATGCTTCCAAACGAGGTCTTTCGGTGCAGAAATCTTAATAGCTCCATTCATGCCCACCTTCAGCGTACAAGGACAGACTGGTCATAAAGCCCTGCTACCTTTTCCAGAGGATCAACATAACTTCCTACAAAGGTACCTCATCGGTGATTACAACGAGGGATTGAATGCACGCTGCGGAATTTCTACAGGCGTAAAATGGTCCATCGCTTCCCAATTGCAAGAGGTTCTTCATCAAAAAAGAAGTTAGTGAGTTTGTTCAAAACAGTTATTGACATGATGACATCTGATACACACAAGATTGTTATTCGTGCTGACCAAACGCCAACTGGTGAAGATGTGCGAAGATTTAATGCTGCAAATATAGACGAAGTTGCAATCGTTATAGTCGGAGATCAATTCCGACCGAGAGATATTGTTTTTCATTGGAGAAACGATCAGCTGAAAATAGTGACCGAAGCTCATTAATGCTACGATGCTCTGTAATATCCAGTCATTCTTTGGGATGGTGCTGATGGATATCACTTCAAGGTCAAAATGATAAATCCAGTCAGTTTCCGAGATACACATAAGAAATACAGCCCAGTGAACTTTTATACATACAGATTAATGATTGGAGAGAATGAAAACAATCGCATGTTTAAATGTCGTCAAGTGTTTCATCATTACATCGTCGATATGTACGCATAAATTGAAACAGGACGTTTGTTATTCATCTGGTTACATCAGATCAAGCTTCGCTCTGAAGAATACGTTCATTTGAAAGATGCGGTGGTGAATGACGTCAATGCAGCTGACGTTGGGCGACTCAGCATTTTGTCATCCTCATATACAGACAGTCCATGTCATATATTTTAGTACGCTCAAGGTGTTATTGCGTATGTTCATCATTACGGGCGTCCCGACCTATTCATTACATTCACATGCAATCCAAGTTGGGACGATATACAACAAATCTTACTCCCTGGGCAGTCGCCGGTGGATAGACATGACATCACAGCACGTGTTTTCAGACAAAAGCTGAAATCGCTGATGAACTTAGTGGTAAAACATGAGGCCTTTTTGCCGGTGCGTTGTCGGATGTACGCAGTGAAATTGTAAAAGAGAGGCCAGTCACAGGCGCATACAGTAATATGACTCTACACTAAAATCACTTTCGACGAAATCGACGATGTAATATGTGATGCAACACCCGATCCTGACGTCCATAAGGATTTACATGGAGTTGTGGAGAAAAAATGTGATACATGAACCCTGCGGTTCACTGAATCCAAACACACCATGCTTGATAGACGGAAAATGCTCAAAACGATATCGTCGAGTATTCTTATCGAACACGCTCACAGGAAATGACGGATACCCCTTGTACAGAAGACTATCAGTAGCAAACGGCGGTAGTCACTATACAAATGCGAAACGGTGACATCGAAATTGTTAACGGCTGGGTTGTTCCGTATTCGCCTTTACTATTAACAACGTACACGGTGCACATAAACGTGGAATACTGCAACACCGTCAACTCAAGCAAATACAAATGTAAGTACGTGAATAAGAGCAGTGAGATGGCGCTTTTTGGCCTAAAGTCAAACAGAAGTGATATGAATACGGGCATACAAATGGCTGAAATCGCTTAGCATCAGGCTGGAATATTCATAAGCAGCAATGAACTTGTATGGCTCTTTCTTTCATTTCCGATACATGCACGAAATCCAGCTGTTGTTCACTCAGCAGTGCACCTGGAGAACGGACAACCGGTTTATTTCACAGCTGTGAGCGTTCGTTAAATGGCTCTGAATCCATCGGCCACAACGTTAACTGCTTTCTTCACGTTATGCTAACATGACACGTTTGCGAAACAACTACTGTATTTTGATGTGCCCACTTAGAATGTGAGTAGAGAATCATTTGAACGACTCGAACGAGGAATGCGGGTCGACGGACAATCTAGCATCTTTAAGGAAACTACCATATGCAGACTGTACACCGTGCATCCCAAACAACGTGAATGCTTTTTTCTTCGCATGTTGTGGGTCAATGTACTTGGCCCTACATCTTTTCAGCAACTGAGAATTGTCAATGGCGTTACACATGTCACCTTCCGCAAGGCATGTGAAGTTTTGAATTTATTGGTAAAAGACCGCTACTGGGATTTATGCATTTATGACGCGTGCAATAAGTCACATCCAAATCGAATTCGTGCATTGTTTATAATCATTTTGCCTGCTTGCAATCCTTCTTCTGCAACAGAGCTCGGGAAGTAAAATAAATCCCACATAGCTGAAAATATTTCCCGTCGAATAAGCAAGGGAAATGTTGATAGGAACATGGAATTTCCAGCAGAAATATACACTGAAGCGTTGATAATGATTGAAGATTTGTATTTAGAAATCGCGAACAAATCTATAAATCAATTGGGATTGTCATCACCGATTTGATCTGCTGCTGCTTCGTTTGATGTCGAATTGCGTCATGAATTAAAGTGCAACACGGGCGCTCTTTTGTCGTATGTGCAATCCAACTCAGGTTAACACTTGAGCAAAAGGCATTTACGATCAAATAATGTAAACTGTCAATGAAGCGTTTGGAGCAATCCTTTTCTTAGACGCGCCTGGAGGAACTGGTAAAATTTTTCTCCTTGGGTTAATTCATGCGGCAATTAGATGGCTAAATAACATAGCCTTAGCTTTCGCGTCCTCCTGAATAGTTGCGACATTGCTACCCGGTGGAAGTACGACCCATTCCGCTTTGAAATTGTCACTGAACATACAAGTCATGGAAACTCCCACGTGCAACACTTCTAAATCGTCCATCATGGGGAAAGTGTTG
Organism: Dicrocoelium dendriticum; assembly: GCA_944474145.2. Lineage (NCBI taxonomy): Eukaryota > Metazoa > Platyhelminthes > Trematoda > Plagiorchiida > Dicrocoeliidae > Dicrocoelium > Dicrocoelium dendriticum. The sequence continues at coordinate 185,231,156 of OX104063.1, forward strand.
CTGCAGTGTAAACGTATTGCTTGGGATGAATGCACAATGGCGTATAAAAACGCGCTGCAGGCACTTGATCGATCGTTGCAACATTTGCGAGGAAACAACGGACCGTTTGGGAACGCGATATTATTGCTTGCCATAGCTTTCAGGCAAACGTTGCCTGTAAATCCTCGATCTACGCCAGCGGACGAAATAAATGCATGCCTGAAATACTCATCTTTGTGACGTCGCATTAGGATGTTAAACTTAACTGCAAATATGCGTGTCAAGCTTCAACGCGCTCACTCAGCTGAGGTATTCTCCCTTCAATTACTAGATATTGCGCAGGGAAATTTGCCCGTTTGTTTGACCTCAGGAAGAATTTCATTGCTTCATAATTTCTGCAATTTTGTGATTTAAAAAGAAGAACTGGTTGAAAAAGTATTTCCAAATATTCAAAGCAATTATTCGAATTGCCATTGGTTGAGTGAACGAGCTATTCTTGAGCCAAGAATAAGGACGTCGATGAACTGAACATTTGTATTCAGTCTAACATTCCAAGCAAGGCAGTAGCATATTAGTCCGTCGACACTGTGTTGAAAGCTGATGAAGCAGATAATACTCCAACAGAATTCTTGAATCCACTCCAGCTGCCAGGGATGCCACCTCACGTACTTGAACTGAAGATGAGCCTATCAATTACCATGTTGCGAAATATAAACCAGCCAAAGATTAGTAACAACACGCGGATTGCAGTAAGAGGATTACTCCGTAATGTTGTACAAGCAACAATCTTGACCGGACCTTTCAAAGGTGATGGTGTCTTCATTCCTCGCACTCCGATGATTCCTACTGATACGCCATTTCAACTTAAGAGACTACAATTCCCTATTCGTTTGGCGTTTTCAACCACAATCAACAAAGCATAGGGGTAGTCTTTTGAAGTGTGCGGCCTAGATCTACACACCGACTGATTCTCACATAGACAATTATATGGACAATTATATGTTCTAGATTCAGCAAACATACCAATCTCCATGTCTTCACAGACAACGTAAGCACAAAAGTCCTGGTCTACCCACCAGTGTTTGGAAGCTAAATCTATCACATAGGTGGGATTTTTCTTTTCTAACATTTCACTCAACCAGACAACGGAACAGCAAACAACATTGCATACCCACTAGTTTCGTGAAACTAGGTCTATTACAAAGGTGAGGTTTCTTTTCTTCCATGTTGATTTAACCACAATATGCCACAGCAACGCGTTAGTAATCACGATTTACGATGCTCATGACAAGTCTTTCCAAGTGTGCGAGTTCGATTTACGCACGGACTGCTACTCACATGGACAGTTATATGTTGCGTGTTCTAGAGTCGGCAAACCTGACAATCTCCATATCTGCACAAAGGTAAGTATTTTATTTCCTTTCATCTTCATTTAACCATACTGAACCACAGCAACCTTATTGCAATTTAAGAGACTGCAATCCTCTATTCGTTTGGTGTTTGTAATCACAATCAACAAAGGTCAGAGCCACTCTTTTGAAGTGCGTGGGTTATGTCTACCTAAAGACTGCTTCTCACATGGACAATTTCATGTTGCATGTTCTAGTGTCGCAAATCTGACCATTTCCACATGTGCACCGACAAACGTTACAACACAAAACATTGTATACTCACAAAAGTTGTGAAACTACATCTATTGCAAAGGTGAAATGATTTTCCTTCATTTTCATACATCTAGACAACGGTACAACTAACAACATTGCGTACCAACAAGTAATTCAAAACTACGTGTATTACTAAGGTTAGAGTATTCTTTTCATTTATTTTCTTTTACCACACGGAGCCACAGCAACGCGTGGTTGGGTTCACCTAGTAGGAAATAAAGGTTAAAATGACACGAAAATTGAAAATTCTTGCTTAAGGCAATTCACCGACATATTCACATGGATAAATGTGTTATATAATATGGAGGGCTAGTGAGCGCAGTGTTTAGTTTGCATTATTTCGTTTTTTGATGAAAACGGACTGTGTCGAGTGATGTGAATGGGATAAAGTCTAGTCTAACGCTTTAGCGTTGATGTGGGGGAGAAAATAAGTGGGAAGGAAGAGCATTCTAGGTTTTAGATACCCGAACAGGGAAAACATTTTGTCGTTAATCAAGTCGACTCTGGTGCTTGGCCAATTTGAGCTGGTAGTCTCTCATTTTGGTATTGTGCCCGAATTGCAAACACATCACGACAGAGGAGATTGGGTTTCACCAGTATTTGATACACTATGATTATGTCTCCTCGCAGGCCTCGATATCCACTGATGTACAAGCCTAAGACTTGCAGTCTACATTGGTACGGGAGGTGCAACATCTCTCGAACGATGTTCGTGGCGCTGCGTTTTGGCGATTCAAGCGAATCAAGATCTTGTTTTCGCCAAGCTCGCCGGGCTTACATCGCGTACTCCATATGAGGCCTCACGTATCCGTTCAGCATTTGAGGAAAGTCAGTTAGCTCAAACGCCTTTCGTAAAGGACTAGGATGTTGACTGGCCTTTTACTTTGTATTTGCAGTCCGTTTCGAACAGCCTAGGTCATCCTGCACGGTTGTCTCGAGGTAGCTTTCCTGTGTAGCATCTGGCAGCAGCTGCTCCCCCAGTTGATATTCATAAGTACATGTATAGGTCCTGTCGAGATCTCTCTCCAGTGCCGCATTGTTGTCCACTGTCTTGATGTCATGTCAGGTCTTTACTTCGTGCGCGAACAGTAAGAAGTCTGACTGAAGCGCATCTGCAAGATCCTTGATGAACACTAGGAATGATCCTGTGCCACTATCGCCTTTTCTCTTGCAGTCCAGTCAAGTGTTGCCCTCGGTCTTCATAAGCAACTAATTCATTACTTTCTGTCTAATTTGGAAAAGGTTTTACTTTCTGTGAACAGTAGTAAGTGGTTGATGTGTTACTTCGGAACAAACAACATTTCTAGTGTTCTTCACGTCCTACGCTATGCATGGATAACTATCTTGGGCCGCCGCACCGTTTACAAGTTGCGGTCAGAATTTGATAACTTCAACAAGCGTTTGAGGTTTAACGCTAAACTTGTGAATACGAAGACTGCAAAGCGATTTATGCGGGATTGTTTACAGCGTAACCACGCCTCAAGACCTACTGAACTCACTGAGGTACTGTCATGTGAAGGTAACGACTCAGACGCTTAGGCGCCATGCATACAATTTGCTGGAAGCAGTTGAATCAAGAATACCCGAACTTGAAAGGCTATGTGCGCGTTACCAATCCGTTGTTGAAGATCTCGATGCGTTCCAGAGCGAGTCCTTTAAGCAATAGGTTCAACAAGTGTGCAAAAAGGTGGGAGAGGGGAAATTTGCAAAACTACTGAAAAGCATGGAACCAATTCATCCGGCATCGAAGTTCCCGTTGCATCCCGAAAGATACGTCCACAATCTATCAAGCCTGAAACTTACTCTTCTGCGACTAGAAGCTTCGTCGCTGGGGCCGAAATTCTGCCTTTCGCAGTAGGTTACCGGGCAAGTTCATATTGAAACACAGTTCGAAAGCCTAATGTAACGACTAACTGAGCTGACACCGAGGTCTTCACTTGCAGGTGACACTTTCAAAACCATCCTGGTGGACCTAGCACAGCAATATCGAGATTTTAAACCGAAATCCTCAAACCTCAAGTGCAAAAATCATCGAGAGTCCATAAACGAATTGAACAGGATCCTGATTTGATACTTTCCGGAAGAGATAAAGAGTCTGGATGGGTGCTAATGGACAGATCTGACTACGTCTCCAAACTTCAAACACATTTGCAAGGCTCAAGCAAATTCCTGCGTGAAATAGTTCAGAAGGATAAGACCGTGGATGACGAGCTAAAACTCAGGAAGACTTTGAAGGAATTAAAGCACATGAAGTTGATAAATGACATTCTGTTTGATCGGTTAACAGATAGGCTCCCATCCCCCTCGACTGTATGGATTACCTAAGATGCACAAGCCACAGACTCCGTTGCGTACGATAATTGATATGTCATCCTCAGCCTTCCACTCGGTCGCGAAATGGCTTGTTGACGTGTTAAAACTGGTAGGTACAGAATTATCTACGCACACACTGAAAGATTCATTGGAATTTGTCAGACACATAGAGAACTTAAAAGTTGACGGCAATATGATACTATCTTTTGACTTAGAATCACTCTTCCCTTGATAGAGACGGTTAATTTCCCGTGTGATTGCATGACGAAAAAGACCATAGACGTTGGTACTCCAACATGCAAACTAAAGGAGCTACTTCTGCGATGTAAGTACATCAGGCACATCTTATTAGATGGGATGTAGTACAGACAGACAGACGCTTCTTGCGGAGCTCTTTCTAGCCAAACTTGAATGTGGACCTCTATAATCACTTATCCCGGCGCGATGCATACCGGAGGTATATGGAGGATCCAATTATTGTCTATGATTCGAGTATCGATGTTGCGAAGTTGCTACATCAGTTCAACTAGACACATCTCTGCATTTCACCAATAAGATTAGAAGCGATGGCAAACTAGCTTTCCTGAACGTCTTGCTAAAGAGACGGGGGGATGAATCACATGAAAGAAATGTCTTCAGAAGGCTATATGGGTAGGCCAGTACACCCACTTTCTAAGCTTTGTAACACTGAATAACAAACGAAATATGATAAGCTGCTTGTACAATCGTGCCACCAAAGTCTGTAGCCCGGCAACTTTGGAATAGGAGAAGAACCACATCTTTAGAATACTGCAAGACAACGGTTATCCAGACCCGTTCAACAGAAGACACGCTACGGTCCGTATGCACCAAGAATCTGTCATGACCACATGGAAGTGATCTTTCTCTCTATTCCTTTCAAAGGAGTTGTCACTTTCGATCTGCTGAGCAGACTAATCTCAAACGCAATTGCTAAAGCCTACCCAGCCGCCTGAACTGGCGTTCTTGCGAGGAGTGCTCCTTTTATCACACATTTCCTTAAGGACAGATAACCGGTTCAATCCCAAACATATATTCTTTACCAGTATACTTGCACCTGTGGTGTAAGATACATTAGGCACACGACCAGATGTCTGTCCAAACGGATAACAGAACACTGTCCAGCATCTCTACGAAGTGACACTGCCAGAAATCTTAATAGTTCTATCATGGGGTACCAGCTTCAAAGTGGCTATGAGATACGGACAGAAGATTCCTTCAAAGTCTTCTGCGCTGTATCAAAGCAATATCCCAAGGGGGCTTAGAAAACGGCTGTTGAACACGACGGAAGCGATCGCAATCAGGACGACTCAACCGGAACTATGCAAGCAATAGGCTCTTGTGCAACCCCTCCTTTTGCCATAGCCCCGTGGCAATTCTCCCGCGTTGGACGCTGAAAGCAAACCAGTGTTATCCCCATCCTACTGGCAGTCACGAGATAGAAGTGAATCGACATTAATGTTATTTGATTGTAGCAGCATTGTACAAATTACTTATATTATTCATAATTCTATTTTAACTTGCATATTGAGTTCATTTACATTTTCTTATAACTGCCCGACGAGAGTCACCGAAAAGTAAGCGCTTCTCCGTAAACAATTTTTTTACCTTTCTTGTGGCGTCCTTGTTCTTAGGTTATTTACAGTTGTATTTTACTACTTGATTGTGGTATCACTTTGAAAGCTTGTCTAGTTGAATTGTCTCTGACATTACTAGTTTTTGTCATCAAATAAATAAGCATACTCATGTATCTACCTGCTTTCCTCAAGCACTATACTACGCAGGGTATAACACAGCAGCCCGCTTTGGTCCCCTCGTCGTTCGTAACTCGTGGCAATGTTCCATTATTGCCCTTTTCTAATATGTTCTTTCCTTGGTTTTCTCAGAGCTGGTTGTTCCACACTGAGTCGGATGTTTGGTTGCTCTGTCATTGCATCACTTTGAAGGCTTTTTTTAGTTAAAGTATGCACGCCACTGAACTTTTAATGTGGCGTAACAATTAGGAGCATGCCCAAACTCGGTTTTAATCAACCCTTTTGCTTAGTAGTGCCGCGTTGTGTTCGTCATCTAAGAGAATACGTTTGAATGTGAAGTTTTTGCCCTCTAATCTATATAAAACTCATTGGTTGCTCTTCACACTAGTCTGGAACTTAGTTATGTTCGAAGGCAACATCCAGTTTCCCTATAGCTTTGGAGTTGCGGGAATATCGCTCGATGTTTCACAATTACGTTTCGTGTCCATCGAACCGACATAACTGAGACATAAAATGTCTTCCTCTGGTTGTATCGAAGGAGTGTATTATTTTCATTACTTCGATCGATACACTTACGATACCAATGTTTTCACGATCATCGATAATGCGACGATTGACGATATCATTGTTATTGATGATATGATATGACGTATGCTCATTCTAACTAGTATGGTGGATAGTTAGCTTGAAAGTACGGGCGATAGCGGCGTTTGGTCCAAAACTCTTCTCTCTGCTTGTCACTTCTGTTCTCCAAGCTTTCTAGTTGCTCCACGTTGTCGAGAAACCCACTCATATAGATACGGTAGAACAGCAAATATAATTCGCTCCATGCACCCAGTGGCATTCCCATCATGTGGAGCATAATTTGCTTGCCGGATTTGACTCCAGTTAGTAAATCGACAAGCCGTTTCGTCTGCTCCTTCGTCAAGTGGGCTGACTTGACATAATCCACAATGGTTTTGCTCTCTAGAGAACAAAAATGGGTAAAACAGATATAGTATCGAAAACTGATGCCAAAGTTTGGATTTGCATAATTTTATGCCAGGTTTTGTGTGCCGTTTTGTTCATAATAATTCCAAAAAGTGCTCCGGCTTGTTGCGCCTACTCTTACAGTTCACTCCCATTTACTACACTTATTAATTATTATTATTATTATTGTTATTATTATTATTATTATTAATCGTCTAGACTAGGGCATACATCCGCCACATTCGTTAGAGCGTTACACCGGAGTTCTGCCTGTTGGAGCGTATCTTTACCAAACCCCTCTGGATTAAAGCCTACTTCCTCGCCGCTTGTGGTGCGCTGTCTTAGTGACTGAGCCATTGACGACTTAGGTGGTTTTCGGGACTACTTTGCTGCGATGCCGCGAATCTCCTCCTCCACTACCACCCATATAACTGTAGTAAGAAGGACAGAATTGGCCCAAGGGACAATTCCCTTTACCTAGGTGCCAAATATATTGTGACATTGGAGTCGGTTGCAATACTGATATTTAGTGAGTGGTAGAATACCTTGAAGATTGATGTAGGCTAGATTGTTGAATTACCGTATGTTGCCTCTGCTGCTCAAGAGGAACAAAACTTTGGACGTGTCTGCTTCGTTAGATCATCTGTCATCAGTTGCAGGTTTTCAGTTGAGCGCACCATGGCAATTGTTCTAACGGATTTCCGGAAATGGTCAGGTCTATGTTAGTCGTAACAGCCCAGTAAACGGTGTTTTTTAATTTTTACACTCTCACAGGGTGTGGTCCTGAGGTGACCCTCATTTTTCATCCCAATATCCGGCAGTACAGCTTTTCCCATTTTTGCCGTTGGAATAAAGGTTTATCGAGCTCACTTGATGTGAGACCAGTTCTAAATCGATACTTAGGTTGTACATTTGCTACGTGCTTGCCGTGCGGTCGAAGGTTTCATTGCTCCTTATTAATCAACACGTTCGAAACCAAATTATATAGCATATTCGCCTTTGTAGACTCATTTAATCAGGTTCAGTCAGGCGCACCCAGTGCACTGACTTCCTCGAATACACACTCCACTGACCAAGATCTACCGCCTGTTTTCAACCATTTTGCGATTTTTCGGCTGAACCGCACGCGTACAAACCCATTGTCTTCCTAGTTTGCATGAAGTTTCTTGGAATTATGTGAATGTATATTGCGGGATCCATTCAAGCATGAACCGGCTAAATCCGTCGCAATGAGACTGCATCTTAAAGTGATGCGACGGTTTGCGTACCTCCTTGAGCCACTGAGCTATACTGGGTGGTGCCTCCGGGTCGCTTTAGAGCTACTCCTACCAGGTTGGTCAATGGTGAGAGGTCAGACAAACTCAGTCTCCTGGTCCTCCAGCTTGAGGGTTTGAAATGGAATGGCGTCCATTTCTGTAAAACTAAATCACTGCCACCTCCCCGCTGCCTTGCGGACAGGCTTTTGAGTCAAAGGCTTTGATTCAGGACCCTAATCGTCCTTCTATCTAGGCCTGGGCACCCTGGCAGTATCTCAGCCCACATACAACCATGACTTTTTCTTCAAATAGAAACTTCATTCTGCATCGGCTTTCGCGCATATTAGCAAGGGTCGCCTTATCTGCTGCATACAGCAGGGCGGATAAGCGAAAACATGCTACTGCTGGCGCCTCTTTCCTTTTCCACCAGTTTCTCTTACTCCCATCCCGACCCGCGTTACTAACCTTCCTTCTATAATTCCTACCTTAATTGACAGCAACTGAAGTGCCACTGGAGTAGAACCATCTGCAACCACCATTACATAACACCCATCGGACGCCTATCGGTAACGGCCTCTTCTAATGCCATGCTATGCAGTTTCTACGGCGGCGTTCAATGTTCACACTAAGACAAATAGGTTAACAATCTGTACTCGCACGCACCATGGACACACTGGGTATTGATGTGTGTTGTGTGTCAGAAATGAGGATTAATGACCCTAATGGGGTTGTTGAATTAACTGCCCCCTGCTTATCCTTTCGTTATTGGTTGCACACATCCGGAGACGCCGATGCAGCACTCACGAGTCAGGCTGTTGTAGGTATCATTCTAAGCTCAAAGGCTGAGCCATTGTTGGTTGATTGGATTCCGGTAAACAGCCGTTTATGTGCAGCCCGTCAGCTAAGGTTGATTCACGAAGTAGTACAAACGCTGTTTGTTTGTGATTTCCGTTTATGCTCCCACCGACTGCAGTTCTAATGCTCTCAAGGACACATTCTAACACGAACTGAACGCGCTACTACGCAGTGCTACTAGTTCAGATATTATAGTACCTGCAGGGGATATGAACACACAAGTAGGGCGTCTGAGCTCTTCAGAAGCTCAGCTGGGTTCTAATTGTGGGCTTAACTCCAAACGGACTGACAACAGCGAGCGTCTGCTACAACTGTGTGCGGAGCATCAGTTGTTTCTTAGTAGCACTGCTTTTAGACACAGTGGGCGCCGAAGTGCCACTTGGCGTCTTCCTGTAGTTGGCCAGCGAAGGACCCAAATCGACCACATAGCCATAAGTTACAGGTGGCGTGGTTCCATCCTGGATTGCCGCTCGTACTGGAATACCTGTGTCGACTCTTATCATGCCTTTGTACGCTGGCTTTTCTCCATTAGCTTTACCGGGACGTACACCAAGCGTCTCCTCCCATTGGTAACTGAGAAATTATCCCAGCCCTCGGTCAGGCAGCCTATCTAGCTGCACTGCGTACCGAACTTTCGCTGTCTTGTCCTAATGACACTGAACTTCAGTGGAATGGGAATTCGGCCGCCATGCACGATTCAGAAGCATCCGTTTATGGCAATATCAGTCGTCACCGCACCAGTCACTGGATATCCGAGAGGTCGGTGAACCAGTTGGAATCCAGAAAAATCTTCCAGGCTGGCTCTGAGCATAATGTAACCAGGTGCGAACTAAAGCGAAGCCTACATGCTGACAAGAAAGCCTGATGGACCAGTCGGGCTCAAGAAATGGAGGAGGCAGGAGCAGTAGGTATTTACCGCAAGCTCTTCCAGCTGATCCGCACCACTGGTCCCAGGAAATCAGGCGTCAGTGAGACAATGAGAGAGAGCGCGAATTCACTGATACACAATAAGGAGCGCAGTATGGCTCGTTGGGAGGAACACTTTCAAGATCAATTCAGCCGACCTCTTGCTCCTGTACCTCTTCCTACTCAGGTGATGCAGAACGAGCCATGGATGGTTAGTTTAGAGCCTCCGTCGTAGGCCGAGATCCGAAACGCGATCACAGCCTTCAATCGTTTTCGTGTTGTTAGCCCGGATTCCCTCCCACCTGCATAATTTATGGATGGAGGTGAGGTCTTCTACAAAGCACTGACCAGTTTATTTGAACGCAATTAGCTGGAAGATAGTGTACCGGCTAATTGGAGCGAATCGATTATAGTGGCAATATGCAAGAAGGGCAGTCGCACAGACTGTTCTAACCACAGGGGTATTAGCCTAACGCCAGCTGTGACAAAATTACTGGCCTCGATTCTCGTTCGTTGCCTCACTATGGAACGTGAATCCTGGATTAGGGAAGAGTGTACAGGTTTCCGCCCAGTATGTGTCTGTATAGACCACTTTGCGGCAGGTGCTAGAGCAGTGCCACGCATACCGCAGATTGACAATAGCTGTGTTCCTCGATTATAAGAGTGCGTTCGATTCAGTCGGTCGACCCATTGTTCAAATACTTGCCCGGAAAGGTGTTCCCATGAAATATGTGAACACCATACTTGCTCCATACTCGAACACTACAGGCCGCGTCAGGGTCTACGGCGACTTGTCGCATAGCTTTCCGACAACAAATGGCTGTCGTCAGGATTGTCCGATATCTGCATTAGTTTTTAATTTCGTTGTGGACCCTATCATGGAGCGTTCTGTTGCAGTATCTCACGTTGTAGGCGTTGGAATCCTGCTTGGTGAAAGGTTAGCTGATCCTGATTATGTGGACGATATCGTCTTGCTTTTCGACGATGATGCGGCCGCACAAGCAACCCTGAATAACCTGTCCAGAGTTGTCCTATTATTTGGTATGCACTTCGCACCTTCAAAGTGTAAAGTGTTGCTGTAGGACCACCAGCCACTTTATGACCCCTTGACTCTTGCTAGCAAGGAACTCAAGGTAGTTGATCATTTCCCTTTTCTTGGAAGCTGCATCAGCAACGGTGGGCGCATAGAAACTGAAGTCATTTCACGCAATGCAAAGTCTAGAACTGCCTACTTGGACCTGCGGCATCTTTGGCGACAGAAGGGAGTTTCCCTCTATCTGAAAGGCCGAGTATACTAGGCCACGGTGAAGACCGTGCTGCTATATAGTAGTGGAACTTGGCGCATTCGGTCTGAAGACCAAAAGCGCCTTCAAGTCTTCGCTCATCGTTGTCTGCGAAGCATTGCTCGTTAAGGCTGGTACCAGCTTGTCCGCATCGATGATGTGCATAGCGAGTACTAGGTAGTGATAATCGTGTTAGCTCCCTAGAACAAGATAGCACTGAATAAGTTGCGTTGACTCGGGCACATGTTACGCATGCCTCTTCACCGCTTACCTAGGAGGGTCTTGTTTAGGCTACCAGATGTAGGATGGCGCAAGGCTCGAGGTGGACAGAAGTTGATTTGGCAGCGGGAAATGAAGTCACTGACGACCGAACTGGGTGCTGTTGGTCCTTCTTGCCTTCTGGATTGGAGCCCACGTGTCTCGTCTTGCGCTTGGCTCGAGACTTTACAGGACATGGTTCGCAACCGACACCAATGGCGTGTCTGCTGCCGTCTCCCAGTCGGACTGCCTGTTTTTTTCAAGTGTGTTTGGTGCTGAGGTATGTGCGGGGTAATGGCTGATTAATACGCGGCGCAATGATAGCCGCAAGAAACTTGTCTCGCAGATGCCGCCTTATCTTTGCACGATAGTCAGCTGTTTGTGACGGTAAGTTGTCTGCACAAGGAGTAGGCGTCTTGACCCTGAATGTTTTCTTATGGCGTTAAGGTTTCCCGGCAAGTCCCTCTACTCTCCCTCTTCTTATTCTTTATTCCATATGTCATCATGGTTGTATTTAAACATTGCATCAGTGCAAATGGCTGATGTACCGCTGTTGTTGATCTGGATGATGAATCGGCTTTATCATTGGCTGTATATGGCGATTACAGGCAGTTATATCTTCCTTCACTACTTTCACTGTCCGCCAACCACAAGAAATCTGTCGATCGGACGACGTTCTCGTTGTCTAGCAGGCGTTGTGGTCCGGTGGCCTGAGTCTCTGAACCTGCCGCTGACACCCAGGATTTCGGGCATACTGACGGTTGCTTTTGCCTGACTCCCAAGCATTGTGGGAACAAAGACACGGTGAGCATCGCTCTTGCTGTTGAGGAAGCCGTTCGCCATCTACTTTCATACGCTATTTACAGCCTTGCTGTTATCGCCGCTGACATACGTCGCGCAACTGCACAGGATCCTGTGTAGTACGTCAGTGTCGCTGTAGCAAGTTAACAGGTAAGCTGTCATCCAGCGTAGCCTTAATGGTGATTATAGTTTCCTCTTTTCGTTGCCTTCCCATTTCGTCGTTATTATTTATTGAGTAACCATCTATGGAACGTATTTTCACGTCACCCATCCAGTCACCTCACGCTCGGACCTCCATCAGCAGCTGTGTGACCGTGCTGTCTAGTTGGCCAGGAGGTGTAACCCAGACGCACTCTCCATCCAGCTCGGACCCTTACTAGGTTGTTATCCAATGGCCTACGAAGTATCTCTTGCCGTTCAACCCCCTCAGTCCCTCAGACCCATGTATGCCCTGGACAGGGAAGCCCTCGGAACCCTCCACCGGACGCATACTACACCTATTCTCCGCTAAGCTATCGCTTAGATTCAGACACTCTGGCCTAACTCTTTCCTATCTGGAAGACTCAGGCACCTGTTTCGGCGTCGTGAATCTCTCTCGGTAGTCGATTCCTGTCTCATGACTGCCGATCGAGTGGTCGTTCCCGTCTGTGCTCGACAGTCAGTGTTCCTTCAGTTCTATTCTGCCCACCCTGGTATTAGCGGAATGAAGGAAAGCGCTCATAGCTTCGTCTATTGGCCCAGTATTGACAGTGAAATTTAATGTTGGGTTCACCGTTGCTCCAGATGTCAACAAGCAAAACCAAGATGCCCCAGCATTAGCTCCAAGTCCCTTGGCAATCGGCGGAAATATATTGATTTCACATCGCCTATGTTGGTCCAGTCGATGGCATCTATTATCTGGTCCTGGTTTATGCCTACTTCAAATGGTCTGAATTCGTGTCAATTAACCCCCCTCCGACCACAAGCGCGATGATAAATTTCCGCTAGAGAATTTTCATCTAACATGGTCTTCTGGATGTCTTTGTGTCCGATACCGGGTCTCAGTTCACGTCGTCTCAGTGTGAAGAGTTCTGCCGCCACCACTGCATCCGCCCTACCTTGCACAGTCCAATGACCAAGCGGAACGAGCAGGCTCTTAAAATCTCGTAGGGAGGGGAGAGTGGAAACAATTATCTGAAATTTCCTCTTCACCCAAGGAACCACATCGAGCCCAGCAGCTTCAAAAGGACAATCACCCTAAGAAGTATTGATGGTTCGGAAGCTGCGCACTACACACGAAGCACTGGTACCAAAGAGTCACCAGTGAAAGCCAAACTTCTCACTATTCGCAAGGGTTTTGTAGTTGGAGCTCCGGTCTTCGCTCATGATTACCGGGTTGGTAGTGACCTAGCAACTAATTTTGCCGCCCGGGGAGGTAGTAGAATTTTTGCTCTAACTGAGGGCAGAATACGCACGCGAAATTTACACAATCGGCTCAGGGTAAAGTGCACAGTAGTTTTCGATGGAGTGGATGATGGTTTGGGACACTGAGGCAAATTTGGTGAAAGTGATCATAGTGGAACAAGTAAGGGGATCGCTGGGACGAACGTTTGGGCAGGTTGGACACATGGCGCAAAGGTCATACACCATAAAATTAAAATATTCAGCTCTCAGCTTATCCAGATATTTCGCCCTTTATGTTTAGTATCGAACAATTGAGGATACTAAAAACGACCCCCCTTTGTCACATGCTGCTCGGGGCGGACCTCAATCCCGCGTTCACGCCCACCCATGCTGCGCCACTGCGGGCTAGTCACCCCACACTGGATCGAAAGCACAGTAACGGACCACTGTGATAGTATTCTACATGACGTCGCTCTTGGAGACGACACATGGGTTCGCCTCCCGAACCAAAATGGACCGCAACGCGGAACACACAATAAACAGTTCTAGTCGGCTATGCAAATACCGCAGCACCTATTATTGGATATGTTCAGAATCGCTGCACAACAACCCGTGCGTGTGGAAGTTTTGGAGCCGAGGTCAGATCCTACCGGTCCTTATCGCCGGTCGGAACGAATCGGTCGAAGGAACGTAACGCTGCAGCTCCACCCGCAACTAAAACGGTTTGTCCAAACTTGAAGGGGATTTTATGGGGATCCAACGTCCCCAAAATATCGCAAGCTGAAACTGCGTACATCGCTTGGACCCGCACTAAAAAAATAAAAATAAAAACCCGCAGTACACATGTTCGATCAGGCTTTTTACACATGAGATTCAGTTTCCGATCGGTGTTTGTACCTAATAGAAATTCGTTTCCTGCTAACCTCCTCGATTATGTAACCTTCAGGTTTGTGCCTATGAAACACTCAGTTTTCCCGTCCAACCTCCGTATCTACCAACATTCACTTTTCAACATGTTCCGTTGGCTATTCAAATAGCCAATTCACTTGCTTATGTCATGCTTTCAGGTTTTGTTTACGTAAACCATGCTATGTGAAAAATTCACATATTTCACAATCGCGGTATATAAAAAAGCTGGATTACACTGTAATCGCCTTCAGGCTGGCCGTTGAAATTGCCTGTTGCGAAAGGCCTGTCTTTTGTCTTATTACTCTTAGGTTCGGGTGGTCGCGTGTGATGTTGAGTTCGGTTTAGAAGCCCGTTCAACTTACGCGTAGTAATCGTCTTGTGCCTAATTCTCAGAGGCCGTACGAACTACGAATTTGGTCGTTTAACTTATCGTGCGTGGATATAGTTACCAGTCATATTCGTTCGTCCGACTAGGAGAATTGATACCCTATCGTCAGAGTGTGGCGTAACCAAGAGGAAGTCATAACACCTACTGAAACTTCTGTATGCTGCAGCGCAACACGGATTTGGCCTCACGGCAAAGATGGGCACCAAACTACTAACGAAAGACAAGCTGAAACTTTTGGCAACAATCCGATAACTGAACGCGGCATTATAAAAGACTTGTTGTTTTGTAGAGTTCTTCCGGTACGTTTTCTTTGATGTTGTTTATTGTGTTTGAAACAGTGCACCATTCCTTTTACTCACCGGCCTGTATATCTTCTACTACCTCTTCATCACTATGAAAACTGGAAACTCATTACTTAGGCTGAAGATGAAACCCGAAACGATCACTGCCACGGCTACAAAACCATACGTTAATGCTGTAACAACAAGACGTTCAATCAAGGCCGCAGTTACTGGTAAGCCACCTAACGTTAAAAAAGCAACTGACCAGGTTGCTTCCGCTGATCCTCATCTCAGTGTCAGTATGAATCTGTAAACTATACGTGACGAGCTGGATGAGCTAAAAACCAAATTGTCAACCATTCATGGTCTCCGCTTGATCCCTAATAAAATTGAGCCTTTGGCTAGTCTTTTACAAACCTCCAGCATTCCAGCGGTGGATCATACAGTTAAAGTAGAGGCATTTGTTGATACGATAGTCGCAGTCTTCAATAGGGTGTGGTGCTCATAATGGTGCTACTCTTCAATATTACTGACAGACTGCCATCACATCCGCGCGGAATATTTTGGTTAGAGCTAGCAATATGGCTAATGTACCGTGCATTTGCTCGAGGCCGAGAAATAAGGCCCAACGCGGCTTTTGCCCCATCGCGTCTGCTACTGAGTTTATCGGCAACTGTGAACAAATATCTGATACAACTACGTTTAATTCCCTGAAAATTGCTGCAGAAAAACGCCTTTGCAAAGGGAACTCTGGCGAGAACAGACAGTTTCTCAAGTACACCGAAAAACGTCACTCAACAGCACTCACGCTTATGCGTCGGCCATTGATACCACGCGGCAAGTAACCACTGATGGGTCCGACGACAATTTTGTACTTGACAACGCTACAGAAAGGCTACCTAGCGTTAAAACCACTTACCCACCTTCACCTAGAATGGTAAATGTTTCTGAGAATCCACCAACAGTGGCGCCTATAGCCGATGATCTAAACATTTTCGGTGGAAAGTTAAAACACGTCCGCCAGCCGCAATCCACGAAAATTGATGGAAGGAAAAATAATCTAACGCGTTTGCCCAGTAGCGATGTTGTTTTAGACATTCCCAAGCATTCGTCAAATGATCAAGCTTCTAGCTATAATCATGGTCAATTATACCCCGCAGATAGGAAAACGATAACAAAATCATCGTTTGAAAAGCATGACAAACATAACCAACTGAGGTCTGGTAGAACGGAGAGTCCATAAGCTATGCTCGTTGCACCGGACAAACGCAACCCCCACACATGCTTCACCATTTGTGAACGAAGTACCATATAAAGAACAAACGTGATAGCTGCCACCCAAACGTTCAACACGAGAACTCTGGACCTCAATATTACTCACAGTGTTCTAGCTTTGAACATCCCAGATTCTGTAGACAGTTTAGGGGCAGAAATTGCCGTTTGCGCCGCACCCGGTGTAAAACAACATTTGGTCACAGCCAGTAGAGTGCCCAGGAAGGTTCATATTTATCAAGTGCCAGTCAGAATGTGTTCGATTGTTCATCTTAACTACTATAGTCATCTCAAATCCGCACATTTGCACACCTAACAAAAGATTTCTTTAGTAGACAGCGGTCTCGGTCACCAGCATGTGTTCGCACGAACGATGTTTCACAAAAACACTAACACTATACTCCAGCCTCATCATAGTAACATTGTCAAGTCATCAGCATCAACTCTTCTGGGTACCCACATCAGAACCAGTCAAACGCACCTACTGAACCATTTGGTATCATTGACACAACAGTAGGATAAAAAAGTGAAATCGAATTTACGCACACTACCGGTGCTCAACGTTCCTGACTCCAACAGCATATCTCAATTTACTAGTGAAGGGGAAAAGCATCCGTTAAAAATTCCTTTCACTCCTCTAATGATGTTGCAGCTGCTGGTGTTCGTCAACCTAAATCTCACAAGTAGATGATAGCTGTTAACACGTCTGAAGATGGACATACTTCGTTTAGTAAGCTGTTCCTTTGTAGCCTCAATGCTATTGGACCCTATCAATGGGCCACATGTGTTTCCGCACTCAGTGATGTCTTTGGAGCTTCGATGAACGATACAAATTCGGTTTACGTTATCCTTCCGGTGAATTTACTAAGCATTCTGGGATACTTTTTAGAGATAACTATGTGCATCAAAACAAGATAACCCACTCGGAGCCAACACGAGCTGCAGTTAAGTCCCCGCTAGCAAATAATAAGGAAAACAAAGATGGCTACCTTTTGCGAGGTCAGGTAACTCCTAAAAACACTGGAACATACGTTGCACGTTTGGACCCAAGAAAACCACCACCTTGCACCAGAAACCTCGGCGCGGATACTAGCCACATAGTCTCCGTGTCGCACCAGCGACACGTGGTGACCAGCACAACCTAGGTACGGGGCAATGCAATGATTATCCTCCATAAGGGACCGGCCAACTCTCAACGGGGGACCGAAGTCTACACATCACAGCGAAGATAATAGCATAGTAGGATACAGATCACTTGAATCATTTTTCTATTGGCCAGACCAGTTTCGTTCTCCGTCGGGAAGGCAGCTGCTATTCAGGGAGTTTACGGTATGGAATCAACAATGGCTACTCTAATAGTGAATCGTCTAATGCAATCACGAACCTCCAACACTGGCGCATTATCCATTACGCTGCTTAAGGTTCGCCCACTTTAATTCAAAATGACAATGTTTGGCTCCATCATGTTGGCACATAATCCTGACATTATATTCTTCACTGAAACATGGTGCACTGATGATACTCCAGATGACCATATGTCACTTTTCGGATACATTATTGTTAAAAGGCACTGACAGCACTGTCGTGGCGGAGGCTGCATAATATAGGTGCTAGTACCATACATGGTAGAATCCTTCCGTTCAGCAGCGTTTTATCACATGGGGGAATCCAGCAACTTCTCTTAGGTTGCATTCGCAATCCACCAAATCTTAAGCGAGTGCACATATCATCCTTACTAACCACATTCGAGAGCATTACTGAGTTGCCATCCGAGCACAAGATCGTCGCATGGGATTTCAACATACCGCGAATAAACTGGGTAGATCTCACTGCATCAGATAGATGTCAGGATTTTCTCTCTTGCGTAGGTCTAGGTGGCTGGCAACAAAAATTCAGTTCACACTACAGGTAAGGCACATAATATTTAGTTTTTACGCTGTGTATTCCCTTAACTGACCAAGTGAAGTAATCACTGAATGACAAACTGGTGTTTTATATTGAGCTCGTAAGGCTCACGATGAGCCAAATGTTTTCGCTCATTCAATTAGGTTAAATGGATGCCTTTTCTGCCTTCTTGAGATCTGTGAACTGGGAAGAATTTTTTACATCCTGATGTTCACCGGAAGCAGCAAACTGATTTTATGATAAATTGAGCTAATGCATCGAGATAATCGTTTCACCATGGACAAAAGAATACAATAATTAGGAAAGTAGTACTTTTGTGAATAAGACGCTACGTAAATGCGCCAAATTCAACAAAAATTCAGGTGTACCTCAAAATGTTTTTTACTGACGCAGCAATCGGCTATCGTAAAATAGATCAGGCTCCAGATAGCGTATGAAGCTTTACTTGTGAAATGCCTGCGATGAAATCGAAAGCCATTCTAGACTTTTCCATGCAAGAATCTCTGGTTATCCGACTTGAAATAAATAGATAGATAAATGCGTATATTTCCCGACGGGTTTGATAAATATACATTGGTAACCCTGTCGATAAATATCATGTATTCAGGTAATAGTACACGAAATCATTATCTGCGGAAACATCAACCGAGCAGTTGTGCTTTGCGTCACTGACGAGTGCTGGTCTCCAATTTGACTTTCTCTCTGACGTGGTTTCGAAAATTCCTTCTTTAAGCTCCCGATTGGTTCCTGGTGGGGTTCGTTAGCTAGGAAGGCTTAAATATCTTTATTTTGTTGCCCATACATTTAACACGGGATATTATTCTCTGTAGTAGAAGACCGCGGTAATGATGCCGCGGCACAAAGGTAGGACTTCGTACAGCATATAAAACTATCGCCCTATAAATCATCCGTCTATATCCTCCAGAATAATGTAGAAGATAATGGAAGGTCGGATCGATGTGCACATGTTGTCGGAAAACCTAAGTGGTAGCATACCATATGCGTTTCTAGTCCCAAACAGTTTTCATAACCAATGTGACAAAGGCCATTAACCCTAGGAAAGCAATTGCCCTAGTATGTATGGATTTGAGCAAATCCTTTGACGGAGTGCCGTATATAAAAATATTGGCGGAATTCAGATCTATTAACATTAAAAACCCTGTGTTAGCATGGACAAAATCATACTTCTCCGACTGAGAATAAATGGTAGACATCCATATTAACTCACGGCATTCACCAGCTTGGTAATTCAAAATCGTACTAGAACCCCCTTTTATTCTGTACATAAATAACATTCAAAAAATTCATAACGAACTTCATTTTTGTGTCCTGATAAGATAAAAGTCGTCTACTCCTTCGGCAATAGTGATTTTTGCCAGACACTTCAATGTATTCAGAATAATCTTCCGTCCCTAGAGTCCTGGTGTCACCTGCGCGAAATGGAGCCGGTTTCAGACAAATGCATAATCATTTCTGATGGATTCCACATTCGATCTGAAAGAATTACACTCCCTGATGAACAGATCGCGCAATGTATTTCAATTCAGTACCTATGTGTGCACGGTTCGGTAATCTTTGACTTTCTGGACAATGCGATTATCAGATAGTACAGGATAAGCAAGTAATCGTCTACATCTCCAGATCATTCGCGCTCCGTGAAGTTAAACTTAAGCTGCGATAAGTTGCGTATCGTATATGGGCTAATCAGTGTGGAATATCGCTCCTTTTTTGCATTAATACGTGGGAGTGTGATAAAATAGCTCTTTAGAGGGTGCAGAAGCGCTTCACGATGTAGTTAATAAGGTACTCCACAAATATGATGTCAAGTACTTGGTCTCGACCCTTTCTGCTTGCGAAGGCTGATAACCAACGTCTGCTAGGAATAACAATTTCAGCGTAATTTTCTTCCATCACTGGGACATGCATACTTCGTAGTATCCACGTTTACTTGCTATCTGAAAAGGAGAAATAAACCGAGATCGATTTTCCACCTTTTGGTTTTTTCTTTTCTACGTTTATTCGAGGCGCCCATGTCCCCATGGAAGCCAGAAGTGGACACCGACAGTGCTGCTATCTCCAACCTCCCTACTTCTGTTGCGTCCAAATTTTACTCATCCGTGACATATGGAAGAAGGTTGAGTCAGTTTACAACCATGCCCATTTCATAATGCCTGTTGATTACAAACTATTATAAGAATTAGCATATAATTAGATCACCGTTCACAGGCCCATCTCTTCTCTTGCGCTCGCTATCTTCGCCACCAATTGTGTGCTTAATTTTATTACTTTCTTCGTGAATGTACCAATGTGTGTAATTATTATAAACAAACCGCACGTGCTTAGTGCGTGATGGAAGCCACAGAATGCTGATGTTGTTTTTCCAAAAATAGCTGTACCATTTTATTACCATTTTACTTGCGTTTCGATGCTGACCTATCACTTACTATACATACTGACAATACAAAAGTTAACTTCGGTCATTACTTCCGCTAATGTACTACGGATGCTATCTCAGGACGCCACGAACGAAGCATGCGCATTTTAAACTTTTACCAGCATCAGTTATGCTTAGGAAGGAAAATAAATTTTAATAGCATGAAGAAACCCATGCTTTTATTATTATTGCTTTTTGTCTTACCCTTCCCCATGTCTTTTAATCTCTGCACTTGGATGTAAGTATATAACACAATGCGCGAGCGTGCTACACCTGTATTACATTGTGTCTGAACCTGCTTGGGATCAGGTTCTCTCAAAGTCGTGCATTGTCAAGAATCTACCGCACCACCTTTCAAGCAAATGCAGCCCAGTGTATTTCGTAACTCCTCGAGAACCTGCTCGGTCAACCTTAACCGCTGTTACCTTTCTCCCTTAAACATGTGCACCACCAAAACTTCATAAAATGGTCAGTCACAAATTTGCATGCAGCGTTTCTCCAAACAGAATATTTGGACTAGTCGTTATTTTTAGTATTTGTTATATCTAGTAACTATGCGCCTGCTATTGGAGCTGTTTTTTGAGCTCGGTAAAACACACAGATCTATCAAGCATGCAGGTCCACCCATGGCTTAGTGGCACTAGCTGCTTGCATCCGGCAGTCATGGGGTCGGAAACTGGTAGGTGTCCGATGGAAGGCGCACCACTGACGGGACCCACATGGTATGGTGCTTTTCCAGACTTGTCAAAGCTTGATGAATGAGAGTGGACCGCGAGGAATTAGTTCCGAATGCTGTGTTTACCAATTGGTCCCTAAGGTTACACCACGCGAAACTTCGATGTATAGGAGAAGAACAAGTTAACTGCTGGATTACGATTGTCATCGCCGGAAAAGCACCACAAAGATTATCGATTCCAGTTATCTTAGTTTTGATATATAAAGAGCGAATTTCCGCGGTGAATCGCCCATTTACTCTGGATTTCTGTTTTCCCTTCGCGATCGCGACAAGTTGGGGGTGCGTTGATTCCGGTACATTAGTGACCAATTTATCTTCGCTCAGCGTCAATTCTCAAGTGCACTCTGAGCGATTCGTACTAGATAGGTCGAGGATTAGGAGTCAGATACATTCAGTGTCCTCTTCTGGGGAGTTGGGGAGAGGGTGTTGGCCTTTATCCCACAGAAATTACGGGTTTCGTGTTAACCGCGCTTAGTGTAGATCGACAGCACTAAGGGTCGTCTCCAACCATTGGACAGCAACAGCAATGCCAGTTTAGCTGCAACAGTCCGTTTCAATCCTGATAGCCCCTAGCAATAAGTTGCAGGCATCCCCGCAATCTACTTGCAGCCGACCAGGTTTACCTGTGCTTCCGTTAAGACCATCCAAAGGTACCACGTTAATAATTCTGATTTTCCCAAAACTGCGTGTAACCAAAACCACACAGATTCCGATGTGACCTTCATCCTGGTTCCGGGTTAAATGTGCTCCACTCTGCGTAGAGTCAACTGCTCTGGATGATTTCCCTCAAGGAAGTCCCTCTTTGCCCACTGCATTCTGGGTCAGATCGTCGAATGAATGATGGAGGATGGATCTCTTTTAACAAGAACCCTCTCTTGGAATGGACAACCGAAGAGTACACTCTGGCCCACAAGACTGTCACCACCATTCTGTTATGGTCTTCCGTTTCCCTTACTTTTCATGAACCCTGCTATCGTGCCTCGAATAAAAAGACCACTACTGAATCCACAAACCTTACTAGCCGAGTCATGCTTAAACCCCTGAGCAGAGTGTCCCATCGTTCCCAAACAATTTCATACCTCTGTCGAAATTTCACACTCTCGAAGGGAACGTGTATTGTTTCCTAAACCAGTGCACAGGATATCGTCATACTTGGTCGAAGCTTACCAGGCTAATGCTCCTAAGACAAGTCAAACGCGCTTTACATCTTCGGTGCTGTTGAGCCCAATTTTCGCGTTAATTACGCTCGTAGGATCATTCGGAACATGTATGCGGAAACTTTTCCTCTGTGATTGACCTCGAGAAAGGAATGTTTATCGTGTGGCTTACTTCAAAGCTCTATTTGAGTTAACAAACTGTGACTGAACGCAGGTTGCATTATTGTCTTTTTTCAGTGTATGACAGCCCAGTGGTCGTTAGAGTCTAAGTTTATTAGCAGCGCGACTTCCTTACCCAAATGGTCGAAAGCGCGGACATCTTGATCAATGTTTGTGACATGGTTGCTCAAGTCAGTCATCTATTAGGCAGAATGTCTTCTTCGGGGCAGCTTCTGGATTGGTGCGTTTCTTACTGGATGTCAACAGCAACTTCTATAGTAGCGTCACAGCATTCCAGCGCATGAGCACGTATCATGTTCCACGAGATCAAGCGAACTACGGACTGTCATGGACTCAAATTCATCACATCACCAGAAAGTTGTGGATGACACACCTACGTGGAAGATTGCTGTCCGATTTGGGAGTTTTACCCTATGGTAAATGTTGTGTGTGCGTCGCTAGTGGTCTTGTCTCTTCACCCCACCACACACACAAACATCTACGTACTCTGCTTCCTGAAACTTATTGGACGGGTGTTCTTCTAATAATAGCTAACAAACAGCGAAAGTTCCGACGTCTATTTCTACTATATCCCGAACACCTGTTTAACTTGACCGTATTCACATCGCTTGAACGTTCACCATGTAAACCTTATGTATCCATACCTACGTATGTTGACTATCTCTAAAAGTAGATCACTTTGGTTCATTCCATTGAGTAGTCAACATGCAGGGATTTTATTGAAGTTTCTTAGTGCCCACGGTGAATCCCTTTTTAGGGCATACTCTGTAGTGCACAAGTTGTGTTGGTGCGCTTTTCTTGTTGGTGGGTGAACGCAGTACTGCTACATATTGGCCACCTGTTTTTAACGAGACACAACACTCACCTCGTCCTGAATGTACTGCGAAGTACAATCTCGAAAGCGCTTGCCGATCGTCTATATTCACCATCGGCGATGCAGAAAGGCAAGCCAGGAAAGCCAATTCCAGGTATAGGTGACCTATAAGCTGTAGTAAACAAATACTGGCCGTATTCACCTCCAGCGTGCAATGTGACTTATGCGAGGTCGCTTGTCCAGTAAGCTCTGAGCATTTAAACTTTCAATTGGTTTCTGGGTTATGTTTAGCATTATTCAGACACGAAAGATCGTTACACCGGAAAATCATTTAAAGAGTCCAAAGCCTGCTAGGATTATCAGAAACGACTTAAAGCGAATGTCGATGCCTAGAGACCGCTAGAGAAAGAAGAAAGCATCACTGAACCTGTGTAGTGCCAGGTACTTGAACCCTCTAACCTAAAGAAAGATGTCGTGATTAAACTGGCAGTCGAAACTGGTAACTGATTTACTATTAGCTAGAGTAGAATGTTGCGCCGAGTACTTTGAAGAATATTTAGGTTGTTGGGGGTGCATCAGAATTGTTAGATGGGTTACGTGAACCCCAGCGTTGATTATTTACCATGTAAATAATATATTGAGAAGATGGGTGTTGCACGATGATATCATTCGCGCTTTATAATCACATGCAAGCGAGTGGCATTTAAAGATCAGGAAAAGGAAAATCAGTGATTTAAATGGTGCCAGAATGGGAATAGAATTAACATAAGGGCATAAACGCCAACAGAATCACAACATTTGAGACAACTGTCACTATCCCCAAGGAAGCTTGAGGGTGATAGTAAACTGTTTTCGCACACATAGGTCCAGACGGCTTTGATTAAGTGCCACAGCCTCCGCTAGCTTGAGTATCTTGGCGCTTTCCCTAAGGCAGGTAACCGTAAACGACAAGTTAGAATTAATTTGGTACCCCGTTCCAAGTAGATGTCTGGCTATCGAAGTGGCGTGCAATTCGGCTTTTGACACTTGTCCCGGTGATTGTTTTGCCACACTTGTAACAACTCATTTCGGGATGTGCTCACTGATCCGCTTGCGCACACACCGATCTGGTCTTTCGATATAACTGCTTCCACCGTTACAGACAAGGCTGTAAATACAATGTGTTGTGGCAGAGACCGACTGCGTAAGCTTAATCAGAGGCGTTGGTAATTTAGTGGTTGTCCAAATTGGGTAGAGGTTTGCAGCACTGTATGTACATCGAATTGCTGTGGCAACACACCGCTCGGCTTGCGTAGCCGCAGCATCCCCTTTGAGTGGTATTTGGAGATAGACGGGCCTTTTTGAGAGTGTAGGGGGCTTTTGTTTGTTCCCTTCTGTCGTGCGACCGTGATACTTATTAAACGCTGTCAAGTATCCATTTTTACCTCTAGCGTCTGTGTGATGAACTGCAACTCAGCTCCGACACATTCATGACTGCATATTCTACGAGGTTGTTGGAACAGCGTTTTGACGATGCAACGTTTGTACGGGACAGGTGTGAAGCTGCTGAAGTTTTCCTAAAGTCCCGTCCAAGTGGCTTTTCGGTAGACAGACGTCGTATGGAGCCGTCATCAGTTCTTGTCAAAAGTACATCCAAAAATGGCAGACTGTTGTTGTTCTCTAACCCATGTAAAGTGAGCGTTCGGGTGTGCATTGTTCATCACCTAAAGAAGAGGTTAGGCGGCACTGATGTTGTGGTCGATCACTGGCATATCGTCAACGTGCCGCTTATAAAGACACATCTGGTCGATGTACAAGTCACAGATTGCTTCAACCATTGACATGAAAATGTCTGCAAGCTTTGGACCGAGTGGACTTCCCATTGCAACGCCGTCCACTTGTCAGTAGGGCTCACTTTCGAATAAGAATTGTACCTTCTCTATGAATTAAATCGTTTAGATATTCGACGGGTACCGGCAACGTCATTTTTCTATTCGTTACGAAATCGCTTTATGGAACCTTAGTAAAAAATGATTGAACACCCAGTGAACACACCAGTTTGTCAGCTATGTTCATACTTTGTACATGTTCGATCGGTTCGGAGGTGTCCTTGATAGTGCGTCTTACGACCATTTGTCTGATTGGCGCTAGTATGCTGTCTAACAACTTGGCCAGTTTGTGATTTGGAGAATTTTTCATGGACAATATCGGCCTAAGAGGTATGCCAGCCTTGTGAATTTCCGGTGACCCATACATTTGTGGGGTGTAACTGCTCGTTGGTTTAAGTGTGTTATACATTGTTTCTGTAATCACTCAGTGGTACAGCAATTTTTTCAGCCTGCTGTCCACCGACTTTTCGATCTGGGTTACCTTGGTCCTACCTGTGTCCTTTTGAAACCTGAACTTATAACTATCGCATTCATCTTGTTTATGTAATCTGACTTGTTCATGATGAAGACTCCGCGACCCATGTCCGCCTTCAAAACTGTCACATTATTGGATTGCAGCTCGCTTAGTTCTTTGCTGTGTTGCTTGTCTAGAGTATAAGTTTGGCGAATCAGCGCCTTCATGAAGCCACTTGCAATGTCGAGAAGCTCAACTTTAAGCCAGTTGTAGCCTTCCTGTGTCGTTGAGTTAATCTTCGATGGTTGCTCAATTCGGTTGTCGAATTGTGCTTCCACATGGATTCAATCAAATTTCCTTGGAGGGACTTTGTAGTTCAGGCCCAGTGAGAGAGCTTCCATTTGCTTTTTGTGCAATGGTATGGAGAAGAAGTTATGTATATGTTTCTGTAAGTTATCATTAAAAATGGATTCCTCATCGGCGTTCTCGACAGACCTCTGTGGTGCCTACAAAATTTTCCTTTTCGTTTTGTCGACGACAGTCTTACAGCATTTGTTGAACTTGCTCCGGCACACTAACCAGAGGTGATTAGTGATCGTGACAAGCCACTCATGCATCCCCAAAACTTGCGAACGCGTACTCACTGCTTGCTTCATCTAGGGGTTCGTAACGCTTCAAGTTTGTGATCGTAGGCCTCAACTTATTCCGATGTAAACAATTGCAGAACGGACGGGGACGACGTGCTTTACGATCTCAAGTGGATTTCGGTAGACGGAACTTTAGGAAAACTTCAGCACCTTCACACCTGTCCCGTACAAACGTTGCATCGTCAAAACGCTGTTCCAACAACCTCGTAGAATATGCAGTCATGAATGTGTCGGAGCTGAGTTGCAGTTCATCACACAGCAGTTCATCACAGCGTTTATTAAATATCACGGTCGCACGACAGAAGGGAACAAACAAAAGCCCCCTACACTCTCAAAAAGGCCCGTCTATCTCCAAATACCACTCAAAGGGGATGCTGCGGCTACGCAAGCCGAGCGGTGTGTTGCCACAGCAATTCGATGTACATACAGTGCTGCAAACCTCTACCCAATTTGGACAACCACTAAATTACCAACGCCTCTGATTAAGCTTACGCAGTCGGTCTCTGCCACAACACATTGTATTTACAGCCTTGTCTGTAACGGTGGAAGCAGTTATATCGAAAGACCAGATCGGTGTGTGCGCAAGCGGATCGGTGAGCACATCCCGAAATGAGTTGTTACAAGTGTGGCAAAACAATCACCGGGACAAGTGTCAAAAGCCAAATTGCACGCCTCTTCGATAGCCAGACATCTACTTGGAACGGGGTACCAAATTGATTCTAACTTGTCGTTTACGGTTATCTGCCTTAGGGAAAGCGCCAAGATACTCAAGCTAGCGGAGGCTGTGGCACTTAATCAAAGCCGTCTGGACCTATGTGTGCAAAAACAGTTTACTGTCACCCTCAAGCTTCCTTGGGGATAGTGACAGTTGTCTCAAATGTTGTGATTCTGTTGGCGTTTATGCCCTTATGTTAATTCTATTCCCATTCTGGCACCATTTAAATCACTGATTTTCCTTTTCCTGATCTTTAAATGCCACTCGCTTGCATGTGATTATAAAGCGCGAATGATATCATCGTGCAACACCCATCTTCTCAATGTATTATTTAAATGGTTAACTGCTAACGCTTGTCAGTAGGTCAGGTCAGACAATTACTCTACCTTGTATATCAACGGATAATCGATCCAACAATTGTGCTTGGATGGTTGTATGCTCAAATGTCCCTGAATCTACTGCCATCACATTGCGGGATAAGTTGTCGGACGATCAAGACGAATGGAACTCATTGTGTGTGCTGATGAGTGTCAAAGCCAAATCTATAAACCCAGTACAAATTACTCGTCATCCGAACTCTCCACACTATTGAGTACCCAGACTTATTAGTGTATTACTAGAGTCCTCCAGCGACGTAGCAACATTTTGCTCTTCGTAAGCGGGCTAAAACATGGATCCTGTGGGATGCGCATCTATCCTGATGTCCCTTGGAGCGCGAGATAATAAAAAAGAAACACCGAAGAGGGACACAGCAAGCGAGACAGCTTAAACACAATCTTCATACATGGCGTGCCAGAACACCGTCTTAACGATGTTTGAGAGAGTGGTAAAAGCACGATTTAGAACCGTGGCGGTTCATTCGTGAAACACTTATTTTGGATAATATTGTGGCGCAGTCGCTCACCAGGATACCTCTCTCACTAAACTATAGAGGATGCTGCCCTAGAATTATAAAATTGTGGTTCAGTCAGAAGAGAAAGCATCGGGTGTTTTAGATAGATGGCGGAGAAATCGGAAATGTATTCCTTCTGAACTTCGGTTAAAAGTCGCAGAAGCTTTGCATAGTACAAAAATTAATGTACCTGTGGCAGCAAGCGTACCGACGAATGTACAGAAACGTAACTTGACTGCTGCTTTAATTGACTCTGACGTAGGTTTAAACGAAGATTCGGAGGCACCTTGGCCTAAACAATTTTCAGACGAGGTATCATTATCCCATCGAAATAACGAGTAACTACCGACCTCCCATCTGTCGGCATTCTCCAACATTTGACCCCTTTGGTCCTATTTGGGCTCCTAGAGACCCAGAAACTTGCCTGCTTGTATACGAATGCTCAGGTTATTTTTAATAAACTGGCCAAACTGAAAGATCGCCAAGCTTCCGGGTCATTTGATATCATAGCTATCACTGGGGAGTGCTTTCATACGGGAATGCCGGACGCTGAAGTGTCGCTACCCGGCATGTCGCTGATCCGGAACGATACGCTCAAATAGGAGGAGGGATAATCCTGTATTACCGAAACGACTTAAAGTGCGAAGCCGTGGAGGATTCAGTCTCGCAGTCCCCCAACTCTCTTTGGTGCCGGTTGCAGTTAAAATCAGGGACGCTTGCCTTATTGTCTTGGTGTACCGCCTCCTAACTCTATACCCGAAACCGAATGCCACCTAGCAGCTGCTTTAAGCTGCAGTTTACAGCGAAAGTACATACAGATGCTTATCATGGGTGATTTCCACGTACATTGTGTGAAAACTTCTGCCATGATCGGAGAAAAATTCAAAGCCGATCTACAAGATCTCGTAATCTTTGTTCCTCTTTACAATCACATCACTTTACCCACTCGGTTCAGAACAGGTAACAGACCATCTGTGCTGGATCTTGTGCTTACCAACGAGGAGCATATGATTGATGTGTTGGTTTTAGACTGCCCATTGGTTCGCAGTGATCACGCCGTGATCAGTTTCAACTTCGTCTGCTATGCAGAATATCGGAATGAGAATGATGAGACTGTGCGAACCATCACAAGCTGCGAGCAATTAGCCTAGCTCGTCAACGCTACAACTTGGTTGTTCCTTGCCGAAGAACCCCTGGAAGTTGCCTGGCTCGAGTTCGTCAACAAATTCAGTCAGCTGCTTGCAGAGGCTTTAGCAATAAGACTGCAATAAGTGTGCATCAGTTTCTTTCGTTAGGAGCAGGACACGAATATGAAGGACAGTACGCAACGCGGCATGGCGAGTGTACAGGAAAGCTCCAGCACCAAAAATCTTGGGACAACCACGTAGCCAAACGTAACCATTGCACTCAACTGTTAAGAGAAGACAAAGCCGCATATTAGCAGAACATCGCAAAAGCCTACAGTGCTAATCACAAACTGCTGTACAAGCAGGTCAATAGCCTAAGGAAGTTGATGCAAGTATATCCTCCACACAGGACGGCCGATGGCCCAACAAGAACGGCTGTGGAAGCAGCAAACGCGCTGCGGATGCAATATGCCCCCACGTTTCAGTGGGTCTTGCCAGCAAGCGATCTTCCAATCTTTGTCGTCTCTTCGCCAAAACTAACCCACATCAGTTTGCCACGGAGGCTGTATTGCAAAAGTTGTCGTCTCTAAGCAAACACAGCTTGCCGGGTGTCAACACTATTCCTGCAGAGGCACTGGAAGTAGCAGGAAGCCAACTGGTAGGGCCGTTAGCTCAGTTTTTCCAGCGCTGCTTAAACCAGAAGCAAGTGCCCACCATCTGGAAGCTTGGAGTAATAACCCCGCTTCACAAAGGTGGAAGCAGAACTGATCCCTCCAACGACCGCCCAGTATCCCATCTCCCTATACTCTCCTAGGTCATGAAATCCATAGTTGCCGATGCACTGGTGTGCTATCTGGAAAACAGTAACATCATCACGCCTGAGCATCACGGTTTCTGCCGACAGCGGTCATTAAAAACGAATTCACTAATTGCAGGAACTCGTTGGACCGAATCAGCTGAAGGTGGAGATGGCCTTGATGTGATCTACTGGGATTTTTCGTATGCATTCGATCGGATACGACTCTCCAAGCTGCAGCATTAAAGGGATCGGTGACCGTCTTTTAAGCTGGATTGGCAACATTCTAGTTCAACGACAATTAGCGGTTAGAATTCGGAGCTCTTTATCGGTCCCCATACAAGTCGAGTTTGGTGTGCCGCAGGGCTTAATTCTAGGTCAACCTTCGTTTTTGGTGTTTATTAATAACCTTGCCCAAGGAATCGCTTCAAACTTATTAATGTTTGCCGACGATATCAAGATTTGGCGCAGGATCCAGGCGAACGCCGACCAGCATCTGCTTCACACTGACCTATATGCGATGTATCAATGGTCAATCCAAAACTTACTACATTTCAACGTCAGTAAATACAAAGTACTTTCCATCCGACATCAGAGCAGTTACTCATACAGGCTCGTAACCAATATACTTCAAAAATCAGCTGTCGAACGTGTCTTGGGTGTCCTGATTCAAGATGACTTCGGTTGCACCAGGCCATCCAAAAAGGCCTCGAAGACTGGGAACCAACACGTCCGGCTGTTGCGACGGGGGTTTGGACAAATAAACTGCTCCATATTTTGACAAATGCTCAGTACGTATGTTCCCTCGCCATGTTAAATATGCAATTCAAGTCTGGTATCCATGGCTGAAACACGACCTTAATGCACTGAAGTAGCCACAACGTCGGGCATTTAACAACGTAATTGAAATGCGTAATCTTTCACACCAGGTGAGGCTGAAACGATTGCGGGTATTCAGAGGAAGATATCGCAGGCGACGAGACGACCTGATTATGGCATACTTGATTCTGCATGATCCCCAGCATGTGTGCTGCCCTTTACTGCGACTCAGCACCAATACAACCCTGAGTGGTCACTTATTGAAACTCGCTGTACAGGATAGCCGCCTGGAGTGCCGCAGAAATTTCTTTTCCACTTGTGTTTGTCACCCGTGGAATACTCTCCCAGAATCGGTCGTCTCTGCACCAACACTAACAGTATTTAAAAGACGGTTGGATGACACACTCATCCACTAACACTTTGTCACTTAGCCCTATGTCTCCATCCTATACCTGGAGTTTACCATGGAATTATTTGATGTGAACTGTAGGTGTTGTGAATCTAAGCGGATTGCAAGACTACAGCGGAGCAAACGATAAGTCCTTTTTTCATATTAAAAGTACTAACTGTTTTGCTATTATTATTATTATTATTATCATTATTAGTATGTTGATCTCACCAACTATCTAACGAGACTTGTCTGGTAACGCTTTTTAACCCGTATAAATTCATTGTTCTTTGTCCGTTGTGATAACGGCAATCGGTATAACGAAGGTATGTGGCTTTTAAAAGCCTCAAGAACGTATCAGGGTGACCGGATGTTAGAGTACTTGTTGATGGAAGGTGGTACAACGGAGGGCTGCCCTCGTTGGTTTTGTATAGATCAGAGACCTGGCCCTTACACCCCCACTTCACCCGAGACTGTCAGCGTTTGATCACTAATGTATACGGATTACTGATCGCATTTGGTGAAACGGCCGAGATACTATTGACGAATTTTGTCATTTAATGCTAACAAATACGCGTTATAGTGGGTCAGCGGATTGTCCTCTGATACTTTATCTTGTGCGCCGAATACCTACCTGCTGGCTGCCTTAGATGTGTTGTTTAAAGCTACTCTCACTAGTCGGTACTTGTCATCATCCTAGCTGGGATCACTGGATCGACCAGACTACTGTGGGTCTGGAGCGATCACAGACTAATTTCCCATTTTACATTGGTTCCGTTATTTGTGACTAGTTACACTTTTTAACGATCGCATTACTTTTCCACTTTTTAAAACTATCGGTAAACTTATTGACACGTTGGCCACAACACACAATGCGACCTGATCCCCTGATCTTCGGTGGTGATTTTACTTGACAAATTAAACAGGACTCGGGTATTTTTTCAATGTTATTTCCGCAATGCGCTTCTAATTCGCTCAGTCCACCATACCTCGGCTTTCGGTTCATAGTTGATTACCTGGACATAGTGTAATACAAACTACTTGCTTTACGTGATTGCTCGTGACGTTCCGCCACTGTGGTATCTGAAATCTTTGCTACACGAAATTGTGAAATGCGTCAACTTCTGAAAGCGTAAATCTATTTGTCGCAACACTTCACACACAGTGGTGCTAATTAGTACCCATATATCTCTCTGTATTTCTGCTCCACTGATCTTGAAGACTAACCACGACCCACGAAATTTTATCAATTTTCGAGTGACATGCGGTTCGACGGTCCAGCTTCATTTCTTACACCACATAAAACAAATTGTTAGCAAGTCGTTTTTGAGCATCTAATTCAAGCTCGCTTCCGGAGCCTCTTCAATAAAATTCAGTGACAAGCACTGGATGTGGATTAGCCAACTGCTTCACAGCATTGTGGCTATTTGACCGCTAATCTGTATTGGTCCACACTTTTCCCATGGATGATAACCTAATTGGCTGTCAGTAAGCTGAAACGAAATCGTCTGTTTTTACCTCACTTATCTTTTTACTTCTTTACCTACTAAGATACGTTTGCTCCAAACTGATACCTAAACTGGCACATTGTGATAATAATAAGTTCTTTCACCTGTTTACTTCTCGCAATATACTGTGAGCATATTTTCTCTGATAAAGTTTTACTCTGGTGCACCACAAGCTTAAGGATCTGCTCCAGTGCTTACTCCAGCCTACCGACCTGGCATTTCTGTCCCCTTTGCTTTAAGGCACCATTTGTTCATTTTCTCGGTACTCCCATCTTGGCTACGCCTTCAAACGAAGTGGAAAGCGAACTTATTCACTATGGAGATGTTAAGTCATTGTCTCTACTAACCATTCGTCGTGCGAACTCTGATTTCTACGAGTAAATGTTTTATTAAGATCTTTTCGTGCACTATCGCTTTCTCCGCAGTCAGCGACCATTTGTCATTTTCAGTTGAATTGGCTGTTTACCCCATAATTTAACCGGAGCGCACTGTGTGAACGGTGAATATTTGTGGATTTATGTTGCCGATTGTCAAAATGATCTCAAGGCACTTGCCGGTTAATCACATCACTTTTTATCATCTGGTCAAAGGGAGTTGATTTATATTCAGTTTAATTCAAGCATGGACTTTATGCGCCCATGCGGGGGGATATTCAGCTGTTGCCCGCTTGTGGCACTTCGTTCTTCGGATATCACAGGTATGGCATATCTTGATACCGTTTACTAAAGTGTATTGGGTAATTTGGTGTTTCCCGAGCATCTATAATGAAATCACTCACCAACCAATTTGGTGGCCAATTCTTCTGGTTTTCCCTCTCCAAGAATGTCGGGGATCAGCCACTTCCTGTACTTGTTAATAAATCCTTGCAGGTGCTCTTCTGCAGGCCTCAACACTGGAGTCAAATAAATGCAAAAAACGCAAAATTGTAGATATTGGATCATTTTGATCATGAAACTGTTGAGCTTGCCTATTAATGTTTAACACAGATACCGTAACATTTCGACTATAGTGACTATGAAATCATTTGTACACTGGAATTGGTATAAGTTTATCATTGCAGATGACTTGATAGACTATGGATTAATGTATTGTAATGGCTTACGGCGTTTCGCTTTCGACACGATAACATCTTTCCTTGATGAATCTACTTTCACAAAAGCGAAACATCGCACCCTCAAATACACTTACTGGTATTTCTCTAAGCCTTTTGAAACTATGAATTTCCTATCCGTACCGAGCATGTTCATTATTAAATATAATGTTCTTATTTCCAGCGTGCCACACTAGTGACGGCATGCTCAGGTTAATAAAATCATCTCTAGTTCATCGATATCGAGTGCTCAAACATGTGGAACGGTAATGCAAATCCGTTTTCATTTTTGATACGGCGTAAGAGTCAATTGTTGTTCCGGTGTTGTATACAATGTCTAGGTTGGTAAGCCCATTGAGAATATGGATACAGAAATTTGCTTAATAAGTGTATAATATATGCGCAAATTTTCTTTAAGAACATTTTGACGGCTCAGTTAAACATTTCTCACACATGATGATGTGCACTCGTAGCTGTCTGGAGATGCCCTCCGTTTATTTGAGTATGTCGTTCAAATAATGCCTGAAGTTGATGGAAGTGTGAAGTTGAAGTACTGGTTGTGTGAATGAATTAAGACGCACAATATCAACGTAGACCGCATTTACATTAAACTGAATCTTGGTCACTGCGATCACTAACAGCGTCGTCGAAGCAGATAGAATTTGGGTGTTGCCCTCCCGAAAACACTGCGTATCTAACCTTCTCTTACTCCACACTTGTGTTCGAAGCAGAATGTTGAACCTTATATATATCTAACCAGTGAGCACAGCACACACGGAAACAAAATTGAACCCTTCAACCTGCTCCAAGCACACTTCCGTACTTAGCACACGTCTTACTGGTGTCGTATTATTAAGCAATGTGCAGGACCATTGTTTATTCGATTAATAAACATTCTTCTCGTTACTTTCGTGCCTTCTTCCCAACTAGATGCCTAGGTTCTCGCCAGCAGCCAGTTGGCTGTTAGCGCGAGTCACTCACTTCCGATACCCTATGAGCTTCATCCTGACCAGAATCGTCAGAAGAAAGTATTCTGTTTATCAACAGTGGAAACAGTACCATCCACTCTGCATTCACGATACTGTGGCTAAGAGAGGTGGATTAAAAATGTATTGGCAACTATATTGGTCGTTCCCAACTCCGGGACGTGTAGGATTAGGGTCTAGGGTTCTATCCCCAGCGGAACAGATGGAATGAAAACTTCTGACTCTCCCAGAGAAGAAAATACCTTATTGCGATGCCTTTTCGGACGTGTGATGGCTGCGCGAATGAGCCTATTGATGAACTTTATTTGTGCCGTCTGAATCACTGCAGGGACAATAGCAAAGATAACACATACACAGTGTTATGACATGTTGCGCCCACAGTCATGTGCGAATTACACAAGGGAATTCTGTGGACATCTCCAAATAAGCCCATCTGCTGTCACTTGGAATTCTCGGATTAAAAGTTTACACGTCAAATGAATGAGATGTTGGAAGTCGTGCACTTCCACTTCCCATTCGTACAACCCAATCCAGGAATACTGACATACGTCCCTCATCGTTTTGCAGCCTACAAGCTTGCAGTAACAATAGGCCATGCAGAGAAGTATTCTTGTTCATTGATCCCGTAGCTCGGGGGTGCGGATGAGAGGAATGTCCTGTTCTCCGAGCCGGGCATTTCGGTTGAAGACCTTTCGTTGCCAAACTAGGCACCATATTCAGTGCAGCTATTCTGTCTTGATTCGCTGTCTCGCAAGCCAATGTCAGATCCGAGTGACTATTGATCGTCGCCTGCTTCGAATGTCAGCCTTCGAAGGCTGACTGACTATGTTGCCTAGTTTGGCGACGAAACGTCTGCAACCGAAATGCCGGGCTCGGAGAACATGAAAATCCTAACCAAAGTTTTCTTTTGGTGGTACCCATTCACATACATTTAGCCACGCAATACACTAGTATCTCGGAATCTGTGCGCAGATATTAGTCGAATCTGCAGTTCCCTCTTGCAATGGTTGCGCTTGATTGATTCGCGGACGATTCGTGCGGCAAGGTATCTCACTGTAAACTTTTAAAAGATGCATTACTCAAGGGATGTCAGCGTGTGAGAGTGAAAACTAATTTAGCATAAAACTAGATGACGTTTACCATGCGAATTGTAGCTAATTTAGCAAAAGGAAATTGTGTTTTCTCGTATTCTGCCTCTCAGTGGTGAATAGTTTGTGAGCAGTCAGTAGCCCTCTTGTTACTGATACAATAATGCCCAAGTTCGTTTATGTTCGAAATGCATTTTATCACTGTGTGGCCTTATTTTAACTCTGCGCTAAACTCTACCATCCAAACGTTGAGTTTTGTCCAAATAATTTGTGCTGGGGAAATTTAACAGAGCTACACATAGTAATAGTGCTCCGGGAAAGAAACGCAAACTCTTTGTACTAAACACACTGTCATAGAAGTATGCTGTGGTCCATTCATTGGTCTGTAAGTTACTGCTGCAGAAACCGGTCTGAACATAAGTGCATTGGATAAGCCAGGACATGTTAAAGACCATAGTGTACAAACTCTTTGCAGCGTGTTAAGAAGGCGCAGAAGCTGCTTAAGATGCATTCTGCTTTCAATCTAGCAAACACAAATGTTTGATCACACAAAACGAACAAAGCGCTTACTTGCTGTACACATTTCTTGATCTTCGTCGTACACATCCGGACAATCCGGTTCACCGTCGCATATGAGGGCGAAGGATAAGCAGATATTCGGTGTACGACATGGCCATGGTTTACTCTCCGGACAATCATTTCCGCGATTTCCTGACTCTATCCCATTAGTCAAGGGAAGAGAATAAAGAGTTTCGTGTTAGGGAACGATAGGATTAACCGTAGTATTTTTCTTTATTTCATCTCCAACCCTTTACTATAGCCTAACCGTCCATCCCACTAGCGTAGAACATAAATAAGCTCATCTAACTTGTTATTTAGTCACAATATGTCAATATATCTGTAGAAAAACAAACTAGTCTGTAAAAACAAACATTCCTCTTCGTTGCGCTCTGTTTGAAAGAAGAGGCGGTCTCAATTTCAATCTACAATCATCGCAGCGAGTGGGATTATTGCGGTTCGTCTTACAGTAGATAACAAGAGAAAACCTGCATATGTATTGACCAGACTTACCATGTTGTGCTCGATTGGTGACCAATTATATCTGCAGAGTATTGACAAATGCTAACTCCAGAGTTACCGCTTAACTCAATGGCACATTTTCCAATATTCTATTACCCGAGAGTAATAAGGAATCTGGCATCGGATCTGTTGAACTTTATAGCTAATAGGCAGTGACACTGCTCCATTTTCCCAATCACACCTGCCGTGAAATCATCGCGAAATTTATCTGCTTCTGTACGGGGGCAAATGGGTGATAGATGAATAATGGCCAGTTTAAGTGAGCGGTATCCAGTCCGACTTTTGCTTACACTAAGATCACGCAGTCGATACGTCGTGATGAGTAGCAGCAGAAGCTTTTCAATGATTGCATGAAAACGCGTTTATAGATGTTACGACACTGCCACCACGATTCCGGTACGTGCATGGTCGATAAGCGCAAGAAGAAGCAAAGCGGTCAACTGCAACTGTGTCACCTTCATCATTCTGATGGAGCCATTTCAGTTACCGAGAACGGATTTCTTTTTGTGCGTATTCACAATGGTTAATAATGTCGGTATGGTGGTCCATTTCCCCCTTTGCGAACAGTGATTTGATATTAGAAGCGTGTGTATGCTCACCGTTGTTGCGTTTTACTTCCTGTGAGCAATACCCCACCCAGCATAGTGCTTTTTCAGAGATTTATTCTGCTTTTTCGGTTTTTTTTACTTTATTCGTGATGAATTATCGTCGTTAGCATGAGCGGATACACTTAAGGATTTCAGAATAGTGTGGATATGATTTATTATGGTGCATCTTTTAGAAAAATCAGTGGGTGAGTAAAACAGTTAGCTTTTAGGAAGTAACGTCGAAATCGCATGAATAAATCCTTGAGGGAGGATTCCGTAGAGAACGACCAAATTTGAAGGTCCCATCTCAGTTCCTAGCTGACATTCAACTATGTAATGTGTGCTTCTTCCGCAAAATCGGGCAGCAGAACCCGTTTATAGGAACTCACACCCTAAGATTTCGGGAAAATAATAATAATTAAACGCGAGACAGCGTAGGTTTGGTCACATTGTTTAGATTCAGGAATAAATTAGGGAAATGCTTCCGGTTTCAAATGAAACAAGCTGTTTAAAGGGGGAAAACCTACTGGAGACTTTTGTTTTGTCAAGCTACTGATAAAGAGTTATCTGTCATTTGAGGGGTTGAGGCATGTATTCGGAAATCCAACGTAAATGATGCATCAGTCTTTCGGTTGCAACGTTTGCGCAGATCCAATCAGACTGTCACACGCCAACCAGTCATAGGTGAGACATCTGCCAGTAAACCATATAACCTAACTTTGACCATACATAGATTTAACCTGCAATCTCTCTGTAGCAATACTGCCGATCCTATTCAACCCACCTACTGATAGCAGTTCAGGTCGCAAAAATTGCGACGGAATTAACGAAGACAATATTGACAATAGCAGAAGACGAACTCCTGTGATTTTTCAGCAACAATAGTTATAATCCAAAGCCGCTCAATTCACAGTAATGTATACTATGAAACGCAGCCTATCAATAGCTTTCAAGAACAATGCACCGCAAAAGGAAGGAAATAATGTCATCATCATCATAATTACACATTAGGTGATAGTGAGAAACCCTTCAATTATTGTGCTGAGCAACATAAAGATAATGCATACGAAAAAGCAGCATAGTGAAAGGTATCCAATGAAAATATTCAGGAAACACACTACTTGGCAAGAGAGAGATCGTGCTTGGAGGGGAAGCTGAAGGGAAGGGGAGGGACAAAGAGACTCAAAACACATATGCCATTGAAGTCGACTCTTCGCCATGTTGGCTAGTGTATCCAACCAAACGTGTTCATCAGTCAGGAAATACCAAGCGATGCCAACTTTAAGTGAGAGACTTCATTCCCCTTGCCCAGCTCATTTCTTTGTCACCCGTCCAGTTCATCCATCTATAACGCAGGCGCACGACGCCTGATTCGGTAGACTGGCATACGCAGCACGTGGTTAAACCATCAGAGTTTTGTGCTTCATATCACGGCGTTGAGCGGTTCACTCGATCTCCCGCATCAAATACGCGGCGCCGAACACGCTCATTGTTTACGCAGTGCTCCCACTAGGCGTGAGCAAAGTCGCAGACAGCGATGATCGAATGTGACTAGTCTCTTTATGCCTGTTGACTTGATGGGCCAGGTTTTGCAAACGTATAGTAGGGTTGGGCGGAAGCCTACATTGTATTCCCTGTGATTCAGAGCGAGAGTGATATCGCACTGGTGCCACAGGTGATGGAGATTGGTAAAAGCGTCTATAACTTTTGCTATACGGGTTGTGATCTCATCTTTCATTCCACTGGCGTTGATATGGTTGCAAAATACTTTAATTTTTCGACGACTTTAAGCTCATTCCCACCAAGCGTCAGGGCAGGGGTGAGTATCGGCCAATTTTGGTGAAGCAGTTTGCACTGCGAGGTTGCAAAACATAGCCAACGCTAATTTGTCAAGAAACCAGCGTGAAATCAATTGTTTCCACAAGCCACGTTCCCTGCATGCTCTTTCATCTGGAGTCACATCTGAGCCCTACTTCAAACGAAATGCATGCAGAGCACGAACACTGATTTGGAATTTGTTGGTCACGGAACGTGACATTCTTATACATTACATTTGCCAAAACATCCAGTTGACAAGGTGTGTAGATAAAAAGGGTATCAGCATTCCCCACATAAGCATCTCTGCAGCGAGTTTGCACATCATTTCATACCGTTTGTTCCAGCGATCCGCCGACGAGTTTCAGGACCGCATTGAATTTTACCCAAAATTCTGCATATATATATATGTATATTGTTGCAGGCGTCCGATATTGAAAGTGCCTGTCATTGCGACCTCCATCGAGCAGCCATAGGATCCCTGCGCCTACACGGGGACTATGGGTGACATGCGCTACACAACACTCAGCTACATCCGCATACCACATATCCAGTGTAAAGCTGAAGGAATGATCGCGATGCAAGTGGATGGGAGCAACGTTTCATCAACGGAGCCTACCCATTCTGCTAAAAAAAGCGCAGCAGCGCAGGGAAACAAGCGTACCAAACGTAGACAAGGTATTGGCTGGGCCGTAGTCAGTTCCATACAAGGTGCATGGAATCAATGTTTGAACCTAGAACTTTCACGAGGACCGTGCACCCACTATTTGCAGCAACGACCAATTCTCTCCGAGAAGCAGTATTATCGAGGAGGCACCTTGTTGACGTTCACATCAAGCGTAACCACACTGGGGATATCAAATGACCCACATGGAATGTGAAACAATATAAACACGCAAACTGGATAGTAAGTGTGCGGCAGTACAGCAGAACAGAGGGGATACCAGTAAGCAACAAAGATGCGAAAGCAGGCGCAGCATATACGAGGATGATTCAGAGGTTTAACATAACTGAGCATCATCATCATCATCATCATCATCATACTCTTTAGCTAGAGGCGGGGAATACCTCAGCTGCTGTGCCGCAATACACAGAAAAAAGGAGAAAAAATTGCAACTGGTGCAAGCCGGCTGAGCTACCGTTAACGGATGGGCATCGTTCCGGTAAGCTACCAGTCGGTTACCGTGCATCAAAAAATTACTATGCGAAATTATATAAAGCTAAATAATGAGATCGTGGTTGGAGGGGGAGGCTAAGAGGGATAGGGTGGGACGAATAAACTCAAGGCACGAACGCCTTTGAGGTCGGCTCCTAGCCATATCAGCAAGTGTGTCCAACCAAACGTGTTTGTCGTCATTCAGACCTCAACCAGGGAGCCGAGACCACCTTTGAAGTGAGAGCCTTCATTCCTCTCGACCGAGTCATCGCTTGACCATTCCTCCTCTTCTTCCATCCACACCCCCGGGTGCGCAAACAATACACGTCGCGGGAGTCGGTGGGCTGGCATGCGTAGCACATGGCCGAGCCATCGGGGCCTGGTGCGGGAAATAACGGTGCTGAGCGGTTCATTTCCTTTTCCTGTGCCGTAAACAAGGCGTCGAACACGCTCGTTGCTCACGCGGTGTTCCCACCAGATGTGAGCTAAATTACGAAAGCACGGGTGGTCGAAAGTAACTAGTCTCTTCAGGTCCGCTGCTTTAAGTGGCCAGGTTTCACGACCGTACAGTAGGGACATAATTGAGCAAACAACAGCAAACGAATGCAGTCAGTTCTAACGTAAAGCTGATGAAGGGTAAA
Source organism: Dicrocoelium dendriticum (assembly GCA_944474145.2). Taxonomy (NCBI): domain Eukaryota; kingdom Metazoa; phylum Platyhelminthes; class Trematoda; order Plagiorchiida; family Dicrocoeliidae; genus Dicrocoelium; species Dicrocoelium dendriticum. Next base: position 185,272,328 of record OX104063.1, read on the forward strand.
TCTATGTCTAAGTCGCTGTTGTTTAGCCGCGGTGAGGAAGCATAATAATTACAACACCGGCCTCAGCATGGGACAAGATAGCCCTGTGCAGGAACTTACTTACATCCTCTAGTTAGGTTACTGCTTTTTTAGTAGTATGGACGGCTAATGACTCCATTCGTATGTGCTCAGAATTTTCCGCAGGTCCTAATAAGTCGATAATTAATTAATTGCGACAAGGCACCAGCTTGATCAAAATCGGTCGTCGATTTGTACTTGATGCTAAACACGTACGAAGGTCACGGTAATCCCCGTCTTTGGGGACGGATTGTGGTGGTTCCCGGGGTACGTTTATGTGAGCCGAATATGGTTAGTAACGACTGGCGATTGGGAAGCGGCATGAAGAGTCTATCATACACCAATTTGGGCAACTTTTGAACAATAAACGCGATAGCTAAGGCTCCCTTTTCTATCTCAGAGTAATCCTCTCGGTTAACGATAATGATCGAGTTTGGTGGATGCAACTATCTCAAAAATGTCTGGAAAATTTCAGGATAAAACAGCTCCGATGCTATTGTTGCCTGCATCCCCAGCAAAAGAGACTTTAATGCCATTGAATTTGCGATACACATGACACGCACTGCTCGTTAAGGAAAGCAAAGCCTTAAGCATTACAATTGAATGTTAATTGTGGCGGCTGTTTTAATAGTGTACGAAATGGAATAGAAATTCTACCCTAAGTGCTCCATCCCTAGACTCAGAGAAGCAAAGGAACGAAATAATAAGACCGATTCTGTTTGGTTCTGCACAACTTGACCTTGAGCGAACGTGCGTGCAAATCGCTCACTTGTCCACTCATGCTATTTCCACTGTGGCTCAGCGGCGTTTTGTCGCAAACCTATGGATCCATACTCAATCGTCGTACTTTAAAAGCTCTACCTTTTGATACTATTTTATCGTGTACACTCCAATGCATTCTACATTTATCCTGAATTCTAAATGCAGGGCAGTGTTTCGCCGGAATGTCACTCATCCGGAACGACTCACTCTGTTGCCGTCTCCGACTAAGACACAACGACGCATGTCCCGTAGCTGTCGTCTACCGCCCTCAACATCCACTCCCGAAATGGATTCCCGCTTGATTCGTGGCCTGAACAGAGTAACACGCAATAGGTACAGCAAAATGCTCATCCCGGGGACTTCAAGCTACACGATCTGGAGGTATTGGCTTCACCCGGTGAGCAGTTCAAAGCAGACTTGCGTAAACTGATCGCTAATACTCCCTTGTACAAGTATGTCACCACGACGACTAGATTCAGGACATCAAACAAACCGTCCATATTGGACCTGGTGCTCACGAATGAAAATCTCGTGGTTGACAATTTATTGATGGATAGTCCATTGGGTCTTAGTGACCATGTAGTAATAACATTTACCTATGTGTGCTAGGCAGAGTATCCATCTGAGCACTCGGAACTACGGATATTCTCATTTATTTCAACTCGGAACTAACTCATAATATCACACGCCACCATGTATTGAAAGAACTCGTCGACGTAGCTAATTGGGAATTCTCAAACAGCAGTCCTCGTGACAAGGTTTGGACAGCGTACTATGATAGACTCAGCGACATCGTCAACAGAGCATCAGAGACCAAGCCTCTTCGTCCCGCAAAAATGCCTTCAATTCTAAGGAGCAGGACTCGAATATGCCTGACCATAACGGATGCAGCATGGCGTGCCTACAAAATTAACCCTGACTCAGAGAGTTGGGGTAATTTCCTGACCCATCGCAACACTTGCACTGCACTTGTCCATGAGGACGAAGTAACTTTTTAACAGTGTCTGGTCAAAAATTCATAGCATACAACAAACTGTTATCTAGGCATGTCAACAAGCTTCGTAAAATGAAGCATGGAATCACTACACTTTTCACGACAGGCGGTAGAGTACAAGGCGCCGAAGAAGCAGCTAATGCCTGCGGCTACAATACGCCACAATTTTCGAACTCGCAGCCTCCACCTGCCTCATAATGTCATGCATATTACCGACTCCATTGTTTACACAAGTAATTTTCAACCCATCAGTTGTGTTAAGGAAGTTACGCTCACTGCGTGAGCATAGCTCTCCGGGAGCAGACAACATCCGCCCGAAGGCACTGAAGGCTGAGGCCAACAAGCTAGCTGAACCACTGTCACAGTTCTTCCAAAGGTGCTTTGATGAACAGCAACTCCCCACTATGTGGAAGCGTGGCATCATCACCCCAATATTTAAAGGCGGTAGCCCTTCAGGTCCTGCAAACTCAGTGACTCACCTCCCTGTGCTTGCGAAAGTGCTGGAAGCGGTCATCGCCGAGGCTCTAATGGACTACCTTGGAAAATGCGACATCTTGGTACCGGAGCAGCATGAATTCCGTCAACACCGGTCATGCACCACCAACCTACCGATTGTACGAAATATTTGGACGGGACGTGGCTGATGATGGGGTCAGAGTTTACGTCCTCTAGCTGAACTTCTGCAAAGCTTACGACCGCCTGGATCGTCGCATCCTACTTCAAAGACTACAGAGTTACGGAATCGGAGATCCTGTACTTGGTTGAATTGGCAACTTCCTTTACCAACGAAAACTTCAAGTACGTGTCAGGGGATCACTTTCTAACACAATTGAGGTGGAATGGGGTGTCCCACAAGGCTCAGTGCTGGGACCGCGCGTATTCCTGGTGTTTATCAACGACCTGGCAAGGGTCATCTCCTCAAATTTACTGCTTTTCGCCGATGATGTCAAGATATGGCGGGCGATTGGTAACAAGCCAGATCAGGATCTGCTCCAACATGACCTAGATTGCATTTACGAATGGTCAAAGAGGAACAAGCTTCAATTGAACATAGCTAAGTGCAAAGTGATGCATCTGCGTCACCAGCCGGTGAGCGCTTACAAGATTGGAGACCACACCTTGGCGAAGGTTTCTCAGGAGCGTGACCTGGGTGTATTGGTGCAGGAAGATCTCGGGTGTTCAAAACAAGCAGAGAAGGCGACGAGGACCGGCAATCAACACTTCGGCCTTCTTCGCAGAGCCTTCGGTCGGTTTGAACCCTCAATCTTTCCCCAAATGCTTAACGCCTACGTGCGACCTCAAGTGGAATATGCTATTCAGGCGTGGCAGCCGTGGCAGAAACAGGATCTCGTTGCTCTCGAGACTCCTTAACGGAAGGCAACCAAGAATGTCAGGGGCCTCTTTCATCTGACTTATCAGCTTAGGCTGAAATATCTAAGTATGTGCAGCAGTCGAGATCAGCTTTTGCACGGGATTTCATAATGGTTTACCAGATTCTGAAGAACCCAAACCACATTTGTCGTCCGCTGCTGGAATTGAACTACAACACTAAACTAAGAGGTCACCCTCTGAAACTGACAATTCAGTATAGCCGGCTTGAATGCCGTAGAAATTTCTTTTCCCTCCGCGTGTGCCAGCCTTGGAACGTCCTCTCTAATTATGTCGTCTCTGCTCCCAATCTGGCAATAGTTAAAAAACGAGATTAGGTTGCCTTGTCTCACTTACATATCATTTAATGACTTGTTAGCTGGGGGTTACAAAACGCAATCAAATAGTATCTTGCCAAACTCTCAACTAATGGATTTATGGATGTATACTTTTAATACGCGAACAGCTCCGCTATTCTACGTAAGTCTACGGTGAGTCCAAGAAAACTCTTCTCACTTTATCATGCAATTTACTTTTCCCACACGGGACTGGTTAAGCATTGCTATTTTACCCATAATACACCACTGTCCTATCGTTCCAATCGTCAGATATATAATAATTCTGGTGCGCAAGTGCGACAGACTGGCAGAGGTTGTAAAGCAAATAACTGCCATCGGATCTGTCCCACTCGACCGAGAGGAACAAGAGCTTCGAGTTGGATGTACAAGACCAAACTCCGAATTGGAACAGAGCAGCCAAGTCGCGTGTAAGCGCATTGATCAAGAGTTAGGCACCCCAACCACACTGATTTCTGCCTGGATATGGGGGACCGCTTCTAATGATCCGCTTGGACAGCATACTTCATCAAAGCCTCGTTGTACAAGAACATAGTCATCCACTGGCTCGGAGCATTGATTCGATCATCACCAAAGTAGAAACAGTTAGGGTCACCAATACAACCAAAGAACCCAAATGTCGATTGTTGTAGAACCAAAGAAAGCAGGAACGATCTTCATTAGATAGGGGAACGCCAAACAGCGTCATTATTCTCTTACCCTTATAAATCCCAAGGTACCTGAATCCGAGGCAACACTCATCAAAGGCAAGCTGCTAGACGAACATAAACGGTGAGATGCTGTGTCAAATAATCAGGGTTCAAGCAAATCTGGGCAGCATGATGCTCCTCGTCCGTTGCCCAAGCTCGGTACACGATTACTCCAAGTAACACTTCAGTCGGGAAATGATGCGGCGGCATTCTCTTGTCAGTTACTCGCCTTACAACCACATGCACTCTTCGCGTTTCCAAATGTTCTTTGGTGCAAGCGTCAGAAATGCAAAGTAACTTCGGACGACTACTGCAAACAAAACATGTAGAATCGATCTTTATTCACTGAGGGCACAAGTTTCAGACTCCAAGTGAGCTAGCACCTCAGGCACCTGACTGGGATGAGTGGCGCTTCAACCGCGAAGTATCCGCACTTTTAAACGTGATCGCCAATTCGATCTCAAGATTACCGTTGTAGCCCAAATATAAATGGCGCGGTCCACGAGTGATAAAAGTACCACTATAAACAAAACCCACGGCGGCAAAGGCGATCGAAACATGACTCAGACTGCACATGAAGCTGTCATCCGAAACGCAGGCACAAATCGACGACATGACGCTGGACATGAAGATATCATGTGCGACCCCGTCAGCATGCCACTCAGAACCAGGTTGCAGTTAAAACACTCCATCAGCTGAGGGATATTTAAGTTTGCAGCCCCCTACTGACGCTGAAGACTCTACATGCCAAACCGGAATTATCACGTGGAGTGCGATTACAGTTAACCAGGAAGTGACCGACAGGTAATATTCGTGGATTCGGTATAAGCCCAAACCAGGAAGCCCAATCCGCAAATACACTGTCGACATCTGAGGTGCTCACATTCTCGTATACCAACGCCCGAGATATTCTTAGTAAATTAACCGAGCTTTGTGCACGTTAGGCTTCCGTTTCTTGGGACATATTCATGCTTACTGAAACATAACTAAATACTGAGATCCCTGTCGCTGAGACTTTACTGCCCGGCATGATTCTCCTAGGAAACGATGTACTCAGCAGAGGAGCCGGAGTGCTCTGGTATGGCCGCTATAACCCGCCTATTGAAATAATCGACAATCCAGATATGCGAGTTGTCGATTCTATCTGACGCGGCCGGGGCGAGCTAGGTTTACTGGAAATAAATTACCGCCCTCAAAAGTCCACCCTGGAAATGGATCACCGCATGGTGTTTGCTATGAGTCAAATACTGACATGGTCATACAGTCACATTCCTCAGGTTGGGCACTTCAACCTACATGCAGTTGAAGTCCCTACTTCCGTCAGTGAACAAATCAAAGCGGACTTGCACAAAGTGCTGATCGATATACAGCTCTACAATCACGTCACCGCTTCCACGATATATAGAACTGGCGATGAAGCAACTACCTTAGATCCTGTGCTTACCAGCAAGGAACTAGTGATTGATGCAGTAACAATAAACCCACTGTTTGACCGCAGCTATCTCGGGAAGCTGCTCTTTTGCTACTTATGCTACGCGGAATACATATGAAAAGATAGCCAGAAACTACACATCGTCAAAAATTGCTGTATATTTTCCAAGCTCGTTCACGAAATAAACTGGTCCTTCCTAGCTGAGCGTTTTCTCGACGTTACCTGGAAAAACTTTCTTACACTGTTCACCAGGCTATTGGCGAATGTGTCCCGCAGGAAACAAACGATCTCATTACTGAGGAGCCGGACCCGATAATGTAGGGCTCTAACGGTTCCGGCCTGGCGCGCTTATAAGGCCTGTGCACCCGCACAGGCCTTGCATGTCTATATAACTCAGCGAAATCACTTAGTCAAATTGGTGAGCAAAGACAAAATCAAACACCAACAGGAATTAGGGACGAAATTTCACACTAATCTTCAGATGCTCTACAGGTACGCCAAAAAGCTCCGCACAGTGCAGCACCCGATTCCATTTCTACATGCAGTGGGTAGTCTGGCGCTCATTACACTAGATGGGTCAACGCCTTTCGGCAACAGTTTGCTCGCACTTTCCAATGTGAATTGACGCCTCACCCGTTCTTGACGCAGCTCACTCTGCCCCCATAGTTAGCTACTTATTCTTCACTGCTGAAAGTATGGTACAAAGACTACTGTCCCTGCGTGTGCACAGTTCTCCTGGTGTGGACAGCATAAGACCGAAGGCATTTAAACCACCAACCATGTATCCAACCGAACCGTTAACTTGGTTCATTCAACGAAGCACTAAGGAAATGCAATTTCCCACAATGTGGAAACATGAATAACTCACCTCTGTTCACAACAGTGGTAATGATGCGGAGCCCTTGAACAACCGTCCCATCACTCTGCTGCCATTGTTAGCAAGGATTTCGGAAGGTATAATCGCAGAAGCCCTCATGGGACGAAGCTTTTGTGTCAAGAGCGAAACATTACCAAACTACTATACCAACCGATTGTTTTCAAACCTCTCTGAACCCTCATGGGATACACTGAGAGTAACCAAATCATACTACCACAGCAGTCCGGATTCTGCCTCAACTGGTCCTGCGCATTAGTGTTGCTATCCTAAGCATGTTGGACGAAGTCAGGCGATGCCAGAGTGGCAGTAGACGGCGTCTACTTAAACTTCTCTAAAACATTTGCTTTACTAGACCATCGCATTCTTCTTTACAAGCGTCGAACTACGAAATCGGTGAACCTGCACTAGGTTGGATAAACAACTTTCTCATTCAGCGTCAGCTGAATCTGAGAATCCCCAGCTTCATTTCCGACCCAGTTGAAGTCCACTGTGGCGTGCCCCAACGATCGGTACTGGAACTGCGTTTATTCCTAATCTTCATCAACGATCTTGCTAGCGTGCTCTAGTCGGACTTCCTGCTGTTCACAAACGATGTCATGGGTTGACGTGACATTAGGACACTGGACGACCATGAGGCAGTGCGGCGAGAATTCCACACTACCCATACATGACCATCCAAAAACCGGCCCCAGTTTAACTGCGAAATGCAAATTCGTGTGTATATGCTATCTGGTTACTCATGAATATCCACTGGGATGCAGTAGCTACAGCATGCCAATCAGGAGAACAACCTCGGAGTAATCGTGCAGAATGACCTAGGTTGTTCGAAACAAGCTGAAAAGGCGCCTAGAAGAGCCAGCCAACTCCTCGGCCACTTGTGAAGTGCTTTCAGGAAGTTCGAGCCAACTATTATACCGCAAATGTTGAACACCTACTTGAGACCGCACGTGAAGTACGCGATCCAAGCCTAGCAAGCTTGGCACAACCAGGAAGTTGATACGCTTGGAACGTCAGAAGGCAGCGCAAGGAAAATCATCAGAGCAATGTTTTACCTCCTTTATCAACACCCACTGCAATTCCCAGGCTTGTACAGCGAGGAGAATTTGTCACGATGTAGCAAATACTATCAAAACCCAATCACTTTTGTCATGATATGTTGAACTTCAACCACACTACTTACCTGATGGTCCACCAGCTCAAACTGGCCACTCAATACGTTTGGCTCAATTGTCGATAAAACCTCTTCCCTTTTTAATTATCCAGAACTCTTCTAACTCAGGTCATTTTTAAAATGAACCACTGGATTTCACTTTATGCCAATTACGCTAAGTGACTGTCCGTTTCCACTGGAAGACGAAATAACAAAATAACGGTGTTCCCAGCAGCCCTCTCCGCTACGCAGCGGTTAGCAGACAAGCAAATTTGTCCAAACGAATAACCCGGTGAACCACCTTAAACCAGAATCTTTCCTTTTTCCTCATTTTAAACCATTATCTTTAATCGTCACTCCTGTCATCCTACAAGACTTTTCAGATGATCGCTTTTCGTAGGTTCTAAATCATTGTTGCTGCCAGTGTTTAGTAGTTTAGGCATGCCAGGAACTTTAGTTTTGGACAATTTACTACGTTTCCTCTGAAAAGAATTCGCTAGCTTTTGTCAATTTAATAGTATCACGCCCACGCAAACATCAGCCCTCCAACCTTAGTAGCCGTGCCAAGCTGGGCACTTTGTTGACAAGTGCATTTATCACTGATCAAAGCGCGGGGGCGACTCGGCGAACTGCAGCATACCAATCTTCCTCATGGCGCATTGCAGCACTCTACATCCAGCGTGTAACGGAAAAGCACTACCAAAAATGTTGCTAACTCTGCCACTTAAATCTGTTTGAGACACGATTAATTCTAACCGAAAGCAGAATGGAGACCGGCCGAGTACAGATGGGTTTCAACAACAGTAACACAGGTCGCCGTAAGTGTTAAAGCCGGTAAGCTGGTGTGTGGGCCAGAGTATATCGCCGGTACAAAATTTGGCTGGTGGTGCTTTTACCAGACAAATTGGAAGAGTCGCCTACTAAATGTAAGTCGAAGGCGAAACCTGGCAGCGCCATGGGAACCAGCTAAGTCTTCACTTAAACAGCGACCAACATCTACCTGACGGCAGTGCAAAGCCACATTTTCATTTACCGCTTGTGGAATTTACGCTGTAGAAAGCAACAAATCTAGATTCGGAACCAGTAGCGTATGCAGGTAAAGTGATGATTTCAGATTTGGACCTGGTTCGTAGACCGCCAGCAACGAATCGTCGACCACCGGATCGTTTGATATTGGCACAAAGACTGGAGGCCTCAGGCAGACGTTTAGGCGAAGGAGTTGTATTATACGGAAGTCCAACCCAAATAGTGTGTCCACCTCTCTATTACTAGGTTTTGCGCAGATCCAAGCAGATCGTGCCACCGACCAGCCAGACATCGGTGAGTGACCTACCAGTGAACAGTAGAACCTAACTGTTCATACAATGACTTTAGCTGTGATCTCGCTCTATCTATAACACCGCCCCCAACCGCACTTTCGTATTTTATCCACCTGTTCAGGGCAGACTGAAACACATTCTAAGAAACTAGAAGCCACGAGTAAACTACACAATAATCTGCGTCGACGTGGCTTCTAGTTTCTACAAAATGTACAGTACTCACGAAACCACTAATAACCCGAATTTACCATCGCCATTTGAACATCTGGAGGACAGATACTTCGGTTCATTGGAAAGTGACGAGTGAGTGAGCCAATCTGCAACACCAGGATAGCCGCTGTGAGCTAATTGGAAATACCTCGCGAACCAAACAGAAGTCATGTATTAAATTGCACACCTGCTCCTCAGCCCTCGGTAGCTCAGTTGGTAGAGCAGCAGACCGGTAAACCGTACGTCTGGGGTTCCATTCCCCGTCGAGGCAGATTAATGAGCGGTTTAATCGTGGCTCCTACTTTCTACAAAAATTACACTACTCACAAACCTACCAATAATCTACATTCTAAGAAGGCAGATCATTTTTAAGGGGGACTGGATCAAATCTGAGTACGGAGAACATCGATTAGACACATGTAACGATGGAGGGAGCATCTCAAACCCAAAAAATATAGTGAGTTTCTACGGGAATTTTGGTTACACGAATTGTCTTCATCGTTTTCAAACACATCGTTCCCTAGATTTGGGTTGTCGCAATCCCGCTAGCTGACCGTATACGTCACTTTTCAGACAAACTGTTTAATTCGGATTTAGTCTAGACTCACCAGCTGGGCCGCAGGACCAAATCGCGTTTTCTGATCTCTACGTAATGTTTTTCCCTGCTTCCTTTTCGTCACTTGTTGACCTAACCTTTCGTAGTGTCCCTGCATGCCACTTTTTTGGCTAGTACACAGTTAGTCGGCAGTAGGTATCGCATTCTTTCACATCGCTTATAATTTGCTGCTACCATATTTTATTTCCCGCTATCTTCGACTAGTCTCCACTTACCTACTTTGCTCCCTATTACTATATCTTGTATCCGCACTCATTGCAATTTTCAAGGCGCTTCAGCTCTAGCCGGCTCGCGCATATAATGAGTGTGCACATGGTTGTAGAATGACCGTTTCCAAAACTTGTCTTTTGATCATTTGAAAATTCTTAATTCCTATTTTGTGTGGCTGATCAGCGTTGTGCATTTCAGTACCAAGGTCAGATATTTTTATCAAATGGCATCCTTAATTTACTAACTGAAAACATTAATTTCACATAGGATTTTCTCTTGACAATAATGTCAACGGTTTCAACTTGTATTTACTGTCTTCTCTTTTGTGGTATTTTGGCAACCTATTAGTATCACTTACACATAACCAAGCTGTTGAATACCTTGGTTTTCACTTAATGTCCCTGTCTTCGGTAAGGACACGTTCTCCTGGAATACCCTGTCAGTAGACACCGAAATATGAAGACCCGACTCTGTTTCGATCGACTGTGACAGAACCGGGAAAATGGGGACTTTCGGTACAAGTGTTGTTATCCACTGAATGACCATTTGAGCAAAAATTTGCAGTTATCTGCACTTAGGTGAACTTTGTAAATTGCAACGGACATGCAACGGACATTTCTACTCTGTCGAACATTTGTCCTGTTTGCTATGAGCCACTTTTCGCTCCATCATGTGCAGGCTGATGAGATCTTATCAAGCAGTATGTAATCTCACAGTGCGTCAACATCTTCCCAGTATTTCAGGCTTCCGACCTATTTTTGGGGGTCCATCGGCTTTTTACCCGCCACACCCCCAAATGCCACTAATTTCAAAAAGTATACGTCCTCCGTATGCACCACCCCTACTTCACTCTCTCCGAATACCACCTCGTTGGGGTTCTGTACCTGGATTCCTGCAGACAACCCAACGGATAACAAGACCCTGCAATTACTGTTAGCAACTTCTCGTTCATTGTTAAACAAAATGCAGTTCTTGCGTAATATTCTTCACCGTTCTTCTCCTGCTATAGTACTCATAACAGAAACATGGTGTTCAGCGGAGATACCAGACATGTTGTTTAGGGTACTGGGTTGTAACATGTTTCGTAATGACCACCTTTATGTTAGAGGTGGTGGCTGTATAATCTACGTCAAAGACATGTACATGGTTCTTCCTCTGGATGAACAACTCCTGCGAAAAGTTCCTGATTCGGTGTGGATTACCATTACTATTAACCAAAAAACTCCTTCAGTAGGTTGCATTTACAGACCCCCATCGTCTGCACTCACCGTAACCGATGACTTGATGGACACGTTTCTTTTATTGCTGACCTTTCATACGCTAATAAAATAATTACTGGGGATTTTAATATGCCCGAAATCCCATGGTCCGTTAACAACAAACCACAAATACACAATACTTTTATGTCTACTCTTGGTCGAGTGGGATGGGTACAGCACGTCAAAGAGACTAATCATGTTGGTAACACACTTGATCTATTAGTTACTATAGGATGTTCAAATGTGTCCACGTACGTCAGTGACAGATTGCCGAGTAGTGACCACAACATCGCTGGTTGCTCATTCCAAATTCTTTCTAAACCGATAGAATCAGTGATCAGTTACCGCCCATACTTTCTGTGAATTGGTAACTTTTCTCTGATCTTATAATGTCTTCAAATTGGGATCCATTTTTCTTAGCACAGAATGTTCGAATTGCTTGTGATGAGTTCTACCACCGTATTCAAATTTCTTTTGAAGTTGTGGCTCCAGAAAGTACTAAGAACTTGAAAAGTACTACTCCACCTGCAGACATCTCGAAAAAGGTAACCACTAAACTGCATACAATAAAAAGTTAAGGAAAACAAACGATTTTGCTCTGCTGATGCTCCACATCAGAATGCCTACAAGATCACCACAAAATTCTATGATCTGAGGACGTAATGGTACTGACGGGCGCCAACATGTTAGGCTGCATCTCAAAACTTGGATCGTAGGCAGAATAGAAAAGCACGTTGTACAAAGTCGATTGTAAATGATGAAACTGCCATAACCGATCGAGCAATCATATGTTTGATCTTCAATGACTACTTCATGTCTACTTATAGCACTAATGCGAAAGAGGATCCACAACTCAAGCTGATACACAAACTGTTGAATTCACACTTAGTGACATATCTCGCCAACAGATTAGTTCGGCCATCATGCTCACGCCCTGTCAACATCTCGCCAATTCTAGTCAAGTACGGAGGTCCAGTCATCCTCCTGTTTTTGCTGAATGTATTTACACTTTCCATGCTCAATGGGGAGTATCCTATACACCAGAAACAATCAACTATAATACCAAGACACAAAAGCGGATCTATGCAAGACGTAAAAAATTACCGCCCAATCCACCACACATCTGTTAGCTCCAGAATCATGGAGAGGTTATTTAAAGAACACATAATATAATATTTGAGTTCTATGAGCCTACTCCGTAAACAGCACGGTGTTTTGTAAGGTAGGTCATGCACTATCTGTCATTTAGACGACCTTGATTATATGATTGGAGCACAGGACGCCGGAACTGCCATCATTGAAATATTTCTTGACATCCGAAAGGCTTTTGACCGTGTTCCACACTACTTATTGTTGCGGAAGCTTATGTCCTATGGTATTGCAAATTCGCTTCTAGACTGATTTTCTTCTTACCTCCAGGGTCGAAAGCAAGTAGTCAAAATTGGTAATTATAACTCTGTAGCCACTTCAATCTCTAGTGGAATGATTCAAGGTAGCGTGCTTCGTCCGCTTTATTCTTAATCTTTTTCAACCATCTTCTTGATGAAATCCTTTATGGGAAGTCATTCCTCTTCGCTGATGATGTTAAAATTATGTCTTGTTGCGCCCCTGGGCAAAATAGTCTTAATTTAGCCTTTCTTAGTCTAACTTGTCTGCATTGGAGCACCAGAGTAACTCCTGGAAGTTGCATTTTGCCATTGAGAAGTGTGATCTATTGTACCACGGCTGTTGCCCTTCTCCGAAAATTCTAACCTTAAACGGCACCCATATTCCTGTGTGCGGCGCACTCCGAGACTTTAGGATATTATGCTACGTTTACTTTTTTAGAGCATGTTATATTGTTGCAGGCTTCTGCCAGAAAAGTGATCGCCCACATAAGTCAAGCCCTTATCCTGAAGGATTCCAGACTTCAAGCCTTTAAAATGTGTTAGGCCGAAGCCTGAGTACTGTACGATAGTGTATAGTAATCTGAGAAAAGTGGACATCATGGCACTAGAAAACATTCAAGGATCATTCACAAAGAGGTTTTTGAACATGCCTAACACTGACATACTGTGAGCGTTGCGAGGCTCTAAAACTGGAGCATCTATGGCTTTACAGACTCAAACTTAATCCTCACCTCCTACACCGCTTACTATTCGGATTAAGCTTTACTGCTCAGCCACAAGTCGAGTTTCAGACTCTTATTCGCTCTGAACTAAGAAACAGCGAGGGTACATTGCAAATACAAAAGTCTCGCACCAATCTCCGCTCACATTTTTTCTCCGTACAATATGCATTAATATGGAACAAACTTCCACCGAATATTAGAAACTGCACTACCTATCCGCAATTCACACGCATGATTGATATTCACCTGACTGCTTCAAATATCTGGTCAACACTTAGCCAAACGGTGACTCGAGATGATATGTGTGATAAAGGTCCTGTATACACTTGAAAGTCGCTATATCCCCTATTTTTGTCAATATGTTAATGTTACCTACGTATAGTTCAATTCTTGTGTATGTATCTATAAACGATCTTACTCCTATCGATCCATCGAAATAATTCTGTTTTCTCCTTTGATGCTTTGGTTCGAAGATGCCCTACGCCTTTCAAGTTGAAGTCTCTGTACCATCGTCGTCACTCGCCAAGATTTTCCATCAAATTGTGACTGACCTATCGACAAACGACCGTATTCATTATTATGTTATTTAATTCTTTATACGTTACATTATTCCTTGTTTCACTGTTTGCCATGACTGGACTGCTCTCTTGAGGTGACGGGTTACAGCTTCCAAACTAAAAAATTATATCCATGCAAATCATACTGCTACTGACTCGCTGGCTTATGACAAAAGTGCCATACTTGATTGTTTCGCTTGACGGAATGGGCTGAGGCTTCATTGCCCATAATGTATGCATAAAACAGCCCTCATGAAAAGACATTTATTACCCGGCTGACGGCCCATTTACTATTTTGCCACACCGGCACAGAGCCAATTTTAGCATGGAAGTGCGGGTGAAACCCATCGAGGGAATAACCTGCATGGAAGCAGGTCCCATGGGGACAGTTCCATGGATGGCCGTATTACTTTACTTGAACTTTCCGTGAAATCTACCTTTGTTATTGTTCACAGTTTCGTAATCTTTCTAATACTTTCAAACTGTCAATCAGTTCAAAAACCCATATGGGAACCATTGTACAAAACTGGTAAAATTAACTCTATTATACGATCACGTGGTACAAGTTGATCAGACCACTCAATTAGTCTGTCTCGCATGGTCGAGGAATAAAACGTTTATCTATTTATTTATTAATTATTTATGAACCTTGTCCCTACCGTTGTGCACTCACTTGCTTCTGGTGGGATACTTCAACATACACGCAAACAAAGTTCCAGCTTATCTCTGTGCGCAGACCAAGGCGTACTTGTGAGAAGTAATCAATAATGTACAGATATGTGAACGTATCACCCATCCCATGTGATACAGAGAGAACGGCGAACCGCTTATTCGAGACTAACTGTTTGCCATGGACGCACTAGTGATCGGTGCGGTAGCGATAAATACACCTATTAACTGCAGTGGTCATGCTGCACCACTTTGCCGTTACGTCTGCTACTCGGAATACACCAGTTTGTACATCCAGGTAGTCCATACGGTTACCCATTAACGCATCCGGTTCAAACTTGCTAAAGTACGCAGTCTGAGTCCAGTGAGTTTCCGTATTGGGATGATGTCCATCTTCGATTTTAAAATATCCCACGAGTATATAACAATCAAACGTTTTAGTAAAGACGTCAACATCTGACATGACATCATGGCAATGAACGATCACTCGCAGTAAAGGGGGACTTAGAAAGTGCTTATACGTTCTCATCACAGATCTTTCTCTCGTTTAACCTTGGCCAAGCGCAGGGGCTTTGTCATGCGCCACAAGCCCAGTCACGGATGTCAACTTGGGTAACAGCCGATGCAGCATACTTCCCAGGGAAGTGGTCTTCAATCGGTCATAAAGGATGGTCTACCTACTGGGAACAAGTCGAAAAAGTATCGAGGAGAGTTAGTTGGCTAAACCACCAGTATATTCCTTTTGCCCATCAAATATCACAAATATGAAGCGTCCTTCCATCTCATATCATTACTGTTACAAAAATTTGGGTTTCTAAAGTCCACCTGACAATACCATATTCCATTTGCAATATGCAATGGTGCCAATATCGATCGAAACATGAAATGACGCGAAATAAACATTGTGCACAGCAGCCCACTTTCAAATTTACTGACAGAGAACAATTATGTAAATGGCCTAGCGAATTCACGAAAACCTGATTCCTTTTCTTTTTCATTTCTCTGGGTCTCAATGTTACTTTTGCTTCGGTAGTGTTCACACCGGCCGTCTTACAGGACTCGTCCCACAATTGCTTTTCACCAACGATAGCTCAGTCTTTATTTCCATTGTCACTTCCAATAGGTTAGTACTTCAACCTTGTTGAGGAAGGCACTTTACATGTAAACTTTCAGTTTCTATATCGAGAATATCTGCCCCATGGCGCTAAAAGTTTCAGCAGCGAGACTGCTCGATCCGGATCACCATTCCTCTAAACAAGTCCGGATGGGCAAATGCAGTTCACTGTATGTAGTATGACTCAAGAATTGCGAGTTTTAAAAGACGCACTCGTTCAGAACTTACCAGCCTCGCCTACTGGTCCACTTCTCTCTTATCCTCAAAGTGCTTGGGTTCAATCATCGCTAAGGGGAAAGTCAATCACCTAGAAAGCTGCAACTTCCTAACACCGTGGCAGCGCGGTCTCGTCAGCACAGAGCATACACTACCAACTCCGTTCGGTAGTTGGATGGATGCGGTGGACAGATGGACACGGATCAATGTTGCCTACCTAGACTTTCCAAAGACAGACCATATAGCTTACCGCATCCTACTTCACAAGCTCCTAACTGCGGAATCAAAAATCATGTGCTTTGGTGTGATGGGTTTTTTTGTGACAGCGAAAAATACTGATATGTGTACAGCGTGCATTACTCGATCCGATTCATACCGAGTGTGGAGTTCCACATGGGACGATGCTGGGGTCGCACCTATTCCTTTCATCTAGTGATAAATTTACACCTCTAACAGATGCAAATACCTTCATTTCTGCTGAGGATGCTAACATACGGAAAACTATTAGCCAAAGAGGAGGTCATGATATGTTGCTACGAAATCTGGAGAGCTTTAACGTTTGTACATTCAATAATTCTGGAAGGCTCCCAAAAGCTTTTAGATCCCTAGAAGGCTCCCCTAATCTTGGGGTTGAGCATCTTCCTGGCAATCGCGTGACCGACTAAATTATGCTGATGATATCGCTCTGCTCGGTGACGATTCACAGAGTGTACAGCTTATTTTGAAAAGTCTGGCCATTGAAGCTACTAAGTATGGCATACGCTTTTCTTCCTTGAAGTGTTACTCCGCCTTCCTTACCGTTGAAGGTATACAATTAGAACTTGTAGACAACTTTGCCTACTTTGGAAGCTGTATTTCTGCTGATGGCGTTTAGCAACCCAAGTCATTTATGGCGTCGCCTGGACATAGCTCTCATTAACTCGGAGGGTCTACAACGCTTGTGTCCGCGCGGTCCTGCTGTACGGAAGTGAGTCCTGGACGAATTGTGTTGATGACATGTGTAGACTTTCGGCCTTCGACAACACATGTTTTCGGTGGATAGCCCGAGTGCGGTGGCAGCACCTGGTTCGCAACGATGAAGTCCATTGTGGGGTCTTGGGAAACATGAGCTCTACGCTTAATCGCCTTATCGCAATACGTCAGTTGAGGTGGCTTGACCACGTTCAACGTATGTCATAAGAGCGCTTACCAAGCCGCGCCTAATCTGCTCGCCATGGATTGAACTGGAACCGAAAGTGTGGAGGTCAACCAACCACTTGGCGGCAAACAATGAAATCACTGACATCCTGTCTCACAATCGTCGGCCCAGTACATCTTCCTGGTTAGAGCCTAAGGATGAGAACTACAAATGGTTTGACACACATGACGATATGGCGCGAAACTGAAATAAATGGAAGGATTGTATTTTGAAATAATTTGAACAATACGCTTAGAATTATACCATTCAAAATACTACAGAAGCACAAAATGGCGCGTGAAAACAAACCAAAATTAAGAAGCTAAAAAGTCAAAATAAATTTGTTGTCTGTTCCTGACACTTGTACTTCTTTCTATTTTGTTTCACATGATTTTTCGATGGCTCAATGTTTATTTATAAACTGCTGCATCAATATATATATATATATATATATATATATAATCCTATGTTGCTTAGTCAATAACAAATGGTAAAATTTGGGTGCTAACCAGTCGGCCTTCCTTGGAGGACATTGGGGTGATTTCTACATCCATCTGCTCGCTAATGTTTAGCGCTTGCCTGTAGCCTCAGGCTAGGCAGCTGTGGTAGATTTAAGATGTTGTCACCCTCCATACTCCACAAAGAAGATTGACTATGCGCCTTAGTGGATTGTTCTATCCTACGTTAAACGAATGATCCACAAATTTTAAAGCGAATCATGATGCACCATTGTTCTGCTGTTCTTTTGACTTGGGTTAGAGCACCGGCTTAACATGTGTAACAAAATACCTGCGAAAATATGCTGTCAATCCTTTTTTCCTTCATCCGACAATTCCTACCACAAGCGTTTCATTTATTGGTTTGACGTACGATTGACGTACCAAAATGCCGGTATTTTTGAACAGGCTAGACTAGGCGCGTTTCACGAAATCGGAATTTAACCAGGCTATTTATTTATCGATATTTACTCATGATCTATATCTGGTACTCAGTGTTTGGCATTCACAATAACTCCAGGTAAGTGCATCGCACTAAATTTAACGGCATCATTTTAAGCAATATACCAAACCATGTGTAAAATATTGATGAAAATACTTTCCTTCATGTGATTCGTTCATCAAAATGGTTAAGATTTCATCATTCCGTGCAGTATCTTTCTACCGAATGAGACCTTCCTAGGGAAAATGACGTAGGGTTAGATGTATGTTGACATCGTCCCTCCGTAACTATCAAACTGGACAGCGGTGATGGGCAAAGGCAATTATTGATCGACTTCATAACTAGCTGAAGACGAATGTGGCATGCGATTGCTTGGATAAGGTGAATTTCAAATGCGAATGTTTTTAGCAACCGACAATATGTAGGTCTAATAAGTAGGAAGTCGATAAAGCGTACGTACCATGACTAGCACGTGAAGTTGTGGCAACTAGGATAGCTTAGTCACGTAGAAAATGCCGCCATTTTGGGGCTAAACACAGTAAATCGATGCACAAAAAGCTGCAATTTGGTGGGCTGGTGTCTCAGAAGTTACGAAATAATGGTGTTCCAAAGTTGGGTTACAGTAAGAAACGACGGCTCAGTGACTTGATAGATTTTCATTGTCTGTGCAGAAACCATTTTCATTTAGTAGAAGGTGCTTGATCAGACTCATGTCAATGAATTATACAGTATATATGGTAGGTTGTCACTCAGACTGGTAGATGTTAACCACCTTTCAGCTTATCAACAAGCCACAGAAATGTTGCATGCGACCTCATATTTTGCTCGTACTTAATTGGGAAACGTGTTTATATTACGTAATCAGCGGAAAGGGACAGATTCACATGACGAAGTAAGCGACTAGATGGCCACAAGCAATCGAAGTAGATGATTGGCTGCCCACGTATCTCCATCTCTACACTGGTTGTTTATTAGCTAGCTGCGCTAGAAAGAGTTTGTTTGACAGAAGCAAAGGAAGAATCACAGGAATGCAGAAGCGTCGTCAGTTATGGGAGTGACTTAATTATTTACATCAAGTCTTCTGCATGTTAATGATGCTGTCGTTTTTGCTGATATTGCTTTGGGGAATAAACGTTTTGTCCCTGAAAGACCGAGTTCTGTAACGACATCCTCAGAAAGTTTTGCGATTGTGTATTGCTAAAAACATCTTCACTTAAACATGAATCTTAGTGTTAGACTTCCGTAATGCTTTATATGTGTGAGGCACTATGTAATGACTTTCTTTTGGACATGGGCTAATGACATTTTATGGGCAACAGTGAAATAAACCGGCCAAGAAGATAGTGGGTAACCAACGGGTGGAAAACTTTGCAGGAATCAGTCCTTCAGGGACAAAGGTTAATTCAGTCAAGTCCGTGAGAATTACAGCATGTTTGGCAAGCCAAACTTCTCGATATAATTTGCAAGTTCAAGTCCACTATTAACGACCATTCTGAGTAGATGAGTTTCCCCCTTTGCTTCAGTTAAACAAACGATGAATTTCTCACACGAATATCGAACAATTCGAGTCCAGTAATCGAATCCCTCACGCCCGTCTCCCATGGGCTGTCTGGCTCGCTCGGTTGATCAAACTGCTCACTCTGACCTGCTAGTAACATTACACAAAACAGCTGTAAAGCTTAGCGCATTTTCAGACAAAAAGTAGAGATATTTCGGTTCCTAGTAGCTAAGGCGTTTCCCCATAGTGTTTTGTGAATTGTCGTACACCATCTTTTTTCTGCAGCTACTGAAGGTAACCATGCCAATTTATGGACCGGTGATTTTAGATTTTAGCTGATAACGCAGCTACATTATGCGTGTGTAGAAAACGGCGGGAGGAGACGATTAATCATTCAAATCAGATAGTACGAGGGAGATAATAGGAGGGTAGTGACCATGGTTCCTTAAACATTACTGTATAGCAATGGCGGACGTTAAACATGTCACAAAATCGTGTGGGAACTGGTTTTTATCTTCTGTTGAGAAATATTTTGGCATCACGCTGTAGAATTAGATTCATAAGATAGAGTTCATTGAGGCCACATTAGATATCTTCCAGAAGATATTTGGCTTTACGGACTGACAGAGTTTTCTCGAAGAAGGGAAGCGTAGTGCTGTTGAATTCAAACGATAGTTTGACAATATATACAACACTTCAGCCTTAATCTATAATTCGTTGGAAAAAAACAATGAAAATAAGTCTGAACTCTGTCTCTTTCTCAATTAAATCAAGTCAAAAGAAGCCTCATGAATTTTAACAGGTTCATTTTCAGCATTTACACCATCATTGCGGATACCTGGATGATAATATCAGTATACATGCTTGGGGATAAAAATGAGAAAAAAGGAGAACTGTTACTCCAACTGGCGCTGACGCAGAATGTTAGTGATTTTTGCTGTGTCAGCAAGCAAAAGTGAGAGATAAGGCAAAAGAGTATTACCATACGATGGCGTGTGGTAGAATAATATTCTGAAGTTCTGATGAGTGGAAGAGAAAGAGAGCATTTGGAGAAAATCATTGTGAAGTAAATGAATTCGATCAGTTGTTATCTTAGAAGAAAAATCCTTGCAAGCGTCAGGCTGCCTAGAAATATTGAAATCAACTGAAGAATATCTAGGCAAGACACTGAACCTAGAAATGTGCTTTATAGATCGCACCAATAAGATGTAGCCTTTCTGAAGCTATCCAGAGAAAATGACAGGAGAACAGTATAGCCAATGGGGGAATAATACAAGAGGTCACAAACCTGAATATTAAAATACGAGGTTCTGAAAGCACCTTAAGTCTGAGGGCATAACAAGTAAGTTTACTGACTTTTTGAAAAGTTTTACAGATGTGCGTGGACCAAGAAAGGTTCTGTGATAGAAAACGCCGAGATACTTGATGGTGGAAGAGGTGGGTATGGGATTTTCATTCACAGGAACTGTGGAGGAGAAATCTATGAAGGACTGCAACTTATCGCCACGTAGAAACGAAAATATTACATCCCTGAATTTAGAAGCATTAAGAGTAAGAGATCTGGATGAAGACCATTCCACCAGATTTTCCAAACCACGTAGAAGTGATGAGGAATTCTGGTTAGTGGGGGACACACATTCTAGCACAATGTCATCAGCATATTTACACCCTATAAACGTGATTTGTATTTGGAGACGTTTAATGTGCAAGGAAAATAGGAAAGGGGATAGGATCGCTCTCTGTCGAACACCACAGTCGGCACAGAGGACAGAGGATTTTTTACAGTCCAACTTGCTAAAGTGAGTACGATCTGTAAAATAGTCACCTAACAGATTACACACACCAGGGTGAATTCAATTTTCGTACAGCAAGTTCAGCAACTTGCCTTATCCAGACTTCCAAACGCATTCGAATAATCTAGGAAGAGCAGCCATACGGATTTACGTTTTGATCAACATATGCCACTGCATCCAATGTGGAGCGCTGGGGTCTCTACGCAAAATGGCATATACTGTTTTCAGGAGCGACTGAAAAAATCCACGGAATTAACAGCCTTTCGAAAAGGTTTAGGAGAACAAATGTACGTTCAATTAGGCGATACTTTTGTGATTTACTTTTCGGTACTAGGGTGATACTGGCTGTTTTCCAAATGTCCCGGATCACACCTGTAGTGAGGCATTTGTTAAAGAGCTCTGTTAGAGGCAGTGTGAGAGAACCAGCACACTGCTTCAAAACTAATAGCGAGAGAGCAACCGGACCACAGGTTTTGGTTGTCTTAAATCTTTTGAGATCCTTGTGAACGTTGTTTCATCGAAAAGCGACGCTGGACTTGAGCTAATGAAGGAGGGCAAGACAGATGAGGTTAATGAGGCGGAACTACACTCCGAATTCCAATTACTGACATCCACTTCACCGCTCTGGCCGCAGAAGTTTTTAACACAGAGCTGCCTCAGAAGTGCCCATCGATCGCGACAGTTATGGTTGCGTAGAACGGCTTTGAGGTAAAATTGGTTTACTATTTTTATCTCAGATTTAAGTGCGTGCTTAGGCTTTTGACACCGGTAGCATTCTTGTACTTGTAGGCCCATTCTTTCATGCTTCGAAGTCGCTTTAGTAGTGGTGATGAAAATCTATCTTCCCTTAGGTAGATCGTTTCAACAGGGCAACAAAGCAATATTTGATGTAGTCCGTAAGATGATCACATTCGAACGACAGGTCCTGATCGTTGAAGATCTAAAAATCAGTTAAAGAAAACATCGTCTGGAGCCTCGTGATATTTTCCAATGAACAATTTCACCGCTTGATAATCTTGTAAGGACGTCTCGTCAGCGTTAAAAAATTAGACCAGCTGTATATGAATGGGCACAGTTTTAAAACGCAATGGTCTGAGCTGTTCAAAGGAGCCGGCTTTCGTATGGCAAACAACTGTCGTTTATTTGTGAACACAGCGTCCAACTGAGCACCTTGTCTGCTCGAAACAGTCACTAGGTCTACCAAGCCAAGTGTTTTCAAGAATTTTGGATCGTTTCTATTGAAGTCGCCAGCAACAATATAGATAGAACAATCTAAGTTAAGCAGTAGCGTTGTAGAAAGCTGGCCCTCAAAAAGCGTTAACGTCGATGCAGATGTGTCAGGAGTAATGTATAGGTTTCCAACCAAGACTGCTCAAAAACCACTTGAGAAGTTCGGTTTGCACTCAACCAAACGACAGCTTAGAGAAATCGTTGCATACGTAAAAATTACGATTGCTGCGTTGTATCAAAGTTGATTAAGGCAAATTATAACGCAACCAGCCCGAAACTGGAGCTTACGGAGTGGTCAGACCTGATGGAAAAATAACCATCGAGTTGAATTACCACGTTTTCCACATCAGCATGCAATCAACTGCATTGTAACAGAATGATCCATGTATTTACATATTCTTTTTTCTGCATAAGGGCACTGAGTTCACTAATTATACCAAGGAGTAAGTGCACATTACTAGAAAGTATCAATGGGGCTTGCGCTATGTTGACAGAACAACGACTGAGGCCAGATTGCTAGCCAGCACGAAGCTTTCGACTTTTTCTAAGACATTTATTTCTAATACCTTTGAAGATGTTCCTGACTTTATGGCCGTCTTCAATAAGGCACAGATTTAAGGCAGTAACAAGCAAGGTTTTCAAATGGTTGACGGAGTAGGACAACATAGACCTTGAGAGTTGATCCGAAAAAGCAAATTGCTTCAACGTTAAAAATAAAATATGGAATCAACAGTCGGTGGTTTAAACTAATCCAAGGAGAACAACAATGACTTCATTTGAAGTCCCCTCAAAAATATGGTTTGGTTCATCGATCGCTTGAGGAGGTGTACGCAGTTGCGGCACTATGTACCGAGCAGATCTGTGCAGGAGGGTTTTGGGTTTGAATGATACCATGTATGATGTACTTTGGATGGGTCATAATGATTCCTATGTTCGTTGTCTTGGTGAGGGAACGATTGCTCAACCGACTGAGCCTCATTGACGACGGTAGCTAAGTGGCTAGTTGAACTGCTATTTTCCTTTTTAAATGTTTGTCCCAATAGAATTTAGATTTCGAAGAATCAGAAGACTAAAATTCATGCAAGATCACTATCGTTGGTTATTTTTACACCATGGGGGTGTGCAGAATTTGTTCTCTTTCCAAATGCACACAATATTGATGTTCATATATAGTTTAAGGTACAATTAACATTCTGCCAAGTTCCTTAACATATGGTTCAACCTCCGCATTTTCGATCATTTATACATTGCATGTAAATAACTTGCTTACATTTTGACATCGTTAATCCAAATATGTTTGTTTCGGAACACTGAAGGGTGATTTATCTACTCGAAAGCATTGGCGACGAAATTGGTGCAGGCAAGGAAACCTTGGTTAATTTTGTGTTTTAAACCTGGGTAATCGGAATTTTGTTCGCTACGGCAATGTGTGCAACGAGAAACCTTGGAAGTAATTTGCATTTTAGACTGAAATGGAGCTGCGTTTAGATGAAATCTGTCCAAGCTTTCATCGGGAGTCTTTAATCACTGTTGGCTGTTCATTCTGCGACTTACACATAACGTATTCTTATTCAATGTTGAAATTTTAAACATCGTGTCAACTTTGCTAGTACAACAAAATACTACTTCACGATAGGCCATCATGCAGCTGGCTACAACCCAAGTTGATATATATAAATGCACTAGCTAGTAAATTCCTTTCTCTGGGACAAGCGATGGATTAGGCCATTTTTACTGATCACCTTCGGATTTCAACGCAAAAGTATAACATAGAGGTACTTTTATTTCTAACACACTAATCCGGTATAAAATAATAAAGTGACAACAACGTTCGCGCAAAGTGCACTAGCAATTGTGGTTGGTTTTAAGAAGTAACCACAACGACTGAAGTCATAGCTCTCGACTGGTGGTAGCCACAGTTCCGTGATGGATACCATTAGTTGGCCATTGTACTGCCCATGTATTTCCCTTTGTTGAGTGGGAACAACAGATTGCATTCTAGGCGTTGTTTGTGACAACACCATATATTTGTCCTACACAGGCGTTTGTCAAGACTGCTAACATATATTGTCATTTTGCATCAAGACTGTCTTAATCTGATTTCAACATTTTGAAAAATCCTCTTCGGGGACAAATGGTCGCTCTACAGATTTTGTCTCTCACGACGTATTATCCGACCTTGCGACGCACTATCCAACTGAGTGGTCTGAACAAGTAGTGCAGTGAGGTATCCTAAAACAGGCACTTGTTCAAATTGTATATAATGGATTCCAAACGGATTTATAATTGAACAATGAACAATGAACGATGAATTTATACGGGATAAGAAGCGTTGCTTTACAAGTCCCGTTGGATAGTTGCAGGGGATATCAACATAACAATAGTGATGCTAAGGATAGTAAAATAGTTACTACTTTAAATTTGCAAATAAGAACTTATCGTTTGCTTCGCTGTAGTCTTGCTATCCTCTTAGATTCACAGCACCCACAGTTAAAAACAAATAATTCCATGGTAAACTCCAGGTGTAGGATGGAGACGTAGTGTTAAGTGACAAAGGGTAAGTGGGTAAGTGCTTCATCCAACCGTCTTTTAAATACTGTTAGTGTCGGTGCAGAGAGGACTGATTCTGGGAGACCATTCCACAGGTGACAGACACGAATGGAAAAGAAATTTCTGTGGCACTCCAGACGACTGTATTGTTCTGCGAGTTTTAATCAGTGGCCCCTCAGGTTTGTATTGCTGCTGAGTCGCAATAAAGGATGGCACACATTATGTGGGTCTCGCAGGATCAAGTATGCCCTAATCAGGTCGCCTCGTAGTCTGCGATAGCTTCCACTGAACAATCCCAGTCGTCGCAGCCTATCCTGGTGGGAAAGATTGCGCATTCCAATTACGTTCTTAGATACCCGGCGTTGTGGCTGCTCCAGTGCATTAAGGTCGTGTTTCAGCTATGGATGCCAGGCTTGAATTGTATATTCGACATGGGGGCGAACATACACACTGAGCATTTGTCGAAATATGGAGCTGTTTATTTGTCCAAACGCCCGTCTCAACAGCCCAACGTGTTGATTCCCGGTCTTCGAGGCCTTTTCGGATTGCCTGGAGCAACCCAAGTCATCTTGAACCACGACACCCAAGTCAAATTCTAGAGTTGATTGTTGCAGTACATCCGTTCCGAGTCGGTATGAGTAGCTGCTTTGACGTCGGATGGAAAGCACCTTGCATTTACTGACGTTGAAATGCAATAAGTTTTGGATCGACCATTGATACACTGTATCTAAGTCACTTCAGAGCACATGTTGGTCGGCGTTCACCTGGATCCTGCGCCAGATCTTGATATCGTCGGCAAACATTAGGAAGTTTGAAGCGATTCCCTGTACGAGGTCATTAATAAACAACAAAAACAAACGTGAACCTAGAACCGAGCCTTGTGGCACACCACACTCCACTTGTATAAGGTCCGATAAAGAGCTCCGAACTCTGACTGCTAATCGCCGTTGAAGTAGAAAGTTGGCGATCCAGCTTAAAAGAGGGTCTCCGATCCCGTAATGCTGCAGCATGGATAGTAATATCCGATGGTCTAGACGATCGAAAGCCTTGGAAAAATCCAGGTAGATCACATCAACACCTTCTCCAGCGTCGGCTGCCTCGGTCTAACTACTGCGTGCAATTAGTAAATTAGTTGTACATGACCGCTGTCGACGGAAACCGTGCTGTTCATGGGTGATGAGGTTGCAGTTTTCCAGATAGCACACCAGTGCATCGGCAACTATGGATTCCATGACCTTGGAGAGTATAGGAAGAAGGGTTACTGGGCGGTAGTTGGAGGGATCAGTTCCGCTTCCACCTTTGTGAATCGGGGTTATTATTCCAAACTTCCAAATGGTGGATACTTGGTTCTGGTCTAAGAAGCGCTGGAAAAACTGAGCTAAAGGTCCTACCAGTTGGCTTGCTGCTGTCCCCAATGCCTCTGGACGAATGATGTCGACACCCGGCGTGCAGTGTTTGCGTAGAGAAGTCAGCTTTTGCAATGCAGCCTCTGTGGTAAAAGTGATGGGGGTTAGTCCTGGCTAGCAGAAGACAAAGCTTGGTAGATCGCTTGGCGGCAAGACTCTTCGAAACGTGGGGGCGTATTGCATTTGCAACGCGTTTGGAGCTTCCATAGATGTTCTTGTTTGGCCGTCAGCCTTCTTGAGTGGAGGAAATCCTTGCCTCACCTTTCCTAGGCTATTAACGCGTTTGTACAGCAGTTTGTGGATAGCACGGAAGGTTTTTGGGATGTTCTGCTGATAGGCGGCTTTGTGTTCACTTAACAGTTGAGTGCAGTGGTTACGTTGGGCTACGTATTTGTCACAAGTTTCCGGTGCTGGAGCTTCTCTGTACACTCGCCATGTTGCGTTGCGTAGTGTAATCCATTTTCGAGTTCTCCTCCTAACGAAAGAAACAGATTTGCGCTTATTGCAAGCTTTTATCTCTGAAGCCTATGCAATCAGCTGACTGAATTTTTCGACGAACTCGAGCCAGGCGACTTCTTCGAGGAAAGACCAAGTTGTGACGCTGACGAGCTGGGCGAATCGGTCGTAGCTTGAGATGTTTCGCACAGTCTCATGGTTATCAATCAGATATTCTGCATAGCAGACGAAGTTGTAACTGATGACTGCATGATCACTGCGACCCAACGGGCAGTCTAAAACCAACGCATCAATCATATGCTCCTCGTTGGTAAGCACAAGATCCAGCACACTTGGTCTGTCACTAGTTCTGAACCGAGTGGGCAAAGTGATGTGGTTGTAAAGAGGAACAGTAGTTACTAGATCTTGTAGATCGATTTTGAATTGTTCTCCTATCATGGCAGGGGCTTCTAAACAATGTACGTTGAAATCACCCATGGTAAGAATGTGAGTGTACTTTTGTTGTAAACTGCACCTTAAAGCAGCCGCTAGGTGGTAGTCGGTTTCTGGTGTTGAGTTAGGGGCGCGGTAGACCTAGACAATAAGACAAGTCTCCCTGCCTTTTACCTGTAACCGGCAGGTTGATAGAATTAGAGGAACTGAGAAACTGGGAACAACGCTCAAGTAAAGTAAGACGCACATCCTTGAAATCGTCTCATGGGGACCTGCTTTCGTGCAGCTTATTCCCTCAAACGATTCCTTCCGCACTTTCCTACCCCATCTGCCTGTGTACCGGTGTGACAAAACAGCAAGCCATCACCTGGCTAACATGATTTCAGATTTTCATGCATACTTCCTGACCCAACACGCCAACCAACACCTATAGGCTATCCTGATCATGACACTTCCACTTTCACACACACCGTTTTCCAGAATTAATCCCACAAATGTGTCTGTATCTGCACTCATTGTATGGGTGTACTTATTAGTTTGGGGGATTCAATCCGTCATCTCAAAGGATCAGTGTTTCGAAACGTCCGCTATGGACGTTAGGGTGTTCACTAGCGTTTATCGTTAACTAGGCCGAATACGAAATACGGCTCAACTTATATTTCTTTGGACTATAGCCATGTCTTTATCTGAAAATGCTTTTGTTGTGCTCTCCTAAATTATAGAACCCAAACATTTATTGTCGTCTATAAAGTGAACATATTCTAAGGATGCTTAATCTCATACCTGCAAATACCTACATCCTCCTAGCATGCATATCTTTCCCCGTTCTACTTTCTAATTCATGTTGTATAAGTGAAATAATCTCCTCAGTTGCGCCATTTTCCTTAAGGTAGTCAGGAAGTGCACGTGACCGAATGGCTTCATGCTATTGGCCATCAGGCAGTTTTTTGTCCTTTGGAGGAAATTTCCGCTTGAAATGTTGAGTTTGCGCTCAACAGATCACGGCTTACAAGCTTTATCCATCTCTGTCCACATTTATGATAAAATTGCAAGCATCAGCATGCGGGTCATTTTAGGTTTTGTTTGAGTCCCTAACGAATACACGCGCACAGTTTAACTGTGCTCCGGCAGCACAATGGAAGAAAACGTGTGGTATACTGAGTTGTCAAAGGGTTGTGCATTCTTTTGCCTTTTCTAGATAGAACCTTCACGTACTCGGCGTACACTGACACGTCTACACTCACCCAATGTGTATTTACCAGCTCCATGCAGCGGAGCTATTTTTACGCGTTTATCCTCCTTGCATCTCCATTCCACTTGCGATTGCTGTTCTGTCAGAAATCCTTCGGTAATACACGTGCGCAACTACCTATTTTCTCCTGTGCTTATCCCCTTCTTTTAGCTTTCTTTACGAGAGGGCTCATAGCATTTTTAGTGATCCTATGCAAAACATTTAAGGTGATCCGATTTGGAAACTTCAGACTTTTTCCTATCAACAAATTTCAGCTAGTCCGTCTACAGTGGTCGCATTTGCCCCCATTGGAATTACGCTCCACTGAATTTTGACCACAAGTCAGGAGCGACCGACACGCACGTATAACGGGTTGACGTGCCCTCATAGTGTCCACGAGTGTCGCTTGAACTTGCCGGACGAGTGGCTTTTCTACTTTCCCTCAGATGACAAGCGTGATTCCGGTGCTCCCGAGACACCTCACCGCCCAAGAACAGACCACGTTGGAATGTGAACGTAATACCACATATGAACCATCGGACCATGGGATGACGCACGTTGTTATTGGAACCTCGATTATAAAGCAAACCGAAGGTTCTTTGTGGATTAGACACTCAGGTAACAGGAGTTATCGCGGGAATCACATGTTCATTCTGTGCCGACTTATTTTATGGACGTGGAGCAAAACCATAGAGTAACGGTTAACACAATGTACCACGAAACTGTTTGCAGCTTCTTTGTGACGCATGCTTGAATAGCCTTATATCTGGGATTATTCAGATGCTTACGGCAAGATATGAAACGTTGACTGTAATGGCAGAAGTGCGAAAAGAACCGATCGCGTACTATAGTGGGAAAATCGCTGAATTTGAGCTGTAATTTACGGTAGCACGTGGCCCAAATTCCAGATCACTCAGGAGACTAATACCTGTCCATACCCTAGCAGCTCGTGTAATTTCTTTGGAACTATAATCGTATACGTCTGGCTGATTGGCGTCTTGCCTCCATACACATAACGCTGGTACGCCGATCCATTTACGTGACAAAACACAACAATTTTTCTAGCTCAAGCCGCGCCAATCTGCAGCGTTGTGCTCTCCGTTCAGCAATCTTTCACTCCACTGCAACGCCAGACTACGTCATAAGTTAGGTACGTACCAGCTTGTCACTGGCATACCATAATGTTACTTTGCAATCTCATTGGGAACTACCCACCGGTTTGCGATTAATGTAATGCTTTTCGTGGGACTGAATGACCATGTTACACGACGCGTGTCACGCCAAATTGAGGTCACAATTAAGAAGTCTTTTTACGCAAATCATTATCACGACTACATCAAAACAATAATTAATTTAAATGTTCTCGTTTTAAAATGTTAGTTTTTAAAATTTTCCTCGTCCGATCAAATTGATCGGACCAACCATCTGGGTTGTGTATCGCAGCGTCAAAGTATAAACTGTTTATTGATGCATTTACTTATCCTACAAAACAGTGCGACGAAAAATGAACTTCATTTTTGATAATCACTCATTGGAAACAGGATGGTTGAAAGGTCACATCCAATGTTGCGTTGTATGTGTCTTATGAGGATAGTCTAGGCCAACTGTGCGAAATGTCTTGGTTGTTCTCAATAATATCCTCTATCAATTGCATGTACATTATGGCTTTCCGTGCCTCGACACTTAAAGGTCTCGACCCAAAACTGTTCACTGAAACAATTGGCCGGATTCCGTCCGCCGCTCATCGCAAATGCTTTAAACAGGACGCTAAACCGTTTTTCGTATCGCAACCATTGGCGTAAGAAATGGCCATGAAGGCGATGGTATCCGGCGATATGGCAGAGACAATTAACGGTTCCGAGTGGATGCATCCCATAGCCAAGGTATTAACGAAGGGTCGCACTGTGCGCATATGTGATGCTTTAAAGTCGTTGAGTAGTCACATCGTCGCCGAAAAATTCGCTCTTCCCACAGCTGATAAATTGCTGGTCAAGATCTATCTAGACGAGACCACGAGAAAACCACATTGCACATGCCATTGACAGTGGGGACGAGGAAATTTACAGCCTTCCGATATCCAACGGTCCGTCCGCAGAAGTCCGTTTTGCGGATGGCCTCAGCTTCTCACCGAGAGCTTCACAGTTCAGAATCACCCATTGTCGGACCTACAAGGCCAGGTCGCTTACATAAGTGACCTTCGCCCTTTTGGTAACTCCTTTTCTCTAAAAGCACGACTCTACCATACGCACTGCACTACAACGGTCGGAGAATTTAGAGATTCGGCTCAATCGTTAAAAGTACAAATCTAGTGATTCGTAAGTCGAATTCCATGGGCACATCTGACCGGCTGGGGACCTCCAAACACGTTTCCCAGTCTGACGGTCGTGGCATTCTGAATTCTGCGTTCATTTCGGATTTACTGTGTGGCGTTTCCTTGCAAGTCACTAGATTTACACTTCGACTCGGTTCGAGAAGCTTTGTCAGCGAAAGTATTCTCGACGGAATCGTTTCAGCATGACTTTTCGCTACCCGGATTTACCTGTCTAGAAACTTTTCAAACATTGCTTAAGCACATAATTTTGTACTATTAAAATCACCCACCCCTGAATTTGGCCTCATTAGATAGCATAGACTCGCAGCTATCTGACGCTATTTCACTCGCTTCATTCCAACATCACATGTAGCATCTACACGGTAAATTAGTTTGCCACTATGAACTAACCAAATTTAGGCAAATATCAACCATTGCAACTGCGTTTCATTCGTTGCGATCAATCAGCCTGAAGAGCGCGACAGCCGCCTGGGCAAACGACACACACCACCTTACCCGGGACCATATGACAGACAATGCAACGCGTCGCGCAAAGCACCCAGTCTCCTGACCTTGACTTGGCCAGCAGCCGGGGCCAGTACCAAAAAGCGAGTCACCTTCTATTCGCAAACCAGCCAGCAGCTGTTCCAAAAAAATGTCCATAACAAATATGACCCCTAAGGTATGTGCAACAGAAACTCCCAAACAAGCATTGAGAATAGGACTGCATGTTCTTATTTTATTAGTCGTTACCATCCGGATCGCGCCACGATCTCTCTAAGCCAGGTGAAGCATCATAACGGTTAGCGAGCTCACTTTGGCTCAGTTATAAGTGCACGATAGCTCCCTTACAAATTTTGTATTAGAATTTCTACGAAAGTACAACAGTCTAGTAGCTGAAACTGAACTTCACTTAAATGCTAACATTGCTTCGCTGGAGACGAGAATAGCAGGGCTTGAGCTGTTTCCATCTCTCCCAAACACCATCTTACAACAACGGAAATCCTGGAAACCTCGAACTAACCAGTCATCCAGAACGATGGAAAATCCTTGCACTCCGCCCTCTGTCTAATGTATTGACTAAGACACCTCGGTAACACCTACACTTCCCATTGACTGGCGGAAACTGAACCTCCCTGCTAGTCGACCAATTATCCAAAAGTTGATTCTCTTGTATTCTAAGTGTGTCTGCAGTAACTTCAGCCATTGTTGTCACAACTAGTGTCAAGAACCTGGTACGAATCGCAGAGACTTCGTCAGAGCCGTCCACTATCGCGTCCCCCACATCACTGAAAAGCACCAGCGTTCTTGAGTCCAAGGCAAAGTGAAGGATGACTTAGTCAGTTTAATCGTGCTTGTGAGTGCATCGGTGTTGGGGCCAGGTTGATTAACAGAAAGCGCGCCAGCACACACCCAAAATCGAATCACTACGGCGAGTCCCAAGTTATACGGGCAGTACTTTTGTCGACATGATGCCACCGGAGTGAAGACGCTTGGATACGTATTTTTCCGGATGTCTGTGGGGCAAATGACAGCAAGACCACGATACATCAAACGACCGCTACAGCAGCAGCGGCAGGATAATATTTTTCGTTCATGCCGCGCCTGAGGTGTCGGCAGCTGGCGACGAAGAAACACGTGCTCATGACCTGGAAGAATGGTGACACATCCCTGAAGTTTTCTGCGCAGGTGACTTCACACTGCAGTCAATGTCAAGGCTACCCTTGTCCCCCCACTTATGGGCAATGACTCGAGAATACTAGGACGTGTAGTTAAGTCCCCATAGATGACGGTGAATTTAATGCGTTGCTGGCATAAACTGCACAACCCATTAGCTTCAAAGCAATGATCAAAAGCAGCACGTAGAAAACCACAGTGATCCGACGTCGTGGAGGAAACAACTCCACCAAAGACTCAACGTAACGAAAGTGGCTGGCCAGAAAAGCAAGTTCGCAGACCAGTAACCATGGAGAATAGATGGAAACAATATAAAAGCCACGTTATTCTGTTCACTGACAAAGCACCCAAAAACGATTAGGTTCCAGCCTTCCGTCGGTCGACATTCATACACCCAATTCACACACACTTTGTCAGGCGCAGCCGAACCAGGAAGCCACTCTGTTTGCCACAAATGCTAAGGGCCTAATTAGTAAACTTGCCGAACTGCGACTCCTTCAAGGATCAAATGCACGTGACCTCATTACTATAACGGAAACATGGACGCGCCCGGACACAAGTGACATTAAGGTCGCGTTACCATCGTTCGGCACGACCGACCAAGTAAAGGGGATGGAGCGGTTCTGCACTTCCGACGTGACATGCAATCTGTCCACTTAGCGCATGTGATCAATACGGTGCAGCATTGCATTCAGCGCCGACTGCGCATGAGACGCAACATTTGCATGCTGACTATCGTTTACCGCCCTGCATCTATGCCCGCGATTGACTTCGATCTGACATGCACAATGATGCGGGTAATAAATGATTGGTACAGCCATGTTATTATCACTGGCGATTCCAATGTCCACGCTCTGGGATCCTTACCCAACCCTAGAAAACTGCTTAGATCAGATATACAAGTGAATGTCACCAGTTTTCCACTGTATGGCCATGTGGAGACTCCAATCAGATTCAGAGTGTCAGAAAGCAAATCCATACAATACCGCACATATATCAAAGGAGAACACACGATTTATAGGTTTATCGACGACAATCTTCTAGGCCACAGCGATCATGCAACCTTGCTCTTAATGTATCACTGCTATGCTAAATACCTCAGGGTGAATACCCTAGCGAGGCAGACCATTATACGGTACGACGTCACAATGACACTGCACCTTAACGTGGTGCGACGGTTTGCGTACCTCATTGACCCATTGAGCTATACTGGGTGTTGCCCCCGGGCACCTTGAGAGCTACTCCTAACATGTCGGTCAATGTTGAGAGGTCAGCAAAACTCAGTCTCCTGGTCCTCCAGGTTGAGGGTTTGAAATGGGATGGCGTCCATTTCTGTAAAACTAAGTCATTGCAACCTCCTTGCTGCATGCGGACAGGCTTTTGAGCCAAAGGATTTGGATGAGGACCCCAATCGTCCTCCTGTCTAGGTCTGGGCGCCCTGGCAGTATCTCAGCCCCCGTACAATCATGACTTTTTCTTCAAATATAAACTTCATTCTGCATCGGCCGTCGAGCAGATTATCAAGGGTCGCCTTATCTACTGCATACAGCAGGGCAAATAAGCGAAAACATGCTACTGCTGGCGCCTCCCTTCTTTCTTTTCCAACTTTTTTCTTACTCCCAAACCCGACCATCATTACTAACCTTCCTTCTATAACTCCCAGCTTAATTGACAGCAACCGAAGTGCCACTGGCGTAGAACAATCTGCAGCCATCTTCCCACCGCACCTATTGGACGCCTATCAGCAAAAGTCCCTTATAAGATCATGCCGTCCCGTTTCCATGGCGACATTCAACGTTCGCACTCTAAGACAAACAGGCCAACAGGCTGCACTCGCACACACCTTGGACACAGTGGGTATTGATGTGTGTTGCTTGTCCGAACTTAGGAGCAATGACCCTTACGGGATTACTGAATTAACTGCACCCGGCTTATTTTCTCGTTATTGGTTGCAAACATCCGGAGACGCGGATGCAGCACATAAGGGTCAAGCTAGTGTAGGTATCATTCTAAGCTCCAAGGCTGAGTCATCGTTGGTTGATTGGATTCCAGTGAACAGCCATTTATGTGCAGTCCGTTTGATGACATCAGCCAAGGTTTATTCACGAAGTAGTACAAAACGCTGTTTCTTTGTGATTTCCGTTTATGCTCCCACCGGCTGCAGTTCAAATGCTGTCAAAGACACATTCTATCACGAACTGAACGCCCTACGACGCAGTGCTGCTAGTTCAGGTATTATAGTACTTGTAGGGGATATGAACGCACAAGTAGGGCGTCGGAGCTCTTCAGAAGCTCAGCTGGGCGGTCATCATGGGCTCAACACCGAACGGACTGACAACGGCGAGAGACTACTATAACTGTGTGCGGATCATCAGTTGTTTCTTAGTAGCACTGCTTTTAGACACAGTGGGCGCCGAAGTGTCATTTGGCGTCTTGCTGTGGCTGGCCAGCGATGGGCCCAAATCGAGCACATAGCTGTAAGTTACAGGTGGCGTGGTTCCATGCATGATTGCCGCTCGTACTGGAATATCTGTGTCGACTCTTATCATGCCTTGGTACGTTGTCGTTTCTCCATGAACTTTATCCGGAGGCGCCCCAAGCGTCTCCTCCGATTGGCAACTGGAAAATTGTCTGAGGCTTCGGTCAGACAAGCCTATCAAGACGCATTGCATGCCGAACTTTCGCTGTCTTATCCCAATGACACTGAGCTTCAGTAGAATAGGATCTCGGCTGCCATACACTACGCAGGAGCATCTGCTTGTGGCACTATCCATCATCACCGCACCAGTCACTGGATATCCAAGAGGTCGGTGAACATGTTGGAATCTAGAAGACACCTCCTGGCTGGCTCTGGTCACAATGTGACCACACGGGCTAAAAGGCGTGAACTAAAGCAGAGCATACGCGCTGACAAGAAAGCCTGGTGGACCGGTCGGGCTCAAGAAATGAAGGAGGCAGTAGCAGTAGGCAATTATCGCGAGCTCTTCCAGCTAATCCGCACCATTGGTCCCAGAAAACGAGGGGTCAGTGGGACAGAGACAGCACGGGTGCGCTGATACACAATAAGGAGCGCCGTATGGTTCGTTGGGCGGAACACGCAAGATCAGTTGAGCTGGCCCCCTGCTCCCGGACCTCTTCCTACTCAGGTGATGCAGCACGAGCCATGGACGGTTAGTTCAGAGCCTCCGTTGGAGGTCGAGGTCCGAAAGGCGATCACAGCTCTCAATGGTTTTCGTGCCGCTGACCCGGATTCCCTCCTACTTGCACTATTTAAGGATGGAGGTGAGGTCCTCTGCAAAGCACTGACCTCCTTATTCGAATGTATCTGGAAGGAAGAGAGTGTGCCGGCTAATTGGAGCGAATCGATTATAGTGGCAATATACAAAAAGGACAGTCGCACAGACTGTTCTAACTACAGGGGTATTAGCCTAACGCCAGTTGTGACAAAATTATTGGCCTCGATTCTCGTTCATCGCCTCACTGCGGAACGGGAATCTCAGATTAGGGAAGAGCAGGCCTGTTTCCGTCCAGGACATGTTGCAGCAAGTGCTAGAGCAGCGCCACGCATACCGCAGACCGACACTAGCTGTGTTCCTCGATTTCAAGAGTGCGTTTGATCCAGTCAATCGATCGATTCCGTTCGAAATACTTGCGCGGAAAGGTGTTCCCACGAAATATGCGAACATCCTTCGTGCTCTATATATGAACACTACAGGCCGCCTCAGGATCTACAGTGTCCTATCGAATGGCTTTTCGACACCAAGTGGCGTTCGACAGGGTTGTCCGATTTCTCCATATTTGTTCAATTTCGTCATGGATTCTATCATGGAGTGTTTTCTTGCAGAATCTCGCGATGTGGGCGTTGAAGTGCTGTCTTGTGAAAGGTTAGTTGATCTAGATTCTGTGGACGATATCGTCTTGCTTTTCGACGATGTTGCGGCGGCACAATCAACCCTGAATAGCCTGTTCATAGTGGTTTCATTATTTTGTATGCACTTCGAACCTTCAAAGTGCAAAGTGCTGCTGCAGGACCACCAGCCACTTGATGGCCCCTTGACGCTTGCTAACGAGGAACTCGAGGTAGTTGATCACTTCACTTATCTTGGCAGCTGCATCAGCAATGATAGGCGCATAGAAAGTGACGTTAGCTCACGCATTGCAAAGGCCAGAGCTACGTTCTTGAACCTGCGGCATCTTTGGCGACAGAAGGGTATTTCCCTCCATCTGAAAAGCCGTGTATACATGCCACAGTGAGGGTCGTACTGCTCTATGGTCGTGAGACTTGGCCCCTTCGGTCTGAAGATCTGAGGCGCCTTCAAGTCTTTGATCATCGTTGTCTGCGAAGCATTGCTGGTGTCGGATGGCACCAGGGTGTCCACAACGATGATGTGCGTAGGCGAGTACTAGGTAGTGATAATCATGCTAGCTCCCTAGAACAACAGATAGCACCGAATATGTTGCGTTGGCTCGGGCACTTGCTACGTATGTATGGTCACCGCTTACCTTGGAGGGCCTTGTTTAGTCCACCAGGGGTGGACAGAAGTTGACTTGGCAGCTGGAAATGAAGTCACTGACGACCAAACTGGGTGCCGTTGGTCCGTCTCGACTTCTGGGCTGGAGTCCACGTGACTCGGCTTATACTTGGCTGGAGACTTTACAGGACATGGCTCGCAACCGACACCAGTGGCGCGTCTGCTGCCGGTTCCTAATCGGATTGCCTGTTTAAAGTGTGTTTGGTGCTGAGTTATCTGTGGGGTAATGGCTGGTTATGACGCGTGGCAGTGAAAGCCGCAAGGAAGTTGTCTCGCCGATGCCGCCTTATCTTTGCATGATAGCTAGCTGTTTGTGACGGTATGTTGTCTACACAAGGTGTGGGCGTCTTGACCCTGAATGTTTGCTTAGGGCTTTAAGCTTTTCAGGTAACTTCCCTTTCTCTCCCACCTATTATTATTATTAATATTATTAATATTATTATTATTATTCTTCTTTCACAAGTCGTCATGGTTGTATGGCAACGAATCATTAGTTCAAATGGCTGGCGCTGTTGATGCTGATGATGACGACCAATTATCTAGACTAGTTGAAATGACTAACTGGGTTTTTTTAGCTGAGGATGCATTCGATATCGCCTGGCAAAGTCTCAGCAGCACGTTAACACCCTACTTGGGAACTTCGTTCGAGCAACATGGTCCCATTTGTATGGTGTAGGACACAGAAATGCGTTGCGATTCGAAACCCAGCGTGGCGTATTCACAAAACCGATCCGACCTCGAACACCTGGAATTCCTGTGTTGTCCACTGTATCCACTGTATTCAACTGGTGTGCGAGGAAAAGGGTAGTTATTAACAGGTTTTGAAATTGTGATTTTTTCGAATCACAGACTACTGTACAAACATCTGAATAACCTTCGCCACGTGGAAAGGGATTTCCTTCACTTATGATGGCGGATGGATCTACACGGACGGCCAAAGAAGCATAAAATGCCCTGCAATACGTGCCAATTTGTCAATGTGCTGCGTCTTATTCTGAAGCAGCAGAATGCACTGTTTCACCACGAAGACTCACTTAGACCCACTTTACTGCAGTCACGGATGAGAAAATGGTGTCTACGCATCCATACAGCTCTCCCGGAATTGATATTCGACCGAAGGCGTTTGTCGTG
Source organism: Dicrocoelium dendriticum (assembly GCA_944474145.2). NCBI lineage: Eukaryota > Metazoa > Platyhelminthes > Trematoda > Plagiorchiida > Dicrocoeliidae > Dicrocoelium > Dicrocoelium dendriticum. The sequence continues at coordinate 185,310,656 of OX104063.1, forward strand.
GCGGCTAAGTATTTGACTGAAACTTTCACGATACTTCCAGCAATGCCTTAACGTGATATATATTTCGACAGCATGGAAAGAACGTAATGTCTACAATTTACAAAGGAGGCAGATGTTTCACCCAGCTAACTACTGTCCAGTCACTAGTCTTCCAGCTCTTACAAAAGTCATGGAGGTTGTAACTGCTGTCGCGCTTACGTCTTATCTTGACGCACTTGGCCACATCGCGCAAGTGCAACATGGCTTTTGCCAGAGCCAGTCGTGCACTATTAATCGATTGTTAGCACGGAACAGTCGGATTCGGTGTAGTCTACCTCAATTTATTTAAACACTCGACCGGTTGAACCATCGCATCCTTCTTGCCCATCTTCAGGGCTACGGAATTAGTGATCTCCTCCTAAAGTGCATCAGCAAATTCCTCTTGCACAGGTGTATGGAAGTAAAAGTTTGTGAATTTGTATCAAATCCCACCTAAAAGTCATGTTGTGTGCCACAAGTTTCGATACTGGGGTCACGTCTAGTTTGGTTTTCTCCTTTTGCCGTAGTGAGTTTTATGCCGACGGCCTCAAAATTTCACAACCCATTATGGCTCCAAAAGACCGCATATCGGTTCGAAACGGCATCTCTAAAAGACGTATGAATTTTCAGTTCACAATCGCCGTCAGTTCAACATGACTACATGTCCAGTACTCCGTCTACTACTCCAAATAATTTGTAACAGTTAGCTGAGCGACCACGATTTCCAGCACTGTTCTCAATAAAGATATATAGTTGTAGGTATTTAGGAAGATCGCGATTGCTCGGAGCGATCTACGCTATCATTTAAAAAGTGCATCAAAACCTTAGGGTTCAGAAAGTGGGCGTTTGGTCAATTTACCATCTATTTTCCCAAGCTGCATCCTACCTACATACAAATGAGATTCAAGCATGGTCGATATGGCTGAAGCAGGATCTCATTGCCATGAGAATTTCCAAAGATCGGGCTAACAATACATCACAAAGTGATGGTTGGCAGCATTCGAGTCCGGATTTGTCTGTCACGGCGACCTCCATAGGACAGCACCAAGAAGCCTGTCCTTAGAGAGGGACAACGGGTGGCTTGCACTGAACCACCCACAGCTCCAACCGCACATCCCATATCCAGTGTAAACGTGAAGGAATAAGACCGGAAGACATGTGGATTAGAGCCACGTTTCATCAACAGAGCCAGCCCACACTCCTTCACAGGCGAACACAGGCACGCTGTATTTGGAATCAAGTGCACACAACGCGGTGGCTGGACCGCAGTCCGCTCCACACTGGGTGCATAAAACCACTCTTCGAGCCTAGTACGGCCTTATGGACCGTGCACCCCGTCCTCTCCAACAACGATTCACAGTCTCCTGGAGCTAGTATAGACGAGGTAGTGGGTAATGGACAGTTAGGCATCTTGTCAACATTCACATCAAGCGCAACCACACCGGGGATATCAAGCAACAGCCAATCACGTAAAATGACAATACCAAATAATATAAATCGATTAAAGCATTCTGATATGCCGACATAACCCTGCACTAAATTATTATACGAAGTAACTCTCTTTTCAACATATCCAGTATTGTCCGTAAAAAGAGATCAAAAGTAACGTGCAGAACGGCGAAAAATATGAAAGAAATTAACTATCTTTCGATTAAACGACATATACGAACAGAACCTCAGTAGTTCGGGAGTTTCAATGGATGCTTTTGGTATTTTTGATGATTTCATTATGGTTTACCAGTTTTTAGACAATTCTAATCATGTGTGCTATTAGCTGCTGAAGCACAGGAATAGGGAGGCCACCGTCTCAAACTGGACGAACAATGCATCTGGCTTGAGTGCAGACAGAATTTCTTCTCGCTATGTGTTTGCCACAAATAGAATCCACTACCAAAACCTGGTCGTGTTACACGACATCATAAAACGTACATGAACGATAGGCACATTTGAAAATCAAATCAAATCGGTTTTTCTGGTGAAACCAAATACAGCGATATTACGAGTTGTACTATTTGTAGCCGAGGATGTCTCTAATGTTGAACTCGTGTGTCCGGTTCTATGACGTGTGTCAGAATTTGGATATGAGCGAGAAGCTCACTGATGCGCCCGTTCAGTCAATTGCTTATCCAATAATACCCTGGTCGAATGTGGAGATCGACAATGTGGATCCGTTCCACTCTGCACCCACGGCAACAGGGGAACCGTTTGGTGGCCACTTGCTTCGCAAAAATGGCCTGCAATTCACCACTGTGGTGATGCGAACACTTCAACAGTTATAAACTGGTTAGAGCGTCTGTTTACTACATTTGCGCTCTCGAAGAAATGATGACCGATACCGGACCACTGATCGCAAACTACCAGTTCCACCATTTCCTAGAACTCAGCGATTTGAAACACTTACGAACTGTTCCGTACAACCCAGCTACCGGCAGCCTGATTGAGCGCACAAATCGCCCACTAAAGGAAGGTATACTGACGCCACATTTGTCCGGCATGCAATGCGAAGATGCAGTAATTCAGAACGTCCCATCACACAGTGACGGACCGCACACCGTGGGAGCTAATGTTTTGCAAGACGTTAAGAGCCAAAGTAGCCGCAGCTATAGGGTCTCCGAAAACAACGATCCTCGCAACCTTGTGCGTGGCTGACGATATAAGTCCACCTATGGAAAGTTGGTAGTACCACTGCGCCCCGGAACATTAGCTAGGCTGAGAGACAGCAAAACACGTAAAGGACAGCCAGAACTATCACACGCCTTTAAATTTTGACTTGGAAAGTACCGGCTGGCAGACGATTCGAAGTTACTTCCGGCCACCTTTACATGGCCCCGCAACCGAACGCCGTACCAGTGTTCAAAATCGAGCTTGCAAGCGAGATCCCCGGCCCTTGAAATCGCAATTCAGATTAACCTGCACTTTTAAAGGAGGGGGAGATACTTTGTGCGCTAACAGTTGTGCGGCCTCATGTGCCACGCAAGACTAGCTCGCAACTGAACGTTTGTCGACTGATCGATAATAGCCCACAAGCCTGTAAACAAACGAGTCATGAGACAGTGGTTGCATACATCATACATCAACTACGCAATTGGGCTACTCCGAATTGCACTTAATCTAGATCTTAACCTTGATAAAATGTATTCTTTAGTTGTTCTACTCACTTCTGTTATTTTGCTGCATGTTTCTTGTCAATTCCATGTATGTACTTTCCCTTAAATTCCATATTGCTTGTTTGATATCCCCGGAGTGGCTGCGCTTGCTGTGAATGTTGAAAAGGTGTCTATCTGTCTAACATTCTCCACCGTAATTACTGGTTCCAGGGGATTGTGAGTCGTTGCTGGGGGCGGGGTGCACGGTCCGCGTGGCATGGCTAGACTCAAAAAGTGGTTCCATTTAGCGGGGAGCGGACTACGACCCAGCCACTGCCTTGTGTACGTCTGGTACGCATGATTCCTTACGTAGATAGACAAGAATGCTACTGCTGTGCATGCTGAAATGGTGTGGGTCGGTTCCCTTGATGAAACCTGGCTCGCATTCACATGCCTACCGGTATAATTCGTCAGGTTTACACTGGTAATACAATTACTCGAATCCTTCGCAAAAGAATCCGAGTCTGAATCACCAAGCAGTTGCTGGAACTGATTGCCTGTCATCAAAGCGTCAGGGTGAAAATCGTCATCTTCAACTTAACTGCTCTCACATTTTCATGTTCCACAAAATTGGCATCGTCCGCACTTCCATCCATAACATTACTGATGCAGCATTTTTGAATGCTCGTCCGATAATTTCGGATAGAATGTTCGGTCTCGCTTTTTTCACCCACTCTGCAATTGTAACAATGGAATCACCTTTTCAAATTTACACCCATCACCAATGATAAAGCAGACGATGTCATACATTCAATCCACCTGGCCCGAAGCCTATCTTTAATGTGCTTATTGAGATAGATATCCAGTGATTGCAAGATTGATGTAAGTCCACCAGGAATTAAAGACCTAGTTCATGGCATCGTCTTTCTACTTTCTCAGTGTGTGCTCTCAGTGTACCCTAAAAGAATCCCAAACCAACATAGATGGCTTCTTTAATAGGGCACCGCTTCGCTTTTTCCAAACTTTATTCAGCCAGTGTGTAGTGCCACTCTCGTCCATCCATCCTTTCGCGTGAGCCTGCACCAACACGCCGCTTGGGAGCTTCGTTCATTTAGGCAGCGTCTTATACTTAAAAATAATGAAAGATGTTAGACGGGAACCATCTACCATATACCTTAAAACAACTATGAACCGTGTCTCCTCGTGTTTCCTCGTTTTTGCACCAAATGTGCTAGCGCCTCTCTGCACCGCCATGTGATTTGTAAGCCTATCAAAGCACATGGGCCTCTCGTAGTTTTCCAATTTGCAACAGTTCGAAATCGTATTGCTTTTGCAGCCGAATCATTAACCTTTGAAAAGATTCCACTTTAATGCACAATTACTTCAGCAGTTTCTGGGCATGTTTTCTGCGAGTCCGTGGACACATGTTGAATCAGTTCATAAAACGATTGAACCATCACGAGGAAGCAACAACATTCACCGACTTTGATAGCTGGAATTCGGGATTTTTTTGTAAACATTGTGTGTGCCTCGATCCGAATGTTCGTCAGGGTAACCACCAACCCGCTGTGCCGTGACTCCATAACCCAAAGCGCTAAATTTTCCCCCAGTACAGAAAACATGGTTGCTCCACCACGTGTTGCTTTCTTGCCTACAGGCATCAGTGACAGTCCTAACTTTTTCTTTCGCCATTCTCTCGCCTGATTTTCATTCAAGGTGAACTGAGGTGCAACCATACACTTATTAAATTGCTTGGAAAACGCGCGATCTTTCACTTTAAAGCTAGCAACATATGCACATCGCTGCTGTTGAGGCATTTATGCACGTTTCCACGGCTTTGGAAGATTACACAAAATGTGGGCACATGCCCGCTAAATTGGATCATGTGACATCGCGTTAGCGCTATTTTGGTTAGCTAATCAAAGCGCTTGTACATTATGCTACCCTAGGCGATCAGCCATGAAAAGTGAAATGTAGTCCCACTATAACAAATATGCAGGCATTCGTACTACGCGCCAAGAGTGCTTATTACTTTGTCCTTCACAGAACGAGCGGCGATGACTGAATACTCAGATCAAGACCAACAGCCGTGGGATATGAAAGAACATACGGACACGCAACGTTGTCTAAACAATACCCCTATTTCCGGTCCCGACTTGACCTTGGAATTGCACCCCTCTGTCGTGCTTCTTTCTTGCTGCCTGCTCGTCAGTCAGCGATAAATACATATTCCTACTAACTTCACTACTTACTTGGTGGTTGGGATAATTTCAACCAGCCGCCTACGGAGTATTTGTTTTGCCTTCCAGCTCTATCGGTCTACTACGACCTCCACTACAGGTTTTACACGCATTCCCTCAGAAACTTCAACCCGAATTCATAACAGACTCACACAACTGGTCGTGAACTTAACTCTCACCCACTGCTGTACTGTGGTTCATATACATGAGGCATCCGAGTATGCGAGGCGGAGTCTCTGACATATCATTTCGTTTTACTCCACAATGTCGGCTGTCTTAGTTGGTTCATGTGAAGGCGTCGGATCAATACACTATCCGATACGGTGAACATCTTTGTTCTGACTGCTCTACGCCCCATTAATCTCTGTCATAACACATTACGTTCCCCACAACTGACCACTAGTAGAGCAGATTTCGCTGTTGAGTGAGAGCAGGTAATGATGAAGTCAAAATAGTGGAGAAACAATTGCGTTTCTTTTAGCTAATTCATCATGGTCCATCTCAATCAGGCTAGTTTGGTAAAGCACCAGACGCTGGCGTTTCGACCTTCTGGGTCTTGTCAGTGGTGCGCCTTCCGGCGGACCCCTGCCTAATTCCGCCCCCAGAACTTCTGGATGCTAAACATTTTGGGAGCCGGATTATTAGCCAAATTACCACTCTGGACAAATTTGATGTTGCGTATCTATGGATGGGCTTAAATTCGCTCATATAAGGTATTCGCATTAGTATTCAAACGGTGTAGGGTTGCTGATATTACGACAATACGGTGTCATTTGTAACGACCGTGAGCTGATTCACACTAGTTTTCAAAGCGTGTTAAGTCACTGAGACTATGACATGCGTCGTCAAATGTAAATTTTGTCACGTCTTGTGTTACCTCCGCTTTACTGAGTAAATGCGGACCGGACACATCTCTCGGGCCGTAGTTTGTTGACCCAGAACAAGACTAATCTCCGCTCAGAATGAAGCAGAGTAAAAAGTTACTACGCAACCAAACCGCGTTGACGATATATATTAAAAATTCCCAAAACTTAGTAGCCAATCGTTGAAAAGTAGATAAATCGGAGCTTAAAACTACTGGGGCATGATAAGCTGCGCACTCGGACTTAACATGTTTCCAATTAGTTTTACACCTTTTTCACGAAACCTATTTCACCGCACGCAGGGGAACCTCAGTTAGCGCGAGTAAAAGTTAGCAACGCGCGATTTCGATTAGAAATGAACATTAAAACACTCCTACATCAGTAGCTGCATGTTTTTAAATCAGCCATGCACAAAAAGAGAGAAGCGGAAATCGGGCTCGATTGCCATGTCAAAATGTGACAAAAAGAATGGTTCTGGTCCACGTCAAGTCCAGTCAACTGTAAAGAATGTGCTTTTTACATCCAAGAATGATGAATATTGAACTCTAACACACACACACACACACACACACACACACACACAATCCCTCGTGGAGCACGAGGGATTTTGCTCTTCTCTTGTTGACCGTCTATGTACACAGAGGAACCGCGGTGGTGGGGTTAGCCTTGACAATAATTATTGATTATGTACGTCCATTAAAAGTATTTTTCGCAACAGCACGCAACGCATCGGCCGTTTGATCGTTAAAGGCGCACAAGACCCCCGAAGATTCATCTACTCCACTGAAAAACATATATCTTTCTACTAGATCTCCCAGCTCCATAGTTGGAGCTGTTTACTACCGATTTACAACTACTGTCTTAGACTACCTGGAACTCTACTTTTGTATAGTTGCCGGCGATTTTAACAGACCTGATGACTGACTCGTGGAGAATCGTGCGTTATAAAACCTAGTCAAATCTACAACCTGGTTAGATGCAATCCTTGACGTGGTATGTGTTAACAACTTGAAAGTGTTTTCTTTGTGTTATCGGGCGCCGCTTTGGAGCTTTGCTAATGTCATCGCAAAGTCATCTGTTATCTATAGTAAAATGGATCACAATTATCTCATCCGTTGCAATGAACGAAATTTCGGGCGAAGACAATACCTGCCCTAGAACATTCAGCCACTACGTGAAACATTTGCCCCCACATGTTGTGGCTTGTTACACGCTGCAGACATTTCGAGATATTGTGACCAATTAACTTGTTATTTTAACTTCTGTTTTGACACTTGCTGTCCAATGGAAGCAAATTTTAACCGTGACGGTAGATCCTCTTCACAAAGTCTCAAATATGAGCTCACATCCCAGAAGACAGTATTGTTCATTAGTAACTTCTAGAGTCTTTAGTCGAAACTGGTAAGGAAGGTGGAGCAATCCCTAAATATTTTTATCAGCGTTGTGGCTTTTCAAGAGCAGTGAGATCATACTTTTTTCCAGGAGTGCAAACCTGGATGGAGTATTAAACGTATGATCTCACTTAAGCATTGCGAATTATCATAAAGAAGATAGGATCAAACCGGCCAAACTCTCTGCGCAGTAGGCCTAAGGGTTAACAATTGTTTTCTACCATCCCAACCTGCTTTGAGCATCGGAAATCGTTCTGCACAAGCACACAAAGATCACTTTCAAGGGAAGCGCCTTGCAGTATGGGTTCTTCCAGTCGATATTCGTCCATGCTAGGACGGCACAAGCTCATTATGTTTACACTTGACAGAGTTGAACACAGGCATGTTCTGGGTCAGCAAATCGTAAGCTCTGTCGAACTCACTTTGCAGTGCTATTTAGCCGCCTATTAGTTTAATTGTCCTGCAAATATTCTGGTCATCGGCAAAGTAGGAAGCCTGACTTCAAAGCCAATGTGTGGTGGTTTCTGAATACGTAGAATAGCCTTGGTCCTAGTAACGAGCCTTTACAGACGCCACCATGAACCTCCATGTTGTCAGACAAGGAGCTACGAACTCGAACATTTAAGCGATGTTGCAGTAGGAATGCATGAATCCAGCCCAGGATGAAGTCACCGATCCCTTACTTCAAAGTTTGGGAAGAAGAATGCGACGATATTGACGATTAATTGCCTTCACGAAATCAGGGTAAGCGGCATCCACCCGTTGCCCAAGATTGATGCATTCCATCCTGCTTTCAGGGGCCAGCAAATGGTTCGGGGTAGATGGTCAGTTTTGGTGAAATCCGTGCTGTTCCAATGCGATGATATGGCACTTTTCCAAATATCCCACAATTTTATTTGTAACGATAGGTTCCATGGATTTGGCAAGTACAGCAAGAAGAGTAATGGGTCGGTAGTTTTCGGACACTGCACGATTGTCTCTCTTGTAAATAGGGTAACTATTCTACGCTTCCACGTTTTTGGGGCCTGCATCTTGTTGACATATCGCTGGAGAAATTGAGATATTGGTTCAACCAAGCTCGTGGCAGCTACCATCAATGACCTGGAGCGTATTTTATCCGGGCCAGATGAACTGTTTTGGTTTAATGGTGTCAGTCACTACAGCACAACCGCAAATGTGAAGGAGATATTGTGAATTCTTTGTGGTGATGTGATGCATGTGAGAAGTAAATGAGTTGATGTTGCTTTCCGGAAAATATAAACATGCAGCGTTTAGAAGAGGGATGCCAAGCTGTAATTTGCGAAGTTTGTTAGCGTGTCAGCGAAGTAGCCTAGGATTGCAGTGGAACTTCCTCGCCAAATCCAGCTTACATTCCAATTTGTCTTCGCAGACAGCTTTGACACACTGATTTCTCACGGTTATGTAGACATTTCGGTTATAGGCGTTTAAATTGGATTCGTATACTTTACAAAGTGTATCTCTCAGAGTTGTTCGTTTTCTCGTCCAGTTCCCCAGGAAATACTTCACTTTTATTGAGTTAACCATCTTAGCCTCAGATGCGTTTGTAACCAAAGTGTTGAATTGATGGACCAACTTTCCCTAAGCAACGTCACGGGTTGTTACACTAGAAAAGACCAAGGAGTGACCATGATGAGATCAGTTAAAAGGTTGCGGTGTTTTATGGTGTGGACCTCTTCAATGTCCCTGTTTAGCTGTTTGAGTTACAGACACTGCGGAAAAGCAGTGTTACATGATCAATGCACCCCAAGGGGCTATTCACTACCACGTTTTTGAACATAAATCCCTCACTGATACTAGGAGGTCCATAATCTCCGGCCTGTTCCCTTTTCTGAATCTCATAGGGGAAGTAATGTGATCGTGAAGTGACGGGTCCGCGACAAATCATTGTAGTTCAGCCTTAAACTGTTCACCACGAGAGACGCGAACCTCTATAAAGTGCGAGTTGAAGTTTCCCATAAGTGAAACGTAAATGCGAGGCTTATCCTTAACGGCTTTTAGAGCAGAAGATACATAGTATTTAATTCCCAGAGGGTGGAGGACGGTATACGAGGGCAAGTAAACATCTATCGTCACGTCTTACTTTCATGTAGCTCTAAACCTAGCTCACTGAATGAAGCTCTAGAACGTCAATGACTAGGAGAATTAGATCAGTGCGGTAGTACAAAATTGAGCCATTTCCCCTACTAGGTCAATTTTACGTAGGACGGACATACCACGTAAAGCCATCTCTGTCTCTGTGATTTCGTTATTCAGTAAGTCTTAGTTATCATTATCAGGTCCAACTGCTTCAAGGCTTGGCGAGATTGAAGGGCTTAGCATTGGTACGCATACAGCAAAGATTCTGCGAGGGAACACTCCCTGATCGAGTCAACTACGAAAGTAAACAAAAATGGAAAAATGGACAACTCAGACGTATGTCACTGGTTGCCGGAAAGACATGAGACAAGTCACCGAAGACTGTGGCCATGTCCGGGCTTCTTCAGTACATGGCACGTGAAATGTAGACATATTTCACGGGAACAACTTGCAGCACAAGCAATTCAACAAAATGTATCGATTGACCGTGTCGAAATGATTCATGCGTAGAGAAACACAGCTGTTGTCCAGCTGTGATACTGCTGAGATTACTTCAGTATCTTCCTCCAATCATGGGCGGAAACCTGGTTGTTATACCAAAATTCATGATTCCGGTTACGCAGTGAGGCGAAGAACAATAATTGTGGTCAATCATTTTGTCACTATAGCCGATAACCTAATGCCCATGTGGTTGGTGCTTTCGGTGTGACTTTCTTTGTTGTATATTATCACGAGGATCGATTCGCTCCAATTAGACCGTATGGTCCATTACTCTTAGGGCTGCTGAAACATGTGGGTCAGTGCTTGGTAGATGATCTCACTACGATCCTTTACTAGTGTTGGTATATGAATGGGCAGGACTGAACCATCTCCCTTGGAACCCTACAAAGTGCCGATTGATAAAGCCGCGTAATAAAATCACATATACATACCATTTGAGGTAGAACATTTTTACAGCATGTTGCGATTGAAGAGGGGACCTAATCATCAGTAATCAGAAAAGTTTAAGGAAATTCTCTCTAATGTTTGATATCATCAAACATGACGCATTTGAGCTTACATCTGGTTGGATCTATTATCAACTCACATATGCGTCCACACCTGGAGTATGCGATTCAAGTCTGAGGTTCGCAGGTAAAATGGGTCGCTTGTCTTTCGGCACAACTCCAAAGAGCTACCGAAGGCAACACGAGGATTATCTGGTCTCAATTACGCACTCTGCCTTCGTCTAATCGATGTATACGCCTTATAACACCGATGGCTTCGTATGGATCGCATTGCCACATACCGGATAATGACGGAGTGGTCACCCATGTAAATCACAACAGGGCACTAGCTCCTTGTAAGCAATGCAGAGGAAACAACCGGAAAGAAGTGGCCCAAAACTCCTGCCTAGACTGTAGAAAGTACGTATATAATTTTATAGAAGGTGCGCACACTGGAATCCATTACCAGCACAGCTGGCGAATGCATCATACATCGTAATCTTCTAGAGACTAAAAGGCATTCCTCTAAGTGATAAATGCAACGCAGCAGTATGACAAACTGACATATCTGGATTAGTGATGACGTATGCTTTATGCCGTAACAGTTTACTATTTGTTGAAGTTTCTAAGCTGTGGTTCTTGTACGGGTACTGCTTTTTATACCATCGTATCCTTGAAACTACGTACATTTTATTGGTGTCGATCAGAAAAGTGAGTCAACCTACTTTTTGCAAGACACATAAGCGTCCATGCAGTCCGCTAATTAAGGCTGATACAAACACATCCCTGCTTTCTGCACTGACATCACCGATACTGTTGAAACTGGTAGATCACATTATTTGCTAACTGCTACCGCCTTGACTTCATGGGCTTGTTCTTGAACCGAACAAGATTATTAAGACTGGTTGGTTGAAAATTTTTAAACTGAGTAGTAAACTCTTAAATTGGTCCTTATAAATATTCCGTTCAAATCACTAGAACTTGCTCTGTAATCAAGCCGCATTTCCAGCGCGTCAACTTGTGCGTTCGCTAAATTCACGAGCAACTGGTTCTACCTCCTGGCTGTCCGTCAGTGAACTTTCTATACGAGTACTCCGATTTCTCCTCGTCCGATCGACTATGATTTTACAAAGGTAAGTGAAAAAACCCGGTAGCCCGGAACCAGGTTCTTCGACCACGGATAATAAGGCGCATGGCTTTCCAACCATTCCAAAGTCTACTTTGAGCCGTCTCCACGTCGGCAGTAAGTGAATCGAGTGGGCAGGGCGACGCAGAATACATTTCGATTGAAAATATGTTTCGGCACGCACGCACACCATCTTGAACCTCAGGCTACCGTACGACGAAGCAAGCATTTTCGGCGTGAATGGGTTGTTTGGGAATTTCAGGGCTACTTTGTTTGCACAATGCTGCGACCATATTACGAATGCGCAGCTGCCTAAAATGATCCACGAGTCAACGCTCAGTAAACAGGTCGCTTAGTAAACATGATGGTTCCCAAAAGAATCTTAAAACTGTTCGATCATATATAAATTTGGAAAAAATACGGCAAATGGACCATACATATTAACGACAGTTACAACGGAAATCCAAGTGAGGCAACAGAGCTATCTGCAGAACCGTCTGCTAGGATCTTGCCTTAATGCACTGCAGTCCTCCGTTAGGTTCCCCTCGAACATCCTGGATACATCATACGTTCCGTCTGAAAACTTTTGCTCTTCAATGCAAAATCGCATAGCATCACATTTCTGTTAGCTCCCCATGCCATTGGATAAACCAAGACACATTCGCTCAAAATGCCAGCTTTCCCACACTAAAAGTCTAATCCCTTACTGTTGTTCCATTAATGAGCATACAGAATTCTGGATCAGGTTCAGGTCTTTCCGCTATTTAGAACAATAATCAATAAACACTTTAGCGTATTCATTGCTATCTCATCGAATCCTGCCAAATGTGTACGTTAAGCGAAGGCGGATTTAGCACAGCCCATGTTCGAGCCCTCAGAGACTTCCTTGGCTTGTTTGAACATTTATTACGCCTTCTAAGCTATCATTCAAACGCTGACGACAAGGAATTTAATGGCCGTTACTCATTCAGTGAGGAGAACAGAACAGAAGCACTAAGTCGATTGATATTTTCAAGGAACACATTGGTTTTTAACGAATCTGACAAATTACCTCCTACCACTGATCAGAGAGTACTATCGAATGCGTACGATAGAGTAAACGGCATTGTGATTAGATAACCCCAATCACTGTCTAGCCCTTAGTATTTTAACCTTATATGATTTTAGCGGCCTCCAGATGGATTATTGAAAACAATGGTTTGCCTCAGACTGGTGTTATTCATGAATCTCTGAGAATGTTCCAACATTTTACTACACACAAAGTCTCCTTACGTATTGAAGCAGCTTAATCAGCTCTTATAGTGTTCCACACGGCTTGATGAAGCTAACAGTTAAGTTCGGTTTTGAATGGATGTATGAACACTCGTGAGTACCCAACCATATATTGAAAACACCATCACCGAAAACGTATCTTTCTTAACTCTAAATCTCTCCGTCGTCACGCGCTAAATGAATACGCTGATATTTGTGGTAAAATTCATGAACTTCAACGAAACATCGCTCACAGACAATTCAGTGTTGATGCGTTCCCTGCAAAGGAACATCACAGACCATAGATAAAAGAGTGCAGAGGAAACGTGATGCTTTGGCACGATCGATTAGCCCCATGAATTCACAGGCTACTTTCCCAACCCTCCACGAACAATATGTTCACAACTGATTTTACGGGCCATTTTGAAGCGCAAGTTGTGTGGATGCATTGCGACGCGCAATCTCGATACGCGCTGTCTCTAACTGAAGAGATCAAATGCGTCATAGGAGTGCGCGGTGTTTTCTGGCGGGGAACACAAAATTACCATCTGCTTCAGCAACGTCTTCGTGGTCGAAAGATCACGGTTTCCTCAATGGGAATCGCGCTCAACATTGAGATTGCGCATTGTAATCCATCCACACAACACATACTTCAAAATGACCGTCAATGTATAACACGACCATTTTCGTCGGCCCTAATACACCCAGTGTTAGTCAAAGTTTGTTAACAGATGCTTCCAGCATTTGCTAAGAGAGGATTTTATTCGCCATTCTTGTTAAACCAGGGACAGAAAAGCAGATTGCCATGTATGAAACTGGTGTCAGTGAAAGAAGCAGTGGATGAAAAGAAGATGGACGCAATACGTTATTTGATAAAAATAATTAATTAGCTTCTTCCTCAAAGCTGCAAGTGAGAGACCTATCAAAGATTCGCGTTAACAATTCAAGTGATAACTCTCTAGTGCTTTGTAAGCAACGCAGTACCTTATAGTTCTGCCATATCCGGTTGGACCAAGAAATTACAAAGTACACGGCTAAAGGGACTGCAGTATACATAGCCCTCATAAGGTGTACAGTCTTTATTAGAAGAAAAACTACTGGATGCAGTGATACTGCCGAAATACGGTAACACTAATTATATGACACCTAGTACTTCAGTCTTATATAAACACTCAAAGATCCGAGGTAATTAGCAGTCGGACTGCTCTGTTTGACTGCAATTTTATTCCTTTGATCACATCCGTTTTCACCATACTGCGTTTACGCACCAAGCATGCGTCTGCTTTAGACCTACTCTATTTGTCATTAGCCATCAGCTTGCCGCGGTTTACATAAAGCTTCGCTCGAAAGGACGTAGGCTGGATTGCTTTTGAGCTCATAAGTTTGTACGGTAGACCTGTTACTGTTGAAGATGGACCAATTGGCTAGACCATTAATTCGGCCATTACCTGTTTTCCGAAAGTCAGCTTTGCGTTGTCTACCATGGATATAACATTTTTACCTGAATATTTTGTCAACTTTGTTAAACTATATCCAAGGCCACTGCTACAGTCAAACAATACCCATCTTTTGAAGATAAAAGCCAGGATATTATTGCACAGTTTGCGACTTGTTAGTTTGGGACGCCTAATTTCAAACCAATTTAAACTAATTATAAAGGAATATTGCAGCAAAAGCGGATACAAATACTGATGAGTTTGTTCAGTAATTTGCTATCGTTGCGCAATGATACGATGCGGTTTACTTGAATGATAAGGCATGCTTTCACTTTGCTTATCCGTTTGCAAACTGCAAAGTGCAGAAGTGCAAAAATTACACTCAACCGAGTACCAAAAGCTTATCTAGACTTGACTCGACAGATCCATCTGTCTCTAGCGATATCTGTCATACAACCAACATTCTCATGTCGAGAGTCACTTCCTAACCTTGGTATACATAAACAGTTTACCAGAATCCATAGTGACTTAGACAAATAGCTGCGGCCGGATGTAGATGAGCTTGGCGAATACGCGCATCCACGTTAACATTGACCATTTAGTATGCAATGAAAAATGGCTTATAACAGGCAACAAAGCGATTGCTTGACAAGTCCCGTAGGATGACCGGAGTGGGGATTATAAAACGATTCTCAATTGTTTCCGCCTTACACGGCATTGTTTTGCAATATATGTGGCGCAGGCCGCATACTCGGTCTTACTGCTCCTACCGTACTTGAAGCATGGCCATACCATGTTTCCCCATACCCTTTTTTAGTTGGGCTCCATCCAGTTTCGGCCCATGCTGCTACACCTTTTCCCTATCTCAACCACGATGCTAGGATTACTTCAATGATTTATTGATTGCAGTCAAGCCTACCGCATATATTTACAACACAAGCAATAGCATCCTGTCTGGGAGAGACGTAGCTGCTTCCGATCAATGTCTGGTCCATTCAGACAAAAGTACACCAACTACATTAATTTGTACTCTCCACGGATCCTTCTATCGTACTTATAACGGTATTCTGGTGCCATTTCTCCATAGTCAGATCCGATATCTTTGACAGAAATCACCGGTGCCCCAGCAAGTGTTGATACATGATATATCCCAAACAGCTAATTCCGTCCTCGATTGTCAACCAGACACTACCCTAGTGTCGAGAACTCACTATTGCTTACGTATCAACAACAGGCCGTTAGACCCAAGTTAAACGATCTAACCTATTGCATATAAGTTCTCTAGTGTTTTGCTAGCTCGCGGTTCCAGCTGATTCACGGCTGATGACCTTGCTCTATCAGTTACCAGCTGCTTAGAGAAGCACCAAAGTTCTATACATTTTAAAAATACATTCAGGATAACAGTTGCAAGGTCGGGAAATATACCATTTATATATTTCTCACCACTGGAGGTCACAACAATTTTGTTGTTGATTGCACTCACAATATATCGCCTACAAGTACGGCCGTAAATGGTTACCTTCCGAGTAGTGGCCATCAAACGCTTCAACACAACTTTCAAATCCAACAGAAGAACGGGATACCCACAAGCAGAATTCGCGTTTTAACTCGATTGACTGAAATTTGTATCGCGATATGAATAGCCCCTTGAAGTCAAGTTTCCTCTTTTCTGCCCTGTCGGCTTAGCTTATGCTTCTTATTGTTAACCATTCACCAATACGCTTAAAATTAACTGAACCTGTGTTTTCACCGAATGGTCTGCATACAAAACGTGGCAGCGCAAAGTAGAGGACAGCAGCGACATCATATCACATAGAAGGGGAAGCAAAAAACCTGACCAATTGTCATAAACTTGGAAGACGCTTTTCACAACGGTGTTAAAAATTGATGGAGAAAAGAATTATAGACACTCTCAAGTTAACTACATGGAGTAAAAGCAGATATGTGGATATCACCTTGTAACAGCCTGCCCTAACTTGTGGCTCTCACATCCGTGTCACAGTTAAAAGGAAAAGCCACCCAGTGTTTTCTATAAACTTCACTCTACTATTACCTCCTGTTCTTTCTTTATTATACTTAACTGGGGTTTTCATGTCATATTAGAACCTGAAGTGGAAAAGCCAATTCATTTCTGTCTCCAATTTATACTCCACTGTCATTTTCTGTTCCGTACTTGGTAGGCTACAATCGGAAACCTTCATATGAACATGAAGTCAGAAAATGAGGATAGCCAATTTTTCATTGTGATCCTTCGCAGGGCTTCAACCCAGTTTGTCCTTACTCGGTTATGTCAGTCTGGATGGTTTTATTTAACAATAGAAACGAAAAAGCAAGTGCCATCAGAGCTCTTTCTTCACTTGTCCAAACTTTTAGCGAGCATTTACCTGACAGCATATTAGTAAGAAATGCTATGTGCATGAGCTGGTTGTCACAAGTTCAGTACTTCTCTCCACTGCTCATGAGTCCAATACTACTCATTCTCCCATGCCAGGGTATGAGGTATGCTGCCCTTGTAGGTCGAGCTTGACCCCTAAGTGTCAGATTGTCGTTCATCCATGCCTATGACAGCTAGAGAACTACTCCGATTGCCATCTGAGCTAATGTGCTCAAGTTTTCACTGACGTTTGGCTCCGGACATACTTTTGTAACGAGTGTGCACACCTTTTCTTCTTCGGTTGACTTCAGTGTCTTCTTGCGTGGAACATCTTACGGATACATCTACGAAAGCAGTGAAATGAATCGCATTTTAAAACTTCAGAGGCGGCTGAGCCACAATACAGGAAGTCAATGTAATGAAGGTAATAGGTCTTGAAGAAATTCGAGCACACTTCCATTCTTCCGATAACTTTGCTCACTAACTGTTAACCTCTGCAACTGAACGTAACATTTATTCTTATTCAAGATCAGATGTGAGTTAGAATGCACTGGTTGCAATCCTGCGTTGGATCAACCTTCAAGAAGGTTGATAAATAGCATTTTACTGATTACTTCGAAGTGGGCCCCTTTGTTGAAATCAAGTGGGCTTCTGAATGGACATACTTCTCTGCATCGTCTTTCTTTGAAGTCTGTAAGAATCGTGCTTGGTGGAGTATCAGCCAGATCACGCAAATACACAATAACAATGCAGCTAAGTTTGAAATATCTCGAAACGGCAATTGTCTCCTATTTAAAAATAACCATAGGAAGATCAGAGTAGGTGAACCTATGTTTCGATAATCCACCTTCAGGTACACAAAATCATTTGCGAATCATAACAGGTAGACATGCGCTACGAAGCGCTATTCACCACGTGTATCAATCGGATGCTGATTTCCTCGGTCATTTAATTAACAGCAACCGAATGCTTATGACCCTGCAGTTCAGTGTTCACAAATCGTTTGGTCCAGGGTAGTCTCAACTCTCCAGTGAGCCTCTCCTGAACACAGGCTCCGGTCTATGCAGGCGGAGCACAATCGCATCAGCGACTTCTAATATCCGCCTGCAGACGGAATTCGTTCAGTTGCTGGGGTCCTGAAGGATAATTTTGAACTAATCACCTTATTTGTGACCTGCACAGCGTCGGCAATCAATAAAATTGTGCCCACGAGTTCTGCCATCACTAAATGGCAACGTTTTGAAGACTAGCTGTACACAGGAAACGAGGGAAAGCGAATGCACGATATCGAAGGTGATATGAAATGACGTCATAATCCACTGGCCACTTGCCAGTGGTTTTCATTGCGGACAATAGGACACTGGTTCGCAGTGAATACTACAGCGCAACTAGGTGAAACTGATCGTCGTCAAGTGTGATGACTGAATACTGTATTGTGAGAGCTAGTCTAAATTTCAGCCTATAAACTCTATCGAAATTCAATCGAAAATTTTATATAACAAAGTACTTTCCACCTGTAAAAGTAGAATCCTTCTTCAAGTTCTTATGTAGCCTTTAAAAGGGTCTTACAATGCCACTGGATTTACATACGTAAGAGTCCATTACTGTACCATTTTACACGCATGTTAGCGCATTGTATCAAACTTTTAGCGTGGCACATTTTCACAATCACGTGCAGTGCTTTCAAGTTAGGGAGGCTAAGAACGCTGTTTTGGCGTCGTTGACACTCTCATTGGCCATGGGATGTTACCCAATGGGACACCGTTTGAAGGCCCAAAGAATAAGTGACAGACAGTCCAATGAAAGTGGTCGAGCACCACTTTCTGCTCTATTTTGATGCCTATCTGAAGAAAAGCTCGCTAACTTGAAAGCACTGCACGCGATTTTGAAAGTGCCACGCTAAATGCTTGGTACAATGCGCTAACATGTGTGAAAAAAGGTGTAGTGTCCGAAGGTTCACTGAATCAATAATAATGAAATGTAATTTCAACAAGGCTTTGAACCTGTACCGAGTTGGCCTCCACAACCTTTTCTGGCAAACTGTTCCAAAAATTTACCACTCATCATTCGAAACAGATGCGGTGGGGAACTCGCTTTATATCATGCACCACAAGCATTTACGGGTGTCCGCGTTTGATACATGGCGTCCGCAAGGGAAGCAATGGCCTCAATATGGGGACGACACCCAGATGTACTATGCGATAGGTCATGATGAGGTCGACTCGCACCCGACAATAAGTTAAGGCGTAGAGTCCTAGTTTCGCGTTTCGGTCTTCGTACGATAATTCACCTAAACTTGGATAGAGCCTGGTAGCTACGTTTAGACCCCTTTCGATCTACTGTGTCTCGCCTCGAGTGATTGCACAGTAAGTGGGTGAGCCATCTTATGTTGGAAGAGAGGAGGCCATCTCTTCAGACTAAGTAAAAAAGCCGCTTTTTAAGCGCCCAAAGCTTGCACAGTCCTTTACGATATAACCTTTTCTTTTTGCCAACTGACTTCAAATTACAGGGCGACAGAAAACACCTAGTTCCTTCACGGAAGGTCTGGGATGAAGCGGTTGGTTGTCAATGGAGTGAGTTCTGTTTTCACCATCTTTCCCCAGGCTCATGAACACTTCGGTTGACCGGGTGGTGGAATTCCGCAGACCACATTGAGTGGCGGTTGAGGTCTTACTGGTGTATGCCGCAGTCGTCTAGGATTCCACTCGCTAACTAACTCTTCAGGTCGTCAACATACATGGCACACGGCGACCGAAGAAGCTGAGGTGGATCGTCGATGTGGATTAGAAACACGGTGGTTCCCGGCTCCGTGTCTTGGGATACGTCAATTATAAGGTGATACCAGTCAGTTTAGTGCCTTCGACCTGCACCCTCCACTATTGTTCAACCAGTAAGTCTTGGATCCACTGGAGTAGTGATCCACTAACACCACACATTCAGCTTGCGGATGAGGACACTAAGGTTTACTTTGTCGAACGCCTTATGAAGAGGATGTAGATTACGTCGGTAGATTTCCTCTGGTTTGATGCCTTCAATCATTTGTATCTCGTCGCCAGCAGGTTGGTAATGCATGATGGGCCTAGCATAAAACCTTGCTCCGCTGGGCATCATTAGAGCGACTGCAGTAGACCCACTGTATAATGTAATCTGTATGAGTGCTTCGAACCCCAAGCATAATGAGAGGATTTATTTGACCTAATTTGCTCGATCCTAACTGTCAAAATACTCGCTAATTTCTTTGCAGCAGCTCTGCTCAGCTCTCTTATTTAGGATCCTAGCTTTAACTCATCCCCCTATCTATCTATATAGATAGGAACAGGTAGACCTATTAGGACAAGCACACACTCTGCTCCCCGCTGGCGCGGATTTTCGTTTCCATAATTCAGGCTTGCTAAGAACACACCAGCTCGGTTCTGGCATGCCTTCGGTAGCTAAGATGCCATCTGCGAAAATGCTATAGGTCATTCAATCCTGCCTTAGAAGAATGAGGCGGATCGACCAATATTGCACTTTCCTAAATTTTCCAATGGTTGGAACTGAATCCTTGAAAATCAGCGCAGAAATACCTATTCGTTAATATGAATAACTCGTTCACAAGCAAGGTTTATGATCCTTGCAAACACCAGTAGAGTACCCTCAAACTCGGCAAGGTTTATTAAGCAAAGCGCTTTTTTTGAAAAAGGTTCAACCATCATCCTATATGGATATAAATAGCATAGTTTACACTGGTTTCCAAAAAATGAGTTCATTGCTGTAGCCGTTTCAAGAGGTGGAGTGGCCGCATGGTAAAGGTAAATTAGAAAAACAGATCTTAGTTTTAAAAGTGAAGTAAGAAGACGAAGAATGGCAAATGCACGCATTTCGTATTGTCACATCAGTGCATTTAACAATAGATCTCAATACTATTTATTCTGAGTAGCGTGCGACAAAACCTACATGTGTACACACAAACCAACACACGATAACGCCGACGCACTTAACGTGTGTTGTTCTATCTGTTTGCATGTATGATTGGTCGTGCCTCATTCTGAAGTTAAGGTTGCATACATGATGCTTATTCGCCGCAGTTGGGCTAAATGAACTTGCGCGTAAAATTAAAGATTTTATTTTTGATGATATATTGGTGAAGAGTTAAGTAAGTGTATCCTAATGTTTTAATTCAATTTATTTTATTTACTTGATAGCGGCCTCGCAAGTGCTTGCATGCTGCTTAACCTCCCCGGTGTGGCTGCGCTTAATGTGCACGTTGACAAGGTGCCTAACTGTCTATTACCCACTAACCCGTCCATACTGGCTCCAGGAGACTGTGAATCATTGATGGAGGGGACGGGGTGCACCGTCCTTGTGGCTGTGTTAGGCTCGAAGAGTGGTTCCATGCAGTCAGTGTGGAGCAGACAACAGTCCAGCCACCTCGTTTTGTGCGCTTGATTCCCCAAATGGAGCATGCTTACGTTTAC
Organism: Dicrocoelium dendriticum; assembly: GCA_944474145.2. Taxonomy (NCBI): domain Eukaryota; kingdom Metazoa; phylum Platyhelminthes; class Trematoda; order Plagiorchiida; family Dicrocoeliidae; genus Dicrocoelium; species Dicrocoelium dendriticum. Next base: position 185,331,981 of record OX104063.1, read on the forward strand.
CTGTGGATGTGTGTGGGTCGGCTCCGTTGATGAAAAGTGGATTCCGTCCACATGCCTTCCGGTTTTATTCCTTCTGGTTTACACCGGATATGGAATATATGAATGAAACTGTGGGTGATGCAGCGCAAGCCACCCATGATCCCTCTGTAGGCGTAGGGATCTTGTGGTTCACCGCGTGGATGCCACAGTGACAGGCATATCCGGAACCGGATGCCGACAACCATGTTTGTTTGCACCCTACTCTGAATAAATATTATTGCACTGATAAGAATACGAAATGCATGCATTTTTCAACCTTCCTCTTGTTACTGTTTCAGTTTTCTGAAAAGACGAATTTCCGCTGATTCAGTCAAGCTACTTCACCGCATTGTTAACATGCGATGTAAGATTGCTTGCCAGCATGTGGAAATATCCTTCCTCATGGAATATTTTGGCCAGCTTCGTTATTCTTAAGCAATTTTGAAGATGTAACACAGAAACAACTTGAAGTCTTCTGCAGCTAATCTTAGACGTGTCACATCCGCTCATTTTGAGACATCACAAATCAGACTTTTGGGTTTACCCGAGACACACACACATGGCTTTTGCCAGTCAACGAAAACCTGTCACTCTGTTGTCGTATTGTATTCTCTTGGATTGCATTGACATGTCTACAACTGTCGCTGATGAGCAACCAACAGGAAGTGGCTGTTACTCGTGATCCCGGTAAGTATGTGGTGAATATGTCGGATTTGAAGCTCGATTCCTTACAATTGGAAGCATTTTCATTTGGCCTAGACTACAAAGTTCCTCTTAGACGGTTAAATGAGCTTTTTATCGTATCGTTGTTGGAAAATTCTTTGACCAGGTAAAAGATCTACAGCCAGCCAAAGCTGATAAGCACATACGGTTTAGAAACAAGCTGACAGATATTGCTTATTAGGTTAAACATATGCCAGTAGAAGAAAAGTGTGCGCTTACAAAACCTCACGCGTTAAACGAACTAAGTGCCGAGGATGTGTTCGTAAGAAAACCAGATAAGGGTTCTGGTGTAGTGCTCATGCATACATCAAGAGGATGACAATCATACTCGAGGACACAGGTAAATGCAAACGATTTGAGAAGGCAAAGGATTTGACTGTGGTAGTCTCGCATAAATCGTCATTTAGAAGTGCTTCATCTGCATCGTGTGATTGGCAGTGATACTTGTGGCAGATCGAAGCCGACTGGCTCTACTACACCTCAGCTATCCGGGCTACCAAAAGTACACAATGGCAGGGTGCCACTCAGACCGCTTCCGTTGATGGTAAAAGCACCTCTACATAAACTGGTTCGCTGGTTGGTGAAATTGCTTTAAATGCTGAGAGAGTGGGACAATCTATACTGCTTCAAAGATTCTTTCGATCTTATCGACGACGTCGACAAACTTAATGTGTCCGACAAGGTCGTGTGCTCGTTAGATGTGGAATCACTGGTTAGCAATGTTCCCCTGCACCAAACTGTTGATTTGATTTCTGAACTAGCAGAAGGTTCGCGGTGTCCTCTACCGGTGCTAGTTGAACTACTAAGAGACTAGCTGTTCTGGTGTACGGAGAATGTCAACTTGCACTTCAAAAACAAACGGTACCGTCAAATTGATGAAGTAGCCATGGGCAGTCCACTGGGCCCAGTACTTGTCGATTTCTTGATGTTAATGGTAGAACGAGGTATGTCTGGAGAAATAACTCGACTGCCATACTACAAACGCTGCGTGGACGATGTTTTGGCATTTTGGGCATCGGAGCATCAGACGGAGCAGTTGGTAACGAAACTAAATACCGCTCATGCAAACTTGCGGGTATCCTGTAAGGTACAGAAGCAAAATTGTCCCCTCTACTTGGATATAATTATCAGCCGCAGAGAAAACGGGCAAACTAAGAGAGCTGTCTAATGGAAATCAACATGGTCCGGTAAGTATCTGCATTTCACTAGCTTCACACCAATGTGATACAAGCAGATGCTCGTGAATAGTCCGGCCAGAGGAATCTGCTCCGCTGACTACCTGGCTGACGAACTGCAGTTGATCACAAACACGCTGACTGAAAACGGCTATCCCTGATGATTCTTCGAGAAGTATAGTCAAGTGCGACCAAGGGACCTAGTACACACCCAAGAAGCCTGTAGTCAGTGAACAACCATTTAAAGGTGACCTGTCCTCGTTGGGACCCACAAGGCGTCTGAGCTGCGCCAAGCAAACAGCTTACTATGCTGACAAGGTCGTTAATAAAACCCAAAAACTGTCACTTCCTTCTGTAAAGGAGGCTCAGCTTATCGAAGCCACATCACATTGCATTTACCGATTCATATGGGACTGAGGCACCAGTTACATAGGCAAGACCGATAGAACATTGAGTTCTCGATTGAAGTGGCATGTACCTACGTGTGTTCAAGGTTTGACAGCGCAGGAAACTGGCCAGAGTCAGGCTGTTTGTATGGGTAAGGCACCGACCCCTTCGATCGGCCGACACTTATTGGCCAGTCACCCAGTCGAAATCACTTCAGCCTTCACTACAGACAGCACACCAACCCTCGCCTTCTCCGTTTCGCAGAGGCGATTGCAAGTAACCAGATTAAGCCGATGCTTTGTGTTCCGAAATAATTATCGGTAAGCATTAGACTGCCCTGGGGAAAGGGTGATAACCCTGTCTCGCTTATCGTGTGTTAGTCTTTTTGTAGGCTGATATTGCGTTCATGATTCTTCTTCACTGCAGTTGGGCGAAACCAATTTGCCCTTAAACTAGGTATTTTAAGCTGGATACATGTCATTTCACATATTCTTCTATTAGATAGTACACCTTACTTGCGCTAATTGCGCTTATCTGCGTTAACTTTATTGTGTTTGAAGTATTTATGGTGGATACATGGCTAACCAACTTACTTCATATGCTAATTTAACAAAGAGTTATGATCGCATAGTCGTATGCCTTAACATATATATTTTATTTGAGAATGTTATTACAAGTGATTGGCTGTTGCTTGACATCCCCAGTGTGGCTGCACTTGATGTGCATGCTGAGAAGGTGCCTAACCGGTGCCTAACCCCCTGGGGTTATTCCTTCTGTTTTACACCGGATATGGAATATATGAATGAAACTGTGGGTGATGCAGCGCAAGCCACCCATGGTCCCTCTGTAGGCGTAGGGGTCTTGTGGTTCTCCGCGTGGAGGCCACAGTGACAGGCAAATCTGGAATCGGATACCGCCAACCATGTTTGGTCGCACGCTTCTCTGAATAAATATTATTGCACTGATAAGAATACGAAATGCATTCATTTTCCAGTCCTCCTCTTTTTACTGTGCTTTTCAAATTACTGTGGGGAACTAACTTTCAAATATTATTTTATCCATACTCAAGTGGTGATAAACCAATCCAGTTCCTTTCACGGATTCAGCAATCTATTAACGCTTTACTTTTATGTAAAACGGGGAACTGTTTGGTGCTGATGTTTTTGTCAGGTAGTAGATGCTCTTCTGCACTTTCGAGTGAATACATTCTAAACGTGGACATGAACAAGGCGGTTATTTCTATTTGCGACCATTCCGACAACGAATGCGTTCGGATTTTCTCTGACAGTAGCCTCGCTCCCCACTAGGAGTGGTTGAAATATTTACCCTTATCAGATCTCCTATGCATCCCGCTTATTTTGTCAAATCTGCACCAAGATAATCCCGTGACCAACCTAAAGGACATATTGATGTATCTTCTGCTGAGTTATTCAAGCGTTGATTCACATGAGCTAAATCCAAAGGAAGCCCATAAGATTGAATTTATCGCGCAATGTTACGTGGATACGCCATTGGTAGATGCCACGCGTAGGCGGTGCAATATATCCAAACACAAATAGCTGCCGCAAAGTCATGGTGATCGCGATTAGTAGAAGCCACCGCATCGCTAGTAGTCGAATTAGTTAACCTCTAGAGAAAATTCCCTGCAAAAGAATGTTCTCACAACCCACACCCCTTTGCCTCATTGTTCCATTGTTGTATTATTCACATGGGGCCTAAGCGACGGACTGTTCCCAGGTTCCCATAAACTCAAATTACAGTCGTACCTGCGATCGCATGTCGAAACTCATTTATGGTGACTGCTGCACAGCGTCAAATTACACAGCAGGGATGGGGTGTCTTGTCCCAGCAGCCAGAAACACCATCGAAGGGTAAGGTGATATCCGTCAAAAAAGAATTTAGGTAAGTTTGTATTACCCACTATCTCCGCTTTTAATTTATATGCTTCCTTACTCTTTGCACTCACCAACCTATCCCTAAAAAGCGTACGACTAGCGATTATGATGTTTTACACACCATAAGGGCGTGCTACCGTCCTCACTAAGTGGTACGTGGGATATAAACTAGGCAATTCAGCTAAGCGTTACATGACTCAATTATTCTGTGAAGAACGGTCTAGTATCTAGAATACCCGTGAAGAGGAAGTAGCTACTTAGAGCATTTTCCACTCAGATCACCTGGTGACATACTGTGATGACTACAAACATTAAAAAACAAGGGATTACTATAAAAACTCTGGATTCCAAAGCCATTTTGCTTTTGCGGAAATTTACTACGCGTCATTTAACCGTTTTATTTAACCAGCACAATGAATCGTGGAGAAACAGAGAAAAAATACCAGTTGTTCTATTCATACAGTCAGAAAATTACTGCAACAACTTTGCCTGGGAATCAGGACATTGTGTAGCCATGTTTGTTGCTTGCACACACAAGCTCTACCTGTAATGATGCAACTGATAGAGATCGCACTAAACCCATAACTAGTCGCCTTAGTGCATTTCGGACACCAATCGCGATTGTGTTTGTCCTTAGGCTGACCACACCATTGCGCCTGCGTGGTCTGTAATATATTTTCCTCCGGGCGTATGACACAGGTGTGTGATGCACTGGTTCCCCAGTAAAGCTCCGCCTAACGTTGGCTACAGGCGACCCCATGTAGAATGTCCAGATTTGATGTATACTTTGTATCATGCGGACATATATGTAGTTATAATTATCATAGCTTTTAGTTACCTTTCTGCTAATTTTCATTTTTGAAGTAGAATTATAAATAAAGGGGCTCCGAAAATTGATGCTTATAGAATTGGAGTAATGGTGCTACCAGGGAAATGTCTAGAAAAAAGGAAATCCGCGCGGACCACGATCAAAATAAAAGTGTCAAATAACGCGATCATAATAATACATCAGCAGTTGATTTTGGCCTGTTGGTGCATTCTGAGCGGTGAACATGACAATAAAGCTTTTTGACTACCGCAAGAGCAAAAGTGGGGCAACTTAGTGGTCAAAATTCCTTTTGAAAGTAAATGTTCAAAAAATACCTGCAAATACGAAGTTCGGAATTTTTAGATGCTAATGTTAGATGAGATAGTTAAACACATTTTAGGTGCATCATTAACAGCAGCACTTTAAAACAAAGGTTACAAACCGGATGCAACTAATGTATCTGCTCGTATTCGAACGGCCACCGTCATGTGGTTGACACCAGTGGTTTTGTCCCTAGCCACACCATTGTCGCCGCTAGTACAATTACTGGACCTGACCTGTACAAAGAACACCGCATCAGTGATTATGTTATGGAAATTCACACGTCTTTTGGGGTTAAAAATTTTGCAATACCAAGATCATTTGCGAAATATACTAGCAACACCAGAAACCATTCTGATTTTTCTTTCATTTATAAGCAGAAATGAATAGATACTTACACACACAACGTTTTAAGGCTTGTTTGTTTGGACATTTCCTTTTCCATACTCAAGCCAGTTCGAACCCAAGAAGTGGGGATTGCTGGCGGACGCTGCAATACTGCACTACCAAGCGATGGCAGAGCTGTTGTCAACGCGTGGTGGATTTATTATTTTTATGTGAAAGGCCATCTCACTTTGGACAATAATTGAAATAAAAAACAGTTAGTCCCCTTCAGTAGTTTGAACAAAGAAATGAGAAGACGAATACTGGCAGATGCTAGCATTTCGTATTATCTCGTCAGTACCAATACAATAACAGGGAAATTCTTTTGTATGTCTTACAGGGCACAGGCAAACCAATCAAATTTATTGTTGTGATCATTGTTATCAGATTACGTCCACGGCAACCGCAGGTTGACAACTAATTGCTTTTGAACACACAAAGCTGGTCAAATTCGGCTTATCGCGACGGCCTCGGCAAATCGTAAAAGGCGTGCATTAGTATGGCGTAACACGATCCGGAAAGCTGATAAGGGATTGACCTGGTGACGAGTCGCCAAGATGTGCCTGCCTATGGAGGACACTGGCGGCTTACGCGAACACGTATCATCGGAGGTGGATTGGGTAACTTCACGCTGCACCCAGTTTGGTAGGTGTTCCTTCACTCGGGAATCTAAAACCCGTTCGGTCCTGTCGACGTAACTGATACCGCAGTCACACACGAATTGGTAGACACAATGGGATTTGGCGCCGACGGTTTCATCTTCCTTTACTGAAGGTAACGGCAACTTTCGGGTTCTGTTGATAATTACCGCCTCCGCAGCACAGTATGTACGCTGAATGACCGAGACAATCCGTTTGGTTATTCTTTTCGTTGCAGTGTCACCCTTGAATGGGGGCTCAATGTACACCTTCTTCTTAGGGGCTGTCAACACTATCTCCTTGGGCGGTCTAACTTGGCTATGTTTGTCTATGAATCCCTTTGGGTAGCCATTCTCCATAAGTGTCTTAGTGATCAGCTCTAACTCTTCAGCCAGGCAGTCGTTGGAGCAGATACGTCTGGCCCGAGTGAATAATGTTTTTACCAGCACGCGCTTGTGTGCCATCGGTGAGAAGCTAGTGAAGTGTAGATATTGGCCGGACCACGTTGGCTTCCGGTATACAGATCGCTTAATCAGCCCATTATCCCTGCGACTCATGAGAATGTCGAGGTACGGAAGGCGCCCATTCGGTTCGAATTCAAAAGTCACATTTAGGTTGTCATGAACATTATTAAGTTGATCTACTAGATGTTCGATTTGCATCTTTGAGGAACCGAGAACAAGAATATCATCCACGTATCGTTTGTAATACGGCAGCTGAGAAATCTGTCTACTTAGTTTCCTCTCAAGCATCAGCATGAAAAAATCAGCCAGTACGGGTCCCAACGGACTATCCATAGCTACTCCGTCAATTTGGCGATACGTGTTGTGGTCGAATCGGAAAGCGACATTCTCCGTGCAAAGTAACAGGGACTGTCTCAGGAGGTCTGTCGGTATTGGCAGACGGAAATTCTCCTCTTCTATCAGGCGGCAAATGTAATCAACTGTCTCAAGCAAAGGGACATTAGTAAATAACGATTGAACGTCCACTGAACACATAACCTTGTGGCTAGGCTGATTTGGTCTAGGTCTTCAATTATTTCAAAAGAGTCCTTAATGCTGTGCAAATTGTAGTGCTGCCTTAGTGGTGCAAGGATCCGAACTAACCAACGAGCCAATTTGTGCTGCGGGGAATTTACCATGGACAAAATGGGTCTTAGTGGCATGCCCTGCTTGTGAGTTTTTGGTAACCCGTATAGCTGTGGTGTCGAGGAACCGCTCGGCTTCAGGTGCTTGTAGGTGGTTTCATCAATTACACGATGTAGGAGAAGCGTTTCAAGGTGTCGGGTTATACGGGCCTCTACTTCTGTCAGACATTCTATCTTGTTGGTGTGTTGAAACTTGCTTTCATCACTTAAAACGCTTAGAATTTTTTGTACGTAATCATTCTTGTTCATGACAACTGCTCCTGAACCTTTGTCCGGTTTTAGTACAACCACTCCCTTATTTCTCAGCTCTCGTAGTGCTTTTAAATGACGGCTTGTAAGCGCACACTTTTCATTTATCGGTACCATGAGGACTTCATAAGCAATGTCGGTCAGCTTATTTCTAAACCTAATTGAAATGTACTTCAAACCCGGTCAGGGCTATCACTAAGATTTCGGCCAAAGCACACAAAAATTCTTTGTTGTTTGCTGCCAACACTACAGTCTGTGACAGTTACAGCCATCGTGTATGACTAACAGACCACCAAAGTCTATCTTTGACTCGAATTCGAGTTACAGGAATGACAGTAGATGTCTTCATCAATGCACAACCAAACTGAGAACAACAACTGTTACGGACTTTTCGCCAGTTCAAACATGTTCCCTTTCCTTCTCGTATTTTTTTATGATTTCATGGCCTAACGTTTTAAGTAAAATACTTTACAAAATTCATGCAACCCCCTTTAACTCTAGCTCCACGTTTGTCCTTCAGTACATGCTCAACGTCATACATTCTGCGGACTCTGGATGGCTGAGATTCTCAGAACATGAAGTAGCTCGTTGATGCACACTCACGTCTTCGTGTATGCACACACCAAAAATCTCGCCTTCTTGGCATATGCACGTCGAGTACACACCACTAGATTAGACAATTGATCCCTTTAATTAAAATCGTACCTGATTGGGTCGCCTAGGCTGCTCTGTGAATATTTGAAGTTCAGTTATCTGGCGCTTTTATTTTGTTTAGCTTGACGGCCCGTTGTATTTCACGCACGGTATTATTTTACACTTTGTGGTAGATATTGTCAAGGTCGATATAAAATTGGTTGTCCTAATGCTTTATAAAAAATAGCACCGTAGCGCAGTTCTGGCTTCGGCTTTTGGATCGATCCAAAAGTTTACATGTTGCTCGGATCCATTACCGATTTGTCAGTAACAGAATTATTGTTGTATCAGCGGTTCTTGAACGATGTCTTCAGGAAGAAAGTCGGCACGAACGAATACTGGAAGGATTGCTGAAGTTAGCCAACTTGAACCCTTTCTGTTGCCGCAGACGATGTCACATCCATCTCTCGTTTGTCGATTAGTCTTAGGATTAGGGACAGTAGTAGTTAATACTTATTCAGATGCTTCGAACATGTGTTGAAATAAGCAGAGTGGAAGAAAAGCTGTGGATAATTGAGGTGGAAGGGAAGCATTGTGGTCTCTTCTTGTTGCGAATGACGGTCTGGCAACAGATTATCGGAACCGTGTGATGATGCCAAGAAATGATGTGAACAGTAGAGTAATGTTGAAGGACATCGGGCCACTATAAACGAGCACAAAACGTTGCCTATTTTCGCCGATCGCTTTTTTGTGACGGTTCAGGAATGGACTCAAGGTGGAAATTGAATATTTTGCTGTTAATCCTGCTCCTTATTTGAAGTTCAGGAAGCAGTTCGGATACCCTGTCGAGAAGCTGATGCAGGATATTGGGTAGTAATTCTTAAATTCTTTATACTACTGTCGAAACCGGGCAAAGGAAGCTATCAATCTGTGTGGTATGTTTACCCTAGGCCAGGCTCACGTCCGTTTCTTCATTATTTATTTAGTCAAATTAACATGGTTGCCAGGTGGATTATAGATGGCTTGCTTACGGATCAAAAGCTCCTTGTTCAAAATATGAATGCCATTTCACTACTTTTCTTAAATACAGAGAATCGTCACATAGAGTTGACTTAGATGTGGTTTCTCTCCGAAGTTTATTCGCTTGCATCGATCGACAGCATTTTATACGTCTTGCCTGCGTGTATGAAAATTAGATGGGCGCGCACTGTTGATACCATCCTATGAGAATGAATAGAAGTCACATTGGACGACATATCTGAGTCTGTCCATTCCGAAGCACGCATTATGCACAGTAGACTCGGACAGATGGCAGCGGTGCCTGAGGTGGAACCAGCTGGTTTACGTGATCCGTCTAGCTCAGCACGTAGAAGGAATGAGAACAGCAGCAATCTCAATGCTGAGTCTAGCGTGATGGCCAACACGGTACTGCGGTTTGCCGAACATTTCTAGTTTCCAGAGTTCGGGATAGATGGGAATTGATGAAACAGAAGTAATATTGCTACAGATGCCTTAGCTGTGGGCAGTTGGCGGTCTCTTGCACATCGGATAGCAGCACAACCAGTTGGCTTGCAAACCTCATCTCCACTCATTACTACTGTACTGAAAAAGCTGTTGAGTACGTGCAAACGCAGTTCTCCTGGAGTTGATAATATACACACCAAGTTGCTAGCGGCAGTAGGAGAGTGTTTAGCTGAGCATTTGGCTCGATTCTTCCAACACGGTGTTAAAGAAATGTACACGCCCGACATGTAGAAACACGGGATGTTTACTCCTATTCACAAGGGATGTAGTTGTTCCAATCCAGTCAACTATCGTTCCATAATCTTACTAGCGGTTCTTTCAAAGGTCATGGAAGCTATTATTTCTGATGCATTAACGGCTTATTTGGAACAGTTTAACTACCTCGCATCGGAACAGAATGGCTTCCGACGAAATCGATCATGCGCTACAAATCTAATACTAGCACGATCCAGCTGGACTGAAGCAGTAGACTCTGGCTCACGATTTGATGTAGCCTTTCTCGACTTATCAAAGGCGTTCGACCGGTTAGACCATAACATTCTGCTCTTCGAACTCCAGACCTTTGGTATTGGTGATCCCCTCCTAAGATGGATCAGTAGCTTTCTTCTACACCGACACCTGGAAGTACGAGTGTGTGATTCGCTATCAGCTCCCATCCGAGTTCAAGGCAGAGTACCAAAAGGATCGGTACTATGACCACGCTCATTTTTGACGTATATTAACGATATTATACGCATCATAAGCTCGAACTGCCTTCTTTACTCCAATGACATCAAGGTGTGGAGGGCGATCAAATCACCAGACGATATCACAATAATTTAATCGGATTTACGTAGGATATACGCGTGGTCAGTCCAGAATCTACTTCGATTCACTGTCGACAAATGTAGAGTGCTGCACCTAGGGCAAAAGTTGGTGCACTCCTACAAACTTGGCAACCAGAAGATTCAAAGGTCTTCTGGCGGGAAGGAGCTGGATGCTTTGGTCCTGCTCGACCTTGGATGCTTGAAGCAGGATGAAACGGCGTCAAGAAGGAGTATCCAACACGTGGGTCTCTTGAATTGTGCATTAAGACGATCCGGCCCTACTACTTTTCCACAAATTCTCGGCACATACATACCGCCACATGTGGAATACCCACTACAGGTCTGGCAGCCATGGCTGAGGACAGATCTCACCGCCTTAGAGATAACCCAACGCCGGCAACCAAAAATGTCAAGCATCTGGATATCTTGCCGTATGAACGAAGGTTACAATTGCTCGGGGTCTGCTGCGGATAGTATCGGCGGTTGCACGGGGACCTCATTTTGACTTACCAGAGATCCCAACCACCGTTGTCGCTGCTTATGGAGCTCAGTCACAACAATAATTTGAGAGGCCACCATCTCAAACTGGCAGAGTAGTGCAGTCGCTTGGAATGCCGTCTTAATTTCCTTTTCATACGCGTTTGCCGTACGTAGAATGCCCTAACGGAATCTGTCATATGTGCTACCACACTGGCAGAATTCAAACCCCGAGTTGACCGTGCACTTATTTCGCTGCGCCATCTTATATGACCCATCACCCATAGATAAACACAAGTGTCTGTAAGAGATTTCACTGGCGGTCAAATCCCAGATTTCGTTCCATGTTTTTCACCTTCTCTATGTGCATACCGGCAGGAGACACGATTCTTACCAACCTTCCACTTACCGTCATTTCTTATGTATTTACCTTGGATATACAGATTTACTACGTATACTTCAGTGAGTTCTATGGTGTAAACACAATTTTGCTAACCTTTATTATATTTTGGAGATCCGTAATAATCACCCTACAGGGATCTGTTAAAAATTAGCCTGTTTACCCGTATAAAACTATTGTTCCATTGCACATTAGGAACGGAAGGATGAGCCGCTGCTAAAAGCGAACAGCTGTTGTACTGTTTCCCTCTCGAGACAAGAAGTACGGCTGGGCATAGTACCTGTGCGTCTACAAAGCACCTTTGGGTCAACTGTGACTTGCGTATTGCTGGATAGTGGGTCAGATATAACCTTGGTACGGAAACATTTGCTACGTAAAGTTGGAATATAGTCTTTGCCTGAATCTGTAGGAATCATGAAGCTGACTGGTATGTCATCGATTGATGCTAGCTGCGTCAGTTTCCAGTAAGCAGTGATGATATGATTCATGTCTCTTATGCCTATTGTATTGAGAAGTTGGACTTTCAACTGCTGCATTGTTCCACTTTAACTGCAGTTCGTCACTGGCTGCACTTTAATGTTGTACAATTTCGAGAGCGCCTAGATGAATTTGTCCTAATTTTGCTTGGAGCTGATGTACCGGCACCCCAGCGGAAGTTAGAACAACGACTCAGTAGAAGGAATCAGCCATTTGCTGCAATAGGCCCAATTTGCTGGACACTAGTTGGATCAGTGAAACGGAGAAGAGCATCATTCGCCCCTAGCTACCATGGCCAATGCAATCAAAAATCTGTGGAGGTGCAACTTAAACCGAAATATGACGATGACTTTGCCGGTGTTGCTTCGGACGATCGGACTCTATCCGTCTGGTGCGAACACCGCGTGAGCAGCTAGCGTGTTCGATGTCTTGTTTAGGGCACTGGAAAAGGAAATGAACCGCTCAGCACCGTTATTTCACGTACCAGGCTCCGATGGCTGGGCCACGTGCTGCGCAAGCCGGCACACCGATTCCCGCGAGATGCGTTGTTCGCGCGCCGGGGGTGTGGATCGAAGAAGAGGAGGGGTGGCCAAGCTATGACTAGGTCGAGAGGATTGAAGGACCTCACTTCGAAGCTGACCTAGGTTGGAGCACCGCGGCTCCCTGGTTGGGGGCCGAAAGACGATGAACACGTTTGGCTAGATAGATTTGCTGACATGGCTAGGAGCCGACCTCGGTGGCTTTCGTGCTCTGAGTTTCTCTGTCCCACCCCATCCCTCTTATCCTCCCACTGCAACCACGATCTTCTTTCGTAGTAAAATATAATTTTACCGAATATTTGTTGTTGCATAGTATCCGTCTGGTAGCTTTCCTGAACGATGCCCAACCGTTACTGGTGGCTCAGCTGGCGTGCATCTGTTGAATCTTTTTGCCTTTAATGTATTGCGGCACAGTAGCTGACGTGTTTTCTACCCCTTGTTAATGTATATATTGATGATGATGCTCTATCCGTCCAGGATAGAGTGACAGTGTCCAAAGCATAAAATTCTGCACGTTTAGCAGTTAACCACTTTGCGATCGAATTTCCTCGGCGGAATGAAGAAACACATCAAACCAACAACTAAGCAGTAGCGTGGCAACGGTTACAAAGTTAGCGAAGGTGATTAGAGGGCAACCACTCACTGTATGAAACATATAAGACAGTGGTTGATGGCTTGTTTAAGAAGAAGTACACGTTTCCCTTTAGGTAAGGGCAACTCATGCCCAATTTTATGCCTCCCTGCTACTTCCTGCATTATGCCGTGATACACCCCAAGAAACATGATAAGGTAGGTTGGGTTTAAGGTTGCGTTGCAGAATATAAGGTCTTGCATCAAACGACCGTTTGCTGCAGGGTCCTGATGTCATCTCCAGTTTTATAGGTATGCTGATGCGTTTCAAGAACCGGAGGATGGCCGTTGAAACAGAAACAGGAGAAAGGTTTATGCAGGTACAAGTTCCGGAGAGAGATAGAGATGCGTTGCATTTCTTATGGTAGAGAAACGGAGAGCTCAACTAGTGTGCTTGGAAGTACCAAAAGACCACACATCCCTTTGGTGCAACTTCATCGCAGTTTTGTGCCCACTTTGCACTAGATGACAGGTGGAACGATCAATACAGTCAGTTGATGATAGACGCTATTTACACGAATTTTCCTTCGATGGCAGAGTGATTTCGCTTCTGTCCCCGCAAGAAACCGTGCAGTTTGTGTCCCAAATCCGTGGAATGTTATGTCCAGTTGGGTTCACGTTGTGAAAGTGGGTTTAAAACTGTGCTGGTGTGCATAAATCGCTCCCTCCCTTCAGAAATAGCAGAAGGGATAAGAATAATTAACCTGTCTGTAGCTCAGTACTAAAAACTCTGGGTCTTGAATGGAATTCCAGGGGGGCCTGCTTCATATTTTGCCTTACTGGAAAACGGGCCGAAAACGAAGATGACATTTTTGTTCCTGGTATCTTCCCTATAGGACCCAGTGGGATTGATAGTCTAATAGTGTGTGATGGGATAAAAAGCATAAATTTACAAGACCCGCAGAATGGATATGCAAAAGTAAATAAAATTCAGAATGTTCCAACGTGGAACGTGAAATGTCAGTAGTTAAACAGTTACACTTATCAAACTGTTGTGTAGCGTTTATCGCTAAGATAAAAGTCTAAGAGTCCACCGAATGTTGTCATGTCTGGTGCGTTGACCACATATATTGTTAATGTTTTCCAGTGAGAACAGATTCTAAGCGAAGAAAAATACTTTCTACAATTCAGACGGGAGTGTTGCGTGATTAGTTTCAGGTGGTTGCCCCGACTTTGTTTGTAAGGGGCTAGAGTCAACAGTGATATACATGGATGCTCGCTTTCAGTTAATATCCGGTATGTGAGAGCAAGATCTCCGCGAAGCCGTCGCTATTCTAATGAGAACGCACCGAGTACGAAGACGCAGTTCGTAACTTAGACCGGATAGTCCACGCGTTACCTTTGTGGCCGTTCTTTGGGGTTGTTCCAATAGGTGGATGTCTTGTTTTAACTATGGACACCAGGCCTGAACTGCATATTCAACGTCATGGCGACTGCATGAGTTAATCAGCAACGATACTAGCCGTCGCTCAAAGGTGCCGAGAGCTCGCCTCAAAAGTCACAAGTTCAAGTTCGCCACACTTGCTGCTTCCGAACATTGGAACGAATTTCCAAGACTCACTTGCACAATTATACCTAGGTCGCGTTCACTGGTCAAGCGTTGCAGGATCTGTTGCCCCAAAAGTTATTTGCTGACGAAGCTGCTGCCCACTGTCAACAGGTGGCACTTTGCAGATTTCATTGGGAGCTGGTTGCTTTCTGCCCATTCGTTAATCCGAGTCAGATCTTCCTGGAGGTAGACACGGTCGGATGCTGAGCAAATTGCTTTCCATCTTTTAGCGTCGTCTGCAAATATTTGTATTGGAGGTAGAATGCCTGCTGGAAGCTCATTAATGTGGACTAGAAACAGTAGCGAGCCAAGGGCGAGTTCTTGTGGAGACGCACAGGCTTGCAGAGTGAGTGTCGGCTACTCTTATCTTGATTGCCCTGTCACATAAGTAGTCTTTTAACCAGGTGAGCAGGGAACAGTTGGTACCGTAGGCAGCAAGCTTCTGGAGGAAAAAGAAGTCATTGAGTCTGTCGAATGCTTTAGAAAAATCCAATTAAATCACATCTACGGAGACTCTTTCATCAGCCGCCCTGGTCCATGAGTCCCGAGTAATCATCAAATTGGTGAGACAAGATCGTGTGCGTCTGAAACCATGTTGGGCATTATAAATTATTTCTTGACTTTCAAAGTATCGCGTCAGTTCATCTACGATTACCGATTCCATCACTTTTGATAAAACAAGAAGGAGTGTAATAGTTCGATAGTCGAGAGGATCCGGTCGCTTACCTCCTTGGTACATTGGAGTGGGGATTCCATTTTTCCACTCAGATGGGAGTGTATAGGAGTTAAGCAGACCCTGGAAGAAGGTTGCACGTGGTGCTGCTATGGTGGGAGTAAGGGTTTTCAGTACTTGTGGGCAGATCATGTCGATTCCAGGGGCACTGTACTCGTGAAGAGACTGTAATTTGCTCGCAACAGCTGCTGGAGTAATGATGACACTGGATAAGCCAATGACATTTGTTGGGATTTCATAGGGCGAAGGTTCCAGCGTATTTGTGGATCCCGAGCCAAACTGCAGGAGTAGAGCGTTCGCGACATTCACAACAGTAGTTGTCAGGCCACTGGCAGTCTTGAGTGGTGGTATTCCGGGCCTAACCTTTCTTTTGCTGTTTACAAATCTGTATAGTACTTTGGTGTTATTCGTAAATTTCAGCGTCATGTTCTCCTGCCATTGGTACTTATCGACTCTAATGGGCGATGTGCAGTAGTTTCTGATGACTTTGTAATTCTGCCATGTGATATAGGCTTAGCGAATGTTGCCTCCAGATTCCATCTCTTCTTTTGATCCATTTACGTCTTCTGCTCTGGATCCACGTATTGGTCAGGCGCGATGCTCCTAATGGTCCTACCTTCGATGCCGATTGTATGATCCAGTTAATTTTGTCTTTCAATTCATTCCACCGGTCATTCACTGAGCTGTGGGGCTGTAGGTCTTAGTCAACGGTTGCTGCCAAGCTGCGCAGTTTATAATAGTCCGTAATAGTTCGTTGAGTCTCTCTTTCTTTAGCAACAATACTGGCATAACACAGGTAACCAAATGTTAGAATTGAATGGTCGCTACGGCCCAGTGGAGGATCGTATGCTACTGACTCAACCATCAGCTCTTCATTAGTCAGGATTAAGTCCAGGAGTGATGGTTTGTTTGAACCGCGCTGTCTGGTTGGTCGATGCACAAGTTGATACAAGACTGCCATATCCATGAATTCGAGGCGTTTCGATTTAAATGATGGCCCATTAAGGGACATTGATGTTATTGAAGGAACAGTAAATTCACCAATTATAAGACAGTGAAAGTACTTTTGTCAAACTGCATAGCCGAGGGCGTTTAACAGAATGTTATCACTGTCTGCTGATGAATTCGGAGGCCTATAGATAACTGCTAAGAGGCATGCACCACTCGTCTTCTGTGAACCAACATTTGGACCTGCTAGGTGCAGTCGGCATAACAATGCGTCGGGAATAACAAGGGAATTTTCGGTAATAGTCTCACATTGTAAATAATCTCGATAGTAGAGGGCAACACCGCCACCACGAGATGGACGATCATTTGGAATGACTAACATCTTACTTAGTCCAATCTCTGGATCAAGTATGTCGTTTGAGAGCCAAGTTCCAGTTACTGCTATGAGGTCCCAAGTTCTTGTTTCATGTCGATGGTGCAGTTCCGAGAGCCTAGAATACAATCTCTGAGTGCTCGTGTAGCACCATTGTATTTGTTGACGCATCAGGAGCTCGGTTCGCTGTGAATGACCGGCACAAATAGTGCCGGTCTGCTGAAGTTTTTTTGAAACGGTTGTTTGCACGGTTGGCTGATTTGAGATAGGTACAATTGAGGCTGGCTCATCTGTATCTGAGGTCTGTACTAATTGAAGGAATGGTCTTAACCGTACTTCTGGTGGCCCAAGTGTCCTGTTGTCATTCCATGCTTGGATTGCCACTGATACCATTTCGGGCGCAGCCAAGTTAACTTCAAAATTCGTGGCACGCTACCCTGGTAGTTTGTGGAAGCAATTAGGCGGGTGACGTCAAATGCCACTACATTCTGCATGTCATGGAGTTCTGCGATGTACCCCCATTCTTCGATGTCGTACATCTGTCATTCACAGCTATCGTCATGCTTCAATTCTGGTATATCAAGAACCAGTACCACTTTCTTCATCTCATTTTGACGTGACGAACTAGGGTTGGATTTCCGCTTCGGTCTTTCTGCCCATGGCCTGTCAGGAAAAATGCGGGCACTGACAGAAGAGTTCACTAGAATGTGGCTTGTTAAGAGAACATCTTCCAGGTCGCGCGTGTTGCCAAACGTTACTCGCAGTAACCGAGGTTCCGCTACGTGTGGAAATGATAGATTTCGTGAAAGGCGTGTACGACTAGTTGGGGGAACTTTCAGTCCGAGTGCGCAGATTATTTCAGCCCAACGGTTTTGCTCCTCAGCTTGTCTACCTTTTAGCGATTCGCTAGTGGGTTCTGGGACGTTTGAACATACCACTGTCATCGCCTTTTGGTTGCGTAGTAATTGTTTGTTCTGCAGTTCCATGTGATCGTAGGTTTGTCGGGTGGGGTGTCTCGCTTGCCTTCCGTGGATGATAGGCCAAGGCTACAGAAATATTAGTTTTATGTGCAACCCCGTTAGTTGCACTATCTGTAGGAGTCAATTGTTGTTGCCCAGCTACTGACGGAGGTGATCGCGCAATTTTTGCGTAACTCTGCATGCTTTGGAGCATTACGTGAGACTTGGGGTACCGTTCAACCGGCTTGTTTTCACTGCTGTTTTCACTAACGGTGTTTGCATTTCGCTGGACTGGGTAGCATTGTTGCTAGAGAGCTTTTGCCTTTTAACAGGTCGGGGATTCGGGCTACGTAATGCACTAATCTGCAACTCGAGTTCTGAGATTTTCCCTCCCAATACCGCGATCAGTTCCTTTTGGTCTGCCGACGTAACAGCCAACGCTTCACACCTTATCATAACCGTCTGAACAATCTTAATTACCGGACTATCCGAACATAAGTCACAGAAACACAACATATCTGTCGATACGCTGTTAGCTCCGTTAAGTGTAATGTTCACATTTGTTGCGTCGTAAGAACTGGCACAGAACGAACACGTGCTTTTTCAGCGGGTTTCAGTACCCTGCTTGTCTGAGGTACGGTTGACCTTGGGTTTGTTGCTCCCGGTTGACAAACTTCTTCGGCCCGTGCATCAATGGTCGGTATGCACATTTAGGTTGCGCTGGTCACGCCGTTTGGGCTGCCTCAGTTGTCTGCTCCGGTCAGCGGGTTTGGTGGTGGTGCGTCACTAGGCACAGGAGTAACCAAAATCGCACAACTTTTGTGCAGTGAAATGCCCGTAAAAATATGGTGGTAACGTGAAATGATAAAATGTCTGTACCTATGGTATACAGTGGTGCACAGTACTGTTATATATTGTCTGACAGCCTTAAAGAAGCTCTGTCGAATGGTATTTTAAAGGTACTGAAAGAACTCAAATAAGCAAAGTTACTCAAGTTGGCCTTAGTGAATAGACTTCCGAAGATTTCGTTTGTGGTGTACCAGCGTGTCGTTGGACTTATTTCAAAAATATAGACTCCGTAGGTTAGAGCTCAGTGATCCGAATCGATTGAGAATACTTACGAAGAGGTGGCACAAGAATGTGAGGGGATAAGCCCAAGTTAACACAGAGCACTAGATTGTACGATTAACACAACCACGCGGACAAGGTCATCACAGTGCTTGATTATGCCAGGCAGGTTGTTGTTCCAGATAAAACGAGCATGGGGTGAGCAAGTTGCCCAGGAAGACGTGGAAGATGGCATAATTTGCTTGCCTAGAATGAAAGGACTATGTGAAGTGAAATCTCCCGATGTACAACCGGGATTCACACATTCAAACAGCCTCCGCAGTTGCATGTATTTTGTAATGATATTACTGAATCCAGACTAAAAGCAAAGTTGGTTACCACGTTTGTAACTACCTCAAAGGGTGTTAGGAATGACACATGTATCAATGCAGCATTGAGAAGGCCGCCTATCGTACACCCTTTCCAAAATTGCGAACAAAGGAAAGTAGTCGAATTAGTCGATGATGTTCTTCACAAATGTCTAGGAGACAAAGACAAACCCCATCAGATGCAAACTATTGAACAGCCGGAAGCAATGGGGACTCCAAGTCATGGATATCCAAGCTCAAGAGCTTAGCCTGGTTCACATTAACAGTCACACAAATCAGTTCACTACTGCGGACAGATGCTACTCCAGGTGACGAAGTGGAGACCACACTTTTGTTAACCCACTATCTTCGTAATCCGTCGTACGCTGTTCATATTATATTTTAATATCCTTTGAAATGAATGTAGGCAAAAGCTTCGAAACCAAGGAGAATGCCTTAAGGGCGTAGACCAATCTATATCCATAGGGTTCCCAAAATTTAGTATTCCGACGAGTCCCAAACCTAAGCTAGTGACTTGGATGATTGGCGCTACAACTGTTTTGCATTCTACCTCAATGACGTGATTGCCAATTCAAAGTCAAAGTTATCTACCATCCAACTTTAAAGGATGTGGCCCATGAGTGTTAAAACAGGTGTGCTAATCCAAATAAATGGGAAAATCGGTGTTTGGAATTTCACACAAGGTACGCAGCAAAATATCATCAAAATACGTCTAAAGGCGGTTAAATTCAGGCTATCAATAACTCAGCAGACACAAAGTCAGTGATTTTTCGCTGCGAGCCGAATCGTCTACGCTTCTTAACCGGAAAGCAATGCAAACCTCTCAGCATTTGACGTAGAAACAAGCAAGCACTCACACAACGGTAATGGAGGGTTTAATAGCTGGTGCATCTTACACCAGTCAGAAGCGACAGCTGTGGTAGGTCGAAATTTCATCAAAAACTATTGTCAGTCAAACTTTGTAGGCAGAGTGCAAATTTATATTAAATGTTTGTGTTCAGTTACACTTCTAGCATCTCTAGCTCTGAAATTTTTGCATGCAAAATCATTAAGACTTCGTTCTCGTCAATCCACATGGTCTTAGGATCTCAGAATGAATAAGGAGACCACAGAAGTTTAGATCTCACTACTCGTCACGTCCATTATGTGCACCGACTAACCGACTGAGCAAGGCTGTGTAATTGGTTATCAACACCCTGGCCTACACCTCGATCAATTTGACAACATGGGGTATCAAGGCATAGGCCCGCTATATTGGCGCCGACATCTATGATATGGCGATGCACGTTTACTGGCTAGTGTACATCACCCAGCAATGTCCACTTCCGAAATGGACCAGGTTTTAGCTTCCACTATAACGAACCTATAGATACAGTAAAACAGTTAGATTCTTTTGATGGAGGACTTCAGTGTGCACTTTCTATGATCCCATTGCACTCTCGGTAAGCAATACAAGGCAGCAGTGCAGAAACTAATCACTGCTTCAATACTGTGCAGCCAGCTTACATCACCGACACGTTTCAGAAAAAGCAATAGACCGGCCACCTTGGACACATCGTTCACTAACGATGAACTCATGTTCGGTAAAGTGACGACAAACAATTTCGGAAACACTACTGTCCTGCTACATTAGCTAGGCTAAATAAATTAAATAAAACTACCAAGAATATCAGTTTGTAACCAATTATGTTAATCTGCCTGATCTCAGTGGCACAACTAGCCAATCTTACCAAGCCGAATGTTCCCCTGAGTTGGCCAGAGGGATTTTGTCTACTAGTTTAACACGCTAGTGATAAGCACATCAGCAATCAAATCCACCACTAGAAAAGTGTGAAGCCGTTGTTACGAAGTAGCACTGGGAAATGCTCGCCTTCAGAGACTCAGTTTTGCACGCCTGCATATCCTCTGCGAGCGAGGATACCTGGCCCATCTAGAGAACTCAAAGACGTCAATGTGGTAACCTCGTACATGGGGATAAAACAAAGCACCGTCAGGATTTTGTACTAATATTTTGCTGTAACTCTGTGCTGTTTTACAGACACGGTAACAAGCACAGCAGAATTTCTGTTCTACTCATAGCATTTGGGCAGCGAAAACGATTCAAGATTTAGTCAGTGTCCTTGGACAAAAACTCCTTGTGGAAGCACGGTATTGTCGTGATAAGAGTGGGAACCGTGCAGAAGCAGCAAATCCTCGGTTGAGCACTACTTCCAGTGATCTGTAAGAGTCTGGAGTCCATTGTTGCTGAAGCACTTATAGGGTTCAGGCAATGTATCGAAATTGTCGTTGCGCAGCAGCATGGATTCCGCCAGAATCGATCATGAACCACGAAGCTACTGATAGCATGTGCTGGCTGGACGGAACCTGTCGATTCCAGGGTAGGAGCAGATGTTGTCTAGCTGGATACCTCAAAAGCACGTGACCGTATGAGGCATCGCATTCTACTTAACAGACTTCAGGGTCATGAAATCTATGAACCCGTTCTGAGTTCGAGTACTAAGATAATCCTACAATTTCATTTAAAAGCAAGCGTTAGCAGCGCCAAATCCGACGCCATCGAATTTGTGGGTATCCTACTCCAAGGTTCGATAGTTGGACCACTCGTGTTTCTGGTCTTCCTACACCATCTCTCTAGGAATGTCCCTTCGAAGTATTTGCTCCACGTATGTGATAAATATACGGTGGGTCGTTGCTACACTGGAAGATAACACAGAGCTGAAAATTGATACGGATCGAGGTCACCTATGGACAGTCAAATATGTGCTTCAGTTCAAGGTGGAGAAATGCAAACATCTGATGATGCGCCACAAATATACTCGTCACCTAGGGCCAGACGGTCTGCAGCCTTTTTTATGAGAGCGATCTCCGCGTGATCCTTGGCTGTTTGAGGTAAACTGAAAGAGCGTCTAAGAAAGCAAATCGACACTTCGCTCTCCTGCACAGGGCTTTCAGAAGTTCCGCTTCTAAATCATTCCGTAAATACTTGGCGCGTACTTGAGTACATGCTT
Source organism: Dicrocoelium dendriticum (assembly GCA_944474145.2). Taxonomy (NCBI): domain Eukaryota; kingdom Metazoa; phylum Platyhelminthes; class Trematoda; order Plagiorchiida; family Dicrocoeliidae; genus Dicrocoelium; species Dicrocoelium dendriticum. Next base: position 185,354,218 of record OX104063.1, read on the forward strand.
GAAATACGCTATCCAACTGACACTCAAGACTTTACAACACAGGGCGACAAAGCACCTTAAGGGCTTGTCCCACCTCCTCTACCAACTTGGGCTGAAAACACCCAGAATGTACAGTAGAAGTTCTGTGCCTCTAGGGAGAGATCTCATAATGGTGCAGCGAACCCCAGAATACCCCATCTTTTGAAACTCAGATATAACATATCCCTGATGAGCCATCAACTTAAGCTGGCCACACCGTACAGCCGACTACAATATCGTCGAAACCTCCCTCCGCGTACCACAGACTTGAATCTCCTTCTGAGGGCACAAAAACAGCTTTCCAACCTTATCACAATTCAAAAAGGACTTACTTGCTATAGCCTTTACCATTCAAATGACGGTATAAGAGTAGAAAAACGCCAAATTATACCAAACTGCCCATACACTCCAGCAGGGATAATTACATATTTGCTGTTGTAAATATGTGGCTGCGTCCTGCAACAAGCACCCTATTTTCACGCTCCGGGTTTTCATCTTGTAATGTTTCTCCTAATCACTGTCCGGGACTTATCAAGTATTTGATTTTTAACCCGTTACAAACCATTGTTCAGTTCTCCAAGCTATAGCTACTGGGCAACTCGTTGTTAGCAAACTGACAAGGTTAACCATGCAGTGCGACAAGGTTAACCATGCAGTGCTCCTTGACAGGCTGAGGATGTACGGTGTTGGTGGTTCGCTACACAAATGGATCAGAAATTTCCTTGTGGATCGGAAGTGGAGGGTCCAGGTGGACAACCGTCTAACGGACTGGTATCCATCGAGCAGCGGCGTGCCCCAAGGCACTGTATTGGGGCCGATATTGTTTCTGATCCATGTAAACGATGTGCCTAAGCTACTCCAATCACCTTGTGCGTTGTTCGCAGATGACTTGAAGGTGTGGAGAGTAATCCGCACACTCAATGATTGCGATCTCGACAGCCTCTCAACATGGTCTGCAGAGGTTAACCTTCCGATCAACCCTGCTAAGTCGCAATTCATGAGGTTGGGTAAATGCGAGCACAGCCGAACGTACACAGTGGCTGATCAACCGCTGCATCCCGCGTCTTTCGTGCGCGACCTCGGTGTGCTCTCACGCTGCGACCTAAAGTCCATTGACAACACGAATAGGCTGTACCAAAACAGCCTTCGGATGCTTTGGGCGCTCAGGCGCAGCTTCAGCACTTGGTCCGAAGAGATTGCCACTCGCCTCTTCGTCTCGATAATACGACCAATGCTAGAGTACGGCTCTCCCGCATATTGTCCCATCACGCTGGGCGAGGTAGAAAAGCTTGAGCGGGTGCAGCATGTAGCCACTAGGCTGATTCCCAACTTACGAGGTATGCCATATGAAGACCGATGTAAGAAACTAGGGCTGTACACCCCAGCTTATCGTCGGCTGAGGGTTGACCTAATCATGACGCACCGGATATTACATCTGAGTGATTACCCCATGTTGAGACAACTGCTTCATCTGCGCACACCAAGCAGCACGCGAGGACACCGGTACAAACTTATCGTACCGCAGTTGAAGCGGGTAGCTCACCAACTCTGTTTCGAACGTAGAGTGGTGAATACCTGGAACAACCTGCCGCAGCCGGTAATAGAGGCGAATTCAGTGGCCGAATTTAAGAAGCTTCTAGACAAACACTTTGCAGAGGCAAAATATAGAGAGCGGAACGATAATTAATACGTTAATGTCCAAGAGCGACAATTGATGCAGCTACACAGAGTATGCTCTACTCGCTGCTTCTGATCAGTATCAGTATCACCGATTACGTCCTAACTCAAAGCTCCAAGGTCACATTAACAATCATTGTGAAAAAAAGCAAATTCAGATTGCACACTTATCATTCACCCACCAACAAGGTCTAGACAAATACATGCTATTTCTGATCTGCTTATCTTATGAACTAAGTTCCTTGCCCGCAGTCAAGTTGGCCTAAAACCCAGACTACGTACTCATTAGGCTTATTTTAATATAGAAGTTGAAATGTAGTTTATGTGCATTTCATTGCTTGGAAATGAAGCAGATGTTTTTATCGCAGTAATTTCTTACCCAATCACTATAGTAAGTTATTGAGCCATGAGGTTCGAAAAGTAAACTAATGACTGTGTAGATGAGGGAGTGAAGATAATTAGCCAATACAGATACTTTATGAACCCCAGAAGTAATCCAACATACGAATGAGGTACTCCTGTTACACTCTCGGCTCCTTTATGGAAACGGGTTTCCGCAGCAGTACAACGGTGTACCGCTATTTAAGATCCCTATATTTCAGGCGCCCCCAGAGGTTAGGATGTACAAAATAGTGGTCTGCCAAATGAAGCAGACACTAATCGGTTTTATAAAATTTTACAATATATTTACAATTTCTGTAGGTATGCAACACAAAAGTACGTCGAATACGCTCGGAAGACATCCTGTAGAACTGATTTTCATACAGAATACCTCGTGCGAAAATGGATGTCCCGACAGATGTATTTATAGGAAGTTTCAGGAAGGACCTAAAGCAGCGCCAATGTTTACAGCGGTAAAGAAAGAGATGTTCATACGGTTACCTTTCAGCGAAAATGTAGCAACCGAGTGTTTAATGAAAAGTTTGCGAACCCAGTTAACTGGACCACAGCAGCTACCCAAAATGCTCATTTTAATGGAACCATAGGTTCAGACAAGTAACGTGGACAAGTTATCAATGCAGACTGCCTCAAAGGTTATTTGGTTGCTGGAGTACCTTTGCAGAGCAGTGTTTTTGATCTAAGGTCGCAAAAACCGTGCAAATGCGTGCATGGGTACTGCCTGCGTTGAATGCATCAAAATTCCGCTGGGGTCATAAGCAGATCCGTCCCGGCCCATGTAGACCATGCAGCTAGAGAGAATCTTGAAATTGGTGTACACCGTTCCCGCGTAACGATCGAAAGGCCTAAGCCTGCACACATGCTACGGCCCAGACGATTTGCATAAAATTGTCTTACTCGCCCTTATGCTCACAGAAGGTTAGCTCGGGCTTTTTCATCTTCCTTGGCCAGCTAAGACGCAGTTAATCCTTTGAGGCGTAGTTTTCTTTTTCAACTATATAACATGAACCAAATGGGTCGAACCAACTGCGTTTTTACCCTTCGTATGATGGGTTTAAAGGTGAAACATTGAAAGGAAAATACTATTTTGTAGCAATGCAAAAGCACAGAACATCCTATATTTTGATGAATTTCTTTCCTAAAATACCCCAAACTGACTTCTGTAGTCCGTAGAGCTGTTGAGCAAAATGCACCAGTACGATAAATGCGGACGTCCATCCGTTTCATTGTTATTAAATATAAGACATCACAGAAAATTTCAATTGATGGTGTTTGAGTTCATTTACACCAACTAGTAACACCTTCCTTCTAATAAAACATAGAACCCCGTAGTTAAATGCACGAATATCCCTCGTTCCGACCCAGGCACCTAGTAAAGTTTTATTAACATCTCTGACCATGTTTGTTCTTGTAACAACTTAGTTAATTGTCTTAGCTTATTTCTCCTAACTGCAGCTATACTATGCTCACTGGTTCTCTGCATTAAGGGCAATTCCCTGTCAATTTGCTCAACAAAAGATTTTCAACTTTTTCACTTTAAATGGAAAAGAGATTTGGTACGTAATGCATGACGTAAGCCGGAAGTAGCGCATAATCTTGAAGAATCAGAATTTTACAACTCGCATCAGTTACTGCACCGATAAGTGTCAATTCAGCACTTCCTGACTACTACGGAGAACCTTGTTCGGTTAAATTGACAATGTAATCCACGAATTGCTCAACCGAAAATATGATCTCAAAAGTGGACAGAACGAAAAATTTAAGAAGGCAGGTACTGCCATTTACGCTATTCAAACAACCTAATACATCTAGCTAACGCGGCAAAACTAATGACATCAGCTCAGTACTGGGCATTATATTACTTGCTTTTGTTTTGTATTTTGTAAGTTGCAATGTTTGGTATCCAAACAAATGAATAGCTTATCCTCAAAGTGAACGAGACACGCCCAAACAGAAATGATTGTGCAATTTCAAAATATTGGATGAGAATAAAATTTCACGTGTCTATCTACCGGTCAGTTAATTGACTGATAACTAATAGTGATAATAGGTGAGTGCCCACATAGACCAGCTACCATGAAACAGTTAGAATATTTACAGGAACAAGTACGAATAGAAAAACAGGATTTTATGTATAGGAATGTGCTGAAAAGGGACCAGAATCGCCTGCAATCAACTGTGCACTATGGCAATAAGTTCATCGTTTTTGTTCAAGTATCATCATTTTGTATTGCAACACAATAGCCAAATCTTTCGCAACGTTAGCTAACATGCAAAAACGTTAATGAATGCATTGACCGTCCAGATGGGATGGATAGGTTAAGATAAAGCAAGACTGACAGTTTTCAGATCCAGACGGCTTATTGTCTGAATGGCACGCATTGTCAAACTAATACTGGGATTCAAGTAAGAAGGGAGACATATTTAGCTAGAAAATTAATATTTTAGCCGGTTTCTCTCACTTCGCAAGGCTAGGATCTGCATCATGATAAATAAACATACTTTACCGAAGATCATCATCATTATACACGTCAGCTAGAGGGGGGAAACACCTCAGCTACTGTGTCGCAATACATAAAGAAAAAGGAAAATAAATACAACAGTTGCATGCCAGCTGAGCTACCAGCAACGGATAGGCATCTTTCCGGTAAGCTCCCAGCCGGCTACTAGGCAAAAAGAAAAATTACTATGTTTTACTCTACGAAATAGAATAGTAGATGGAGGGGAGGCTAAAAGGAATGAGGAGGGACAAAGAAACTCACAGCAGGAACGTCACTTAGGTCGGCTCCTTACCATGTCAGCAAGTGTATCCAGCCAAACGTGTTCATCGTCTTTTGGACCCCAACCAGGGAGCCGATTTACCGAAGATAGACTAGCACTTTCTGTTGAGTGCACATTTTTGGTTCGTAACATCAGATGAACATAGCGGCTAATTACTAGGGCTATTAAAATATCTATTTTCATAACAACGGAAACAACTTGCTTATTATTTATTAACCAATAATAAAATTGCTGTATATCTAAGTCAAAAGTGTGTGTACATATCCTGCATACCATTGCCTCTTTTATGACTTGATTCTACTCACTGACAAAGTGCTGATCAAAAGCCTCACCTTCCGGAAATGGGGATGCAACTTGTAATATGAGCTATGTCTGATCGATAGTCGTGTAGGTAGTTAGTTCATAAACTGTGTACTACATTTTACTTGCACAAAACGGTCCGAATTTAAAGCGCTTTGCTGCGGGTAGTTAACACCACTGTCCAAAATGAACAAGGCAGTAATAGATGAAATGAAAATGAAAGATGAGGAATAGATGAAATGAAATAAAGTCTTGTCATAAGAAGTTCATGTCTGGGAATTCGTTATCCACCCCCCTTAGTGGATTTGGTCGTATGGAAACGAACTGCTAAAGTGTACCACCCACTATGAGTCAGTCGGTCGAGAATCAAAGCTTGGGATACAAGCTCTGTTCGGTTTATATTTTAAGGTGGCTTTTATGACTAAGACGCCGTTGTGCTCGAATTAAGCATACAGTCACGACAACAGCTCTCAATTTCCAGGTAAAATAAATTGGCATAAATTCTTCTCTCTGACCACTAAGCCAATTTTCGTAAAGTTCGTACGCGGTCTAGTTGTAATACTCTCAAATAACTGTTGTAATTGAACACGTAAAAATGCATCCCAGATACTTTTAGAATCGGTCCATAGTATTGGCAACATAAATTTTTCAAATCGGATTTTTAACCATGGCTAAGCTGTCGTCACTATTTCAAGTCCCTGGAACTTCGCGTTCAGTGCGCCTAGAAGTTCGCAAGTGTGCATCGAGGCATTAACAAAAATGAAAATCGGTAATTGTCGCCGTAGCAAAGGGGACAAAAGACGCACTTATCGAACACTACTAATTCATGTTTAAATATAAGTGCCCATCTGGTCAATGACACCAATGGCAAGTGTGCCTTATTGTCGCGCTCAAATATCTCTTTCACTTTCAATCGGTTTCTTCCCATCTAGCTCACCTCAAATACACACTTAGCAATTATTCACGAAAACTGGAAATAACCTTGCTGTGCCTTGCATTTCAAAAGCTTAATTTCACTGGATATGTCATGGAATATTATTTCAGTGTAACAAAGCGACTCAGCTCCAGACAACGATTCGTGTAGAACGCGCCTAACCTCGTTAGCCAGCACCTTAGGGGAAGTCACTAATCTCATGGGTGCAGTAAATCAGAGCAGTGAATGGACAGATTTTGATTAAATTTGCTCAGGAAAGTCGTCCTTGTCTTTCAGTCAACTAATAACAATATATCCGGGAAAACATCCAGTAGTCTATCCAGCCGAAATGTATGCGTATAGTAACCTCGGTGATTGGTTTATTCGGAGAAATATTTTATTGCTTTGCAAAGCGGCTGTGAGTGACATCCAGTACCTGTCCCGATAGCAGAGAGGGCACTTATTTTATCTATCTCAACTTTTTAAAGCCTTGGAGCACTTTGATCATCGTTTCTTCATCCAAAATCTACAAACGTGCGGCATTCGGTACCTTAAACTTGGATGGATCGAAAGCGATTTATTTCAGCGGTACCTTCATGTTTGGATTCGAGGCTCATTTGCTGATCAAATTGATGTAGGCTTCGGTGTTCCACAAGGGTTACCTTTCGGGCCGCGTTTCTTCTTATCTACATTAACGATCTGGTGGGTGTCATCGAGTCAGATTTCCTGCGTTAATGTTATGATTCAGCTAATTCATCATCGCCACTCCCAATCAGCAGTCTTAGGCTAGCCTGGAAAAGCACCAGACGCCGGTGTTTCGACCTTCTGGGTCTCGTCAGTGGTGCGCTTCCCAGCGGAACCCTACCGGATTCCGCCCTCATGACTTCAGGATGCCAGCAGCTAGTGCCACTTCCTTCGTTTTGCCGACCACATCAAGATTTGGCGGGCAATCGGTTGTCAGGGAGATCACGATCTGCTGCTGCTTTCGAATAAGCAAGTGCAACATTGTATGTGTACAACACAAGCCTACTAAAGCATGTAAGCTTGGAGACCATATCTTGAAAACCGCCTCACAGGAGCGGGACTTTGGGGGTGTTACAGGAAAATCTCGACTGTTTGGTGTTCAAAACTGCCAACCAACATGTGAATCACTTAGGGAGGGCTTTTGGGAGGTCCAAATCTTCCATCTTCCTTCAAATGCTCAACACGTATGTGAGGCCTCATGTACAGTTCGTGATTCGGGCCTGGCAACGCAGGTTAAAAAGCCATCTGCTCGCACTGAAGATCCCAAAGCAGAGGACAACCAAAAATTTGAGGGGATTGTTCCATCTGTCATAACAACTGCCACTGAAAGCGCTAGCAGCCTACAGGGGAGGTTAACAGCAACTACGGAGCGACCTCATTCTGGCGTACCAGACCTCGAACAATCCCGGTCACGCTTGCTGTCACCGGTTGAAACAGCTGCAACACAAAACTGACTGACCACCCAATGAAGTACGCTAGAATATCTTCGGAATTATTTTTCTGTCCGAATTTGCCGACCGTGGAACGCCCTTTCGACTTTTTCATTTCTGTGCCTACGCTACTTATTGTTAAAAACCACTCGACAATGCATTGCATCACTGAAACAGGCAAGCTCGCAATTTGCGGCCTTTCAATTCTTCGTATTGCTATTTTTGATCTCATCTTGCTATCCATAACCGCTAATATGGCGGGACATGTCAAGCTTCAGCTTATTTCTCCGCTATGTACTATTGACGATTGACTTGTATTGCTTGATTTGATTCCTTCTCATTGAGTAGCAACAAGACCCAGAGAAAGATATCGTGCTCAGTAACCCCACGCAATCAGGGTAAACGGGTATAACAGTAGGTGGATAAAATGGGGAGCACACAGATACACGTTTCCCTTCAGTATAACTTCTTGGTCTGCAGTTATGTAATTTACACAAACCATCCCAAGGGAAATGTCAAGCCTTGAATTTTTATTCGTATTATGTCCTTGTTTCATTTTGCCCTACCATATATATGTGGCAGCCGTATCCTTTTCTCAAGTTACTTGGATTTGTCTGTAAACGATCAGTGGCGTTTTACGGATAAAGAAATGCCGAGGCTTAACATGTCATGTCATGTCTTCAAATAAAAAGAAAGACAACTGTAAACAGTGAAACCGAAAACAGTTAACTTACTGAGCATAAGTTTATCCATCTGAACCATTCACATATGGTTTTATGAAGCATGAAATGTCAGTGCCTTTGGTTTTCTCAGATAAAAGAATGTGGGCTGATACGATTTTGTTTACTGAATGAGCGTATAGTTAATGTGTGTTATAAGATGAGATGTAACGCGGCACAGAGAGGTTACAGATAACACTCCATCCTCACACTCTGCGATCTCCGTCAGTTGTACGTCTTACAATAACCCCAAATGATAATTACTAGCTGTTTTACTGCTCCTGTTGTACTGCTGTACTGTACTACTGTACTGTTGTACTGCTAGTCCTACTATCTGGACTAGCACCTTTGCGCAGATATTTCAATGCATTCATGCATTCGAATTTTGCTTCGCACAAGTTTGCGCATTTTCATGAATCTTCTATCAATTCTAGCCCTTGGAATGAATTATGGATACCGTGGTACCCCACCAAAGGCAAATTTAGTACTACTACTGAATTTACACTATCCTAACCAAAATAACAGCACGTTCTGCCGGCATTGTCCGTCGGGCAGTTAACAGTTCAGTGTCACCTTACCTTTTACCAACAGCAACGTGCCCAAGGGAAGCTTACTTATCATTGGATACATGCTGCTTCCCGAGATCCTTCGCACACTACATTCGTCCGTCCATGTCCCCAACTCGCCCCAACCAGCGTTTTCATATTACGAAGGTTTAGGTCACTTCTAGGTGTTCGGTTTTGTGAACATGCCCCACCAGGTTTCCAGTCGCCTTGCATTTCCGTGTCCTACTCCGTACAGCTGGGACCACGTTGCTCGAACGGATAGCCTTAATTTCCGATGCAGCAGCAACCAAGATGTTAAACGTGCTCATACCATTTTCCAGGCAATATCTGGTGTATGTTTGGCTATAAAATTCCGGTTAGTTGTTTCGACTAGTCTATCTAATGGAATGCACCATATTGTGGTCCACTTCGCTAGGGTATCCTCCATGAGGTATTTCGTATAGTAGGTGTGCATGAAGAACGAGATTGCGTGTGCACTGCGGCCTAGAGGAGTATCGAGGTTAGCCATGTCAGTCATGTGGTCTCCGTTGGTGACTATCCGGTATAGTTTGGATGGTCTGAATCTGGTGTGACTGGCCATAAAGTGGAAAACTGGTGACAATCACCTGCAGATCCGCTAACAGCTGTTCTCCAGCGGTGGGTTGGGATACCGGAGCGTGGATGTTGAAGTCGTTAGTGCTGAGAACGGCCGTACCACTTGTTCACTACCCATCTCAGTGCGGATGCCAGGTTGAAGTCCATTTCGGGAGTAGAAGATGGAGGGCGGTAACCGACAGCCACAATGCAAATCTCTTTACTTCTCGAGCGCAGACGGCAGAAAGAGGAACGCTCCACCGTATTGACCGTACTCTCTACCAACTTAAATTGAAAGGTCAGTGCAGAAGTGCTGAGCCGCTCCACCCCCTTTACCATGGACCTGCCTGGTAACGCGAATTTAATGTCACTTGTGTCGGGGTGAGTTAATCTCTCCGTTCCTTGATCCTTGACGAAGTCGCAGTTCAGAAAGTTTGCTAAGTATGCCCTGAGCATTAGTGCATATACACACATACGGCAGAAGTGCTTGACAACGAGTGTATGAATGAAGTGTATGAATGCCGAACGATGAAAAGTTGGAACCTAAGCATGTTTGAGTGGTTTGTCAGTGAACAGAATAACGTGAGTCCCGGTAATTTTCCGATCCATTCTCAATGGTTGCTGCTCTGAGAACATGGTTTCCTGACCAGTTATTTTGGTTACACTGAGTCTCCGGTGATGTTATTTCCCCAATGACGTCAGATCACTGTGGTTCTCTAATTACTGATCTTAATCAGATATCTGAGGGTAGTGTGTTACGCAATTTATATCAGCAAGGCGTTAAGTTCACCGCTATTCGTTGGGACTGAACTACACGTTTTATTATTCTAGAGCCGTAGCCTTTGTATTGAGGGCACGCGGGTGGCCTAGAAATTAACTGAAGTGCAACGTCACCAGCACAGATTGCTACAGGGATGTGCCGCCATTGTTCCAGGAGCACGTGCTTCCTCTTTGGCAGCTGCTGATAGCTCAGATGAAGCATAAACGAAAATTTTTATTCTGCGACTGCTGTTGTACCGATTGAACTATTTTGTCTCCCTGTCGTTTGCTTCACGGACGTCCGGAAAAACCATAAACAAGCGTCTTCCATCCGGTGGCGGTTTGTCGACAAAAGTACCGCCTCATTATACTCGGTGGATCCCGTATAATCCGGGACTCGCAGTAGTGCGTCGTGTTTGGATGTCTGGTGATACGCCTTAAGTTCATCGGCCTGACCCCAACAACGATGCGCTCCCAAGCAAGATTACACTGCTTTAGATCATCTGACGGTTTAACAGTTAAGCTGTTTGCTTTGGTCTCAGGAACATTGATGCATATGAGTAGTAAGGCACCGAAATTCGGTTTGCATTTCGGTGAAGTGGAGGGGGCGATAGTGGATGGCTTTTGCGATATCTCTACAGTTTGTGCCTGCTATTTGACACGAGTTGTGGTCACAGTGATTGAATCCGCTGAAGTCCCAAGTTGAAAAGAAAGAGCAGCAACTTTGGATACGTAGACAGACCTTTAAAGAAGTCCGGTTTCTCTCGGTTAATCTGAAGTGTAGGCTTTACCATGGTGCATCAGTCAATACATTGGACAAGCGGATCGTGTTGGTGGAGCGCAGTATATTTCTATCGTTCGTGATGACTGGTTGGTTCGAGGCATCCAAGATATCCGTTAATGTGATGGCGCGGGAACGCCTGGCCATTGTTCTGGGTTTCAATGTGGTGATTTAGAGAAATGGATGAATTACAAGCTCTGTTACTGTCGTCGCCAGCAAACCATTTTGGCATTTACACATTTAAAGCTGACTAGCCGACCAATCTCCCCGTCGTGCCAGCCGGGGTGGATTGGGATAATCCCTTTCCAGCTGATAGTTCGGTGGCAGTAATCCAGGACAAGGTGGGTGTTCGCTTGGTAAGCGTTCTCCCTATAAAAACCGCAAAGGTCCGTTTAATAACAATGCGATGTGGCGCGTGTGACTCGCCACCAAATAAAGTCACTCTCTCCCTTTTCGGAAAGATTCTTTCCGCTTCAAGAATGTCATCCAATTTGAAGAGCTACGTTGCTCGCTTCATACGATGGCGAACACAGCCAACGACATCACGAATTCAGGGTCCCATTAACACACTCACTCGCCATGTCCACTCACACCTACATGGTTGGCGGATTCGGTTTCGGATTTGCCTTTCACTGCGGCCTGCACAGGGACAGTCACAGGACGCCTGCGCCTACAGGGGGACCACGGGTAGGTTGCGCTGCATCACTTACAGCTCCATCCACACACCCCATATCCAGTGTAAACCCGAAGGAATAAGACCGGGATGCATGTGTGTGGGAGCCACGTTTCATCAACGGAGCCGGCCCATACTCCTTCACAGGTAAACACAAGCATGCTGTATTTGGGGAATCAACCGCACACAACGCGGTGGTTGGACCTTGGTCCGTTCCACACTCAGTGCATGGAACCACACTTTGAGCCTAACACCGCCACAAGGACCGTGCACCCCGTCCCATCCAGTAACGACCAACTGTGTCCTGGAACCAGTATGGACGAGTTAGTGGGTAATAGACAGTTAGGCACCTTGTCAACATGCACATCATGCGCAAGCACAGCGGGGATATCCAGCAACAGCCGATCACTTGAAACAACATTATCAAAAAATATATATGTTAAAGCATACGGCTATGCGGACATAACTCTTCGCTAAATTAGCATATGAAGTAAGTTGGTTATCAACAAATAAGCGACAAGTACGAAATGTCCACAAGTTACTCGAAATATTCTACAAACGCAATAAAGTTAACGAACATAAGCGCAATTAGCGTACGAAACATGTGCAAGTTAATAGACTATTTAGGTAGGCAGAACGAAAAAATTAAAGTGGGATGGAATTTAGCCAGCTTAAAAAGACCTAGTTTAAGTGTAAGTTGGTTTAGCCCAATGGCGGTGAAGAAGCATCATGAATGCAATATCAGCCTCAGCATGGGGCACACAGACACAGCATGTTACTGGTTAACTTATGGCATTTTTGTACCATTACCGACCATACCTGTTTCTATTATCATGCTCATGGCTTTGCAGGCGTGCGTCGCACTGCCGAGAATAAATCATTATTTATTTATTTATTTTAGTTCAGTTTCCGCGATTATACTGTCGTTCTTTCATGATAATTCTAGTACATGTTTTACAAGGGAAACTACCGTACACTTAGGACAGCACCCAAGTGGGCTCCGCAGACCGTTATGCTGCTTTATCTGGTTTAATGATGCTGTAGTGCAATTCGGATCGTGATGGCTGGTAAAGTGCGAACATGCCGTCCTATTATCAGTGCTCGGTTGGAGATTTCCGCTGTACAGAATTTCGGTTTCACATGTGTTGTGGATATTGTTTTGGAACAGCTGCTGCATGGTTTGCGAATTGTAGTTGACTCGCCGTTTGGTATTGGCTGCCGGAGACCGGCCAAGTCAAGGTCAGGGGAGCGGGTATTTAACACGGCGCACTGCTTTATCTGTCATGTGATCTCGGATAGGGTCGTTAGTGTTGGTCGGTTGTCACGGCGGCTGCCGTTCACATCGGGCTGAGTGATCGCACCTGAGGTTACGCAGATTGGCGAGAGTTGATATTCGCCTGAACGGGATTGGTTCATAATGAAAATCTAATTGCCCTGTACCTGCTACACACGGTGATTTAATGGAACGGATTAAATTTTGTCGGAAAGCTTAGAGTCTTCTCTAAAGAGGCCATATTCACGGGTGGGTGTTTTGAATGCCGCCAAGTTATACGCTTAAGCACTGGTTAAAAATTACCCAAATTAATAACTTTAGATAAAATCAAATTGTGCTGAAAGTATTCTGTCGAGAATGCTTGCATTCATAGATAGTCAAACAGAGGTAGAAAAATGTCACCCCAGTAACATGCGAGGAAATGCCACACAATAAATTCTAACTGAACGCAGATTTCATAACCAGCGTAGGCGTAATAAATTATGCGAAATTCATCGACCCCGTCCCCTATGTTTGTCTGTGCACCTGTTTGCAGATAGTACATCTGCTACTAATTGTCCAAAATGAGGATCCCTGTTAATAATTCCTTTAGAGACATCCTAGGAGCTCAACAATATTATCCTATTTTGTTTAACGGATTCACTAACGTACTGTCTGATCTAGATACATGACGTACTTATATACTCTCTATACTTGCCCTTTGTTAGCGCTCAAAGTATAGATATAGGTTAATGGAACATATTCAATCAAAACAAATGTTTTAAAGCGAAGATACTAAAAATAATAGATAAAAAGCTGGGCATTACGAAAATATTATGAGCAAACCCCACCTCCAAGAGTAGGATAAAACAGATGGGTTGAATGAAGGACTGTCAATACGAACATCAGGAACGTCATCGGGCGATTAGGTTTGTGGCCCATTTGACACCGATTGGAATAAGTTTGTGAGCTTCGTGATTCGGTTTGATATCCTGTGAAGAGAAGCAGAATGTATCTTTACAACGGGTAGCAGAATGCAGTGCAGTTCGTTTTGAAAACAAATATATGGCGGGGCCTTCAAAGTTGACTGTGCTGTATAATTCCTATCCAAATGATTTACTAACACACAAGCTTTTCAGCACTGAATCCAAAGCCATTTGTTTTAATTTAGCACTGATTTGTTCCGTGACTATGGACCGAATCGTTTACACTCGCGATACTTTGAAAATGTTGCGTGCTTTCCTACAAGTGAACTGGGCATCTTTTCCTTTTCAAACAGTATGAAACAAAAAAGAAGTAAAAAGAAGCAAAGAACTCTACACAAAAGCACTGTGCAGGATGGAAAGTTACACTCAGCAAGAAACATATCGGAAGTATGCGCCTACCTGCTTTACTCATAGCTAATGTTCCATCACAACCGGGAAAATTAGAAGACTTCATAAGTATTATACTAGGTCGGGAATATTCTCCTTTGGGCATCATTATGCTGCAGGAAACCTGGCTTCACATTGATGTTGAGGGTACAATTGTGGAACTAGACGGGTTTAACTCTCTACATGTTGACCGCCAATGTACTCAGAGGAACCGCCGAGGTGGCGTCATCATTTACATAACCTCTTCCAGGTGCCCTTCGATTAAAAGCATTTTTTAGTACAGTTTGCAACACAACAGCTGTTTAAGGGTAAAATTTAATGCAAGACTGCTGAACAGTTATGGTGCAAGTTTATTAAAATAAATAATAAAAGTAACGCGTCTATCCGAGCGAGTGATAGAACACTACCCAGCCTGGCTTGTTAATAGAATCAGAAAACTAGTCATCTCAATAACCGTGCACCTCGCTGACACAGGGCATACCACTAAAGCAACTGACACTTTTAAAAATTCTCTATCAGACCCCGGCGAACCGATCGAACTACCTGCGTAAAAGAATACTAGGAGCTGCTGAGGAAATTGCGATTCGACTGTCTGACTTCGTGCTGTGTTTCCAGAAGAATCTAACTAGAGGGTTGTGACGACCATGGTCCAAACGCCTTATGACCTCTGACCCACAAGGTTAACCGTCGTAATCTAACAGGCAGCCACTGTCAGTATTTAACTCGCTCCAAGACTAACGACTGGTATAATGTATGTCTACCCATTTTCTTTTTATTTGCATATAACTGTAGAAGTATGATGATGAATTATCGATAACATCTGTTCACTTACACTAACTTCTGATCTTTCATGAATTCCCAAACCGTCGTCTCAACTAGATCGTTCAGGAAGTTGTAATATGTGATGGTACGTGTTAGTTCTGTGTGTTCTTCGGGATATTACGCTTACCACACCTACTTATTAAGTATGGTGACGTGATCACTGAACCCTAGTTGGGTGTCTGTAAATGGTCTGCCTACCATGAGTTCCTCAGTTGTAAGTACGAGGTCAATTACCGATGGGTTGTTCTCCCCTTTGCACCTGGTAAGTAAAATGATGTGACTGTAAAGCGGCATACTTGCGTTAAGGTTCTGCATTTCGGCCTTGTATATTTCTTTGGAAGAAGCCGAGGTTTCCAAGTCGTGCAGGTTGAAATCTCCGAAAATAAGAGCATGGCTGTAAGTTGGGAGTAAGCATTTCCTCAGTGATGGTGAGAATCTATCTCTGGAGTGGACGATGGGAAGCGATATACGACCGCCACAGAGCAGTTGTCGTTGTGTCTAGAAAGCAAACGGCACCAAAGCGAATTAGTGTTCTGCGTTTCCGGATCATCCAATGGTTCGGATTGTAAGTTGCTACGATAGTATATGACAGCACCACCTCACCTGCTTGGACGACCGTGTCGGAACAAACCCATCGCGATCTGGGTACGAACAAGTCTCGATTATAGAGATGAGATCACAAGTTTTTGTTGCCTGGCGCAACCGCAGCTAGGCGATTTTGCTGAGGAGACCTTGAGAATTCATGTACATACCGGAAAGTGTTTCGGTTCTCAGCAACGATCCGATATACTTGAGGCTAGGATGAGAGGTTGTGCCGACCGTTGTATGGTCGGTCGCTGGCCGTCTTTTATGGTATTATCAGCGAGTCGCTTGGCGTTAGATTCCGCAGCATCGTGATTAGCTCCACTGATAACTCAGTTTGTACAATTCATGGGGAGTGGCTGCAGGATTGCACAGAAAATCCTCACTTGCTTCAGACCTGCTTCCGAGGTGAATTTCTGATAAGTACTCTACTACCTTGGCCTGCTGTTGTGGTACTTTAATTCAAACAACAGTTTGCTTGCCGCTTTGAACCGGAGCTCGGTTGGCAGTCTGTTTCAAAGTAAATGCCAGCGTTCCATTAGCGTAAGTGCCATCTACCTAGTTTTAGGCAAAACGTCATTTGTACTTGTGTCGCACCCTTTGTAGCTTTCTGATTTTCGCAACCTTAAGAATGAATCAGTTACAAAGGCATTCAAGAGTAGGGTCTCACGAATGTAACGCCACTGCTCTTGGTCGCGTGCCTTTGCTTCGCATTCATCGTACCCGTGAAACTGGGGGACGCCGTCGACCAAAGCGATTCTGCATGCGATGTTTAGCCGGAACTCTTCTAGGCTCTGCGTCGCTCGCTTGCGTTTACCTCCTGGGAAGTCTGGAAAGACGCCGACAAATCTTGTCTCCTTCTGGAGACGAGCATTCGAAGGCAACGCTGCTTCCACCTCATCGACAGAGTTTAGTACAACCCAAAGAAGCCTTTCTCTAGCATAATGTTTGAAATTCAAATGGCGGTCGATCTTCTTCACGTTGGAGGGTTTATGCGGATTACCGAGGAGGTTACTTACGGTATTCCATTAGTTCAAATCCTCCACTTGTTTCACCCTGAAAGAACTCGGTGTTGACTCAAGAAGGTTAATACATGTTATAGAAAAAGTATCTAACTGTCTCTGCGTGTCTTACCTGGGAGTATGGATCGCAGTTAGGAGACCCAGCGCTTTACTATGAATCCGTGTAGCGTTGCCTTTCACATTAGTTATGGGTGGGATAATAGAAACAGCAGCAACTGCCTTCGGAGTGCACTTTGATGCAACAACGACCCAGCCATCACTGGCACTTGCAAGTTTCCTGGGTTTCGGAAATCTTTGGTGGAAGGAAACGGGTTTGAAGGGGAAAATGGTGTAAATGGGCTGAAGGTGACGTGTTCGCGAACGCTTGGGAGATTTGAATTATTG
This sequence comes from Dicrocoelium dendriticum, assembly GCA_944474145.2. NCBI lineage: Eukaryota > Metazoa > Platyhelminthes > Trematoda > Plagiorchiida > Dicrocoeliidae > Dicrocoelium > Dicrocoelium dendriticum. The sequence goes on from OX104063.1 coordinate 185,371,266, forward strand.
GCAGTGCTTGCAGGAGCAACTTTATTAGGGTAGCATTTGGCGTTGTTGAGTTGGTTTGCTGTAGAGTTCGGCTTGGTGCCCGTGTCAGATATTCTGCTGTGCTTGTTTCTACCAAAGCTATGGTGTCCAGCATCTTCTCAACTACATCTGTAAGGTTTCCATAATTCTGGGACAGTGCAATTATCTTTTAGTTAGTAGGACGGTATTACACTTCACAAGATACAAAATGGGTCAGGCCTGCTGCTGATCAGCCTGCGCTCGCTTGGTGTGATCTTTTGGCATTTCGCTTGAAAACAGGCTGAGAAATTTCCACAGAAAACGTCTTTTTTGACCATTTTATTGCACTTTCCACAGGCGCCTTTAGACACCGCGGCCCGGTTGTTAGCGCTCTTCAGGGCACGTGAACGTGTGATGGTTACTCCTACCTAGGACCCCGGATCCATTGATCCGGCGTTAGGATCAAGCGGCCGAGACAGGTGACTGCCTCAATGCTTCACTCTCTTTTGTAATCGCGCGCAGATAGGGGGATTCAATGGTGCGCACACAAGCACGCGTAGACAGGTTACACAACGCACTCGGGGCCTTGGCAAGCTACCCTAAGCGTATCAGACGCGATGTTTAGTGAGTGAATGACAAAAAACCTCGTACTTTGCTATCCTGCTGCCTGTAGGGATGGTTCCAGGGTCTTTTGAGATTCCTCAGCTTCCTCTACCGAATAAGATCGAAATCATTCTCAAAAATCTCGGGAGTGATGTAGTTTCAGAAGCAGAACTTGACGAGGATTGTGCCGAAATTGGGAACTGGAGTAACAGTATGATCCACACAAGCTAGATCCAAGAATTACAAAGCACCGTGTAACGTCCTTCGTCCTGGTTCGCAAGAGCGTAGGCACAGGAATGTGTGTGGAGAACTAGAATGACCACAGCGATTGAGGCGGCAGCCGAGATTTAGTGCGGCCGTACGGCAAGTGATAGACAAGTTCTTATTTGCTTCTACTCAAGATCGTCCTTAGATTGGAGCACTTTGTTGCTTTGCTTACTTTTATCATCCATTTGCATATTTACTTTCCAGTTTGCACGTTATTTCTCTTTCATTTTCCGTGTTAGTTGTTTGATATTCCCAGTGTGACTACACTTGATGTGGATGTTAAAAAACTGCCTGTCTGTTGAAAACCGCTATGTCGGTTATACTGCTGCCAGTAGACAATTTGTGGTTGTTGAGAAGACCGGTTGCACGGTCCTCGTGATCGTGCCAGGATGAAACAGTGGTTCCATGTATCCAGTGTGAAACGGACAATGGCCAAGCCACCGCCGTGTGTATGTCTGATACGCATGAGTTCCTACATAGAAGAAAGGCATGTTGTTGTGCATGCTGTAGGGGTGTGGTCCAGCTCCGTTGATGAAATGTGACTCCCATCCATCTATCACACGGTCTCATTCCTTCTGGTTTACAACCTATCTGGGTCGTTTGGATGTAGTTGTGCGTGGTGCAGCGCAATCTAGTCATGGTCTTTTACTAGACGCAGGTTTCCTGTGGCTATCCTATTGTAGCGAGAACGACAAGACAGGGGGGTAGACGTTTATTGCACACCGAAAATGGGCACATGAGGGTCTCGCGCGCGCCATCGAATATCGACTAGATTTCCGTCTCACAACGCAACACAGGTACGGATGTTAGATACGAGCCAGTCCATTCGCCTCGGGAGCTCTGACTTGGAAGATCCGCCTTCCTGCTTTCGCCTCGATCCCCACTTCTCTGTACCCGATTTGGATCGGCCAGGAATCGTTCGAGAGCTCTCGACTTGCTTGTTCTGGGCTGTGTCAATCGGCTCGGCGTCGGTCCTGTGGGCTGCGCTAGCAGCGTGTATGTCTGATTTATTGCGCTGTCCACATATTCCCGCCCCGTAGTTCCGGGCCCAGGCTCGTCGCTAGCCGTCTTTCGCGATCTGCTCTCTGCTAACTCCGAAGAGCTCCCCCTAGGCATTCTTGGAAGCGGCCCCTCTACACCCGCCCCTCCTCCAGGACCTTTCTTCCTCTCGTACCATGGTCGCAGGAGAGCAGCATCCACCCAACGTTTCATTCCTCCACAGTCGATTAAGTAGTTGCCCGCTTGCTGGTCGATAATGGTGTATGGACCTTTCCAGCGTTCTCTGAACTTGCTTGCGCCCGGCCCGTTATGATCCGGCCGATCGTTGTTCCGTAACTTGACTTGTTTTCCAATCCTGAATGGCCTCCACTTGTAAGCCTCATGCCTGGCGTCGTAATTTCGCTTATTCCGCGCTTGTCGGGCTTTGGTTTCGCTTCTAGCTTTTCCTTGCAGTCGCTCTTGATGCCCAGCTGGATGGTCCCGCTCTCCCTGGTTCGGTAGGCAAGTATCGAGCGCAATCCGTGGTTCTCTGCCGAACAGTAATTCGAATGGCGCGACCATGGTAGTTGATTGCATGCTGGTCCGATACGCGATCAGAACCTGAGGCAAAGCATCTTCCCATGCCAACTTCGTGCAGTTTATCCACGTCTTCAATGTCCGGTTGAACCGCTCGGTCATCCCGTTGGTTTGTGGGTGGAACGGTGAGGTTCGCCGTCTCTGGATGCCCCACTTGTCCAACACTGACTTAAACGCTCTTGACTCGAAGCAGGGCCCTTGGTCCGTGATGATACACTGTGGGATCCCATACTTTGCAGGCACATTGAATTCGAATACTTGCGACACTGTCTCGCCTGTTTGGTCCTTGATTGGTATGGCATCCACCCATCGAGTGAAGTGGTCAATCATCACTAGAATGTATCTGTTTCCTTTTCGACTCACTGGTAAGGGCCCAAAGACGTCCAGTCCCCAACACTGAAGTGGCTCACCAACCTCCATCGATCGCATCGGCGGTCTCGGTGGCTCCATCTCCCGACTCGTTTGGCAGTTTGGGCACCCCTAATGTATGCCGCGACATCCTTCCTCATGGTTGGCCAAAACACTCGCCTCCGCAGCAATTCAAAGACCCGCTCGAATCCCACATGGGAGCCATCATGAGTTATACGCATCACACGTTCTCGCTGATTTGGTGGAACAAAAGGCACTTTCCGTCCGTCTATCGCCACCACCACGTTATCGTTTTCGACCTTCAACCTGTCCCAGATCTTGAGGAGTTCCTCCACCTCTTCCGATGTGGCCTCCGGTTTGGTGCCAGCCTGTAAATGAGAGCACAACACATTCACGAATTCATCTGTCCTTTGATCTCCCAGCAGGTTCCTCTCCCCCATCGCGAACGCACACACCGGTATGGCATTGTCTGGCATGATGTCGTCCAAACACGGGCGTGGCAACATATCTGGCAATACATTCTGCGTTCCATCCACGTGCTCAATGGTGAAGTTGAATTCCTGCAATCGGTAGGCCCATCGCGCAAGCCGTCCCCGCGGGTCTTTCGCCGTCATCAACCACGAGAGCGGTTTGTGGCCAGTGACGACCCGGAATTCATTCGCCAGTAAGTAATTTCTCCACTTCTCTAACGCCCACACGATGGCCAAGCATTATTTCTCCGTTGTTGAATACTTCTGTTCCGCCCCCGTCAGCACTCTGCTCGCGTACTTCACCACCCCAGCCGGCTGAGACAAAACCGTACCGATGGCCACATTGCTTGCGTCGACAGCCACAGTGAACCTCTCACCAGTATTGGGTAGCCGTAGACATGCCGGGGCTTCTGCTATGCCTGCCTTTAGATGGTCAAAGGCCTGATCCGCTTCAGCTGTCGACACGAACGGCACGTCCTTGCGAAGCAGCTTTAACAACGGGCTGACCTTCTCTGCGAACTGGGGCACAAACTTTGAATCATATGCCACCACTCCCAAGAACGAACGGAGCTGACGCTTGGATTTTGGTTTTGCGAAGTACTTGATCGTCTCGCGTTTCTCCGGAAGTGGATGGACTTGACCATTGCCCACGATGTGACCCAAGCATACAATTGACTTTTGGCCAATCTGCGACTTTTTACGACTGAGTTTCAGACCAGCTTCGTCTAGCCTCTGCAGTACTGCTCCAAGTCTGGTCACATGTTCCTGTTCCGTCTCAGAGAAGACGATGATGTCATCACCATACACAACCACGCCGTGCAGGTTCGCGAGGACCATCAGCAACAAACGCCTGAATGTAGCCGGGGCGTTGCACAATCCAAACGGCATTCTCAAACACTCATACTGCTGGCCATTGACACTGAAAGCCGTCTTGTGGCGATCTTCTTCTGCGATCGGCAGTTGCCAATATCCCGAGCGGAGATCAATCAGAGATATCTGCTTCGCACTGTGAAGGCTTGAGAAAATTTCTTCCATCTGAGGCATCGGGAATGCATCCTTCACCGTCACCCTGTTTAGTTCTCTGAAATCGATGCAAAATCGATAGGTTCCGTCGGCCTTCTTCGTCAATAGCACGGGTGATGAATACGGGCTGTGCGTTCGCCTGATGATTCCTTTCGATTCCATCTCGGTCACCTGCTTCTGTATCTCCACCAGGGTGTTCTGTGGAATTCGTCTGAAGATTGGCTTACATTGTCCTCCTGGGATCAATGGTATTCGATGTTCAACCCAATTGCAAAATCCGTAATCATCTTCCGCGTCTGTGAATAAGTGGGCATACCTGCTCAGTACGTTGCGTATTGCACGGTTCGGACAATCAGGCACGGCTTTGAGGGCACCAACCCGGTCGGTTCTCCCCTTGTTTATCTCGATCGTCTCGTTAGCCACGATCACCACATCGTTTTTCAGGTCAGTTGTGCCACCGAGCCGTTTCAGGATGTCGGTTCCGATGATGGTTTCGGTCGTCTCCTCCACGATGAACATGTCATGGCTGATGAGCGTTTCTCCTATTCTGATTCGTAACCGCTGCGTGCCAGTCACCTTCAAAGAATGCCCGCCGACCGTCTGCATCGTGATTGAAGATGGGTTTACTGGAACCCCATTGAAACTCTTCATAATTGACACTGCCGCTCCTGTGTCTACTATGGCTCGGACAGACACACCTTCTATAGTTACCTGGAGGACTGGTACTCGCCACCGACTCGACATGGATAGAGAGAAACAATGGGGCACATTGACGTTGGTGCAGAATCTCGCCACATGACCACGCTGGCTGCATCGGAAACAGCGGCGACCGTTCCGGATTACCCGTACATTGCGTTGTGAAGCGGTGCTTGAAGACTCTATCAACAACAGTTGCTCCACCATTTCGGATAGGCGCTTTACTTTCTGTTCCAACTCAGCATGCTGGATGCTTCTCACTATCACTCGTTCCGACAAATTCTGGGCGACCGTCACCAGATCCACCGCTTTGCTGTCTCCCACCATCGACGCCAATTTCACCTGATCACGGAGTGGATCGGGCAGACTTCGGATAAACTGCTGTTTCAGTAGGCGCTCTCTTGCTTTGCCCTCTAACTCGGGGATCCCAATCGTTAGATGTCTGTCCAGCTGCTGGAAAAACACCATCAAATCCCCCTGTTCGTCCCACCTGGCTGCGTGAAATCGTTGCAGTGCTCGTTCTCTCTCCAGATCCTTCCCAAATTCTGCACACAAGGCAGCCCTCATCTCAGCGAACGAACAGCCGTGTTTGGCCTTTCGAGTGAGCAGATACACCGCCTTGGCTCGTCCACTCAACCGTGTGCCCAAAGCAATTAGCAAATTTGCATCCCCCTCACACCCGTGCAAGCCGCAATTCCGTCGAACTCATCGAGCCACGCCTCCACGTCACCGGCCGCAAATTGCTCCAACCGGGTCAACTCCATGGCGATTGGTCACGGCACCGATGTAGCGAGAACGACAAGACAGGGGGGTAGACGTTTATTGCACACCGAAAATGGGCACATGTGGGTCTCGCGCGCGCCATCGAATATCGACTAGATTTCCGTCTCACAACGCAACACAGGTACGGATGTTAGAGACGAGCCAGTCCTTTCGCCTCGGGAGCTCTGACTTGGAAGATCCGCCTTCCTGCTTTCGCCTCGATCCCCACTTCTCTGTACCCGATTTGGATTGGCCAGGAATCGTTCGAGAGCTCTCGACTTGCTTGTTCTGGGCTGTGTCAATCGGCTCGGCGTCGGTCCTGTGGGCTGCGCTAGCAGCGTGTATGTCTGATTTATTGCGCTGTCCACATATTCCCGCCCCGTAGTTCCGGGCCCAGGCTCGTCGCTAGCCGTCTTTCGCGATCCGCTCTCAGCTAACTCCGAAGAGCTCCCCCTAGGCATTCTTGGAAGCGGCCCCTCTACACTATGGAGGCCGCAGGGACACGAAAATTTGGAGTCGGACCCAACAACTATGTAAGCATGTACATACAACATTAAGACATAATCCGAGTGGGCAAAAATGGTTGGCACTGGGCACACACTTAGGTTGCTCTCTTCACTGGAGCTGGACATATTACGCACCCAACTGTAGATTGAACCTTGGTGGTGTATCCATTTGGTTTTGTTTGGGGCACGCACATAGAGTAAAATTCTTTTCTCTATTCAGTATAAAAAGTATATGGATGGGCCAGGAAAAGAAAAGTGGTCCGAAAAGAAGCATTCGATGAAAAATCGAGGAAAGAGAAGGGCTCTTTGGTTGTTGTTGGGTAAAGTATTATAACCGTAGAACAATAGAATAAATAAAGTATAAATACTCTGAGATCACAGTGCTTTCATTTCATTTGGCCGAGCTTTCGCAAACATCTGAATGTAGGTTGAACCATGATGGCAAGTTCGTGTCATGTTTTCTTAGTTTTACTGTACAGGACCATACCAAATTTTTAATGCATATGGTATGCATTAAATCGAACCAGCTTCAAATGAAGCAATCGTCCTACACTCTGCAATGTGAGCTATGGCAATTTTACGCCAACATAGCCTCTGTACGCCATAAGTTTTTCTCACGGTTGGTATCTCCCAGTTCGTACACTCTGTGAGACTTTGCCAGTCGATATTCAAGCAAATAAAACTTTTCCAAACATTTCCTACATCATGTAGCACCAGTGATAGGAGTGACATGCTACGTCATAAGACCATTTCCGCGGCCAAAAACAAGAGTAGAGACGTGAAGATTCACAATGCGATCTACATGGCAACGCTGCATCACCATCTGTAACAACCTACGCACAACAGAAACAATTACGCTCATTCATCAAGTTGTCCTGGAGGTGCACATCAGCATTTAACGAAAAGCGATATCGCTATGTCTAACAAACCAGTTTGACTGCGACTAATGAAAAAAACATTATCCTTTTATTTTGCAAGTGTTCACAATTAACCGGACGCTGGTGCTACAACATGTTCCAATCCATCCCACTTGTGAAAGTACGTACTTGCTATCTTTATAGGAAACCAGTCTATATATTCGCTTCTTTTTCTTCGTGGTTTGGTACGCGTATCAATGGAATATGCGATCTTCCAGCCATGAAGAAACGGGAACTATCTACCTTTACAATGCACTTAGTAACATCTGTTACGCTGACAGCTGTCAATCAAACATTCGGACTTCAGTAACCTACTGTAGGGATGAGGACGCCAAGCATTACGCGGAAAGCAAAAGGGCCACGAAAACGGAATGTACGGTAAACAGGAAAAGTCGCAATGTGCGTGACTACTAAGAGAAACGCGAACCCCGAGGAGCGAGCTGAGAACGAGTCACGGGGGAAATGCGGTAGGCGATATGACCCAAGCCGAACAGAGAAAGTATTGGACACAAGTTCAATAAATCATATAACTACGCATTTGGTGGTGCCTCTAGGGTTAACCCAAAATGGTATGCAACTATGATGAATCGAATCTGTGTCTTCGCAAAAATCTAAAATCTCCAGAATTCAAAATGCGAAAGCGAAGATAGTGGGTCAAGTATGCAATAAATATTTTCCAATTAGAAGTAAGCAGGTGAAAAGGTGTGGTGACTAGGTACACACCATGTGTGTTGCGTTGTGGGACGGAAACATCACCTAAATATCTAGGTGTGCAGTTTACTAACTCTCGTCGCGAACGATAAATATCGTCTGGTGTAAGCAATTTGTCCTTACTGAACTATGACTGTACTCAACGAATCCTTCCCAAACACTGGATAGCAAATTAGCAGTGAGCCCTGTCCACTGATAAATAGTTCACAAAATTTGTGAATTATTGCTTCACACTGATTAACCAAAGCAACTATTTGGATGCTCACCACCTTCCGCTATTTCGCCCATAATTTTTACCCCAACTCCGCCTGCATACACTCATTCAAGCAGGCATGATTGCCTAATTCCAGCGGTCTATACATTACGTACGTGCGCGTTGCTGATTACCATCTACCGTCTTTTTTCATGTTTTGTGTTTTCCTTGTTGAAACACGCGCACAGTCTCATTGACTATGCATCCAACACGATGACAGCTGACATTGTCTGGGCGCTCGATGTAAAGAATTCCTAACAACTTCACAATTGCTCCTGTCCGTAGTCTACGAAGGATGTTACCTGCAACTCTGTTACCATTCATCACTCCTGCCATCATTGGCCAGGAAGCGCTTGCAATACACAGTGGTTCATCTTTGACACAGCGGTGCCCCAACTTCACTAGGGCTCGACTGACAGCCCGCCATTCTTTGGCCGCGACGTGTGCACGCAGCGAAGAGACGTACGTCTTCGACTTTACGGCTGACCCAGACGCCGAAACAACATGGAACAAGTATCCTGACGTCTGCTTCTCCGTCATGCTAATGTATGATTATGGTCTAGGCAAGGTATCTGCCAGGTTGCGCGCAACAACTATCGCGCAGTAGCAGTGAGTTCGTGACTCAACCAGCGACACTGAAATCGACTTTAGCACCAGTGCCAGAGGAATAACGGTATATACTCCAGTTCTAAGTATGGTACGAAGAAACATTGGCAACAACTTAACGGGAGTTGTGGTTGTCTAATGACGGACACTGCTGCGTCTAGGGTCAGTGGCGTATAAGTACCAAGAATGCCAGCCATTTACTGGCCGACGGTGGATTATACCGGCACCGTTACGGAAGTAGAACACTCGGGAAAGCCAATTGTATGTGCACCAAACATTTATACAGAAGCTGCGTGCACCATGAAGTCTATAAGAGAGTCTGCAGATTGGTGTTCATGGCTGCTGCATTTGGTCGATGATGTTTGCCACAATGAATAACTCCGCACCTAGGGTTTCTACCAACTGATATCGCATCCAGCGTCGGAAATATTGGAACTTGTGGGATCTTGCTAGCACATTTGAATAATGTTCATAATACCCTACAACCGCTACGATTTGCAAACGTTGTCGTACGGCCGCACTCCAGCTGCGCCTTCACCTTATCTGAAAATGCCATTTCAATACTTAACACATCTGGTTGTGCTTACGCTTATTCGAAGCAGTCCAACGAGCGCTACTCAGTGTCCACTAACTGTTGCATCTAAGTTGTATATGTATATGTTGCTCAACTTCCCAATATTCACACAATCATTGCCAAGGCCCATGTGTGCAACCGCTTGACTTTCCGGAGGTGTACCCAAACTTTTGCACTTATACGAACAGACATTCTCAAGACTCCTCGTGCAGAGCGTTATCACATCTACCTGACATTCTCGCAGCTGCAACTACGTTTGCAATCTATAGCTTCGTGCCTATTTCTACGTCTGTTCCAGCCGTCAAATCCAACCTTAACTTCGAGGCACCGATTTACCGGCTGATCGATTCTGAAGCAGCTGCAACGATCGTTACACCCTTGTGCTGGCACGACTATGTTTGACACATTCAAGCATCCAGCCGTTGGTCACTTCACCACGCGATGGTATTTGTGTGTAGCGGTGTCTAGTCACGTCGCTACCTGACCCAAACAATATTCAATCAGCATGCTTGAGAGGCATTGCCACAGTAATTGAGGTGGTTTGGAAATGGACTGCTAGAACAAACACTGCGGCAAACGGCACTTTCGGTTAAGTAACTGAACTGGCAATCCACCTGGCACACGCTGTCACTTCGCAAAAAGCAAAAACCTAAGGCATTGCAATTTGAAGCTAATCTGGGAAGCTATTTTAGAAAGGTACGAACAGGAATAGAGTGCTTGACTTGCTATACAATATTCCATCTAAATTCTCCGTCCCTAGTTGTAGAGAAGTGAAGAAATGAGATAGCACGACCGATGCCGTTTGGTTCTGTACAAGGTGCTTGACTATTAAATCGTCAGATGTGCTAATGCTGTTGCACAAATGCTACAGATTGGCAAAGCTCGTAGTGCAAGCAACTGCCCTAGAATGTGTCTTAATGAACCAAGAAGAAGCAGTCTCGAGCTAGATGTACAACATTGAGCTCCAGTTCGGCACAGAGCAGTCAAGCCCGGTGTGAGAGTAATGCTCAAGTTTTAGGCAACCCCAGCACGCTGACTTCTGCCTCAAAATGGGGACAGCTTCCAATGATCCGCTTGGAAGGCATAGTGCGGTAAAGTCTCGCAGTACCTTCAATAACAACATACGTGTTCATTTTCCTCATATATGTGACAAAGGCGCCGTTCAACATGTCTACGATTACTGCCAGAGTAGAAGTAGTTGGCGCCACCAATACAACAAATGGACCTAAATGTCACTTGTTGCGTGACCAAGGAAGGCAAGTACAACCTCCTCGAACAAGGGGAAGACCAAAGACAATCTAATTCGCTTACATTTATATGCTATAGTGCGCATGAATTCAGGGCAAAACGCCATCAAAGGCAAGCTGCTAGACGAACCGCAACATTGGAAGGCCATGTGTCACTTGAGTAGAGTCCAAACAAAGGTGTCCAGTATGATGCGCTTCATATGACATCTAAGCTGGCACACCATCGTGAACTACAATTACTCTAACTAACACCTTATTCAGAAGGCGATGCAGAAGCAGTCCACTTCGCAGTCATATGCCTCTGAAATGTTTCCCGCACGGTCTGTTTTTTCCGAGGTTCCCTGGAGAGAACTCCAGAAAAATAAGCAAACTCGAACGAAGACTGCAAAAATAACATCGACATAAATTCGCTTTTTATCCACGGGGTCCCCTAGTTTCAAGCGAATTAGAGGCTCAAGCACATGAGTATGCTGAATGGCGCTTTCTCCATTAAGTACTCGCACTTGAAAAGTTGATAGTTAATTCAGTCTTAAAGTTACGAAGTTAGCCCAACTATAAATGGAGCGGTACTCATTGCAAGCCATACCCATGGCGAAAAAGATGATCGAAACGTGGCTCAGAATGAGCAATATGCTGGCAGCTGAAATACTATAACATCAAAAAGACACGCAGCCGCGAATCGATGACATAACGTTGAAAATGCAGGTCTCTTGCACACCTCCGTCAGCATGCCGCTGAGAAGCGGGATGCAGTCAAAAACACCGTCAGCGGAAGGGTGTCTAGGTTTGTAGCCAAATACTAACGCTGAGAACTTTATATATCAACACAGATTGACCTCGGGGCCAGCGATTGCGAGTGAACAAAATCGATCGACACCCAACCATTGCAAGTTCGGCACATACCCACACACGCATCCATAAATAAACTGCTGACGTCTAAGGCCCTTAACGGTTTGCATACCAACATTCAAGTACTTCTCATGAACCGAGCTTCGTACTCGTTAAGCATCCACTTATTGCGACATAGTCAGGAAAACCCTAATATAGATGAACACCGATATATCAGATGCTGAGAGAGCCCTACCACCTATGATTCTCCTACCAAGCGCTCGACCCGGCAGAGGAAGAGAAGTGCTCTTTCACTGCCGATCTAACATGCATTTTCATATCATGGGCGATTCAGATAAGCAAGTTGTCGATTCTCTGGTGCAGCCTGGACCTGAAATGTAGTGATGGGTGTCTATTTGCTATAATTTACCACGCTCCACGTTCCACTCTGGAAAGGAACCACCGCGTGATATTTGCTATGAGGCGAATCCAGAGACGGTCAAACAGCCACCTTCTTTTGATAGGGGATTTCAACCAGCACACAATTGAAGTCCCAGCTTCCGCCAGTGAGCAAATCAAAGCGGTCTTTCACGAAGTAAGCGCCCACATACAGCTCTACATTTACGTCACCGCTACATGAGATTCAGAACTGGTGATGAACCATCTATCTTAGACCATTTGCTTACCAAAGTGGAGCAGAAGGTTTAAGCTGTAAATTTGAACGCACCGATTGGCCATAGAGGTCAAGCAACACCGCTCTTCCGCTAAATCTACTACGCAGGCTACATCTGGACGAAAACAGGGAGCTGACAGCTTTGAAGGGCTTTAAAATCCAGCTCACTTGGCTAGAAGCAAATGCGCTGGAATCCATATATTCGCTAGAAGTAAACGAAGTTCTTTCTTAGAAGCCAGAATCAAAAACGTTTGACCTTCATTATTTCGCCCAGGATCGGTTATTAAGCCCGTCCGGGTTTAGCGGCGTGGGGTGCGTATATGGTTCTGAGAAATCATTGTGTAAAAGTGGTATGTGAAGATAAACTCAAACACAAGCAGAAATTTGCGCTGGGGCTCAGTACTAACCCTGATATGTTCTACGGACACCACCTCATGATCTGCAGAGTGCATTGCGAAAGCCCAGTACTTGGCGCGGTAGATAGTCCGGCGCCAACTACATAAACGACAGCTTAGCCGATTCGCCAACACATAAGTTTCATTGTCTAGAGTAATCCATCACCTTACCTACAACCTACTGCGGCAAATGACATAGAAACACCATTGTGTTTATGTGTTCACAGCCCTTCGGACGACATTACAACGAAGAGGTTGAAGACAGCCTCCGTGAACATCAGCGAACCGCTAAATCGGTTCTTGCAAGGAGGCCTTGATGTAGGGCATAGTGCTACAATGTGGTAATAGGGATATGTACCTCTACTCACAGAGGTGGCAGTCGTTCGGAGCACGCCAACTACCGTACAATAAACCTCATCCTGGCGTCAAACAAATTTATGGAAGTGATTATCACAGTGGCGCTCCTGTGCTACCTTGAGAGCAACATCAGTATGTCACAGCAGCACGGATTAAGCTGCAATATGTCCTGAACTACAAACTTACTGCTAGCCAGATCAAGCTAGACGGGAGCCGTAATGCCATGTTATGAATCGAATTCGTTTACGTCGACTTCTCTAAAGTTTACGACCTCCTAGACCACCGCATTAATCTACACAAGCTTGGAAGCCATAGAACCGGTGAGTCTGCGATGGGATGGACAAGTAACTTCTGCATTCAATAGCAAAATTCTCATTGTATGATTAAAATTCGATTCAAGCGGGCATATGTTTCCAATAATTCCTCTTCAAGCTTGTACAAGTATAGGTGGAAAAAGGCAAGACGTTTAACACAACGTCAAAGTTGGTAAGACAAATTCGCTTCACAGTCACTGATCAACCACAATCACTATCAGATAGATCACAATTGCGGCGTCCATTCCATTTTGTGAGCCGAATGTCGCATCTAGGGTAAGCCATGGCAGTTTTGACGTCTGAACAAGCCGTTTCTGAACACACAACTCCGGCTCCTACAACCGAATCGCGATGGCCACCGCAGATCCAAGCAAACGCCTACAAATGTGGGAGTCCTCAGCTTTAGGTCTAATCTTATTGAAATCCAATGTGGTATGCCTCTAAGACCGGTACTGTGACCCTGTTTATTCTTAATGTAGTGTTGCTAAAGGCAAGAATCGCGTGCAGAACGGACAAGCACGAGATACTAAGCAAGATGAAAACCAAGGAGAGCACCAGAGACGAAAGTGCACAATCAACTCTAGGCCTATGCAGCGAATGGGAAATGATCCAGAAGTAAAAATCTGATATCAGTCCCAGAACGGAAACAGCAGGGGAAGCCAGTGTTGAAGAGCCCAATTTCCAAAGATACGTCTTTGGCCACTCCTTCAGGAGTGGCCGGGCAGAGTGACGCCACCCCGATTAAGCAAGTCGAGAGAATTTGAACAAACCCATCCCTCTCAGGACATGACAAGCGGGAACGAAGATACCAAATGAAATCGATCAAAAAGGACCGCACGGACCGACTAACATCGGACAGGAATGTGATGCAGAGCGAAAGGATAATATGTGGTGTGCGGTTGGTTGGAATTTGCCTCTTTACATGCGCGCATGCGTGATAGCATATGAACCCGTTGTACGTTGGAAACAAAGACTGCGTCCAAACGGCCTCGCTCTCACTACACTAGCGATTATCAACGCTTTTGTACTGTGCTCCAAATTTACAGCTTACTATTTGCAGACGCTGTCAAGATGTGGCATGACATCAAGACATTGGACGGCCGCGAAGCACACAAACGAAAACCTGCTCCAGTTCATTCTGGCGAACTCCAAGGTTATAAGCATACGTCATCCGGTACTTATGAATTTCGACCGCTTCCAAGGAAACAATAAATAAGCATGCAAGATGACCTCGGCTGCTTGAAACAACATGAAAAAGCATCGGAAAGAGCCAGTCAAGAACTTGCACTCATGTCAAGTGCGGTATGGAAGTTCGTGCTATCTATCTGAGCGTTTCCTATGTGAGGCCGCAAGTAGATAACACGACTCAAGCCTGGCTTCCTTAGCACAAACACCATAACGGCACGTTTGAAATGCCATAATGAAGCGCTACGAAATTCGTTAGGTTAATGCTTCAAGTACTTCAACCACACAGGCCATAATCCTGTGCTTTTACAGCGGTGGATATTGGCACCTGCGAAGAGGTTTTGTCATTGCGTACCAAATACTGACTAATCTCAACCATGCCTGTCGCGATCTGTGCTATATCACTGCAACGTGTGGTCGCACTGATTTGATGCTCTTACCTTTATTGCACCAGTCTTCACCAATGAGCTCACACTCATTTGACTCAGCTTCCTCTGCACTACATGGTGCACACTTGTCTTCCAGATTATTCTTATCGCCTCACTGCCTGATTCACTTCTTCGTTTGGTGCAAGGGTTTGTAAGGGGCATAAAAGCTATCGCTTGACATGTCCCGTATGACGGTTAGGGTGGACATTACAAAAATAAGCAAACAGTGTCAGCAGAAGAAAGTGTGAGATACATGACTCACTAAGGGGGCCGAAGTAACACACGTGCGAGTATTCCTGCCTGGAGATTACGTGGGTTATGATACTGTTCACTTTTTGTTGGGCACTAATGCTGTCATCGGATATTCATAGGCTACATAGTGTGAATTTGTCATGATATCGTCAAGGTAGTTTTGAAATGGGATAAGAGGGGGGGGCATTAATTACATGTGCCGCGAGGGCATTCCAAGGTTTCGAAACTAAAAGGGCGATAAACTTTCGTCCATAGTTCAGTCTGCTGTAGGGTGTGACCCGTTTTAACTGCTGATCCCTTAGAAATGTGTTTTGACTGACTTTTAAAAGATAATAGTATATGTGTTTGGGCTTGTTAGTACCTTACACACCATGATGAAACCTACCCTTTGAGGTAGATAAAGTCTGCTGTAGATTTTTAGCGTTTTCAGCCTGAGTTGCTGACGTCAAGTGGGGTAAAGACGTGCTTCTGCCAGGGCTGCCACACTTGGATACCGTATTCCGCGTGCGGCCTCAAGTACGCGCCATTTTCAGAAAGACTAAAGCGTTAAATTTCCGAATACGCTACGACAATGCTCGAAGTGCAGGTTTGCTTTTTTAAGGTTTTTTAGTCTGCTTCAAGCAGCCAAGGTTATCCTACACCAGTACGCCGAGAGTGCAACTATGCGAAAACGCCTGTCAAACTTGTGCTCTGAGCCGCTCGTTGTGGGTATTCTGATAGCGTAAGCTCAGAATTTTGCACTTGCTGGTGTTAAACTGTTCCCGATGGACCATGTGTACGTCTTATCCAAGGCATCATTTAAAGCCGTATGATTCCCCACTGCAATGATAGCCCGCCATGTATTTAAATCATCGGAAAATAACAAAGTGTTTGAAGATAGAAGGCTTGCGTGATCATTTCTGAAGACCAGGAACAGGCGAGGTCTGAGGACCGAGCCCGGAAGTACACTGCACTGAACTTCGATTACTTCAGATAAAGCGCTACGCACCCCCACATTTAGAAGACGTTCGATGAGAAAGTTGCCTATGCATCCTAGAACGGGATCGCCCAATCCATACTTCTGCAGTTTGTGCCGTGGAATGCGATGATCCAGACTGTCCGGTACTTTTAATAAATCCAGGTAGACTGCATCTACTCCTATACCAACGTCCACAGATTCCTTCCAGCATGCACGGGCGACCAAAAGGTTAATAGTAAGGGACCGATGTTGGCGAAACCAGTGCTGCTTCATAACGGGAATGGTGTTACTCTTCAAGAATCATTCAGCTACAATGGACTAAGTGCTCTAGGAAAAAACCGGAAATGATGTTTTCGGGTGAACATTTTCTGGTTCTGCTCGGCTACTGCTAGCAGATTGGAGTCAGCATCCCGTGTTTCCACATCACGAAGAAGTGCATCTCTTTAGCACATCGCTGAAAGTTTATTGCTAATAGATCGGCTAAACTCTTGGCAGCAACTTTTAACGTCTTTGGGCGGATGCTGTTTGCATCCGGGGACCCGTACTCGCGCAAGGACATCAGCTGTTTGAGTACAGCTGTGGTAGTAAAAGATATGTGGTTAGGGCCTGATAGCGGTATGATCTGTGTAGGCAGGATGTAAGAAGGTTGCACACTTGGGAGGAAAGGGCAACTTGTTTTCCAAGGAAGCTGGCCACCTCTTGAGCCATCTGTGCTAATCCGCATGCTGTGTGCAGATCAAGAATTTTGCGCTTAACCCCACGACGTTTGTTTATATGTTTGAATAGCAGCTTAGGGTTAAGGGAAAAGTTTTATCACAAGGTCATGTTGGTTCATTGCTTTATCCTCCCGGACGAATTTGGCAAATTAATTCCTCTGTGTTGCTTTGTGATCCCACGGGTCCGCGCCCGCAGAAATTATATGGGTGAGCCATGCCGTGTCCTTCAATGCCATACATTTCCGAGTTCGGCTCCTTAGGAAAGATTTAATCCTTTTGGGTCAGTGAAGCTAGGTTTCAGATGTGCTTACCACTAACCTGTTTAACCCGTTGAGAACTAAGCCGTTAGCCAACTTCAGAGACCATTCGGTTAGGATAGAACAACTCGCTGCCTCAAAGAGGCTGGACAGCTCATCAAAACGGCTTACAATATGAGATTCCCCGGTGCATTCTTTAGGCTGCTCTGCGCAGCACATTTGTTGAAACATTAGTGTTGCATGATCGCTGCGGCCACAATACCTTACATCATGTTACTACGCCAATCATCAGTTCCTTGTTGCTATACATGACGACCGGTTCGCTTCCTGGCTTGTAAGGAGTTGGAGAAGTGGCATGGTTTTACAGCGATGAACCAGCGATTTGTTCCTGCATTTCTACCTTGAATTTTTCCACTGCCATTGGCCGGTGTTTCTAGGCTGTGCAGTTTAAATTACCCTACTAGGAGAACATGACTGTAATATCGTGTCAGTAGGTTCATCATAGCGGAAACCAGGGAGGGATGCATTTCTGAATTGCTGACTGGTGGCCCTGCCTCATGTGCAGGCCCCACCATAAGATATTTACGTTTTTAATCCCAGGGTCTTCTACGCAACCGAGGAGTTGGTCGGAGCCGTCGTAAAATATTACACCGACACAATGGCTGGGTCCGTCAGTGCGCAAGACTAATATCCGGGAAAAAGTTAAAAACATAAAGGAAAAGGCTAGGGAACTTGCAACACACGAAATACGAAAGAAAAGAAAAAGGAAAGTATGTAATGGTGACTGAAAGCTGGGCTGAAGGGAATCGCCTACCCCAATGGTCGGTCAGGCGATCGATCAAGCGGACGAACGCGTTTTTAGACACCAAGCTAATTGTACGTTGGCTTCAGAGTTGACAGTACCGTGTTTTGGCGGCATATCTGGCTACGTTGGCAGTGTTTTAACACGTTTTTTTGTGGTCAATGTGGTTGGGATTTTGATTTTGCTTCGGCTGGGCTAGAATTCTCGCAATAGCGAGAAAAAGTAAAGATCTAACAAGTAACACACCAGGTAGTGCCATCTTGGTGATCGCGGATTCTGTTGCTGAAACTCACTTGTGCAACAACCCAGTTTTCTCGAATAATTGACACCCGTTTCTATCTATGCTTTTTAAGACGATAGAGTCAGACCAAGTTCGTGTTTCTTCAGTACCATCCATAGCAGATGCTTTTCATTCTGTAGTACGTTGCTGCTTGCCTAGCATCCAGTTGGATGTGAATTAAAACTCAGTCAAAGCGCTAAGTGTTGTGGTCTTGTTAACCCGTGCGCTTATATACCATTTCACGCCTATCAGTGCAGCCATATCTCATTCTAATCCGTCATCATTTGCTATTTTGGCCACGTTACTCGGCTGCCTGGTGTGCACAAACCATCAAAGTCAGAAAATTATCGATCACCAAACAGGCCATTATGTCCGGTAATGATATCACCCTGAGTAGAAGCAAGCCGGTAGATATGATTACAAATTCGTTCAAGGCGAAGGGTGTTTGAAGGTAGGGTGACTGTCACTATGTATTCGAACTGGAGTTAGCGTGCTTGCACTGTTCCAAATGGTATCATTCTAGGTGTGCTTTACCTTTCCAACATGGGGTGAGAGTTCGAAAAATCTCCACGACTACCCTGAGTATTGTACTGCGCGTGCAACCATCCCATTCGGCATGTGTATATTTATCCTAGTCTAGCATGGCGACCGCTTAGCGGCAGAAGTTTAGTAGCGAATGAACATTGAGCAATACATTGAAAGCAAGTATGCGCCAGGACAGCTAGTGGCTTCTTAACAAATTAGTGGTGCACAATTCGCTTCCACCTACCACTGTTGTTAAGGTCCTCATCGCGGTTATCTCCTCTATATATGGCAGCTATTCAGGCGAAAATGGACCGGGCTTCAGATAGTCATACAGTACGGCTGACAACATAGATCAGACAACGATGGGTATTTGTAACCGAGCAAGTTGCGACGGTCCTAACAAGCCATATCTTTAACAAGCGTGAAGCGGCCGAACAGCAGCCTTCTGCATCTGCAAATCAAGCGTATCCGGTCTAGTTCTATTCCCTCGGGACATCAGTCACATGTGCAGAGATTGCTGCATAAAGAACTCGGGATGTCACACATTCGGTTTCCTCCATTATAAACACCGCTAACGCGAGCATGGAGACAAACAGTAGACCACTATCACTTAGCAAAACTGCAACACCAACGCTCACACAATACTGTGCCTCAACAAGTAGGCAGCCGACAATAGCGCCAAAAATACGGTGTGCTCTAATGTTCCAGGATCTGCCGCCATCAGGTTGCTGTGTGTGCTTCAGACGACCAAAGTTAATGGAATTCCTTGTGCGTTCTCATAAACCTGCAAGTAAAACCGAAAATCATGTACAAAGTACGTGTCACCCGAAGTTTACGCACCACGGTGAACCCAAACTTATTAGGTTGACAATGAAATTGGACAGTAAACTAGAAAGCGTTTTACTCTCTGCACGCGTGCTACAACACGGATGCTTAGGTGACACGTTTATTCTAATGTATCTTGCTGTGTGTGACATTTAAGAATAAACTTCTCGGAAGGACCCAACAAGCAGGGTCACCCAGACACAAACTTCATCCATGGCGTGTCGGAACTTTCTTACTACATTAGTCCAAAGACCGAAAGTCACGGTTTGGAACAGTTGCGGTTCATTCGCGAAGCAATTTCCTGAAAGAACGTTGTCGTTCGATTGCTCAAAAGGCTACCATTGTCACCAAATTATGGATGTTGCGACCTAAGAATAGTAAAACTGGTAGTTCAGTGAGATCAGGCAGCAAAAGCAGTATTAACAAGGTAGCGCTGAAATCGGAAATGCCTCACAAAACCAGGTAGGCCTATCTGAAAAAGCTAGTCCACACAAGTGATTCACGATTTTCTAGTAGGTCCTGAAGAGGAATATGATGTACCATAGCCAGCTAAATTTTGCGGGCTATTTGTCAAGATCCGATTGAAACGAATAACGGTAGACAACACATCGATCGGCATTTTCTATCTCTTGACTCCTTTAGCCCCTGTGGGCTATTAGAGACCGAAACTAGTCTGCTTTTATACAAATACACAAGACTTCCTAACTAATCTGCTAGAAATGATAAATTGCCAAGTTTATAAGTCATGCTATATCAGCAGTGTACCTGTGACATAGTTACACGTTAGAATGACGAATGATGAAGTCTCGTTGCCGAATGGGTCAATCATTCGAAAAGACAGACGTAAATAAGTAGTAGGACTGATATTACGTTACCGAAGAAACCTACCGCGCAAGGCCGTACGAGATTCAGAATCTCCAATTCGTGATGCTGTCTGATGCTGCCTACAGGTAGGAGTCAGAGACAATTACCTCATAGCCTTAGTGTACCTCCCCCGAAACTAAGACAATTTAAGAACTGTTTCGTATTAGTGGCACAGACGAATGGGCGTTTGAGAATGGGCCTGATAACTTTTTACCGCATGTGGAATTCGCAATATAAAAGTACAGATAAAGATTGTCAGAAAAGCTTGTTGATACAACATGAATTACACTATTGTCTTAGGTTTGTCTTCTTGCTAGGTAAATTACCTCCATCTACTCTTTCCTCCTACCTTGTTACATAATTGTATATTACTCAAACTGATGACCCACCTACGGCCTAGGAAAATATTGACAGATCATACGTTGGATAAATGAAATCTGTGCCTGAGTTTCTCTATACCTACGCTGTTATATTCGTTTTATTCAGATTGATGACCCATCGGTAGCCCATTGGTATATGGAAACATCGATGAGTTAGATAGATGGGATTTATCTTTGGTTTATTTCCAAATACACTTCTTCTTACTGTGCTCTTACTTAGGTTGAATAGCATGAGCATATTGGTGGATTGGAAAAGTTAGTTTCTATCTTGCATTCATGTGGTGCTTCATTCCCCTTACAGAGCTAGGTGCAGGGCTTGAGTACGTTTAAAACATATACTTACCGAGAGTGTGAACGAGTAATGCCGTGAGGCCAACTCACCTAATGTATGTATATGATTCCATTTGCACTGTGTTGACGTAACTTAAACTTTATTTGCCTTGATCGATCGGATCCCAACGAACAGCCGGAGCTGCGCTGTCAGATTGTCTGGCTTGTTCGAAACATCGAAGTTGCGTGGGGACAAAGTGTGCTTGTTTGTCACTGCGACCTATGCGCTCACAAACTGGGGCGCCGCCTCGGTGAAATACGACTTCTATCGCCAAGTAAACGCGCTCCACTATCACAGAAAAAGTACAGATGTTTTGTTATTTGCTGGTGACTTGATCGCCTAAGTCAGAAAACTGTTCATTGCTGAGCTTCATCCGAGCGGTCAACACTGTGTAGTCTCACGTAATGGCAACGGTGAGCGGTTGCTACACCTGTGTGAAGATGATCGCCTGTTTCTTGCAAAGACTAATTTCAGACACAGCACCCGCCTGAGATTGACATGACCCCCACGAGCCTCGGACCCGCCATGGACGCAAATGGATCTTAATGCGATCAGTTACCTCTGAATAGGATGCGTACAAATCTGTCGCTCAATTTGGAGCACCAGAGTGGAGTCTGACAACACACTAGTTTGCGCCGATCTTCGGGTGCTTTTCAGTGGAGGTCCGGAACGTCACTGTGAGCGCTTGACACCCGCCAGTTGGCGAAGCCAGGTTTCCGTACGCGTATCAAATTTACGCTAACATCCGAGCTGAATAAGAGCCCACCGAGCTCCTTCGCAGGTCACTGGTTGCATATACGCCTAACATTACTATCAGCAGGCATGTCTTCGTGTGGCACATCAAATTGAACAGCTGGATATTTGGTCTCAATGCTGTCTCTGGGACTTCTGGATGCTCGCCGACGTAATCCGTCTGGAAGCGACTACCATGAGACTCATAAAGCTCTGAGGTGGAAATTGCATGCTAGTCTGAAGCGAGACCACGAATCTTGGTTGTGGCTTCGCGCCTTGGAAGTGGATTTGTCCCATACACGTCAGCAAGAAACCTGGTGTCAACGTGACAATATGCGTTTGGAGTGGACAGCCTATTGACGCCAGGTCAAAGCAATTGTAGTGTTGGGCCGAACAATTTGAGTAGCACTTTAATCCGTCGTTGTTGCGCGTCTCTCCATCGGCCAATGAGCTCCCTACTAACTGGATCTTCCCCTTGGACCCGCCCTCTGGCGCGGAAATCGAAGGTGAAATGAGAAGGTTGAAATTGCACAATGCCGCCGGTGCAGATGGACTTTATTCAGCTCCCTTCAAACTTGGGAAGACTGCTCTTTTGGACAATCTAGACAACCTATTAGCGAATCTCTTGGAACAAGAGACTGTCCCGACAGACTAAGCATCTCTGTACTAGTTCCAATTTTCACTTGAGGCTCCCGTTAGGAATGCGGGAGTCATAGAGGGATCTGTCTGATCTGCATTACCTCTAAGTTACTTGCGTCTGTTGTTCTCCACAGACTGACTGGCACAAGTGCAAGCCAGATCCGTGAAGAGCAAGCCGGGTTTTCTCATAGTCGGGGCTGCACCGAGCCAAGAATCATGTGCGGGAGAATTATTTTAATATTTTCCAAGCGTTATACGCCCGTACCTCGGGCTCTCGTCAACTTTTCACCGCCCTTCAACATCCTTAGCAGTGTGTGAAAACTTTTCCAGCTGTCACTTGGCCATCTACGAAGTCACGATAGCGGCATTCTCCGTGCACGACTTTGAAGATGTGGAGCTTCTCCCTGGTGAAGGACTTTCGAGTTGGAGTATGATGACGACATTGCGTTCATCAGTGACAGAGCCCGAACTTGCCAAGATCCACTAGATAAAATAGCTCTGGCAGTCATTCATTTCGGGCCATGCAATTCACCATCAAAAATGAAAGTCCTCCAAAACTGGCAAGGACCGACTGCTGCACTGACCCTTGGCGACAATCAGCTAGACGTTGTCGAGAAATTTAAGTAGCTGGGCAGTTATATCAGCGTCAGTGGAATGCATTGTAGGATCACGAACTGTGTAGCGAAAGCTTGATGCGCTTTTGCTAATCGCCATCAGTGGAGCGGAAGCACAACATCACTCTTTCTTTCGGAAGGGCAGAGTTTACAATGTAGACTTCGGTTCAACCCTCTTATACAGGTGTGAAACCTGGCCCATCATGTCGACTAGCATGAAGAGGCTAGTTACTTTCGATCATCAGTGCCTTCGCAGCTTAGATCATGTCTCGTGGGAGCACCGCATGAACAATGAGCATGTTCGGCTACCTGTATCTATTGTAGCATGAGTGAGTGAAACGCTCAGCGCCGTTTTGTCACGCACTAGGTTCTGGTGGCTGGGTCACGAGTTGCGCATGCCAGCCCAACAACTCCTGCTACGTGCGTTGTTTGCGCGCCGGGGATCTGGATGGATTGGAGGCCAAGCGTTGACTTGGTCAAAAGAACATAAGTCCCCGACTTCGAAACTGGCATTGGTTGGTGTTTCCCGACTGCCTGACTGGGGATCGAAAAATGATGAACCTGTTTGGTTGGATACGCTAGCTGACATGGAATAGAGTCGACTTCATTACGTTTATGTTGTAAGATTCTGTCCCATTAATAAAGATCAGAAATGTGGTATTATCATCACGTTGCCTTTTTTAGCTTTAAATCTACATTGCTTGTCTTAGCATTTTTTGTATCGCGGCACCTTAGCTTAAGTGTGTTCCACACCCTAGACTAAAATGCATTGATGATGTATTTGTTGCGCTTTTGCTAAAAGTATATTTTTGGTGGTATCGCACATTTGACTTTTATGCTTGTTAGCAAAAATAAGTGTTGTCCAGTGCCTGGAAATTATTGTTTATTCGATTCCGATGGAAACGCGTTCGTTTATTGGCATCAAGCGGTTTGTCACTTACAGAAAGCGAAGCAATTCGCGCAGCATCCGACCGTGTCCACCTCCAGGAAGTTCTGACTCGGATTAACGAAGGGGCAGAAAGGAACCAACACCCACTGAACTCTGCAAAGTGCCACCTGCTGACGGTGCGCAGCAGTTTCGTCAACACATATCTTTTGGGGCAACACTTCCTGCAACACGTGACTAGTGAACGCGAGTTAATTATAATCGTGCAAGGGAGTCTTGCAAATTCGTTCTAATGTTCGAAAGCAGCAAGTGTGGCGAACTTGAACTTGAGACTTTTGAATCGAGCTCTCGGCACCTTTGAGCGACGGCTAGTACCATTGCTGATTAACTTCTATATTCGTCTTCACGTTGAATATGCAATTCAGGCCTGGTGTCCATAGCTAAAACAAGACATCCGCCTATTGGAGTAACCCCAAAGAGCAGCCACAAAGGTAACGCGTGGGCTATCCGATCTAAGTTACGAACTGCGTCTTCGTGTACTCGGTGTGTTCTCATTAGAATAGCGAGGGCTTCGGGGAGGTCTTACTCTCACATACCGGATACTGACTGAAGCGAGCATCCATGTACATCACTGTACGAAGCCGAGGCAACCACCCGAAACTAAGAACGCAACACTCCAGTTTGAATGGTAGAAAGTATTTTTACTCACTTAGAATCTGTTCTCACTGGAATGCATTCCCAAGATATGTAGTGAAAGCGCCAAACATGGCGACATTCGAAAGACTCTTAGACTTTCAACTTGGTGATAAACGCTGAACAACGGTCTGATAAAGTGTACTTGTTTAACCACTGACACTTCACGTTCCACGTTGGAACATTTTGATTTCAATTTTCCTTTGCATATCTATCCTGTGGATCTTGTACAGTTATGTTTTTTTTATCCTATCATACACTATTGAACTATATTTGGAGATCTTCAAATACTCCACAGTCACCCATCATCACATTACGAAAACAAGTATCCTTTATGACTTAGCACATTTAAGAATCGTTTTCTATGCACAGTAAACAGTGCCGCAAAACCACTGCGAGGTAATTTGGAATAACGCCCTGATGCATATGCAGAACCAACTATGGCTTACAGTGCCCCGAACCCTTAGCGATGATTTATTCAATGAGTAAACAAAATCCGTGCAGCCGTCCAAATTGTTAAGGTTGATTCACAACGCGGTGTGGCGACAGTAACGCGCATCAACGCTGCTAGTGTAAGGAGAAGAAAAGTAATGATAAGCGGGAAGATAAGAGGACCTCGAAAATTGGAACGAGTGGAGTAAAGAACAGGTATCAGTGGCGAGGCCAAGTGGAATAACACTGACTTGAGATCGGGTTGCGAGGACCGACTATTAATGAGCCTAAACCGAAAGGAACAGGGAATGCATTCTTCGAAAGTGCAATATATCAGGGGAATAAGGCGGTATTAGAGCCTCAAGGACTGACCCTAAGCAAAGTGATGTAGCCACGACAACTGAATCCCAAGATGATGCACGTATCCTAGCCGACAAGATTGGGACAGACAGATGCGAAGATATAGAGTGAAACATGTGGGGCTTATTAATTGGCGAAGTCCGCGAAGGCGCATGCATGTGCTGAGGAGCGGAAAACGACACACTTGTACCCCTGTGTAAGTGGTTCGATTGACTGTTGTCACGTTAATAGTGAGTGTGCTTCATGGTCGCTTTGATCTTCTACACTGTCGCATTGCTGCAGTATGTGACCTATGAGTTCACTGTACCCATAGACGCACTGTAAATCTAATCGGTTTAAATCCACGGAACTTTGCAAACAGAACAACAACGATGTATTGCTCGTATTTCAAACTGCGTAAAACATACCAAGGTTGCTGAGTTATATAGTGCTGATTTTGTCATAATTCTCTAGAAAGAATGATTGGTAGTTCGTCGTGACCGTCAGTGAATCATGTAGGGCATCAGACGTTTCAGCGCATCAGGGGATTATTTATATACCTGCCCTTATGATTAGCTTAGCACTACCTACTTACACCACTGATAACTCATCGTGAAATGACTATGTGAACTACTTGTTTGAGAAATCACAAAGCAAATGTATCTGTATGTTCTAGCGACAATCTTAGCGGTTCAAAGAAGGACCTATCAGTTCATATCCCTCCAACCCTAACTAGAGAGGTGAAGTTAACGTCGAATGGCTGCACGAAACGATCTGTCCATGCTCACAGAGGTTTCAGTGGACATTGACAATGCTCAGTTGCTGGTTACAACGATGCGGAGTGACTCACGCAACTCGTAAAAACGCTTTGATATGCTCTTCACTTTCAATCCAAATCTCTAACTGTGATGGCAGTGTCTTATCAGAGTGAACTGATGGACTAAACAAGCAAGCTGGGTGGGCTATGGGAGACACGCAGAATGGATTCAATCACTGGACACGGGTTGGTAGAGGTAGGTGTGTGTTACTTACCGTTTGTTTAACTGAGTCAAAGGAGGAACCTCATTGGCTCCCAAAGGTTGTTGGGCATAGATGTTATCGAACAATGTATCTCGAATAGTTTGGCTTGGCTTTTGTTCGATAATTTTTGTCGAAAAAACTCTTGTCCCTGAGGTACCGAGTACTGAAACATCAATCGAACGTCAATTTAAGTTGCCTAATTTCATTCATCACACTTAGGGAATCAGTCTTACCATCAGCAGTGGGACGAAAAAAAGTGGTTATGAGGTATGCTCAGTTTCGTACCGTCTGGGAAAATGCATAGTGCTACCAACGCAATTTATTCTGCCTACCTGATTTAGCACTGCTAAATAATACTAGTCATTAGTATAAACCAACCTGCCCACTTTTTCTCCGTGTGTGTAAAATCTTTCCCACGGCAGGTGTAACTAAGAACCTCGTTCATTACCAAGATGAAAATAAAGTCGATCATGCGTTACCTTGTTCCATATAACAATATCTTAGAATGCGTATACTGTCTAGTGAGATAACGAACCAGTTTGCTTCACGCAAATTCGTGTCATGCAGAAGGTGTCCAATTCACTCGCAAGATCTACGAAGACCACCAGGAATGCTTTTGTTGTCGATTGAGTTACTGGGTGTATGCCTACAGTATTCCATCCATCCTCACAAATCAAAATTAAGAAGAGGTGAGGAGGTGGTGACTCGCAAACCTCTACTGCTTAACTTCTGCAGTACACACAAAACAACCAAACAGTAGAAACCAGTCTTTATACTCACGGATGTGCAGCAGTTGATGTTAGAAATAAAAGTAAAAGTGGTGCGAGATAGTTAAACGGCGAGGGCAACTCGGCAAAAAGATTCAGGCTTGTAACATGTACCAGAGTTTCAGGATATCAGCACTATTCACTCATTTATCCAGGAATGCGATTAGAATCCATCACCTTACAGATACCAGTGAAAACCTCGGTATTAGCAATCAAGTCACGACGAGAAAAGCTTATCCCAGTGATCAATAATTCAATGGGAGGTTCTCTTTTACTCTTCATTCCAAGTTGGACCGCGATTTACTTGGAAGTCAGCTTTGGTAACTTTGTTCACTGAGACCATATCTACAGCAGATGAATGTTGTTTCTGGTTCCCTGGCGTAGGGATGAAGTTTGCAGAGGCACTAGAAGTTCCCGCTTTCGAGCCGTAGTCACGGTATATACAATTGAGGAGTCTAAATAGGTACGAAAGCCGTCATAGAGTGCAGGATAACAAGCTGCCAACACCCAAGATTAATCCTGATATGTGTTTCCATCACAAAGCCCATGGTCCAAATGTGATGCACTTGTAAACAGGTTAAGTGGACATAGATGCTTTGTAACGAATGCAAATCGGTTCAACTACACAAATCCACTTAGCGATACATAAGATAGCTATAAAGCTTGAGTTTCTTCACAATGCCGCAAATATATAAGCTTAGAATCGTATGTGACCAATCATTCAAATAATCAAGCGGCTTCCACAGCGGATTACAGAGTGATCCATTTTACCTGTCACACTGTTGTTCGCATACTGTATTAGATCTTTAACTACCTAATAGCACTTCATCGGTTCCCACGCGAGATATTTTGTTTACCCTTAAAAAGTACCAAGTTAGAAGTCAACATCGGTTCATGGGTTTGTGATACAGACAAAGTCAGGGGTTTTTCGTATACGATGCACGCATGGGCACACTGGTCGGTTTTATTTTACCGGAAACTCAATTACATGTTGCAGATCTATCGAGTTCACTTCTAAGTCGCATGAGGTAGGTGTGTCTAATAAGTTTTATTTATTCACAGTGAAAGTCATGTCTGATTGGTTCGCTTTTGTTGTGATTACAACACATTCGAGGTAGGATTGCTTAGCAAATAGCTGGAGGGTCGTTCTAGTTTCACTGTTGACGACAGTGAATTTGCTTCACAAGAAAATTTGGCCTGTGGATAATAAAGCTGCATATGTTGGGTGCCAGTATGTTCTTTCGCAAATAGTTGGGTAGTGGTCTCAATTGTTTCCGTACTAACACATTTTACCAATCTGCTTTTACGGCACTCCACTTCTATTGGTGAACACGGTTGCATTTTGGCAGGTAGCACGGCCAAATGTTGTGTTATTTTCCCTTATCTGATTGTGATAACTGCGCTCTTCCACCACAAACTTGTAGATGATGTCAAGCGTAAAACTATCCAGAAATGAGGGTAACAATAACGTATCCATGGGGAAGGGTTTATACTAGGATATGTTAGCCGTCTGATCTAGCAAATGAGCATAAGATCTTGATTGCACAGCTGAAAAGAGGCCGCAGAATGGCTCGTTTCATGGGTCGTCCAAGCACCCTCGTAAAGCGAAGGTATAAGAAATAACGCATTCCTGTTTAATGGCTGAGGTCCTGGATATTTTCTAGATACGAAAGTTTAAATCATGGTACGAAGTCACATAAGCAATGAGTTGTTGCGGCAGATCGGACGGGAGAAAGCAAAGGTAATGTGTGCTGGTTATATAATACTACGATTTACAGATTAACTTGCTAGTGGATTCAGTTTTTACATTGGCTTTTCACCAGGGGTGGTAATTCAACTGAGATGAACATGGAGTGAGTAGTGGACTTCAGCTTAAAAGGTGGATTAAATCATTTTAAACTCTGTCAGGCCAGTATTTGATGTTTTTGTACATTAATGTAATTGATCACCAAAGAACCAGACGGTTCCAGTAGTTCATTTTGGGCTGGTAAAATGTCATTCAAGGCTGCAATGAGGAAGGCTATTATGCGGATTAAAAATTTCCCACCGACAGTAACTTTTGATTTAGTGCACTGCTTTCGCTACTTTCAATCCCATTTCCATCAATTACTAATTAGTTTTGGGTGTGGTTAACTGAGTTCAGACAGAAACACGTGGCGTGCGCCTGTTATGGTGTTCACTAAGATAAGTGATTTGTCTGTAGACTTCTCGTCACCAGATAATTGAACACCATTTCCCAATGGACACCGACAACAAATACACTTAGCAATTTGCCATCGCTGAATGGTAAGCTGTCAATTTTGTGGTGAGCAGTTTTTGTGGGTACAATGGTTTTCTTCTGATCTGCGTCTGGGTGATTTCTCTCAGAGAGGCATATCAACTGTGCGACAACTATAATGAGTCTGGTTCAGAAGCTGAAAGAATTTATGTTTGTGTTCACCTGATGCATCTGATGATGTACATCGTCAGATATCTTCCACTAGATAAGAAAAATGGGTGGAAATTCACTTTTGCTCAGCTTGTATTCACAGTTGTTAAATATAGTGATTGTCTGTCAGTAGCTTAATGCCGACGAGTACTCATATGATATTATCAAACAGTTGGTAGCGGTGATACTAACAACTCAAGCTGCTTGCAGCCCAAGAAAACAATTAGTGTTAGGCGGTGTTTTATTTTTTAACAGAAAAAGCGCGAAAGTTGGAACATTTCGATTACATATCCTGCATTGGGCTAAGCTCTCACTGAAATTGAATATTGTAAGCCTATTATAGCCAAGCTTTTTTAACAGTTCATCGCCGCGCATTTCAGATAATAAGTAATCCATCCTGGAGTCGGCTACCACGTTGTTCCTTCGTATAAATTTAGCTGCCGCAGCTAACCGTTGTGTCATTTTAAATATGGCCAATATCACCCGTTTCTCCACCGTAACAAATAGTTCCAATTTCGTGAGCTATGCTGGACATTTGGCTGACATGATGCTTTGATAAGTTGATCAGCACAGTTCATTAGTAGATGGTATCAAAATAATGTCCTGTCATCGGTCCATGAACGATTCAAATGCCTTGTGCATTCACACAAACAGGATCAGTTTCCTGTGTAAATAGCCAACTAATGCATGCGGAAAATGTATTTGAGCGATAATGCTTGGTCAGGTATTCCAACATCCATACCATTCTCTCGAGTAAGAATCGCGAGCAGTCCATCATCCACATGGCATGGCTAACAAAGCAGCTATATTCGTTCAGAGTTTGCGATAAATAATTATCGTCCAAATTTGCAAGCGTAACCCAAGTTGGTCGTGCCAACGTTTTCTAACCAGGCTGTTAGTGCATAGCACAGAAAGAGTTAGATTTACTTGCATATGAGAATCAAGTAATTCAAATGTGTTAGTGTAGCAAAATGCACACAACCCTGAAAATTTCGGGAACGAGGAAACAAGTACAATATTCGATGGTACATCTGCGTAACGACCAAAGAGTGCCCTACGAATCCAATGGCTGACAAGCGGTCTAGTATGTGAGCAAACAAAAATACTCCAACCTGTGGGTATTAAACAGAGGGATATTTTGTCGTATAGCGTGCACTTTTCTCACTATGTTTTAATATTGCGCAAAATCTTCCTCTTATACGCAGTCAACATTACATGAAGTTGTCGTACACCCATTACTCATTACGCTAAACGATGCGTTGCATTTTTGTCCTTTTCATGTTACTAGGTTTTGCGAATATTCTGTGTTGAATGAATAAACGTCCTGTTTAATGTATTTATCAATGAAAATGTAGGGCTGACTCTCTGTTTACTGTGTTGTAAAATAGGCCCTCTGTGCAGATCTCATCGACTAGCTATAAAACTGCCCATTAAAATCTTGCAACATAACTGGTATTGTTATGTGACAGCAGAACGACTCGCATCTGACTCATACGGTACTTGTGTAACCGCAATAACTTGGGTACAGTAATGGTTACGAGCGATGGTCAATGATAGATTTCGGCTACAATAGCTTTATATCTCCAACGGGATGATCGAAGATAGATTAAAAAGAAAAAACAAGTTTTCAGTAATTTCTTTTCGACTGATTTCCATACATGAAGACCAGGAAAACCACTACTTCGAGCTAGAGAACGTAAAGATTCTAGCCCCTAGAAATTAGAGTCGAGATAGACACTTATTGAAAGTATGATATTCAGTAGACGAATGTATCAACCGACGCGTCGAATTAGACACTGCATACGCAGCACTACGGATGAAAGACCACTAAATTAATCGACCAAATCTAGCGGAACGGAAGACCGGCCAGACAAGTCAAATGACGGCATTACTCGCAGAGATATGCGTGCTAACTTTACTAGGTACGAATCAGTGAGATAAATTTCGCTGGTCTTGTGCCCGTCAAACATTCTCAACTCAAACTGGCGGTTCGTCTGCCTAGACGATCGATCCTGCACACCTACTGAAGCTTCGCATTGCGTCGCTCCGCTCCGCGCAGTGACGATGTCACACCAAGTGGGGATGAAATGTTTGCAGTAACAGTGCCCGGCGAGCACTCCGACCACCAACAGATGAACATGGGTTGCCAATATTTGCTTCTAGATTCCAAACTATAAACAAATCGAGAAATACTGAACGACTAATAACATTGAACATGCTGCACAAAACGTTTTCTGCCTGGATACTTCACAACTTGTTTTATGCTATTTGAAAAGTAACCGCCTTTGGTATTCCCAGCTAAAGGTGTATGCGTTGATGCCGTTTAATTTTTGTACTGTGCCTATGTGTCGTGCATGCCATGTGATGTGTTGTATTGCAGCCACTGCATTTTAGACGCGATCTTCGTAGGGGCTGAAATAATAGCTACTTGTAGAAAATTCCATGTGTTGCAAAGGAGCAGATGGAATAAATTACTCAGACGTTCCTGCCAGTTCTATTTTTCTGTCAGTTGAGCCTGTAGGCACACAGTCGGTTGTCATGGC
Organism: Dicrocoelium dendriticum; assembly: GCA_944474145.2. Taxonomy (NCBI): domain Eukaryota; kingdom Metazoa; phylum Platyhelminthes; class Trematoda; order Plagiorchiida; family Dicrocoeliidae; genus Dicrocoelium; species Dicrocoelium dendriticum. Next base: position 185,403,304 of record OX104063.1, read on the forward strand.
TGCGATTTAGTAGATGATAGCATAGAGTTGCTTAAAATCTTAAAAGCCATGATAAGTTCCACACTTAAGCGCCGATAGCGTCCACTAAAATCTTTGAACACTTTGTCTCTGATTCTAAGGTATGTGGTGTAGACATTCGACGTTTTAGTTGATTGACGTTGGGTGATCTCTGGAGCAGTGAGGTACTGCTTCAGCCATGTCTGACATACTTGAGGTGCTTATTCCACTTGAGTACGTGCGCATGGAAAAAGCAGTTGTGCAATGAACAATGTATTCATTCGGATTAAGAAGCACTACTTCACACTCCTCGTTTCGGTAGTCTTGTGGGGTTATCGAAAAAATTAATAAAACATTTAGTACTTTGCTCATGAAAAAAGTGTTACTCCTTTGTTCCGCCGTAGTACTGCGAACCGAGTAGTTTCACAGCGTCCACAGGTAACAGCAAATAATTCCTAGGTCAATTCTAGGAGTAGCATGGAGACGTAGTGATACGTAACAAATTTTAAGCGGTTGAGTCCTCAACTAACCAGATTTTAAACATTGTTAGTGTCGGTTCAGAGACAACCTATTCAGAGAGAATTTCACGAGTGAAATATGCGAACGGAAAAGGAATTCCTGCAGCACTCCAAACAGCTACAATGTTTCGCGAGTTTTAGTGTTTGACCTCTCAGGATTATATTGCTTCTGAGTTACACATGACATGGGTCATGCAGAATCAATTAGATCATTATCAACTCGCCGCGTAATCTGCGATACCGTCCGCTGAATACACCAAATCGGTTCAGCCTCTGCTCGTATAGGAGATTGCGCATTCCAACTACGTATTTGGGTGCCCGGCGTTGAGGCTGCCCAGTGTATTAAGTTCGTGTTTTAACCATGGATGCTAGGCTTGTACGACACTTTTTATATGGGACGAACATATATACTGAATATCTGTCGAAAATTGTCTACTTGGCCGAACGCTTGCCCCGGAAAGGATTCCCGTGTTTGTTCCCAGCCTTCAAAACCTTTACGGACTGCTGGTAATAGCCTAAGTCATTTTGATCCAGCACACACAGATCACGTTCCATGGACGATTGCTGCAGTACATGCGTTCCAATCCCGTATGAGTGGTTGATCTGGTGTCATACGGAGAGTACCTTGCATTTACTTAGGCTGAAATGCAGTATATTTTGCATAGACCACCGAGGTACCGAGTCTAGGTCACTCTGAATGTGTTTGGCATTCACCTGAATCCTGCGCCATATTTTGATGTCGTTGGCAAACAGCAAAAGTTTGAAACCATTACCTATGCGGGGTGATTACTAAACACCTAAAACGGTCTTGGACCTAGAATTGAGGCTTACGGCACACCACCCTCTACTTGTATAGAGTCAGCTAAACATCTCTGAACTCTGAACACTAGTTACCGTTGAAGCAGAAAGTTGGCGATCCTGCTCAAGAGAGCGTCACCAATGCCATAATGCTGAATTTTGGAAAGGCGATTTCGATGATCTAGACTACAGATGTTCAAACACATGCAGCGGGCCAAATGCCAACTGGTCCATATCATGAAACAATAAATTCAAGCATGGATTCTTTCCCTACATATGACATATTATAGATTACAAAATCATTCAGGAAGTTATGAGTACAAAATTCAATTTCCGCAAAGGCTGACAAAATTCGTTGATGTGCTGTTGTTTATTTCTATGCAACTAGGAAAAGTCGATCTGTTGCCTTTAGTAAAGTGGTCTTACTTAAAGCAAAACCTAAAACATGGGTTCGTAACATTTTATCTACTTGACTAGCTAAGGCAAGCCAATTCTGAGAACGGAAATTTAATTTGTAGGTTATCACAGCCGTATGGTTTATTGTGTTTTAATTTACTTTAAGCTACTTCCTTAGACACAAGTTACACATTGCTGATCAGTTAATGCCAAAAACAGCAAACTTTTCTATTGCATTTTCACAACTCATTTGATACAGTGGTTTTAATTAAATTGGAAAAATAAAAAGTTTGTAAAATCGTTATTTATAAGGGTTTCATTCATTTTTTTAAAGTGGAGAATGCGACTAAATTCCGAACGTTAATGACGAGGGACACCGCTTACAGGAAAAGTGAATCTGTAGTATTTTTTCGCTGGACGACTGGAACAAGTCTGTGTGCTTGATTTATTTGCAGAGTGTGGTTGTTTTCATGGAATTCAATATCAAGAACCACTACCAAACGAATTATGCTAACAATGATAAGTTAACTAAAGATGAACGAGTTGAGAAACTAAAGCAACCAGAAGCTGGAATAACCTCACAACAAAGCTTGTCTGCAGGAATCTGTCAGTAAAATAAAAGTGCGACAAGGACAAGTCATGAAGTGACAAAACTAATAGCGAAAGATGCAAACCATTTACCAGAGTTGTATATATGATAATGTGCTAAAAATGGTGTGAAATATCTGTCCTGAGAAAAAGCAATTTTGCCAATGTTTTCCTGGTGCGCAACCATTTGGTTCGCAGAATTAAAGACATCTCCTCTGATATTAAGAGATAAGTAAAAGCAAACGAAGCAAAATAATAACGATCTTTCATTGCAATAAACCGCAACACCTGTAGCTCGGATGATCTGCTCAGGTTTTGTTCAGTTCTCCGAGCTGAAGAGTTTCGTTGCAAATATTTCATCACCAATCGTGGTGACTTCTTCAGTGCATAATATGCAAACTTATTGTTATTGTTATTACTATTATCATTATTAACTGCAACTGGTTTGTAGAATGTGCTGCCGAAGCTTTCTAAGTCCGTATGCGGTGTACCCTAAGCTAGAAAACCCAGCTATTTACTTTAAGCAACCCGATTGAGATATAGTGACGCGTGATGTTCCACGTTGCGTCGCGTCGCCCCCTGCGTTACTCTGCATAAGGGGTGTGAATGAAGAGCAGGATTGAATATTCAATACTACTTAGAGGAGTACCGATGATCAACCTCTCGATCATGAGTTATTCGTCGGTGAATATCCGATCCAGTCTTGATAGCGTGTTAGTTTCCTGAATCTGGTGAAACAAGTGACTTGGACAAAAAACGGAACATTCAAAGGCAATACCTTATAGGTCAACCTTTGAAATTCCCCCGAGGAGATTGAGTTCCAACCGCATGTCAATTAATATCACCAATGATTAGTGAGTGACTCTAGTTTCCGTGTGTCACCCAGCTCAACGCGATCGCCAAGTCAAGTCCATCTCAGGTGTAGAAGGTTGGGGGCGGTAAAATTACGACCATGAGACGAAGGTCGTTTTCCTTCAGGCGTGGGCGAAGCCCAAAGAAATCGGATTTTGGAAATCTTTATGGGCTCTCTCTGGAGGTCACTGAGAGTACACAGAACTATTAAACCACGTTTTCGATTCTATCCTCCAGGGAAATGTACATACGGTCTCTCGTGATCTCGAAATCTGTCACCTCGTGGCACAACCGTGTTTTCATGAGAACGAAGAGGTGGCAGGCTTTTGAGCCCTGTCAAAGTCGCAACCCTGCGTATTTGCTGGTCAAGCATTGGGCAGTTGTGTACACAGAGAAGACCATCTTGAAAACTAGAAGCATTCTATTGTAATGAATGAAGCCAGTGAATTTACGCCGACAGACTTAGGGTCGATCGACACAAGTATTTGCATCGCTTGCCCAAGCAAACTTTGGCGTCAAGTCCTGACGGTGTAATAATCCGGTTGCTGCTAAGCCTACATAGGATGTTTGCTGTCTGACATCAGCCACATCAGTAGCTACGGGTTCGCAGGAACGGATACGTTAACCGTAGTGATGGATAAACTTTGGCTTGTGCTGTCTTCAGTCGCAATTCTGTAGGCATACTTTTGCGGAACTCACATTACCTATGCAGCACACATAAAGCCTTCTGCTAGGATTGAAGTACACGTCTTAGTAGTAACATACCGCTTCCTTGTAATGGGAAGAATTGGATAGTCTTGGTTTGGACAAAAAGATATCATCAACGGAAGAGGTTTCCAGATTTTCTCTGCTCTTCTAGTTCGTTTCGCTTGGGGTTTTCTTTACAAGCTGCTGACAGCTAATATGAACCATAGGTTAGCATGAATTCTGTAGTTACTCGCTTGGCAGTTCTGTAGTGTGCTTTAACCTTTTGGTTGTTCAATTCGAGGTACACTTAGGAAAAGACGTACACTGGTATCTCTGTTCCGGAGACAATATGCCGGCAGGAGAAGAGATGCAGTATTGCTTACGGATCCCGGTCTTATCATAAGGAGGCGGGTTTAACAGCAAGCTGAGTTCACGCGCCTAGTTATGCGCAGTGTACTAGACGGAACTCAAATTGAATCACAAACGGCGTTCCACTGGTTCAGATCGTCCGACCGTTTGCCCCTTACTGAATTGGTTTCGGACTCAGGAATGTTGTTGTATACAACTCTTGAAGTTTAGTAGTTTCTCTTGCTGCTGAGGTGTGTTGTTGTCAATGTGTCCGGTGGTGCTATGCACTTTCCATATTTTCTGCAACCAACGCAATTGGATTTATCTTTTGGACACGTAGAGGTGCAAGCACTGCGTAAACGGTCAGATATTTAGTTGGATTTCTCTTCTGTCGGTTGTTCAATACTGTAGATGTTGAGTTTTTCTGGTCTGTTGCAATTGATCGGTTGCTTAGGGCGTTGGAAGTTGACGTGATTTGGTCAATCGTAATGACGGATTTGTCTGGAATTAACAAAAGGGTTGATACGGGATTAATGCATGATTGCGTAGGCCCCTTTGTAATAAGGATTGCTGGGGATAAATGTTGAATCAGCCTTGCTGCTGGTCCGTTATCCGAGCAATTTTTGCTTTCACTTTAAAATCGTATGTTGCTACTAAACCATCTCACTTTTGTAATCTTCCTAGGGAAAACGGTACTAATGAAGCAGTTATATCCACAGGTTCAGAATAAAAGTGCATTTGGTGAACAGTTGCACTGCGTTACTGCGGCTGGTACTGATTTGACACAGTTCGGAAGGAAAGAGTTGGAACAAGGAGAGCACGTTAACCCTATGTTTAACACGTTTCGCATTCCGCGTATACACAATTGCCTTTAGGCAGACGCTTACTTCCTTTGGCTATTGTTGGCGAAGCGGCGTGTATTAATTTGCCATTTAAAGAGCGCGTCATCCATGGTCGACTTTCGGTTTTTCCTCCACAAGTTTAATGTTATGAGCCTGGCAGTGAGCTTTAGTGCAACGGTATAATGTGCTATCGCCGTAGCAAATGAGATGATCACAAAGAAAACTTTAAACGAGCTTGATCGGGTCCATTTTTCGGCTTCTGTTTTGTCTGCAGATGACTGTGAAATACAAGGTTTTCGGGAATGTAAACTGCACTGTAACCCTTGTTGACCTGTTCTACTGAAATTCCCAACAAAAGACGTTGGTGGTCAGAGAAGAGCGAAATTGTAGGCGTGGGTATAGATGAATAGGCTGGAAGATTTGCTGATCCAGACACTAACGTGACGCAAGGCTATTCTACATCAGGTGATAAAGTCACACGTGTAGCACGCCAGCTTAAAATTAACAAGTATAAAATCGAAGTATAAATCTACAGTTGTACAACAGAAGATGGTGAAGTAAATCAGAAATTGTAAGCATTGCGATTATTTACCACCGTCCACTAGCCAGCAGTGATAGTTAGCAGCGTGCTGAAGGCTCAACGATTGTCGTGTTACTTTTGATTGCAATTTATTATGCTCGATGACACATACCTGCCAGCCACGTTCATTAGGCCAACTTGGGTCTGTGGCAGCCCACTCACTCTCTAGTTGAGCGTATGCGATACTTTATGAGAGAGGCTTGGACAACCGTTGTGTGGATACAGGGCCTGTTGATGACAAGGCATAAGTTATGCCATGTTTACTGCCCAGAAAAAAGACTAATTGTCCCAGCCAATTGGACTTAACATGGAATTTACGTATACTGGTCTGCATGCGCATTTCCGGGGAATTCTACTCAACAAATTCATGCCAAAAGTTGTGCACAGTCACAAAATTATTATTTTAACTGCATCTAGTCAGTCGGTTAGTTCAGGCAAACACTAGTTGAATTTTCATCATAGTGCATAGTTGAAGTAGTTTTGGAATCATTTTACATTAGAGCAATTCCAAGCAAATGGGAAATATGAGGTTTCAGCGCAGAGCAACGAAGGGGAATATTTGCGTTTCGTAAGAACCCCTCATCGAAGCGCGTCGAGGAAAGGCTCATGTGGGTTTGTTAATTCCAGTAGGGTGAATGAAGGGCGCAAACAGCGGCACAAATTGGCCTGATTTCCGATGCTCTGTTGACTAGGTCACTGAGTCTATACTAACTTGGCCAAGGGGAACTCCCAGGCAGATTTGTCGGCGAATTTTTTCAGAGCATGATAGCGTGTGATTGTATGTTAATTCCGATGCATACTCTGCATAGGAAACATAGTCACATAGCATGAGTACATGGTTTCAGTTGCGGCTGTAGTACGAAATGCCAAGTTAGCTGTGGCGAGATGTACATGTAGTACGCCAGCCTGATATCCGTACGCGTTATTTATCGCAACACGGCATGATTTAAATGCAAGATAAATCTCAGAAAAAGAGGACACACTCAATCAGCAAAACACTGAACTACGTGAGAGTCAGCATCAACCACGGATTCACTGGCAATGATGATAAGACCATGGAATATAAAACTGGGAAAACTCGGAAAACAGCATCGATTCTCGGGTGTCGTAGTCTTGTAGATGTAGTACCCTGCAAAACACTCAGCATCTCAACTATGCAAACACTAGGTTTTGCATTGTTTTTCGATTTGTTACTCACAATAAACCTATGTATTTTCTTCAGCTGCTCACTTCACGTTTGCAGCAGCTGTTTGCACATTCCTCCAAATCGAATGGTAAAGACAGTTATGCCGAATTTTTGGCAGAAAAGGTATTTTCAGACTTACTTCCGAACTGCATCAACTACCAATGCACAAGCATTAAGTGAAACAACTACGTGCAACACACACCTCACCTGTGACTACGGAAACCACCCTGCTATGTGTGAGTGCAGAGTTAGAGCTGACAACAGAAATTTCACGTAACAAACATTACACTAGGCATCATTGTCACCAATGAAGTGCAAAATCATGTTTAAATGCTTTAATTTTAGCTAAACGTGCAACCGGTAGCCTTACAGTTTTCTATGCCGCACTGTTCTATGAGGTGCGCGACTTCATGTGCTTAATACAGAAATATGATTAAACTCGCATAAGTGGATGGTGTGGTAGCGAGAGCAGCATGTGCTTTGCGTTAGTCTGCTTCTAGATGGGGCCAACACTGCATGGACTTCACCCCTCCTCTGTTCACGATCGCGTGAAAAATAAGGTAGTGTTCGCTGCTGCGCAGCAATATTACGGTTGTCATGCGGAATACTGCAAAAGAAACAAGACGAAATTTTATTTTCATCCCTCTAACTAATGAACCTATGGCCCATTTACTGCGGTCAATTCGACTGTACCGAATTTCCCCTTTTTCGCATTTTCAGTGCACCTACCTAGCGAAATGCTGCCACACATGTGAAATGAATTACAATACTGGATAAAGCAGTCACAGTTTCGAAGCGGCTTTACAAAACTAACGCGACTTATGCAATTGAAGCTGAATGGTTGAAATACAGATGTAACACAGTAAGTTCTCAGCAGTCTCATGGGTTACAGTTCTCATGCTTTTGTCGATGGAAGCAAACATTTTTCACATGGCTCCATTAAATCATGCTTTGCTTGTGAATTTATAACGCACAAACCAAGTCAAGTCAAGGTAAGTGTATAGACCCTAATGGGATCCTTTTAAGAATTTTATCTTATCAATAGAGAATGTACTAAATCAACACAAAGATACTAGTATTACAAATGGGTAAGCAACAATTAAAATTGTGCTTTCTCATCACCCGGAAAAACTCCCCGGAGTTATAGAACAACGAGTGTACACAACTGAACAAAATCTTCGAGATTTGCATCCAAACAGCGGGCCAAAAGAATTAAATATTTGCATTCATAACTAGTTTCACTTGACGTAAAATTTCTTGTCCCAAAGCAATAACTCTTGAATACTGCGCAGTAGATCAGCAGTTGCCCTCAAAAGGTGAATAGGTCCGTCTCAGTTACTTTGGGAATTGCTGAATAAAAATTTTTTCGGATAATTCTCGCAGAACTGGCACATTTACAGCCGCTAACGTAAAAATACTAGTCTGCGAAAAATGCGACAGACAGTTTAAACGCACCGCGCTTTGGTAGTTGTGAATCGCCGACGTGTTTAATATCAATATTTGTTCAGTATGATTAGCCGTTCGCTTGTGCTTCACTGCGGTCGAAAAGAAATTACTTCGGTTTGAGTTAACTGGTGAGTGCATAACAAAGCACTTTCATCCTACGGGTAATCAGAAACAACCCATGTGGCTTCAGTTGAATCGGTTGCCCAATTAGACCTATTAAGCTGAGTAACTGCTGAATTGGAATGAGTTCCTTACACACTAATCAGGATAGTACAATTTCCATCTTGCTGCTTCACTCATCGGAACATCTTAAACCATTAGCTCTCGCTAGGATTAGTGGTTGTACGGTTATGTCAGAAAATTATGTTTGTGCACCCTCGGAGTTTAGTGGAATTACAAACGTAAAAAGTGAAATTGCTAGACTCATCCACCTGTGAGGACAGTTGCGTGCACTAGCAATTAAGGAGACAAATTAGTTAGGAAGTGCTATGGAATAGGATGGGAATGATGCCAAGATTGCAGATGAGAAAGAGTTCAGAAGCTCTAGTCACTATTTCCAGGCTTTTGTTTCTGAATCCACTACGCGTCACTACTGAATGCATTCAGGGAACTTGTCACCAAATCGCACCCCTGCTGCTAGTGGCATGTAAAAGTCGGGTCTATATCAAGCCGGTCGCTACCTTACTTATATCCACATTAATTACGCACAATCAATAGATGAATTAATTAAAAGTCAGCTTATTGATAACTGGTAGGGAGGAGTTTGGCATAATTCAGTCAGTTCATCATTGTCACTCCAATCAGCCGACTACTACCACTCATCAGTAATATAAAAAGTGTCCGTAAAGCTTATAAATCCTTTGTGGTACATAGCGGCTCTCCGGAAATTCCTAACTCGTGAGGCTATCCATCGTCCTCTGCACAGTTCGTAACTGGCATGCCAGTGGAAGATAAGCCGGGCTATATCATAGTCAACTGTCAATCACGCAGCTCCGCAGCTGTCACCCATGGCGAAGTGGCACTAGCTGCTGGCATCCTGAAGTCATGGGGGCGGAACCCGGTAGGGGTCCGCTGGGAGACGCGTCACTGACCAGACCCAGAATGTCGAAACGCCAGTGTCTAGTGGTTTTCCAGACCCTCCTAAGCCTGTTGATTGGGAGTGACAATGATGAGCTAGCTGAATTATACCAAAATCCTCACTACTACCCACCAGTACTAAAAATATATCCGTATAGCTTGCGTGTCGCAATCGAAGATACATGGCGGATGCTCCAGAAAAACCGAAAATATCCGTATAGCTTCTTAGTCCTACGTGGTACATAGGCGCTATGCGGAAATTCCTCGCTCGAGAGGCTGGCCATTGCAATGGTTGTGATTACACTATATTTTATTTTTTGTTTTTATCAGTTCCTTTACCGACCATTTTGCGCCATTTGTTCAAATTCACAAATGTTGAAGACAACATTTTCTACGCGCTCGCGTCGTGCTGCTAATGTTGGCTGCTGCCTCTGCTTTTGCTGCTGACACCTCTTTCCATTAGTCGGGTTAATATCTTCGAATCGTTAGTCGCTATGGGAATAACATTGACTGAAAGAACAGCTATAACGCCAATGTGCTCGATTATTCTGCTATTGTGAGATTTTGCCTCCGCACTCGGACTTATTAGTTAACGGTCCTCTTCGTTAATTGTTGACCCCGTATTTTATGGGAACACGTTATATATTTTCATTATTATATTTGATCAACCTTGTGAACATTTATCTGCAAATTCCGTTTCATTTTCTTTGCCCTCATTCGATGTTTCAAGCCCACGTGTCTGGTTTATTCAAGCGAAGTCTACCTTTCGTTTCCGTAAGATCACCTTGCAATCTACGATGTTTTCATATGATACTGCCCATTTACCGACAAACGTGGCTTCAGAATTCATCGATATTCTTGATCCTGTACCGACTGACTCACTTCGTGATAAGTTTAAGTTAGCCATCTTAAAACGCACTACCTCATCCGACGAGTCACACCTCCAACAGTTACTCTCTGGCGTCGAACTTGACGATCGTACACCGTCTCAGGCCCTCTACACATACGATCACTTGTCGGTTCGTCAACCTTAGATGATTCTATACTTCGCCAACTCTGGATTAAGTGTCATCCAGCAAACACGACGGTGATACTAGCTGCTTTGGCTGAGGACCTTCCACCTAATAAACTGGCGGAAACGGCCGACCAAGTACACAAACATTTCTTTAAAAACGTTGTGAATCATGTGTCTGAGGCGACCACTAGAAGCACTTCAGGGCGTGCCACACTAGACTTCATTTGTGAGAGGCTCTCAAACTTGGAGCTCAGCATTTCTCACCTTAGCCGCGATTGAATACCGTACCAAAGATCATCTTCCACGAGCAGGCCTCGCAGCAACTTCCACAGACGATGATCGTGATCTCATTGCTGCTTCCATTACCGTTTTGGTAATGCCGCACGAAACTGTCGATCAGCGTGTACTCACCCAAAGGTTTTCGCTTATTCCAAATCTGGAAACGTCATAGCCAGCCAGTAATGGCAACGGCTGTCGCTAGCCAAATTATTACTTGCCTCCTGTACGTATTTGATTCCACGACGACACTCCAGTTATTGGTTGACACCGTCGCGCAGATAAGCGTTATACCCCGTTCCTTGGAAAAACGCACGTTACAGCCGGCTGGAATGACGCTACAGGCTGCTAACCAGACGAAGATCGCGACTTATGGCCATAAACTTCTCACGCTCAGTCTTGGACTATGTCGTAGCTTTCCTTTCATTTGTAAAATTGTCGACGTACAAAATCTTATCATCGGTATCGATTATCCTAGCAAATTCGGCCTTGCATTAGACCTACGTTGTGAGAAGTTGCGTGGGATACCACTTCGTTAAGTGCTTCCGGCAAGCTTACTGCAGTAAATTCCATCGGACTTCGAGTTCTTATGCTCGACCGTTCGTAGTATTCTGTATTTTTGCAGTACTTTCCAGTACTTTTCGGAGTAAATAACGACGCAACGAAACTTAAGCACCATGTGCAACATCACATCGTCACAACTGGTCCACCCGTTATGGCGAAACCATGACGACTTACACCTGACAAACTACAGGCCGCTAACAAAGAGTTCGAGCACATGCTGAAGCTCGGGATCATCCGTCCTTCAAGCAGTTGTTGGTCATCTCCACTGCACCTTGTGCTTAAAAAGACCGATGATTGGCGCCTATGGGGCGACTATCGTGCACTGAATAACGCCACATTTCCCGACAGATGCCCGATCCCGCATATTTAGGATTTTTCGGTAGATTTGGCTAGATTGTCGATCTTTTCTGATTGATCTTGTCAGGGCGGATCACCAAATTCCCATGGCACCGGAAGATATTACAAAAACGGCAGTGACTACCCCTTTTGGCTTGTACGAATTTCTCCGGATGCCATTCGGTCTCCGAAATGCCGCGCAATCTTTCCTACGCTTCATGGACCAAGTTCTTTGTGGTTTCGACTTTGTTTTTGTCTACATTGATGATGTTTTAGTTGCAAGTGCTTCGCCCGACGAACACTTAACACATCTACGAAAGTTTTTTGAACGTTTCGAACATCATGGTATCACAGTTAACCCTGCCAAATGCGTATGTGGTCAACCTTCCATCGACTACCTAGGTCACAAAATAGGCGATAACGGGATTAGCCCCTTGACTGAGAAAACGCAAGCCATACTGGATTGCTCATCGCCACAATCCATTAAGAACCTACGCCGTTTTCTTGGCATGGTTAACTACTACGGACGGTTTATACATGGCTGCGCTGCAATTCTTCAAACTTTAACTGATTTGCTCAAAGGCAATCCCAAAATGTTTACGTTCACACCAGACGCCGAATGAGCGTTTAACCCAGTCAAGCAAAAGCTGAGCCAAGCTACTTCACTTGCTTAGTTGAGAACGGACGACAACTTCACTCTCATTCTCAAACAGACGCTCTCAATCCGTCCTTGGTGCCGTGTTGCAGTAGCTCGTGGGTAACAAAATTCAACCCTTGTCTTTCTTCTCATGGAATTTTCAACCTGCCTAGACCAGGTACCGTAAGTTCGGTCGAGAGCACCATGCCTGGCTGTAAAGCGTTTCCTTCACATTCTTGGGGATCGAAGTGTTGTCATCTTGACAGACCATAAACTCCTTGTGTATGACCGTTACTCCCTAGAGAGACCCGACACCTTGATTATCCTTCCCAATTTTGTGTTGATATTTGCTATATTGGCGGTCCTAACAACCTTGTTGCCGACGCATTATCCCGTGCGCACATCCATCAGTTTTCACGCTCGCACATCCATCTAGAGGAAATGTCTGTTGCCCAAGCCGGTGATCCAGATTTAACACAGGTTCCATCGAACACTTCGTTAAAACTATTGCAATTGCCCGTGCTTAATTCTGACGCAAGAATCTAATGCGGTGTTTCCACCGGTAAACCTAGACCGTTTGTTCCACAGTCCTACCGGCGAGTGGTCTTCGGCCATCTTCATAAATTATCGTACCCCAGTATTAGATCTACTGTGAAACTAATTACCCACCGTTACATCTGGCCCAATGTGCGCACAAACATCCGACAATGGGCCAAAACATGTCTTAGTTGTCAAACCAGCGATGTTCGCAGACACACTGCTACGACTCATGGTACTTTTTATTCCCAGATGCTGGTTTCAAACGCGTTCACCTTGATGTAGTATGACCGGTACCAGCTTCTAACGGTTGCACGGATCTGTTGACTTGAGTTGATCGCTTTACTCGTTTTCCACACGCAATTCCCTTACGTGATATATCCTCTGACACTGTTGCTCTTGCGTTCGTCGAATTGTGGATTCCATGCTTCAGTGTGTCAGCCACTGTCACGACTGACAGAGGATCTCAATATAGTTCCACCCTTTTCCATGACTTGAGTCGACTGCACGGTTGTACCCATTTTCAGACGACTGCCTATCATCCTGCTGCCAATGGCATTGTCGAACTAGTTCATCGACAACTGAAAGCTGCCACTACAGTTAGTTAGACTGATGCCCGTTGGTCTGAACGACTTCCAGCTATTCTTCTTGGAAATCCAAATACCGTCAAATATATCGGATGCTACTCAGCCGAACTTGTCTTTGGAACAACCAACAGACACGCAGGCGAGATGGTACTAGACTCGCGAATCACCGGCAAGTTGAATCCTACGTCCTACGCTGAATACCTGAAGCACAATTTTCGATCCATTAAACCGACTCCACCTCGACTAAGCACGCGCGAGCAGCGTATACATCCTGACTTACACACTTTTTCATTCGTCTTTTTCCCAATCAATGCTGTTCGAAGACCCTTGACACCGCCTTATGAAGGCCCATTTATGGTATTATCGCGGAAACCGAAATACTTCTTTCTGGATAAGAATGGATCCAAGGAGTCTGTGAGCATTGATGGTCTTAAACCCGCATATGTCGAGTCAACGTTGGATGCTTCAAAATCAACCACTACCACTCATAACCCTCGTGTGCCTGGGCCGTTGCGCAATGACAAACGCATGACCGATTTTCTAACCTCGGAATCTCTGTGCCCTCCAACGAGCGATCTTTCTACACACATTCAGGTCGTGTCATTTCATTCCCATCCTAACTAGCACAATATGTTTCATAGACGCCATTTCAAGCGTTGCTTAACAACACAAGCTCTAGGGAAGGAAGTTCTGTAATGCTTGTGATAACAATATATTTAACGTTGTTTTATCATTTCCGTTACCGACCATTTGTATCATTTGTTTAAATTCATAAATTTTGAAGACAACATTTTCTACGCGCCCGCGTCGTGCTTCTATTGTTCTCTGCTGCCTCTGCTTTTGCTGCTACCACGTCGTTCCGTTAGTCGGATTTATGTATTCGAATCACTAGTCGGAATCTAAATAACATTGCCTTAAGGAAGAGCTATAACATAAGTGTGTTCGATTGTTCTTCTATTGTGAGATTTTGCCTAAGCTTGTCTTTTGCCCCCGCACTTGAACGCATTAGGTAGCTGTCTTCTATACCATGGTCCTCTGAACAGTTCGTAACTGGCATGCCAGTGGAAGATAAGCCGGGCTATATCATAGCCAACTGCCAATCACGCAGATCCGTAGCTGTCACCCATGGCGAAGTGGCACTAACTGCTGGCATCCTGAAGTCATGGGGGCGGAACCCGGTAGGGGTCCGCTGGGAGACGCGCCACTGACGAGACCCAGAATGTCGAAACGCCAGTATCTATACCATTTTCCATTGAAGTTGGACATTCGGGCAAAACATTTACGCCTGGGGGTCAACGGGGTTGCTCCTCCGGGGCAATCAAGTTGAGTCTTCGCTATGCGGAATAGAACCACTCACTGGCATGATAGGGGCGGTTTCATTGGCCAAGCGCCTTCAGCAATTGGGTCCATGCCACCGATATGAGTCTGAGGTCCTATTTGCTGAAGGCGCTTGGTCAATGAAACCGCCCCTACCATGCCATTGAGTGGTTCTATTCCGCATAGAGAAGACTCAACTTGATTGCCCCGGAGGAGCAACCCCGTTGACCCCCAGGTGTAAATGTTTTGCCCGAATGTCCAACTTCAATGGAAAATGGTATAGTGGTTTTCCAGACCCTCCTAAGCCTGTTGATTGGGAGTGACAATGATGAGCTAGCTGAATTATACCAAAATCCTCACTACTACCCACCAGTACTAAAAGATCTATCGGTATAGCTTCTTAGTCCTACGTGGTACATAGGCGCTATGCGGAAATTCCTCGCTCCAGAGGCTAACCATTGTCGACTGCACAGTTCGTAAATGGTACAACACTGGAAGATGGTACAATGGAAACAATGGTATATGACGGGTAAAAAAGCATACACTTAACGAGTCCCGCAGGTTGGCAATAGAAATACTAACAAATTGGCAAACCACATAAGTGGTTGAAGTAAGGAGTGTCAGTGAGATAAAAGGTAGAAGTATAACAGTTTTAGGGGGATAAAGTGGTACGACGCAAAACTGGCTAAGAAATTGTTATCGTTGGTGATGGTAGCAAATAAAAATGGAGTACTCACCGGTTCGCACAGATTTACGACCGTGAATTTGGGGTATAAATCCAAAGAGGCTGGTCAGCCTAAATATATACAAGCGTTTTCGTTCATAAAACAAAGCGCAGGGCGCTCAGTGCGACGTCCAATCGTTTTTTAAACGTATCTAATGTGGGGGCACAAACTACTGAGTTTGGAAGGGCGTTCCAGGGCCCGCAGACCCGGAGGGAGAAATAGGTTCTCCGACAGTCTAAACGACTGTACTGTTGGCTCAGCTTTAAACTGTTACCGCGAAGATTAGTGTTCGGGCTGAGCTTCAAGAGGTGGCGGCATACGTGACTGGGATCGCTCAATATCTGGTACCCTAGTATGAGGTCTCCACGAAGTCGCCGGTACCGTCCGCTGAACACTCCGAGTATCTCCAGTCGTTCCTGGTAAGGAGTGTGGCGCAAGCCCTTGACGATTTTCGTTGCTCGACACTGTGGGGTCTCAAGCGCTGCAAGGTCACGTTTTAGCCAGGGTTGCCAGGCCTGGATTGCATATTCGACGTGAGGACGCACGTAGGCATTCATCATCAAAGAGAAGATGGATGGATCCAAAATTCCGAATGCTCTTCGCAGGAGTCCAACGTGCTGGTTGCCCCATTTAGAAGCGGAATCTGACTGTTTGGAACACCCGAGGTCTTCCTGTACCAGCAAACCCAAGTCGCGTTCCTGAGTGGTGGTCTTCAGATCGTGTGCCCCAAGCTTGTAGACGTGGACTTGTCGATGGCGGATATGAACAACGCGACATTTGTCCACATTAAACTGCAGGGCGTTTCTCACCGACCAATTCCAGGCCTCATTCAAGTCACGCTGTAGGACTTCCTGGTCGTCCGATCGTTTTATCGCCCGCCAAACCTTGATGTCGTCCGCGAAGAGTAAGAATTTCGACGTAATAACTCTTACTGGATCGTTAATGAAAAGCAGGAACAAACGAGGCCCAAGTACCGAACCCTGCGGTACGCCGCATCCCACTCGAATCGGATCGGAAAAGGATGATCGAACTCTAACTACTAACTGCCGTTCAGAGAGAAAGTTACCGATCCATCCTAACAACGGGTCTCCGATACCGTACTGTTGGAGTTTAATGAGGGAACAGGATTCGATGATCCAGGCGATCGAAGGCTTTCGAAAAGTCCAAGAATGCAACATCGACTCCTGTTCCCTCATCGACAGTCTCGGTCCAGTTGTCACGAGCTATCAGCAGATTCGTCGTACATGAACGATGTTGACGAAACCCATGCTGTTCTGGCGCAATTATGCCGTAGTTTTCCAAGTATCCCATTAACGCATCTGCTATCACCGCTTCCATGACTTTGGCGATCACAGGCAGAAGCGTTACGGGGCGGTAATTGACAGGATCCGATCGACTTCCTGCTTTGTATATGGGCGTTATTACACCTTGTTTCCACCTCGAAGGTACGATGTTCTCATCGAAACAGCGCTGAAAAAATGCAGCTAGTGGTTCGGCCAAGTGGATGGCAGCTACCTGTAATGTTTTCGGGTGAATGTTATCGGCCCCGGGAGAGCTGTGTGGACGCAAGGACAGCAGCTTTTGCAGCACCATTTCTGCAGGGAACGTGACGTTGGATAAAACGGGCGGTGGGTAACTAGTGGCGGAATATACGTCGAGGCTTGTACACCTTGGAAGATTGGGGAGTACTGGGCCCGTAATGCGTTGGCCGCCTCCTTCGCAGTATGTGTATACCCATTGGTCGTATTAAGTGGTGGGATTCCGAACTGCACCTTGCGAAGTCCATTCACATGTTTGTAAAGAAGCTTTTTGTTCGAACAGAATCGTTTGGCTAGCTCCTGCTGATGCGTTCGCTTGTCTTCGCGAACCAAAAGCACACAGTAGTTGCGATGCGAAACGTATTCCGTCCAGTTACCTGCGCTGGGGTTGCTTTTATACGTGCGCCATGCCCGATCCCTTAGAGTCATGCATTTTCGCGTCCGGCTTCGCAAGAATGATTTCGCTGTGCGGGGATGTTGGGAAACTTTTGGTGTTGAGGCTTCTATGACTAGTGACGTGATGGTGTTCGCAAATGTCTCCCAGGCTAGTTCTGGGGTGCAGTTAGCTAGAAACGTCCAACTGGTATTCTCAACTAAGGCAGACAGAACGTGGTAACGGATAACAGATTGCCTCGTTTCGAGCTCCGCAGCTGGATATTTGGCGTAGCAGATATAATCGAACTGCAAAGTCACGTGATCGCTACGGCCCAAAGGACTGCACACCTTTAGTCCATCGACCATGAGCTCTTCGTTAGCGAGCACTAGATCTAATATCGATGGGTTGTTTCCTGTTCTGAACCTGGTTGGAACGGTGACGTGGTTATACAAGAAGGTGCTAGAGAGTAGCTCTTGCAAATATGCCTTGAACACCTCTGTCTCGGATGCTGGATTTTCTAAGCCATGGGTGTTGAAATCTCCTGCAACGAGGATGTGGCTGTACTTCTGATTAAGCACGGAGCGAAAAGCGGAGATAAGTCTGTTGTCCCTTTCCGGAGTGGATTTCGGTGGTCGGTAAACCACAGAGAGAAGGCATACGTCGTTGCGTTCCAACCACAGTTTGCACCAAAGGACGTCGGTGACACAAGTCTGGGGATCGTCTATGAGCTCACAACGAAGGTTCGTTCGGAAATAAATGAGCACGCCACCGCCCTTGCCCGTTCTGTCGTTCCGGAGAAGTGACATACCCGGTATGGCAATCTCAGCGTCTGTGATTTCGCCGCTCAGCCAGGTTTCGGCGATCATTATGATGTCTCGAGGCTCCGAAGCCAAACGGTGACGGAGTTCTACCAACTTACTTATGAGGCCTTGTGCATTAGTATACATGCAGGATAGTGCTTTTGTAACCAAGAGTGAGCTAGCACAGGTTGTGGTAGGAATGGAGTTTGTGCCGACCGTTAACGGGTCGGCCATTAACCGTTTTTTGTGGTGACGTTTGCCTTTGAGTTTGCTTTCGGTTAGACGACTGATCGCGGCCTTCCGGGCCCTGCTGGTCCCCCGTGTTCAGCCGTGTTTCGTGGGATATTGTGGTTGTCGATAAATCCATGCCTTCACAAAGTTGCATGAGTGGATGGTTCAACAATTTGATCGCTCCCCGTGAGTCGTTGGTAATCCGTGGCAGCGTACCTGATGCCTTTAATCGAATTTCCGCTGGCAGCTTCATGCGGAATTTGGACCAGTTTTCCAAGGCGAGCGGTAACATAAACTCAGATTGAAGCACCACCTTCATAAGTCTGGGACCGTTCCCTTTGTAGTTGGGTGAAAATGGAATCCTGGTCAACCGCTTAGCGATGATATTATTGAGGGAGATTTCGTGGCGGATGTAACTCCATTGCTCCCGGTCATGTGCATCCGCTGCATCAGAGGTTGAGTTTTGGAGCTCAGGAACCCCGTACACAATTATCGTCCGTTTCGCCTCGGCTTTACGAACTTCCTCACGGTTGCTCATCTTTTTCGGACGTTCGTTCCAGGGGATATCAGGAAGTATGCGCGCCTCGAGTGATGAATGACGAAGCCTGTTGGACGATAGTAGAACTGCCTCTGTGTCCTTGGTGGAGTTTAGTGTCACCCGGAGAAGTCGGGGTTCACCGTAGTGCGCTGAATTTGGATGACGTGTGACTCGTCTCAGCATTGCAGGTTCAACCGAAATGCCAATCGCAGTACATATAGACTTCCACTGATTACGATCATCCAACAGCTTCCCCTTTATTGTACTCGCCTGTGATTCAGGAACATTTGTACACACAACGGTTAACGCGCCTTGGCTCCTTGCGTTGGATGCAGATTTGCCATGACTTACAGACACGGTGTTAAACGGATTGTTTGCTTGTTGGAGTCTGGTCAACTTACTGTTGCTTGGTGAGGCCACCGGAGTCGGAGGTAATTTAGCCGGTGTATGCATTGAGGCGACTGAGGCGTACGACGCCGGACTTTTCTCTACGGCGGAAGAGGTTTGCCCCGGAGCTTCCGCGGTTGCTGTGTGAATGGAGGTGGGGCGTGTGACTCACAGTCTGTGTGGTTGCGGTAAGATCACGCGTCAGGGAGAATAAATTGCAAACGTACTTTTAGCTTCGGCGGGGAAACATAGTGTCGGTTTCTCATTTCTCAATGTCATCAAAAGCAAATTACGTTGTTTTCCTCAATGCTTTGTGACGATTTCCTTAGCCATCTTCACTAAGTCTACATGATTCCACTTTGAAAGGCTGATCAGAATCGTAGTTTACTGACTTTGCCTGCGCTTGAGCTTGTCCCTCTTAACACGAGAGCTTTCAATCTGATTGAGTGTATTTTCAGACGCAGTAAATCGTTGTAACAAAATATTTCTTCCGAGTACTTTTTAACAAAAGCACTCTTCGACTGTACTGCCGTTTAGCAAGTAAGCACCAGAATAAATAGTACCTGCTCGAAAAAGTTCAAGCACATTGTTAATATAAATATAAACTGGCGATTCCTTCTCACTGCTCTTATAACCCTTTGACGTTGCCATATTGCTGCAATGCGTCGTGTGCTCTATCGCTTACTCGTAGTAATGTCTTTCCTACTCGAGTAATGTTGTTTATAAAACATTTGCTCATATCATTTGTTTCTTATCATTTGTCCTTATCATTGTGCGTATAGCAAGCTAGATATCCAGGAAAGATTTTTCCACACCATACTCATCATCAAAGGCCACTGAATCTGGCTTGATTGAACAACTGGTGTCTCCTCATATGTGGATGAATCTTTCGCCTTTTACTGAAGATTTCCATGAGGAGACACAACACAAGCAATCATGTCTTGCTTTTGAAACCTAGCTTCCGGGAGAGGCAAAAAATGTTTTATTACCGGCCGGTGGTCGAGTGATCTGCACGCCTGGCTTATAGTCATAAGGCCACTTGTTCAAATTCGCCTAAGGACGGGCATCCTCGCCGTATACTCAACCAACGCGGGACTAGTGGTAGTCGCGCAGTATCGAATCATCGGTACGATGTACAGTTGACTAGTATCTATCTATACTCCCTACATCCCGTTTGCGAGGAGAGAAGGGACACGAGAATGGCCACTGTGGATAGATATCACTGGCAAGTACTTGCTCCAGAAGCGTTCCAAGGGCTGGAGGACCGACCGTGCCGCTCCATCAAATAGCCACTATGATAGATACCGCAAGTCTAAAAAATAAATGTAAACAACACTTGTAAGAAGATCGGCGGTTTTACGAAAAGAGATTGGCCGATGGAACTTCAAACAATCCGAAGAAGTGCTTCGCTTATGTTAAGAGGCGCTGCGGTTCAACTTCGGTAATTTCCAGTTTGATGCGGGGTGATGAAGCTCATTCAGATGCGGACTCAGTTAAAGCCGGTGTATTTGGTGAGCAGTATGCAGGGGCTTTGTACATGAGGCCGCTTTGACTAGCGTTGAAGTAGTCTCTAGAGCCCTTGAGAGTTCTTAGCTGGCTCTACTGTGGTGGAGACGCAAGTCCTTAGACTGCTGCATGAACTGAACCCTTCTAATGCAGCTGGGCCTGATTCCATTCATCCGAAGCTTCTGCATGAGTTGGCGGCAGAACTAAGTGGACCCCTGACAAGTGCGTTTCAGAAGTCACTTGAGAGCTGTGCTTTACCTTCTGAACGGAAGGAGGCTGTCATCTGTCCTGTCTTCAAAAATTGCCACAAGAGTCTGTCGGCTAATTATAGGCCAAAGAGTCGGACTAGCCTCGTGGTCAAACCGCTTGAAAATCTGGTGAGAGATTCTTTGCAAGGTCATATTAATAGATTTAATCTACTCAGTAGTGCACAACACGGATTCCGGAAAGGGCTTTCTTCTTTGACGAATATGTTAGTCTCTCTTGAAACTTGGGCCGAGACGGTGGACAATGGCCACTTAGTGGATGTGCTTTTCGTCAACTTTTCGAGAGCATTTGATAAGGTACCCCACCTGAGGCTATCACAAAAGCTAAGCTCCTATGGTGTATCTGACTGCGTCCTTCACTGGGTATCTGCATTCTTGTAGGGAAAACCGCAGTGTGTACGTATGAGTCGCAGCTCATCCTTAGGAACACGGTCTTTTGCGGTGTCCCAAATGACTCGGTCCTTGGACCAATGCTGTGCACCATCTATGTAAACATGCTCCCTGGAAGCTTGGGGTATCATCGTTATTGTGTGCTAATGATCTTAAGCTGTGGAATGTTGTAGTTGTTCCTAGGGGCTCTGGGGCCATTCAGTATGCCCTGGATAGACTCTGGGACTGGTCTACCTTGTGGCTACTGCCCATTAATCAGGCTAATTGTTCCATCTTTCCTATAGGGACAACTTCCAAAGTAGGTGCGCGATGGCATCGAACTCTCCTTATCTCCAACCAGGTAGACCTAGGAGTACTCCATGACTTGCATTTGCATGCTGGTGACTACTGGAAGAAGACTGCAAATAGGGGTTTCAGAACCTTGTGTTTAATACGTCATTCTTTCGGGGTCTTACGTGCCGTAATCTTTGTGAAGCTATTCTGGGGTTTAATTCGGCCTCATCTGGAATACTGCCTTGTTCGGGACGAAATGAAGTTCGAGAGGAATTTGAGAGTAGGTACCAAGTTGGTCGTGGGGTTACCTGGGCAAATGTACCTTGAGCGTCTACTCAGCTTGGGTATTTATTCAATGCACCACCGATGGATTCGGGGAGACCTAATCCATACTTACTGCATTTTGCCAGAGAAGATTAGACCGGACTTGTTATGGTTATCTTGCGCAACTAGGTTACCTTGTCTTTGCAGTCATTTCATAAAGCTACACAAGCCACATTCCATCGGATCAGGGCGGAAACTCGGTTGTCGCGTAGAGTTATCGCTTCCAGAAAGTGCAGTCAATGAACTTACGGTTAAGGGTTTCAGGCGTCAGCTAGGCGCCCTTCATGTGACAAGCCGAAATCTTTCCCTTTTCCTGACCATATCCATCTTCCAACTTTGAGTTCATACTTTGTAATTCCTTCCCCTCTTTGGGGTTATTCTTCGTTTAAATGACTTTCCTTTCTCTTTATCATCCATTTTTCCTCTGCGGCTTCCTTACTTCACGTGACCTGCACAGCGGGGCATGCTAGTGTAGGGAACGTGGGCCGTAAATTGTTGACTGCGCTATGGTTCAGTTGTTTCGTTTTAGATCCAGCAAGCCATCGTAGCACCTTATCTTTTCCTGGCTCAAGGATCTGCTGAGGAAGGAACACTCAGCGGCTATACCTATCGTTTCAGTCCCAGCTGGATCTGGAACTTAATCAGAAGCGCCGTTTCAATCCTGCCACTCAAGAGGTAAATGGATAATATATGACAAACCTAGTTACGTAGGACTTTGCAACTTAGGAAATCCATAGTCATTAATTACTGTTCGGTAATACAAGCAATGCAACTATCAGTCATAAGGGGCAACTTGCCCGCTTTAACCTAGCCAGGTTACAGAATAAACAATTGTTTGCTGTCACGGATATACAATTTTATTTCCATAAAGCTCAATTTCAATCCTCACACATCTTTGCAGGCCAACTAGTGAACATCTTGTTCAGCCATGAGTCTGGAAAATCAGTAGGACTTGTTTCATATGTCAAGTAGATACAAGTTGCAACACCAATTGAATAAATGTAGTTTATGAGTTGCAAAAGTTATTCACGCCCTCAATTCACAGTTAAATCTGTGTGTATATACGCCGAACAATAGAATAATGGATTGTATCAAGGATAGATGCGTAGTTGTACAGAAGGTATGCGAACGTGGCATCTATACAGTGACATGATCCTGCCAGTTTTTTCATCAACAGTGTACAGCACTACTAGAGACGAGTGAAAAATACCACATAAAAATAATGAATTACACCAATGCTCTCGAGACCTACTGCAAGAAATAAGTACTTAATAACACAAAAAATGCGCTGATAAACCACCTTCAAATTCAGATAATTCATCATGGTCACTCTCAGTCAGCAGGCTTAGGTAAGTGTGCAAAAGCACCAGACTCAGATGTTTCGACATATTGGGTCTCGTCAGTGAAGCGACTACCAGCGGACCACTGCCGAGTTCCGCCCCCATGACTTCCGGATGCCAGCAGCTATTGCCAATTCGCCATGGGTGACAGCCGCGGACCTGCTGAATCACGGTTGACTATGGTATGGCCCGGTTCATTTTCCACTGCCCTGCAATTTACGAAATGTGCAGGGGACAATGGCTAGCCCCACAATCTAGAGCTTACCGCATAACGCCTTGGCACTGCACGGAACCTTAGAGGTTTGCGGAGAGCTTGTTATATTTACTCATGAGTAGTGGGGATTTTGGTATAATTGAGATAATTCATCGTGTGCACTCTAAGTCAGCAGGCTTAAGCTAGTCTGGAAAAACACCAGACACCGGTGTTTCGACATACTGGGTCTCGACAGTGATGCACCTTCCAGCGGACTGTTCCTGAGTTCTGCCCACATAACTTCCGGATGACAGCAGCTAGTGCCACTTCGTCAAGAGTGACAGCCGCGGACCTGCATGATTGACAGTGGACTATTAAATAGGATGGCTCACCTTCTACTGTTATGCCAGTTACGAACTGTGCAGAGGACAGCAGTCAGCCCCACGAGCTAGGACTTTTCTCAAAGGGACTGTGTATGACAAGGCACTTAAAAGCTATACGGACGGATTTCCGATAACTAATGAATAACTGGAAAATTCCCATTTCATTATCAAGAACAAAAGACCGAAGGTAAACAATTGTTTTCGATGATTCATCTTCAGACCTGTACAATCATATGGGTGAAATAGCAATGGGCAAGTACAAGTGGATTAACGATCAGTTCAAATGAGATTGATCACGTGTCGACCAAAGGCATGAACCAGTAACAAACAGCAAACTAGGGCAGAGGTACAGTTGCACAATTGCAGTTGCTCTCAGAAGGATCCGTTTTGGCTGGCCAAGGTAGCTTAACAGCTTCGATCAGCTTCTTTTGTGCACACAAAAGCGGTTGATACAACCGAATGCTGATCGCCTCGGCAGTAGCAAGGGTGCGGAGGCGCAGGCCTTTCGACTGGAGTGGAGCGACCCTGTATAGTATTCGAAAGGCACTGACTGGGTCAACCTCATGCCCACTATCAACAAGATGAGTCATAACTGAGCTAGTTATAGCTCCAGTACCGCCTCGACGCAACCAGCGTGGTAGGTGCTCCTTAATGCGTTTCGACAGTTGCCGCGCCGTTCGACCGATGTAAGTAGCGCCACAAGCGCACTCGAACTGATAAATTACCATAGAAGTAGTCAGCGTCGGTAACTTGTCTTTGTTGTAAATACGGATGAGTGGCTCCGTGGAAAAGGTACACCTAAGCTTGGCTGCTGGAAAAGTTGACTTGACAGCTGTTGAAAGGCTTCTAGTTACACGCTCAGCAGCGGCGTCTCCCTTGAAGGGTAGTCGTATGAAAAGTTCTTTTTTCTCTGCTGTCTGAACCTGCAACTGGTCGGGCTTACTTTGCATGTTCCTAAAAATGAAACGATCAGGATATCCGTTTTCGCGCAGCAAATTCTGAATGAACGTCAACTCATTATCCAACTTGTCTTCAGAACAGATCCTGTGGGCCCTTGTGGTTAGACAGCGAATTAGGTTTCGCTTATATCTCAACGGAACGAAACTGTGAAAGTTCGTATACTGGCCACTCCAGGTTTTCTTCCTGTAGACCTGCCGTTGGATCGAGCCGTCTGCCCTTCTAGTTAACAGCACATCAAGAAACGGCAACTGATCGTTCAATTCCTTTTCGTAGGTAAACTGCAATGATCCGTGGGCCCGATTAAAACGGTCAATAACAGCGTCAAGGTCAACAGACTGGTCGGCCACGACAAATATGTCGTCCATATAGCGGTGGTAACATTCAAAGGCCGTGATCTCCGCATGTAACTTGGTATTCTCTAATTTCGCCATGAAGACATCAGCTAACAACGGACCCAATGGCGATCCCATAGCTACACCATCCTTTTGTCGGTAGTAAGTGCCATTGAATAGGAACTGTACGTTCCAAGTGCAACGCAAAAGAAGGCTTTTCAAGTCACGCAACGGTATGCATATACTTGCTTTTGTTTCTTCTATGTAGGAGCAAAGGTAATCGATCGTCTCGAAAAGTGGCACGTTGGTGAAAAGCGATACAACATCCAAGGAAAACATTACTTTCTTATCGATGTTGCGATCTTTGATGCTTTCGATGAAATGAAAGGTGTCACGAAGGCTGTAGTGTGTAAGTCGCTGTCTTACTGGCTCTAGAATTTCCACAAGCCATTGGGCGACGGCATGGTAGGGTGCGTTAACCATTGATAAGATCGGGCGAAGCGGGACACCTGTCTTATGAATTTTTGGTAACCCATAAAGCCTCGGGACATTCGTGCCACTAGGCTTCAGGCTATCACAAAGTGTGTTTGATATATGTTCATTACTCCGAAGATCTTGCAAGTTTTTAATAATCTGGTTTTCAATCCTCTCTGTCTGGTCCTTTTCTCCAATCATTCGGGAAAATTTCGATTCATCACTCAGAACCTTTTCGAGCTTGTTTATATAGTCTTCTTTGTCTAATAGAACGACTCCGCTACCCTTGTCCGGTTTGCTCAGAATGATCTTACCATTGCGTTGTAAATACTTCAGCGCGTCAAGGTGCTTGCGTGTCACGGGACCGTGAGTTTGGACATGGCACTTGCGATACTGGTAGCAAGTGTTCACTAAAGAGCACTTAAAGCGTTCCAGGTCTTCATTTGAGTTAGCTACTAGCCCTTTTGTTTGGTCAAACAGGCTTTCAAACTGTAACTCATAGTGAAGCTGATTATCTTTGTGTTTGGAGGCGCAAAACTTTGGACCAAGTGATAGAACTTCCATTAAAGTGGAGTTCAATTTAATAATTGAAAAATTGTGCACGTACCTCTCAGGTCTATTAGGGAAAGTAGACTGCGGCTTATGCTGATTCAACGTCTTTGTTAGGGCCAAACGCCTTTGCCGTACACGGTTTGCGGTGATAGACTGAACGTAATCCAGGAATGATTGTTTCACGTCCAACGCTTACTCGTCAATCACATGTTGACGTTGCGCTATATTGCGCTCGAATTCGGGAATCTTGGATTGCATCGTGTCACGCTGGTTCAAAGTGTGCCGTCTAAGCGTTTTAGCATTCGGGTAGATATGACTGCGGCGTAATTGCTTCCAGAATCTGCTAGGATATTCATTGCGTTCAATGCAACCATCGAAGAATTGTACACAAGTTTTAGCTTCGGCAAGCCTAGTGGAGAACTTAAGGAATTGATTAAGATCCTTCACAACTGAGGGCGGCTTGGACGATTTCAGTAACTGGAAAATTCCAGTTTCATTATCAAGAACAATGGAGATTTTTATATACTTCAAAGGAAATTCATTACGGTTCACTCTGTCAGCAGGCTTTGGCTCGTCTCGCATCCGGAAGTCCTGGGGTGGAAGCTTGCATGGGTCCGCTGGAAGGCACACTATTGCCGAGACCCAGTATGTCGAAACAACGGTGTCTGGTGCTTTTCCAGACTAGCCTAGGACTGCTGACTGAGAGTGAACGTAATGAATTATCTGAAGTATACCAACATTCCCACTACTCATTAGTAATACATTCAAATCCTTCCAACTTATCCCACCAACTACGAGTACTTCATCAGCTTGACTGTTATTGCTCAGTCGTAAAATGGTCATAAGTGTCTGACCGTGTGCAGTGTGAAGATTTGTTGACAGCCACTTTCGGTCATTTATGGGTTAGATAGGTAGCATTGTTGTGGGCGTGTAAACCCTTTTTTTTACCATGGTTTCTCAACTCTTCTCAATAACCAAACTGCTAACTCAAACCTGGCCAACTCCCCCAGTATGCATAAACTTAAGTTGCTCTACTTGCCCTGCATTAACCTGTCCTTTCTTAGTCAAGAATTGACGTAGAATCATATTGGTAAACCTGCCACGTGTGCATCCCATAGCGTACATGTATATATAAAGAGGTACTTCGCGTAAGCAGAGTCCGTTTTATTCCCCAGCTCTCGGTGGATGGGGCAACGGCGAGACATCAAGAGTTGGGGCAGCACTTTCACCACTTTGGGTGACACTCCGACAACGTGAGTGCCTACCTAGCTGCATTGTAGTCATGGCATTTATCATTTTAGTTTGCCATACATACTACACCGTACATTCTCTAGTTCCCTTGAATGGAGGCAGCGTCTGTCACAAAAGTGAAACATTGCTCACTGACTAGACTAACTGGTTGTTTACAAGACATTCGCAAATTTACGAATTCTCGATCCGTTCCAAATATTGTTAAGTTGTTTTCAGCCGGGGCATCCTTAAGATACAACGTATGATCCAATCACACTAAAGTGCTCATAAGTATAGTTATGTTTATCCATTGCGAACTGGTTTATCCTTTGCTACTAACTATCGTACAGATAAGGAACTATTTGTGCTTCCGCTTCTCATGTTTTCTTGCTTGCATTCTCAATACAAATATACGAAAAGTAAGAAGAACTTTTGAGACGCCTAAGTAATCTTAAGGAAAGTGAACATCACATGATCAATTGGTGTCTGTCATTCAGTCAGCAACTTCAATCAGTGCGTTTCTTGATGAAATAAAACATTGGACGTCCCCAGAAAGTGCGTGAAAACTGCAAACTTTGACCGTATACAGGAGCAAATGCAAGACGAATTGATTGTTTATTGAAGTGTGCTGAATGTTAGCGGTCGAATAGGCTCCATGAAAGCATTTTATGCGCTCGTGTCACAGTAATACTACTGATGGAGTGAAATGACCAGTAGCAAAATATTGTGTAGTGTATTATAAATATGCTTGTGCTCAATAACAGGAGCACGAATAAGAGGAATTTTCATAGTCAACAACAAACTGGGGCGGTTTTCTGCCTTGATTTCGTTCTGAGAAAACCTTTGTCATATGGAATGGAGTGTAAATTAATTTTCCATTAACCGGATTAAGAGACCTCATTGTGCATGATGGAGAGGATTCAATAGCTGCTGTCTATTAGTATTTAGTCTGCGACTTCAGAAGTTCACTGTGGTAACATTTTGAATTACTGTATGGTACACAGTCACAATGCAAGTGCAAGGGGATCACGTCCTAATGAGCACAATCAAAAGCCATCACCCCAAAATTAGCAGAAAGTGAGTGGCTGAGGGTACTTTGGAAACTCCAGTCAATTAACCATTTACCATAAAACACCGCGGGATTTCTAAGAAAAGTAAATTTGATTTTAAGCTTGGATAGAACTTCACATTTCTTTAGGAGTTGCCACTGATTGCGCAAGCCGGTATTGGCACCAACAACCATGAAATGAGGCGTCTCACTCTGGTTACCAAGTTACAATCATTACCCTTCAGGCACACTATATACTGAGATAATTTGTTATGCATACTTCTAGGAAATTAACTGAATTTTGTCATGTACGTCTGCAGTGCCTTGTGTATTTCATGCGTCATCACTTACTCACAGGTGATGTTGGCTCTGCTTTCCTGGAATACATTAAAAACTGGTAGAATCGTGTGACAACCAGGAGTAAACGGTTATCTGCTAGTTTACTCATATCGCAACTCATGCTAACTTACTAAAGTCAATGTTTTCAATTGTTCTGCTGCTAAATTTTAGACCTATTGCTAGTCGTTCCGGCGCTTTTAATGTCAAAATAATCTATATTGCTAGTTTGTTTAATTCACTTCTCTCCATCACCCATCAGATGACGTAAACCATGTCTAGTCGTCATTATTGTGTTTATTCGGTAATTCCATTAGGCAAGTAACTCGTACCGTTCTCACCACGTGTATGCGTAAAGCAGCTTTTCGTGATGCTACATCGATTCGCGCATTTATCAGAAAAGTCCAGTACTGCAGGCAGGTGTGTTCATCCCAAAGGTACAACGAATGAAGCACAAGAATGTGAAATTCTACGTCGAAGTATACCTTAGTTCTGTTGTCATGAAGATGAGCTCCTGGGTTTTTTCACCACGATTGTTGATGAGGTATGTTCTAACCCTTCTGTGCCAGATGCGGTAGAAAGTAGTGTTTCACATGTGCCACAGGTGGCATATTTTTGTGTCGAAGATTGCTGCTGCCATCAATTTTGACGAGCAGTACTGTTTTACCGACGAGTTTCGAGAGGGAATTGAAGAAATACAGCAGTTCAATGGTCCCTCTTGTCTATCAAACAGTGGTTTCTATTTCTCTGTCAAGCCAAAGTTACTGATGTTAGATTGTACATTAAATATGCGAAAACTACGTCTCTAAGACAGTTATCAGAGCATCAGATCCTACACGCCATACTAAACCTGATGAGGGATGAAAAGCATTTGCTTGACAAGCTATACACCGGGGTCAACCACAGCGGTGTACATGCCTAGCTCTTAGCTATACTGTTCAATTAATTTCTCTAGCCGGGATCTTTTGTCATTTATTTTTTGGTGTGAGATTTTGAAGCCTTGGGCATGTTGCAAATCTTAACGTGTATTGTTAAAGATGCAATATTTATTGCAGATCACTCATATTTTTCCTTCATTAATAGCTAATTGGGTACCTAACTAGGGGGGGCGCGTGAATGGTCATGAAAGCTGAACATCACCGGTTGAATAGAGCTCAGTTTACTCATTTGGTTAAGAAGGACATTATTTGTGGTATTCAAATAGAGTCAGTATTTTAAATACAGACAAATTCGTGCTATACTAAGCATATTTATGGCAATGTGTCAAATACCTGTTGTCGTTAACGAGGCGTTAATCACTAGGCATCAGTCAAACTGCATTTATCGGAGTGAAAAGGAACAAGCATATTCAATATGTTTTTCTAGACAATGGGTACCTTAATTAGAGCAACAGAGCAAAGCCGATAAAAGAGCCAGGCAATTTATATTAGTGACTAAATTAGAACATTGAATTTGGACGCAATTATTCTGGCCGAATACTTGGTGGTCTATTGAACTTACCACTTGTGATCCCGTACGGCAGTTGCAGTAACTAAAGTCCAAACTGGATAAACTCAAGTGAATCTGATTTATTGGAACTGCTTACGCCTGCTAATACACTTACAGCCAATCAGCAAGTGAAAAGCCCCCTATACTCAATAGCAACCGGACAAACCAATTGGTTTCATGGGTCGGACTGAATTTTCGGCCAATCCCAGATTATGGCTGATAGGTTAAGGAAGAGAATTTGCTAGTAGCTACATTGCAAGAAAGTGCGCCGCCTTGTGACGGGTAGTTTTATCATCAAACCGCGTCCAAAAATGCAAAATACATATGTAACCCATAGCACGAAGCAGTCACGTTTTACACAAATATTTTTGACTTTTAACTTCTCAAGTATGTTTTACTAACCTATAGTGTACTGCAAAGCATGGCTGTTCATTAATACCTTAGACGGAATAGTAATTAAAATGGCTAGTCTTGTTTGCTATGGAACTAGTCTCCCTGGAATCATTTCGCGAATATGATGTTGATATTTTCTGCGAAATATGAGACCGGAATAAACGCTGACACGAATGTCTTAGTCATTACGACAATATGATATTTGTCTTAAATAAAATAATCATAATACGATCTTGAAGCCAAATGGATTTATCTATTTTTCACAGATGTATAATATGTGCGATTATCGAGACAGTGGCGTTTATCAAGGTGAGCATCAGGTTGCACCACTTTAATAATGCGTACACTGAGTGAGATTGGAAGACCTTAGTACATATTTGAGGCTACTTGTCGAACGCTGACAAGTAACACCAGAGAGGGAATTCTGTAGTAAACTACAAGAATCATAGGCGCATTTTCTACTATGGGGGTTAAGACAGTGTTATCAGTACAAAACAGATTTTACTCTGCATGTCACATGGTCTCAGGCCAATAATTACCTCGAAGACTGGTCGGCTTAGATTAAGACCGGGGTCAAGTTAATACCAGGAAACCACCACAATAATAATCTTCCACCTGTTGGCCAGGTGAAGAAAACAGTACCATGAGTGGCAAAGTGTCTAGCAAGTCTAAACAAAGAATTAGATACGACGAGCAAGGAATTTATATGGGTTAAGAATCGTTCTTTTAAAAGTTCCTTTGGATAGATGGTGGGGATTTTGAAATAACAATAATGATAATAATCACAGTAAAACAGGCAGTGTTTTAAATAAGAAAATAAAGAATTATCGTCTGCTCCGCAGTAGTTCTGCAGTCCGCTTAGATTCACAGCGCTAACAGTTAACATCAAATCATTGCATTGTATTCATTGTATTGTGGGATGGAGACGTAACGCTGTGACAAAGTGTACGTGCATGAGTGCGTCATCCAACCATCTGTTAACTACTGTTAGTGTCGGTGTGGGGATGACCGATTATGGGAGAGCATTCCATGGGTGACAGACACGAATGGAAAAGAAAGTTCTGTAGCACACCGGCCGGCTATACTTTACAGCGAGTTTCAAAGAGTGTCCCCTCAGGGTTGTATTGGTGCTGAGTCGCAGTAAAGGGCGACACCCGTGATGTGGATCTAGCAGAATCAAAAAGGACATAATCAGGTCGTCTCGTAGTAGGGGATAGCTTCCAATATATACCCCTAATCGTTGCAGCCTCTCCTGGTATGAAATATTGCGCATTCCAACTACCTTCTTAGATGCCCGACGTTGTGGCTACTCCATTGTATTAAGCTCATGCTTCAGCCATGGATGCTAGGCTTGAATTGCGTATCCAACATAGAGGTGAACACAAGCACTGAACATTTGTCGAAATATGGAGCTGGTTATTTGTCCAAATGCCCGTCGCAACATCCCGATGTGTTGGTTTATACTATTCGGGACCTTTACGGATTGCCTGGAGCAACCCAATTCATCTTGAACCAGGATACCTAAGTCAAGTTCGACAGCTGATTATTGCAGTATACTCGTTCCGAGCCGGTATGGGTAGCTGCGCTGATGTCGGATGGAAGGTATCTTGCATTTACTGGCGCGGAAATGCAGTTACTTTTGGGTTGACCATTGATACGCAGTTTTAGGTCACGCTAAAACAGATGCTAATCGGCGTCCACCTGGATCCTACGCAAAATTTTGATATCGTCGGAAAACATTAGAAGTTAAAAGCTCTTCCTCGTGCAAGGTCAGTAATAAACGCCAAAAACAAATGTTGACCTAGAACTGAGCCTTGTGGTATGCCACACTTCACTTGTACGGGTCCGCTAAATATCTCCGAACTCTGACCACTAATCGCTGTTGAAGTAGCAAGTTGGCAAACCAGTTTAAAAGAGGGTCGTCGATCCCGCGATGCTGGAGCGTGGAGAGTAGTATCCGATGGTCCAGACGATAGAAAGCGATCGAAAAATCGAGGTAGATCACATCAACACCTTCTTACGAGTCAGCTGACTCGATCCAACTACTGCGTGCAATTAGCAAATTTGTTGTGCATGACCCCTGTCGACGGAAACCGTGCTGTTCAGGCGTGATGATGTTACAGTTTTTCAGATAGCATACCAGTGCATCGGAAACTATGGATTCCATGAACTTGGAGAGTATATGAAGAAGCGATACTGGGCGGTAGTCGGGGGGAACAGTTCTGCTTACACCTATGTGAATCGGGGTTATTATTTCAAGCTTCCACATGACGGGAACTTCGTTCTGTTTTAAGCAACGCTGGAAAAACTGAGCTAATGGTTCTGCCAGTTGGCTTGCTGCTGCTTACAGTGCCTCTGGACGAATAGTGTCGACACCTGGCTAGCTGTATTTGCGTAGGGACGTCAGCTTTGGCAAAACATCTTTCGTGATAAAAGTGCTGTGGGTTAGTCCCGCAGAGGACTCGACAAAGGTTGGAAGGTCGCTTGGTAGCAAGACCCTCTGAAACCTGGGGGCATATTGCATCCGTAGAGAGTTTGTGGCTTCACAACCGTTCTTGTTGGGCCGCCGGCAGTCTGAGTGAAGGAAATCCTTGCCTCACCTTTCGTAGACTATTGCCCTGCTTGTACAGCAGTTTGTGGTTAGCACTGAAGGCATTTGCAATCTTCTGCTGATAAGCAGCTTTGTCTTCGCTTAGCAGTTGAGTGCAGTTGTTACCTTGGGCTAAGTATTTGTCCCAAGTTTCTGGTGCTGGAGTTTCTCTGCACATTCGCCAAGCTGCTTTGCGTACTGTCATCCATATTCGAGTTCTGCTCCCAACGAAAGAAACTAGTTTGCACTTACTGCTGTCGCGCTTACTGCATCTTATTTCTGAAACCGCTGCAATCAGCTGACTGAAGTTGTTGACGAACACGAGTCAGGCGACTTCCGAGGGTTCTACGGTAAGGAATTACCTACTTGTAGCCCTGACGAGCTGGGCTAATCGATGGTAACTTGTGATGGTTCGCACAGCCTCAGGGTTCTTATTCCGGTATTCGGCATAGCAGATGACGTTGAAGCTGATGACTGCGTGATCACTGCAACCCAACGGGACGTCTAAAACCAACACGTCTTTGATATGCTGCTCGTTGGTAAGCACACGATCCTGCACAGACGAGCTGTTGCCTTTTCTGAACGGAGTATGCAAGGTGATGTGATTGTAAATAGGAACACTGGTTACGCGACGTTGTAGATCGGCTTTGAACTGTTCTCCAATCGTGGCAGGAGTTTCTACTTAATATACCCTTAAATTACCCATGATAAGGATATAAGGGCACTTTCTCTGTAAACTGCATCTTATGACAGCCGCTAGGTGGCAGTCAGGTTCGGGGGTAGAGTTAGGGGGCTGTACATCAAGATAATAAGGTAAGCTTCTCTGCCTTTTAACTGCAAGCTGCAAAAAAGAGAGTCGGGGAACTGCGAGTCCGAATCCTCCACAGCTACGTACTGTAATTCGCTTCGATAATACAAGATTACCTCTCCTTCTTCAGCGAGCCTATTATTCCGGATCAGCGACATGCCCGTTAGCGAAACTTCAGCGTCCGTCAATCCCGTGTGCAACCAAGTCTCGGTGATACCAATGCCATTATATGACCCGAAAGCTTGGCGATCATTCAGTTTAGCCAGTTTAATAAAAAGACCATGAGCATCCCTATAAAAGCAGGCCAGTTTCTCGGTTTCTATAAGCCCCCAGAGGGCTAAAGGAGTAAAGTGGAGGAGAATGTCGACCGAGGTGAGGTCGGCAGTTACTCGCTTTTTTGATGGGATAATGATACCTCGTCTGAAACTTGATTCTGCCAAGTTGCATCACAATCTACTTTTAGACCTATGTTAGAGTCAATTAAATCAGCAGCCAAGTTAAGTTTCTGTATTATTGTCGGTACGCTGGCCGCTTCAGGTGTATTAATAATTGAACTGTGCGAATCTTCTGCGACCTTTAACCGAGGTTCAGAAGGGAGGCTTTTCCGATTTCTCCGGCATCGATTCAATACACCCTTTGATTGTTGCTCTGGCTAAATTACAAGTTTTAGGTTTCTAGGGCCGTATCCTCTATAATTTGGTGGGAGCGGTATCTTGGTGAGCGATATCGCCACAATATTATCCAAAGAAAGCGTTTCACGAATGAACCGCCACTATTCTGAATCGCATTTTCCGGTCTCTAGAACATCGTAAGAAAGATGGTCTGGTATGCCACGTATGAAGATTTGGTTTAGGTGCTCTTGCTTGCTGCGTCCCTCTTCAGAGTTTCCGTTTGATTGGCGCACGCTCCAAGGGAGAGCAGGATAGCTGCGTATCTCACAGGATCCAGGTTTTAGAGCGCTTGCGGAAAGCAAAACGTTTTCTATTTTGGTGAAGGATGCGAATGATACTCGTTTTATTCTGGGTTCTCCATAGTGTGGCGAGTTCAGATGAAGAGTACTTTGTAATTGGCGGCTTAACTTTGGTATGCTCGTCGCTTGATGAAGTGGCTACCTTGTCATCTGCACGGCAGTAACGTGTAAGTCAGTGGATAGTGAGCCGCGCCATATCACATCTAGTAACTAATTCACGATGATCGTTACCGTACCCCGCAGCTCAGTGGTCTCAACTACGGACTGGCAACAATCTAGTTACGGGTTCGAATCTTACCAGGTTTCGATGGAATGCCACGGCTGACGATTCCCGAAAGGATGGAACGCGCTTACAGTGCTTTCCCTGGAGTGTGACGCTTGTCTGAGTGAGTCTAGATGTGACGAATTTCTACCTATACTATTCAACTCCCCTACTATTTCTCTGTAATTTGTAATACGTCCTTGGATTTGGTTTTGACACTCATCAACAGGTATAATGAGTTCCATTGGTTTTGATCGTCCGATGACTTATCTCGCAATGTAATGACGGTAGATTCAGGGACATTTAAGTGTACATCAATCCGGGTACTATTATTGGATTCCTTTTTTTGATGCACTAGTTAGGATACTCGTCTGTACTGACCTGCCAACAAATCTTGCTTGTTTACTGTTTGTATCTCCATTCACTTAACGGAGTTTACAGCAGGATTGGCCGCAACGGCCCCTTCCCGGCTGACCTGTGCAGCAATCTCTGCATATGTAACTGATGTTCCAAGTGGTTTTGTCTCGACAAAAGTCATTTGAGTTAGAGGTACCGAGAGTTGGTGTTCGGTTGCTTCATCCTTATTAATGGTAGCTATCAGGTCTAGCGGGATTTACTAAACCAGACTTGTCGAGTGGTGCCTGATTCTCTTTGCCATGAGTACTGTTTAGCTCTCATGGGTACGGTCCGTTTGACGCGACGTTCTACCAAGGTTGGAGAAAACAGCGGAGATGGGAGAGGTGACTGTTTGCCGTTCAGGAAACCGGATTGTGTAGCATTCCTTTGCTTAGAAATCGCTACACTGCCGTGTTGTGTACTGGCATCCATAAAGTAATTGTAACGTCGAGAGTGAACGTTGAATAACGCGTAGCCAAAGATCCCAAAATGAAAACAAGTCGGATCACAAATACTACGGCACTATTAAAATATATACAGTTAATAATTAGGACATACTTCAATTGTTCAGTATCCCGGTGTATGTAAGTTGAGAACAAGGTGCTAGTAAACAATAGGAGGGAACGAGTTGTCTACGCCGGACAATCAAAGGAACAAGTCACCACACCGGAGTGCTACGAGTATTAAGAATAATAGCGTTGACCAATCAATGGATGGTCCAACCACAGGGTGAGAGTTTAATGGCACGCATAAACATGGTGTTTGGACGAGCGACCAGTGAACGGGGGAGGGGGTGCGACACATACTCAAGGCTGAACATGTCATACTCGGCGAAGAGTAGGGTTGGAGATCCAAGGTCGTCGGTAGCCGCACACGCACGGAACCAGTGCCGGGGATTAGCATGCACACACAGACACCCCTACAACGCTAACAATGGGAATGTAAGGAGGCGCACATGAACGCTGGTCGATTGTGAAGGATGCGGACATAGCATCATGTTTCACTTTTGCTAGGACCGGAGCGCGCTGGGTACCTTTCCTAACGATATCACTGGATATTGGCGTCATGTCCAGATGTTGCAATAATCGAACAAACTCGCATGGTGATACACTTTGTTCATCCTGCTGAGCAACCTGTGGCACTCTACTGACGGCGTCAGCGACATTATTGTATGAACTAGCGATGTATCGGATTTAATAGTTGTAAGCAGAAAGTAGAGGTGTCCAACGTACCATTCGGAGTGCGTTTAGTTGCTCTATGCCTCGTCCATCCCCGAGAAGCGAGGTTAACGGTTTATGATCAGTTTGTATCTCGAACCGATTGCCCCACAAATACTGATGGAAGCGTTTGACCCCGAAAATCATTGTCAATGCCTCTTTGTCCAGTTGTGCATAATTCTTCTCAGCAGCTTGCAACATGCGAGACGCGAAAGCAATGGGGCGAATGGTTCCGTCGTGAATCTTATGCCCTATGCCTGCTCCCACTCCAAAATGTGAGGCATCACACTGTAAGACGATAGGCTTGTGTGGAGCGTAATGTACTAACACGGGTGAAAAAGCAATTAGAAATTTCGCTTTCTCAAATGCTTGTTCCTCTCTCTCTTTCCATGACCACTCGGAGTCTTTCTTTAATAAAACGTGAAGTAGTGCTATAACGGAAGCAAAGTTTGGTAGGGGGCTGGCGATAGTGCGACAACATTCCAACGAATGAACGCCGTTGTACTTGTTTACGTGGTGGAGGTTCAGAAATAATGGGTTGTAATTTGTCTTTTCGTGCATGTAAACAATGTTTATCCAACCGATAACCAAGATAATCAACGGAATAAACGACAGAAGCACATTTGGAGCGTTTCACACGTAAACCGTGTTCAGATAGTCCAACGTGCGCAGATGTTCCTCTTCTGTGCGACCCGGAATTAATAGATGATCAAGGTATGTACGTGTGTTCGGTATATCACGGACGATGTTGTCAATTACTCTTTGGAAGATAGCTGGGGCTGAAATAATCCTGAAAGGAAGTCTGGTGTATTGAAATAAGCCTAAATGTGTACTGACCGTAGTAAGATGACCAGAGGCTTCCTCTAATTCCACTTGGGAGTAAGCATGGCTCAAATCCAGTTGATTAAACTTGACCCAGCCCGATAAGGTGGCATATAAATCCTCGATTTTTGGTAGTGGGTACCAGTCTATGATTGCACCGCGATTTATGTTTAGTTTGTAATCGCCACAACTGCGTGCGCTGCCGTCGGGTTTAAGCACAGGGACTATCGTTGCCGCCCATTCAGTTTGCTGAACTGTTAATATTATTTGTTCTCGCTGGAGCCTTTTTTACTCTTCCTCCACTTTGGGCCGTAAGGAGTAAGGCAACATTCTGGCCTTAAAGAATTTCGGCGTACTAGAGTCCGCCATATGAATCTTTGCTTTAAAATTGTTCAGTTTTCCAAACTGATGTTCTCTGAACACGTCTGGATATCGCTTAAGAACCGTGTCCACGGTGTCCTCCCCCACCGCATGGATGGTACTTAATATTTCTGGCAATTGTTTTATCCAGTCCCGACCCAGTAGATTGACTGGAGCAAGAGGCACAAGATGAAGTAGTAGGTTGTGTGGTCTACCCTGGTGTTTAACTAGTACCTGACACTATCCAAGCAGGTCAATCCCTTCTCCTGTATAGGTTTTGAAAACGGTATCAGTCCGTTCCAGATTACGCAATGATGAGAGCGCTCCCTCGAAACACTGAATCACGTGTACTATACTCCTTTTAGCTAATTAAGTTCATGGCGTCAAAATGTCGTTGTCCTTCTGAACCAAGTACCTGACGAAATAACCTTATCCAGTGGGCATCGGAACACTCCATAGAAGGGTTCAACGGGAAAAAGTGTCATCTGATGTTGGAAAGGACGTTTTCCACTGCATCCACAATTGTATGGTGGGTTTTTCTGAACCATCGGGCCACAGAAATGACAGTCCCACCGAGAAAGGAGTTTGGACTGCTATTCGCCATTCTGACACTTATCACGTAAGTATTCCAATTTCGTCGTTGGACCCGTGGGCCCGAACTCGCGGAAGTAGAAGAAACAACACCAGAAGGCACACGTGTTATTTGCTTAATGACGTGTACATCGAACGCGAAGGCGTAAACGGAAAACAGGCCAATCAGAGCAAGAATAAAAGGCCAGTCGGTATCGACCAAAGTGAGAACGTTGTCCGATCGATCACGTGTGTGTGTGTGTGTGTGTGTTGGTAGTCTGAGTAACATTAGCACGTGCTGCTGTAACACTTTCGCCGTCTTATTTTAGATACGCTGCACAACATTGCCCATCCAGGCAATAAAGCCACGGTCAAACTTATATCCGATTGATGTGTTTGGCCTGGGATGAAACGTGACCTTACGCGTTGTGCACGCACTTGTCTCACATGCCAGCAAGCCAAGATCCAGCGTCAAGTATCCACTCCACTTGGTGGTTTTCTGCCAGTTTCAAAGCGATTCGTTCATGTTCATCTCGACTTAGTTGGACCGTTGGCACCGTCCAAAGGAATGATCTACATTTCGACCATGATAAATCGTTGTACCCGTTGGCCCGAAGGAGGCCCCATTCTTGACATAACTGCGGTAACCGTTACACGCGATTTTGTCGAACGCTGAGTCGCTCCACATGGCAGTCAAGCCATAGTGACTACCGACCGCGGTCCGCAATTCGAATCTTCGACGTTCAATCATCTTCTTAAGGTCATCGGATGCTGACGCATTCGTGCTACCGCCTATCATCCACAGGCGAACGGCCTGGTGGAACGTTTCCATCGACATCTGAAAGCTTCATCCAGCGCCGCCAATGCACTGAGTTGGACGGAAGCTCTGCCCATAATACACATTGACATCCGATCATCCCTCAAGACCGATCTGCATACGTCCAGCGCCAAACTGGTATATGGACAACCTCTACGTTTACCTGGTGACTTCTTTTCCGGTAGTCCCAGAATCTCCCGTTACGAAGCAAACTACGTTTAGCAGCTAGCCACGAACATGCGTCAGATCAAGTTTACTGACACCAGAGAACCACAACAGAAGTCACTTGTGCCCTGAGCTCTTCAGCACTGCCGGTTTGTTTTCCTCTGTGTTTATGGTCTCCGTAGACCATTTAACCAACCTTATGAAGGTCCTTTCAAAGTTCTACAATATAAGGACCGTGTACTTATCATCGACCGATACGGCAAACGTGAAGCTGTTACCACTGACCGCCTCAAGGTTGCCCACATGGAACCTGAGCTTGACGACAATGTCTGCTTAGCTTTCGACGAAACAACGCAGCCTAGGACGGAAGATAGGTGTTCTCCTAACGCTAATGACTCCAAGAAGAACAATCCATCTGAGTCTTCTACCTCGGCTCCATCGATTTCCACCGAACCGGGTGGCAAAGCAGCATCCACTCCTCCAGCCACGCGATTCGACATACAGCCTAACTCGACAACATCGTCACCCGAACCGTAGAAGTCGACTAGATCAGGTAGGCGAGTTCACTAGCCAGCGCGTATGAAAGATTAGCGTACTTTCCGCTTCGATTTTCCCGCTTTCCTTAGCTTTATGCCCAACCCCGTACGATAAGCGAAAGTGCCGAAAATGTTTTAAAAACCCAAAAAAATGAATGAAACGATTTGAAAACCCAAAATATAGTTTGTCGGTTATCGGCCATTCAGTAAGTGCCTTTTTCCCGTTTGCTTTCCACCATGGTCACGGTACACATGTTTATGTTAGTTTCATGTGCAAACCGGGAAGGATGAGCTAAAAGCGAACATTTGGCGTTCACAAGCAAACATTTGACATTCACGAGGTTGCAAACATTTGACTCGAAAGAACTTCCCTCCATTTTGTGTTTTTGGCACCTTTAGAGAGGACACGGGTGGGGGCCTGCTAGGGTCCGATCGCACTAGTGCTCCCCCAGCAGCTGCATAAGGTCTCACCAGCTGGTCATCAGAAGGCTGGCTGGCAACGGACGGTCCTCACGTAGACCGGAGGGCCAGCCACGGTTTCCCTTATAGGAGGGGACTCTGTAGTGACATGGAGATTCCCCTGCTTGATGTGTAAATCAATCACAACTAACATCCCGATGGTCCCGGGTTCGATGCCAGCTAACCCTCTCTGATGGGATGTAATAACATCGAAACGAGTCATAGTAGTGCAGTGTTTTCGGGCGGGAAACATCCCAATATATATATATATATATATATTGTATTGTCGAGAACTACAAAATTAATTCAGATTTAGAAAAGACGAAAACAGGGATACTAGCCTTAAGGAGGAACTTAAAAGCTGAGGGAATTTCCCGAAGCTTCTATTCAGTAAGCTAACTAAAGAGTGAGAGTCAAGACGGATTAAGAAAATCAAAGCAGGCGAAAACAATCCCAAACCCTGACAATGAAAAGCACCGTAGCATAGATCTCGAATTGCTAAAGCATGCTAAATGCACCAAATTATGTGTGACAATCCCAGCCATACTGCGTCAAACTCCTGTAGAATTGCAAGTAATGAAACAAAAATATGGAGCAGTGAACGAATGATCCTAACAAAGCGTTCCCAAACAAATTGCCAAGTTTGGTGAACACCAATACGTCAAGTACAATCGAACCCGCGTTATTGCCCACCCGCTTTATAGCCCACCGCGTTTTATTGCCCCGTTTTTTTACAAAATATGGCTTTTTCCCATAAGTATGCCACATTTTCACTGTTTTATTGCCCATTGCCGGGGTCGTCCCACCGCTTAATGGCCTAACTACTTGGGCTGTACTCTTTTGAACTTGCTAATTTTACCCCCTCTCTCCGACTATCTTTTATTACGATTATCCTAGCCAGTCCGACAAGAAAGTTGTCGGTGTCTTTATTGACAGATCAAACTAAATGTATAGACGGCTGTAGGTAATCCTACGGTCCTATTCAAACTAGAGAACTGAGCAAAGTCGGATAATCTTTCCGCTCTATATTGGTCAGTACTCTATTGGTTACACTCAAGTTTCGCCAGTAATAGAAGGGATTTGTCACTGACAGAAGAGTTTGACATTTTAAACATAATTAAAGCTTATCCAACTAGTTTTTGCGTTAGTTACACATTTCTCGTCATACCCTAGCCGGATCGATTGTCAGCGAAAAGGAACTCCGACCGAATTCGTCGCATGGCAGTGCAACCTCGCAGAAAAGGAAATGGTGTGCAAAGGATGAGGAAATTGAACCTGCATTGAATGACTGGCTGATATCAGTTCGTGAGCACAACCAAACCGTTACAGGCGCGCATCTAAATGGAAAGGCAGAATAATTCGGGGAATGACTTGGAAAAACCTATGTCTGCGTGTGTAACAGGTGAAGCCACCTCTGTTTTTCGAGCGAACTAAGTTATTGCTACGGAGCTGGGCTACGTTCTCAAAGTATTGAGTATGCTTTCAGCTCCGGCCTAGTCGTTTTGTGTACAGTGTATACGCGTGAATAGAAGCATTTAAGTGCTTAGCCGCTAATAGTACCCAAAATCTACGCTTCCTGACTTTGGTCTTAAGTTTGAAAGTTGGAGCACATGGGTGGAAATTTTCCTTCACGTGACCACCTTGGCCCATGCATCCGAAAAAAGACGCCTTAGCAAATCCGTGAAAAGTAAACGATCCCGGCAAGTAACTGTCTAGTGATTATCTTGATGATGTTGGTGCTTCATACCATATTTTAGGAGTTAAGAATGGGAGTGAACATTGCTAGATTGCTTTGTGGTTGTCCGACGGATGGAACTTAACTGAGCCTATGTAAGTACTGTTAATACCGGAGTTAGAAGCGGTAACGCAGAGGCGGCTGCTAGAATCTGAACTAGAAATGGTCAATCTTCCGGGTCGACAGAACAAGGTAAACCAGTTTTTCCGGAAGGCCGAGTGGCTGCACCAGAGGTGTACGATGACAGGCCGTTATCAAATAGCTTATCGCCACGGCAGAGTACATAGCTACATCTGCCAACGGTTGAGTACTTTGATGAGAGCCAAGCCACTTCTTGGAAATTTGCTAAAACAGTTTGAATACGTTTTCGAAAATCTAGTGTTTGACAGCGGGAAGCAAGACTTACCTGCTGTATAATTGCTGTGGTTGTGTCAAAGAGCATCAACGAATATGTGGTATTACCGCCCGCTAATGCTGAAGGTAGAGCAAGGGATGTTCTTCGAGAATCCACACATACCTCGGCTAAGATACGATCGGACCGGTCCAGTCTTAAGCGGTGGCGACACGGAGAGAATGCAGTTAACACCCCGTCGCTGTGCGACCTCCATCAATTGCAAGCAATTTGTTTTTGATGTTATACTTTTTAAATTATTGGTCATGTTCTTCAGGATAAACCTTTTTGTAGGCTTTAGTTACAAGTACGTATTTTATCCTTCTTAGCACGTTACAATCCAAGTGATATACTGTACCATAATTTAATGGTTGTTTCCGTTTTGGAAAATTTTGCCAATATCAATTATTTGCCTAACACACTTTATTGCCCACTTGTGGCCTATCCCGGTGGTAGTCAGTAAAGCGAGTTCCACGTAAGATAGAAGCATTCTTTGAACCTGACACTCTCAAGAGGACGGTGCACCTCGTTCCCCTCCCAGAAACGATTCAATCGCCTGGAGCCAGCATAAAAGGGGGTCGACAGTGTTAGACAGGTAGGCACCGTGTCAAAATTCACATCAAGCGCAGTCAGCCATTGCATATAACACGGGAGGTTTCATGTGTCAAGAGAGACAACTTTTCGAGTTTAGCCCGACTGTTAACTGCATTCTCTCCGTGTCGCCACCGCTTAAGACTGGACCGGTCCGATCGTATCTTAGCCGAGGTATGTGTGGATTCTCGAAGAACATCCCTTGCTCTACCTTCAGCATTAGCGGGCGGTAATACCACATATTTGTTGATGCTCTTTGACACAACGACAGCAATTATACAGCAGGTAAGTCTTGCTTCCCGCTGTCAAACACTAGATTTTCGAAAAAGTATTCAAACTATTTTAGCAAATTTCCAAGAAGTAGCTTGGCTCTCATCCAAGTACTCAGCCGTTGGCAGATGTAGCTAAGTACTCTGCTATGCCGATATGCTATTTGATAACGGCCTGTCATCGTACACCTCTGGTGCAGCCACTCGGCGTTCCGGAATAACTGGTTTACCTTGTTCTGTCGACCCGGAAGATTGACCATTTCTAGTTCAGATTCTAGCAGCCGCCTCTGCGTTTCCGCTTCTAACTCCGGTAGTAACAGCACTTACACAGGCTCAGTTAAGTTCTATTTGTCGGACAACCACAAAGCAATCTAGCAATGTTCACTCCCATTCTTAACTCGGAAAATATAGTATGAAGCACCAACGTCATCATGATAATCACTAGACAGTTACTTGCCGGGATCGTTTACTTTTCACGGATTTTCTAAGGCGTCTTTCTTCGGATGCATGGACCGAGGTGGACACGTGAAGGGACATTTTCCACCCATGTGCTCCAACTTTCAAACTTAAGACCAAAGTCAGGAAGCGTAGATTTTGGGTACTATTAGCGGCTAAGCACTTAAATGCTTCTATTCACGCGTATACACTGTACACAAAACGACTAGGCCGGAGCTGAAAGTATACTCAATACTTTGAGAACGTAGCCCAGCTCCGTATCAGCAACTTAGTTCGCTCGAAAAACAGAGGTGGCTTCACCTGTTACACACGCAGACATAGGTTTTTCCAAGTCATTCCCCGAATTATTCTGCCTTTCCATTTAGATGCGCGCCTGTAACTGTTTGGTTGTGCTCACGAACTGATATCAGCCAATCATTCAATGCAGGTTCAATTTCCTCATCCTTTGCACACCATTTCCTTTTCTGCGAGGTTGCAGTGCCATGCGACGAATTCGGTCGGAGTTCCTTTTCGCTGACAATCGATCCGGCTAGGGTATGACGAGAAATGTGTAACTAACGCAAAAACTAGTTGGATAAGCTTTAATTATGTTTAAAATGTCAAACTCTTCTGTCAGTGACAAATCCTTTCTATTACTGGCCAAACTTGAGTGTAACCAATAGAGTACTGACCAATATAGAGCGGAAAGATTATCCGACTTTGCTCGGTTCTCTAGTTTGAATAGGACCGTAGGATTACCTACAGCCGTCTATACATTTAGTTTGATCTGTTAATAAAGACACCGACAACTTTCTTGTCGGACTGGCTAGGATAATC
Source organism: Dicrocoelium dendriticum (assembly GCA_944474145.2). NCBI lineage: Eukaryota > Metazoa > Platyhelminthes > Trematoda > Plagiorchiida > Dicrocoeliidae > Dicrocoelium > Dicrocoelium dendriticum. The sequence goes on from OX104063.1 coordinate 185,448,201, forward strand.
GTAATAAAAGATAGTCGGAGAGGGGGTAAAATTAGCAAGTTCAAAAGAGTACAGCCCAAGTAGTTAGGCCATTAAGCGGTGGGACGACCCCGGCAATGGGCAATAAAACAGTGAAAATGTGGCATACTTATGGGAAAAAGCCATATTTTGTAAAAAACGGGGCAATAAAGCGGGTGGGTTATAAAGCGGGTGGGCAATAACGCGGGTTCGATTGTACTTGACGTATTGGTGTTCACCGAACCTGGCAACTTGTTTGCGAACGCTTTGTTAGGATCATCCGTTCACTGCTCCATATTTTTGTTCCAATACTTGCAATTCTACAGGACTTTGACGCAGTATGGCTGGGATTGTCACACATAAATTGGTGACACTTGCATGCTTTAGCAATTCGAGATCTATGCTACTGTGCTTTTCATTGTCAGGGTTTGGGATTGTTTTCGCCTGCTTTGATTTTCTTAATCCGTCTTGACTCTCACTCTTACTAGTTAGCTTACTGAATAGAAGCTTCGGGAAATTCCCTCAGCTTTTAAGTTCCTCCTTAAGGCTAGTATCCCTGTTTTCGTCTTTTCTAAATCTGAATTAATTTTGTAGTTCTCGACAATACAATATATATATATATATATTGGGATGTTTCCCGCCCGAAAACACTGCACTACTATGACTCGTTTCGATGTTATTACATCCCATCAGAGAGGGTTAGCAGGCATCGAACCCGGGACCATCGGGATGTTAGTTGTGTTTGACTTACACATCAAGCAGGAGAATCTCCATGTCACTACAGAGTCCCCTCCTACAAGGGAAACCGTGGGTGGCCCTCCGGTCTATGTGAGGACCGTCCGTTGCCAGCCAGCCTTCTGATGGCCTTATGCAGCTGCTGGGGGAGCACTAGTGCGATCGGACCCAAGCAGGCCCCCCACCCGTGTCCTCTCTAAAGGTGCCAAAAACACAAAATGGAGGGAAGTTCTTTCGAGTCAAATGTTTGCAACCTCGTGAATGTCAAATGTTTGCTTGTGAACGCCAAAGGTTCGCTTTTAGCTCATCCTTCCCGGTTTGCAAATGAAACTAACATAAACATGTGTACCGTGACCATGGTGGAAAGCAAACGGGAAAAAGGCACTTACTGAATGGCAGATAACCGACAAACTATATTTTGGGTTTTCAAAACGTTTCATTCGTTTTTTTGGTTTTTAAAACATTTTCGGCACTTTCGCTTATCGTACGGGGTTGGGCATAAAGCTAAGGAAAGCGGGAAAATAGAAGCGGAAAGTACGCTAATCTTTCATACGCGCTGGCTAGTGAACTCGCCTACCTGATCTAGTCGACTTCTACGGTTCGGGTGACGATATTGTCGAGTTAGGCTGTATGTCGAATCGCGTGGCTGGAGGAGTGGATGCTGCTTTGCCACCCGGTTAGGTGGAAATCGATGGAGCCGAGGTAGAAGACTCAGATGGATTGTTCTTCTTGGAGTCAGTAGCGTTAGGAGAAGACGTATCTTCCGTCCTAGGCTGCGTTGTTTCGTCGAAAGCTAAGCAGACATTGTCGTCAAGCTCAGGTTCCATGTGGGCAACCTTGAGGCGGTCAGTGGTAACGGCTTCACGTTTGCCGTATCGGTCGATGATAAGTACACGGTCCTTATATTGTAGAACTTTGAAAGCACCTTCATAAGGTTGGTTAAATGGTCTACGGAGACCATAAAAACAGAGGAAAACAAACCGGCAGTGCTAAAGAGCTCAGGGCACAAATGACTTCTGTTGTGGTTTTCTGGTGTCAGTAAACTTGATCTGACGCATGTTCTTGGCTAGCTGCTAAACGTAGTTTGCTTCGTAACGGGAGATTCTGGGACTACCGGAAAAGAAGTCACCAGGTAAACGTAGAGGTTGTCCATATACCAGTTTGGCGTTGGACGTATGCAGATCGGTCTTGAGGGATGATCGGATGTCAATGTGTATTATGGGCAGAGCTTCCGTCCAACTCAGTGCATTGGCGGCGCTGGATGAAGCTTTCAAATGTCGATGGAAACGTTCCACCAGGCCGTTCGCCTGTGGATGATAGACGGTAGCACGAATGCATCAGCATCCGATGACCTTAAGAAGATGATTGAACGTCGAAGATTCGAATTGCAAACCGCGGTCGGTAGTCACTGTGGCTTGACTGCCATATGGAGCGACTCAGCGTTCGACAAAAGCGGTGTAACGGTTACCGCAGTTATGTCAAGAATGGGGCCGCCTTCGGGCCAACGGGTACAACGATTTATCATGGTCGAAATGTAGATCATTCCTTTGGACGGTGCCAACGGTCCAAGTAAGTCGAGATGAACATGAACGAATCGACTTGAAACTGGCAGAAAACCACCAAGTGGAGTGGATACGTGACGCTGGATCTTGGATTGCTGGCATGTAAGACAAATGCGTGCACAACGCGTAAGAGCACGTTGCATCCCAGGCCAAACATATCGATCGGATATGAGTTTGACCGTGGCTTTAATGCCTGGATGGGCAATGTTGTGGAGCGTATCTAAAATAAGACGGCGAAAGTGTTACAACAGCACGTGCTAATGTTACTCAGACTACCATCACACACACACACACACACGTGATCGATCGGACAACGTTCTCACTTTGGTCGATACCGACTGGCCTTTTATTCTTGCTCTGATTGGCCTGTTTTCCGTTTACGCCTTCGCATTCGATGTACACGTCATTAAGCAAATAACACGTGTGTCTTCTGGTGTTGTGTCTTCTCTCTCCGAGTTCGGGACCACGGGTCCAACGACGAAATTGGAATACTTGCGTGATACGTGTCAGAATGGCGAAGAGCAGTACAAACCCTCTGGCGGGACTGTCAATTCTGTGGCCCGATGGTTCAGAAAAACCCACCATACAATTGTGGATGCAGTGGAAAACGTCTTTCCAACATCAGATGACTCTTTTTCCCGTTGAACCCTTCTATGGAGTTGTCCGATGCCCACTGGATAATGTTATTTCGTCAGGTACTTGGTTCAGAAGGACAACGACATTTTGACGCCATGAACTTAATAGCTAAAAGGAGTATAGTACACGTGATTCAGTGTTTCGAGGAGCGCTCTCATCATTGCCTAATCTGGAACGGACTGATACCGTTTTCAAAACCTATACAGGAGAAGGGATTGACCTACTTGGATAGTGTCAGGTACTAGTTAAACACCAGGGTAGACCACACAACCTACTACTTCATCTTGTGCCTCTTGCTCCAGTCAATCTACTGGGTCGGGACTGGATAAAACAATTGCCAGAAATATTAAGTACCATCCATGCGGTGTGGGGGGGACACCGTGGACACGGTTCTTAAGCGATATCCAGACGTGTTCAGAGAACATCAGTTTGGAAAACTGAACAATTTTAAAGCGAAGATTCATATGGCGGACTCTAGTACGTCGAAATTCTTTAAGGCTAGAATGTTGCCTTACTCCTTACGGCCCAAAGTGGAGGAAGAGTAAAAAAGGCTCCAGCGAGAATATATATTTTTAACAGTTCAGCAAACTGAATGGGCGGCAACGATAGTCCCTGTGCTTAAACCCGACGGCAGCGTACGGATTTGTGGCGATTACAAACTAAACATAAGTCGCGGTGCAATCATGGACTGGTACCCACTACCAAAAATCGAGGATTTATATGCCACCTTATCGGGCTGGGTCAAGTTTAATCAACTGGATTTGAGCCATGCTTACTCCCAAGTGGAATTATAGGAAGCCTCTCGTCATCTTACTACGGTCAGTACACATTTAGGCTTATTTCAATACACCAGACTTCCTTTCGGGATTAATTCAGCCCCAGCTATCTTCCAAAGAGTAATTGACAACATCGTCCGTGATATACCGAACACTCGTACATACCTTGATCATCTATTAATTCCGGGTCGCACAGAAGAGGAACATCTGCGCACGTTGGACTATCTGAACACGGTTTACGTTTGAAACGCTCCAAATGTGTTTCTGTCGTTTATTCCGTAGATTATCTTGGTTATCGATTGGATAAACATCGTTTACATGCACGAAAAGACAAATTACAACCCATTATTTCTGAACCTCCACCACGTAAACAAGTACAACGGCGTTCATTCGTTGGAATGTTATCGCACTATCGCCAGTCCCTACCAAACCTTGCTTCCGTTATAGTACTACTTCACGTTTTATTAAAGAAAGACTCCGAGTGGTCATGGAAAGAGAGAGAGGAACAAGCATTTGAGAAAGCGAAATTTCTAATTGCTTTTTCACCCGTGTTAGTACATTACGCTCCAAACAAGCCTATCGTCTTACAGTGTGATGCCTCACATTTTGGAGTGGGAGCAGGCATAGGGCATAAGATTCACGACGGAACCATTCGCCCCATTGCTTTCGCGTCTCGCATGTTGCAAACTGCTGAGAAGAATTATGCACAACTGGACAAAGAGGCATTGTTAATGATGTTCGGAGTCAAACGCTTCCATCAGTATTTGTGGGGCAATCGGTTCGAGATACAAACTGATCATAAACCGTTAACCTCGCTTCTCGGGGATGGACGAGGCATAGAGCAACTAAACGCACTCCGAATGGTACGTTGGACACCTCTACTTTCTGCTTACAACTATTAAATCCGATACATCGGTGGTTCATACAATAATGTCGCTGACGCCGTCAGTAGAGTGCCACAGGTTGCTCAGCAGGATGAACAAAGTGTATCACCATGCGAGTTTGTTCGATTATTGCAACATCTAGACATGACGCCAATATCCAGTGATATCGTTAGGAAAGGTACCGAGCGCGATCCGGTCCTAGCAAAAGTGAAACATATGATGCTATGTCCGCATCCTTCACACCCGGTGGTTGGTCATGGCAGTTTCAACGACTGCACCATTTACTTTTGGACGCATAGGTCGGGCTTTGCTAACCGTATGAACACCGATTCCGCGGTAGCAAGTAGCCCCGCTCACAGTCCATGCTGGTATTGAACAGAGGATTTTGAAATCCGTTTGTTTGTTTACGTGATGATCGGCGTGGAGGTGATCTGTAATTGAGCTGCATGATATTCTATATTTGTGGTTACTGAGCCAACTCGGGAGGTATTCCATGATTCTCTGACCTAAGTGCCTGATCGTACGTCCAAAATACTTAGACACACAGGAACAAGTGAACGGGTAAATTACCATCGATTGGAGATTATCGGGCACTGGGTCTTCGAATCACGGAAGAATTAGCGGTTTGCTCGTGTATACAACTTTCAAGTGGGCTGCATTAAAAGTCATTTTGCAGGTTTGTACCAGTCTACGCATGCAGAGGTCCGCGGCATTGTTCACTTTGAAGGGTAAAGTCAGAAACAGTTGCTTCTCTTCGACCGTCTGTGTTCGCACTTTTGGACTTCTCCACTTCATGTGGATGTCGATGAAGCACTCCGGATATCCGTTGTCGAGGAGTGCTCCTTTGATTCGTTTGTCTTCATGTTCGGTGGTGTCGTTCCTCTAGATTTGGAATGCGCGGTCAGTCAAGGTGCGCACCAATGTCCTCTTGTGGCATAAAGGAAGGAAGTTTTGAAAATTCGTGTACTGGCCTGTCCAGTAAAGCTTCCTGTATAATTGCGTCTGGATCGAGCTGTCGCTCCGTCTGTTCAAGCTCACGTCCAAGAACTTCAGTTAATCACTCTTTTCCTCTTAACCTGTGAAAGTTGCATTGAGATGGGCTTTGTTGAAACCATTGATTATGCCTTGTAAATCGATCGTTCATGCAGAATATATCAACGACATATTGTCGGTAGTATTTTAAAATAGGGATGATCGGTCTTAATCTTCAAACGGTAAAAGGATGGAATGTGGCCATCCGTAGAATTGTCTCCTGGAAACCTGTTTCATTGCAGAGTCGTCTTCCGAAAAGTTTAATCAGTTCTTCCACACCCCATCTGGCCATTTGATGATATGGCTTAAGAGAAAATAAGTCAATACCGTATTAACACATCGTAAGAGATACTCTTATGAGTACAAATTATTCCAGCCATTTAGCCCGTGTCGACATTCAACTCATTGGAGCCTGGCACAATTTATTCACGCCAATGGGTCTGTCGCAATTCATCTTAATTGTAAGTTGGTAACAAGCTTGGAAGCTTCAAATTTTCATCTCAGCAGGTCAACCAAGTAGTCGCCAACAAGGAGAAGGAAATAAAAATAAAGAACCTGTAGAAAAGGCGACGAGTAAATGGTCCTTATCTCTCTAAAACAAGATGCAGTCCAGGCAGCAGTCTGGTTTAGTTTGTACAAGCATTCGCAGAGGACAAGTAAGTGTTCGACGTATTTAGGTATAGGGTAGCTCATGGATGGTTTCCAGGTGATAGAGCCAAACGAAAATCAGGGAAATTTAAACGGAAATTTGTAGCGTGTATCCGATTAGTGCCCCCAGAAATCATAGTGGAGTTATTAGTGCAGAACAAGTGTAAAAATACCCTAATACAATTTGCCGCCTTGCTAGGCGTAGATGTATTGTTATCCGGATCTTCCTCGTCATTGGATAAACTAACTTTCACTGTGAATCTTCGGAGAATTAGTCGGGTCGGGCGAAAAAAGCAAAATCTGTGCAGACAAATCCAATCCATCTTGCTCCGATTTCCTAGGAGGATTAATTTGTCATATTTGGTCTCAAGATAACGGTAGCCGTGCGAACATTGAGAAGTGAAGGTATACATTACACTGTACAGCATCACTTTTATAACAGAAAGGAGACAGGGTGTTTCTAGTAGTACCAAGTAAGCTGACTACGAATGTATAAACCAAATGTTTCTATCACGTCGAGATTTTTTAATTCCAATTTCTAACTTCAGTTAAGCAGTGCGTTCCATGCATCGAATGCTCACCTGTGATTGGTCAGTTGGCCCCCTGTAATCGTGGCAAAGAAGTCCACTTGGCCATGGTATCCTGAGATGGATTCCCACCTAATATCACCACTGACGAAATAATTACTCGCAACTTACAGCCATGTTCATTTTTTCGGCGATTTCAACGTACACGACTCGAAAACCTCGGCATTCCCCAGCGGAACATACAAGGCCGCACTGCAAGACTTTACCGCAAGTACCCCGCTTTACAATCAGATCCGCTCACCTACCAGGTACAGAGCTGATAGCAACCTATCGGTAGATAAACTGGTACTTACAAATGAGGAACTCATGATCGACAGGCCATGGATAGACACCCAACGAGGATTAGGCGATCATGTCACCATACTTTATAACTATATGTGTTACGCTGAATATCCTGAGGAACACACAGAACTAACACGCATATCACATATTACAACATTTTGAACAACCTAGCTGAGACGACCGATTGGGAGTTCTTGAAGCGTGGCTTGCCTGACAGCGCCTGGATTCGGTTTGTAGGACGCTTCAGCAATCTAATCGCAGCTGCTTCGGAAACAAAAGGGTTCACTCCATCAATCCCTAATCCTTCATCGGAAACAGAACTCGCAAGCACATGTCAATAAGGAATGCAGCTTGGCGCACTTACGTAGCGCGTCGTTGTCCGGAAATCTGGAGCGATTACGTGAGCCAGCGCAACCAATGCAACGTGCTTGCGCGTGAGGACAGATTGACTCACAAACAACATTTGGCCTGGGAATTTGCCAACAACAAAAATCCCCCATACAAGCATGTTAACACCATCCGGAAAATGAAGTTCGGTATCGCACTATATAGCACGTCATTTGGAGTGGCACAGAGTGCCGAAGAGGCAGCCAACGCCCTACGAATGCAGTATGCCCCAACCTTCTAACGAAACATCTACCCCAGTTACATACCCACATCCCTATACCCAACTTCAACTCACTAACACCGATTTTACTGCCACGGCTGTATTGAAGAAATTGCTCTCACTACGCACCTACAGCTCTCCGTGAATCAACTTTATTCACCTAAACGTGCCGAACGTAGCAGCAACAACGCTGGAAGGGCCATTATTGCACTTCTTCTAAACGTGCTTGGATAAACAAATTGTGCTTACCAATTAAAAACATAGATTAATCACTCCAATATTCGAAAGCGGTAATCGCTCGGAGCCCGACAACTATCGCCCAGTGGTCCTACTCCCCGTGTTCTCATTAGTGATGGAGGCAATCATCGCTGTGGCATTAGTAGACCATTTAGAATGCCACAACATCATCGCACTCTAGCAACACGGTTTCCGCCAGCACCATTTATGCACTACCAACCTACTGATTGCACGCAGTAGTTGGACGGTTGCGGCCGATACAGGCGGAGGGACAGATGTCAGTTAATACAACTTCTCCAAAGACTTTGATTGACTGGACCACCGTTCGAAAGCTATGTAGATGGTGATCCTGTCCTTGGGTGCATCATGAATTTCCTGCAGGATCGGTAACTGCTGGTCAGAGTTGGAAGTGCGCTATCCGATCCGATTTATGTCGAATATGAAGTGCCACAAGGATCAGTTCTGGGCCGTGTCTGTTTCTCGTGTTCATTAACGAGCTTATGTGTTTGATCGCCTCAGGTTTCTTGCTGTTCGCTGACGATGTTAAGATGTGGCGGACGATCGCCAACCCAGCAGCAGATCACGGTGTCCTCCAGCGAGAGCTGGACGGAGCGTATGGGTAGTCACTCCGCAATCTGCTCCAGTTCAATTCAGGTAAGTGATGGTGGTAAACATTCACCACCAGCCGAGCATCATATACAAGCTTGGCGATTATATCTTGCAAGCAGGCACCGAGGAGCGCGACCTTGGGGTACTAGTTCAGGCTAAGCTGGGCTGCTCAGAACAATCTGAGAAGGCGTCAAAGACAGGGAACCAACACGTTGGCATGCCGCGGAGGGCATTTTGGAGGTTTGTTTCCTCTGTCTGTTCGCAGTTGCTTAACACTTACGTGTGGCCTCATGTGGAATAGGCAATCCAATGTGGCAGCCCTGGCACAAACAAGACCTTGCAGCGCCCGAGACCCCACCGCGACGAGCCACAAAGCAGGACAATAGGTTGTCCAACCTAAGTTATCAACTTTGAGGATCACACAATTATACAGCAGCCGGTACCGGCACCTACGTGGCGACCTTATTATGTCTTACCAGATTCTAAAGAACCCTAACCACGTCTGTCGTCACTTACTATTACTGAGCCACAACACGAATTTGAGGGGCCACCAGTTCAAGTTAGCCATGCAATACAGTGGGCTAGAATGCCGACGGAACGTTTATTCTCTGCCTGTATGACAGCCATAGAACGCCCTCGCAAATTACGTTGTTTCCACCTTGATGTTACCCTAACCCACCTACATTACGAGCTATAGCCTGGGTGTCTGGACAGACAATATAATGCGACAAACGTTGCACAACCAGAATGAATCTATACAACTGTGGTTACCTCTATCTGCGTGACTCTGTGTCAACACTGTGGTGAGTCCATCAACACGATTTTCATTTGATCCTTTTGTTTCCGATTCACCAACCTGTGAGACTTGCAAAGCATCCATTTTGCCAGTAGTATACCGCCCTTCCAGTGTTCCAATGAACCTCGATTGAGAGCTGTGTTTCCTTAATTGGTATCTTGATCATGGTGCAAAGGTGCTGCTGTGTCAATGATCGAAATCACTGTTGTAACTTCTGCGGTCAGTTTATTACAAAGTCACAGTGCAGACCAATTTCTTCACCACTGAAGTCTGCCTGCCACGCATATTTCGGGATGAAAGTGGGAGAACCGGAAAAGTAGGCGCAGCATTTTGGTGGTTGTGTCGTGAAATCTTCATCTGACTCAGTGGCTCAAGTGCAAAGACAAGATGCGCTTTGAAATCCACATGGTTTGGACGCAGCCGAAGGATCACTCGACAGACTGCTACTTTTGCCTAACAGGTGTCATTGGAGACTCTAAGCGAAACAAGGATAAAATTCATTACGCCGATCTTCCATCAATTATTCGATCTGTTACACATGATTGCACCTCACTCATTCCAGTCCTTCTCGTGAACATATCACCGATGATGAGTAGTGATTCCGCATCGTCAACTGCCGCGGATGCTGACATCTGCGAAAATTTGAAGCTGATGTTGTCAAACCACGTCATACCGAACAATCAGAGCTGAGTGACTAAGTACGTGAACTCGGCTTGCCTAAAGACAAAGCCGAATTGCTGGCATCTCGGCTGCAGCAGTGATACTTACTCACCGCTAACACAATGGTTACTGTATATAGAAAGCGATGTGTTAACTTGTTCGGTTTCTAGGACACGATGGAAACCTTTTGTTGCTGTTCACACGTAGAAGGACTGATGAAGGAGCTTGGCGTGTGGCACATCATTGATGAATGGCGTATGTTCAAGGACACGTCCAAGAGTAGTCTTTAGGCCATACTGCTCCATAATGGAACAGTGTACCCATATATGCCGCTGTTGCATACCACTAATATGAAAGAGACTTAGGGAAGTATGCAACAGATACTCGCTGCACTGAACTGTGATAAGTACTGTTGAAACAAATGTCCTGACTACAGTCATTAGACTCCTAATGTGTATTCAAGGAAGCCTCACAAATTATTACTGTTTCTTGTGCTTATGGGGAAGTAGAAAAACTCTACAGCACTACACAAACGAAAATTGTCAGGGAAGACTTAGTAGGCCGCATGGAAAACGAGTGTAAAGCATACACCTCTTGCGCAACCTGCTCAAATGTATCTACCACCCCTGCACATCAAGCTTGATTTGAGTAAAACATCGTCAAAGCCCTCAAGCGAGATGCTTTTTTGTTTAGTGCCTGAAAGAAATGTTTCCGAAGATCATTTATGCGAAGCTCAAAGAAGCGATATTTATCGGGCATGATATTCGCCGCATAATGGCAGCCAGTACTTTCGAATGCCAGTTGAGTTCATTTAAGTTAGAAGTGTGGTGATCATCCAAGGCAGTGTGTACGGGATTTTTGGGCAGAACAAGGGCAGAGAACAAAAACAGGCATTACGAAATAGCGCATTACGGACAATCGGCTTGATGGTGCTCGAATGTCACTCAAGATGCACTTTTGGCATAATCACCTTGACATTTTCTCTTAAAACATAGGATCTGTTTGCGATGAGCATAGTAAACGCGTTCATGGAGCAGTGTTACAGTGGCAAATACACGCCTTCTACGATGGCTGACTTTTTCTGGTTTCTACAGCGTGAGGGCGCTGGATGATACAAGGGACGATCTCGGCGAAGTAATCATTTCCCAATGCCAAGCTGCAGTCAGTAGTTAGAGGTGAGTGAATCATGAGGTTTTAAACGTGTTTGCCAAGTAGATGCATTCTGCATAGGTTGTGATTCAGTACATTTACATATAATTCGTAAACGTAGACTTATTACTGAAAATAATCATCTGTTTAGAAAAATGTAATCTGGCGCACTAGGTAACATCAGAATACATTTCTACGATCACTGGAGTGTATTTTAGAAGATAGGGACATTGACATTTCTGTTATAGAAAATAGTTGTTTGTTGCAGTGTTATCAAAACCTTATCGCCAACTGGAATTCATGTATCTCATTTGAAATTCTCTTCAATGATTCGAGTATCGGTTAAAAAAGTTAATAGGTTGCTTTTTATTGATCTCTACACCATTACTTTATTGTTGTCGTTTTGTGATGCGGTAGGTTGCCGCTCCTTATAGTTGTATTACTAGGTTTGAGTAAGGTAGTTTTTGGTATGTGTACCAAAGAAGACGAGAAGGTTATGCTTAATTCGGCGAAGCCATATTCAATTAATGGAACATCGGAGCCATCGTGTTTACGGATGAAAAGGCAATGCTTAGCAAGTCTCGTGGAGTGGATAGAATTTGGAGAAGAAACATGATAAAATGAAAAGCGGATTGGTTGATTCCCTATAGTGTGCGCATTGAGGCATGTGCAAAAGTGCAGTGATAGTCTCCAGATAATATTTGCAAATCCAGTTGGTTAGTGTGGTGCTAGCTATCGAACAAATAGCAATGACCCAAGACCGATCTATTGCTTGCTCTTGTCGATAGCCCCGAATCCATGACACCAGGCGAATAATTAACCTGGACTTTCGAGAACAGAACTGAAGTAATCACCAAAGGATGATCGACTTGATGAAATAAACCAAATTGTGAGTGACTCTGATCGATGGGAGGTATAAAATGAGCTTGTGATTTTTTGAAATACCGAATGTTGATAGAGGTCCAGACTTAGTTTTTGCTTCACGGTGGCTGATTAGGACAGTTAGTATCTTGGAAGCACACCGTTTGATTCCCCTCACTCAGTCAGCAATCCGGGTTATGTGCTCATGAAGAGTGAATATTCCGCAACAACACATGCTAAAGGCACAATAAATTAAAAAAGTAACAAAATCAGTATGGCGCGCCACCACTTTGAAAAGGTGGCAGTGGTGACATCATCGATTCAGTCTGGCAATAAGTCCTTGTTTGACTACATTTTGATCCCTTATAAAATATGACAAATAGGGAACAATTGACGAACCGTAAGCCCGTGTGAGATATGTAGCCTCTTGGTTGGCACAGGTTATATGAAGTGTAATAGGAGTTGGACAGTCCCTCACCAAATCGTTTTTCTAAACACCGTCAATTTGGGGTAGAGCGCTCCACACTCTAAGTGAGAAGAAATTTCGACGGCATTCCAGTCGGCTATAATATATTGTCAGCAAGGAAATATAACGCCTTAATTTGGTGTTATGGTTCAGTTTCAGCGGTAAGCGGTACATGTGTTTTGGGCTCTAAATTCTGAACAGTGCATTGTTGGAGAGTAGAAATTGAAACTTAAAACTGCATGGCATAAAACCAAAATGTTATAAAACGAATCAACCGCCGGTAGGAATCCTGTCGTTCCTCAAGTTCTTATGTAGCAGTTTAAAGTACCTGACATAGATTTTCATTTGGCTCAGAAATGAGCAGATGTCATTGCTTGTGTGCAATCGTTCGCTGAGTGGAAAGTTCGTAACATTCAAATACAACAACGTATGGAAATGATGCACTGAGTTGGTCACCAAGGCTTGATTCTGACAGACTGTACAAGAAATGTACCAGTCTTCGTTCGAAGCACAGGAGTTGGAGCAATCGTATTATATCAATGAGCAATGAATTTATACGGTTTAAGGAGCAGTGCTTTACAATTCCCGTTGGGCAGTTTGGTGGGGGTTAACGAAACAAGTGTAATGAAACAGTTAGGCATGAAAAGAAGGAGTTATCGTTTGTTCCGCCGTAGTGCTGCAATCCGCCTGACTTCACAGCACTCACAAGTAACAGCAAATTAAGCCAAGGTATGTTTCAGGAGCAGGATGGGACATAGTAATAAGTAACTAAGTGTAAGTGGATGAGTGCATCATTCAACCGTCTTTTAAATATTGTTAGTGACGGTGCAAAACGACTGATTGGAGGAGAGCATATCACGAGTGGAAAAGAAATTCCTGCGGCACTCTATATAGCTGAACTGTTCTGCGATTTTGAATGAGTGACCTTTCAGTTTTGTATTGCTGCTGAGCTGCAGTATGGTGCGGCACACATTTAAGTCGTACAGAATCAAGTTGGCCATTATCAGGTCCCCTCGTCATCTGCGATATAGACCTCCGAATACTCACAAGCGCTACAGCCTGTGCCCTTATGGGACACTGCGCATCCCAATGACGTCTTTGGATGCCCGACTTTGAGGCTGCTGCCGTACAGTGAGGTCGTGTTTCAGCCATGAATGCCAGGTTTGAATTGCGTATACGACATGGGGAATAACATAAGCACTGAACGTCTATCGAAAGTAGAAATATCTATGGAGTTCGAATACTTTAGAAATTCATCCTTGCTATCCTTTTTATAATCGCAATAGTGTTGTCCACGTAGAGCCACCATGGACTCAGAGCGCCACTGAAAGTGGAAAATGTCTTCTTTTCAAACTCATCCACGTACACATTTTCAAATACAGGGTACATTGGAGATCCCATGGGCTGACTCTGTTTCCGAGTGCACATTCTGAACTGAAACGTGAAATAAGTCATGTCGAGGCACAGAGCTATCCTCTCGATCAGTTGGTCCAATGTTAGCTTTGTTCTGTCCTATCCGCTGCTATTTTCTACCAAGCAGCTTCTCGCAGAGCGGTGCACTCCCGTTCCTTAATTGTTTGGTCCACAGGAAAGAATGAACGCAAACTAATTGACACAGATGAGGTACTTAGCTTTAGTTCAATCCACCCGAAGCAGGTACGCGGGAATGGCTTCATCACTTTAAAATGAGTTGAAGTACTGGTTGATCGTTCCTGGGTTCAACTGTTCGCCGAGCTTCCCAATTGGTATGCAAATGTTTCATCACCATGCGAGGTGAATTCCACAGTTCGCTGCAGGGTCAAACGTAATCCGTTGAGTTTGTCGTCGATTTGTGATTGATTAGCATATATGCT
>OX104063.1:185463065-185572903 GCA_944474145.2 Dicrocoelium dendriticum
CAGAAATGAATATACGCCTGCATACCATCGGTTTATGGAATTTAATAAATGTAGTTGTTCTATTTAAGGGAAGGGAATCCTTTAGATGCATAACCGTCGAGTGTAGCGTTTGACTCTTCTGGAATACTACTCTCGTCTCCTTTTCATTATGTATTCTCTGTATAGCTTCCGCACTTCCTTCTTTATACAGATTACCCACTGTCTCTATGCACTCTGCGGTTGGTCTTGTTCGTGGGTTGTGACATTTCTGTAAATGCCGTTTCACCAGTCGCGTCGAATATCCTCTATCTACTAAGTATTTCATCACCTTCCTCTGTGTGGTTTTTCTGTCTCCTTCATCCGTGTATAGAGCACCTGCTCTGTGAAACAGTGATGAAGCGTTCCTGGGTTCAACTGTTCGCCGAGCTACGCAATTGGTATGCAAACGTTTCATCACTACGCGAGGTGATTTCCTCAGTGCGCTGCAGGGTCAAACGTAATCCGCTGATTGGTCGTCGCTTTGTAATTGATTGTTGGGATGATCTCAACCCCTTCCTGATAAACTCGTCATTTTGGGGGTTAGTTTCGTGCCCCAGGTTTAACGCATGCAATGCTATCGCCGAGTCTGTGAGTAGAGCTCGATACTTAAGCTCGTTTCTCGGAGGTCGGAATATATGGTGCCTATATCCAGAAATTATTGTACCTAATTCCATCGCCTTTGATCTATATACACCCGCATATATACCAATCAATCACAAATTGACCAACAAGTCAGTGGTCAACGTTTGACTCTGCAGCGAACTAAGGAAGTCACCTTGCGTGGTGATGAAACGTTTGCATACCAATTGAAAAGCTCAGCGAACAGTTGAACCCAGGAACGATCAACCAGTACATCAACTCATTTTAAAGTGATGAAGCCATTCCCGCGTACGTGCTTCGGTTGGCTAGAACTAAAGCTAAATACCCCATCTATGTCCATTAGTTTGCGATACGTTGTCATTTCCAACGTTCGTTCGTTCCTGTGGACCAAACAATTAAGGGACGGGATTGCACTGCTCTGCGAGAAACTGCTTGGCAGAAAATAGCAGCGGATAGGACAGAACAAAGCTAACATTGGACCAACTGATCGAGAGGATAGCTTTGTGCCTCGACATGACTTATTTCACATTCCAGTCCAGAATGTGCACTCGGAAACAGAGTCAGCCCATGGGATCTCCAATGTACCCTGTATTTGAAAATGTGTACGTGGATGAGTTTGAAAAGAAGACATTTTCAACTTTCAGTGGCGCTCTGAGTCCATGGTGGCTCTACGTGGACAACACTAATGCGATTATAAAAAGGATAGCAAGGATTAATTTCTAAAATATTCGAACTCCATAGACATTTCCATTTTCGATAGACGTTCAGTGCCTACGTTCTTCCCCATGTCGTATACGCAATTCAAACCTGGCATTCATGGCTGAAACACGACCTCACTGTACGGCAGCAGCCTCAAAGTCGGGCATCCAAAGACGTCATTGGGATGCTCAGTGTCCCATTAGGTCACAGGCTGTAGCGCTTGTGAGTATTCGGAGGTCTATATCACAGATGCGGTATATAGAATAAGGATGACACCAAAATGAATGACGGAGATGGCGTAAGCAAGTAAGCATGTAAGCATGTAAGCGTAAGCGTAAGCGTAAGCATGTAAGTCGGGCTTGGGTGCAGTTCATTTTAGAATGATTAACTACTGATTTGGTGCAATGTGGTATCTTTATTGCACCTGCCTAGAACGGATGAGCCACAGGTAACCTAACTTTTTTAGGCTTATTTAACTCGGTTGTATTTCGCGATGACTTCACGTGTTGCCCATTACGATATTGTACTCATCATGATCTATGCTATGCTATTCTTGCTACCTCCTCAAGCGGCGTCTAGTATGGTTACATCCCGAGAGTGAGCTATGACATCTTCATTTTCGTATTATTATTCGGCCGCAATTCATATCACTATGTCAGCTCCATGATATTGCTAACCATAACTTTAGCTTGACTAGCTGCTCAATGCTAACTTGCATGATGCTTAGAGAGCCGGTGCATCGCAGAATAATGGTTCAGTCCATCCATGAGGTCATTCGTAATTGATGTGAGTGCGGTATTTCCGAGCGATTTGTGTGCTTGCTACGGATCAATGCTAGGGTGGCAAATTATTGTATATGTTTCCAGTTCGATGGATACGTTTGAATCGAAAGGTTATCATCGCTTGGCCGTTTACAGTACGCATAAAATGTCAAATTTGACATTTGTAACACAATGCTCAATGATTGTCCTTCGTGTGACAACTTTGGATTATGCATTCGAAGAGAAATTGCCCTGGAAATACTGTGTCAAGTGAACATTCCCGACAATTAACCGACTAGCGATTATCAGGATATTGCCATTCCATGTTCCACTCCGAAGGCTAGTGAAGAGAGTGAGTATAGTTATAGTTCCAGTTATCCCTCAGCCATACTGAATTTACCGGGGGCCTATGAAAACACACGTATTAACCGGATGGAAGGCAGTCGTGCAGAGACTCCTACCAGAAGTTGCATTGCACATGGCCAATCTTTTGAATGGATTAAATAAAAGGTTGCATCTAACGGGAATGGTACGTCAGTGTGTCATTACATAACATCGGAAATGAATCGGCGCATAGGGACAATGGTTTTATGAGTACCGAATGGGCTGCACCTGGAACGTACGATATAGACCGTTAGCAAATAGCTTATGGCCACAGTAGAGTACAGGTGGTTAGGTATAAACGGTTGAGTACTTGGACATTTGCACAATAAATGTGAACACTGTTTGGAAAGTCGCATGTTTGACAGTGAGCAGCGGGACTTAGTTGATGTCACTTGTCAATACCAAAGGGTGCGCATCAATCGTTCTTTGAGTAGGTGCACATGCCTCGGGCAGCACATGACCGAACCGGTCGGAGACACAGAGAGCCAGAAGTGGACACCGTATCGCATTCGTATGCTGTGTGATGTCTCACATCAGCTACTCAAACCAGACTGTACATGTAGAGGGCAACACCCAAGTGCACACTATTTCACTGTACCAATAGTCTAGTCATCATTCTACCTAGCAGTTGCTTTACTATTGCCACATTGGATCCCTTCAAATATGGATGCCCAAGATTTAAGGCAGTCACGTCTAAAGGTAGAAGCAAATATCAACAGTTCGTATGGGGTAGTTATTCTCATACCTGCAAAAGTGGTTGTTAGCCTAACCTCCAAACGAAACCCATACACGTTTGTCGTACCATTGATGATGATGTCTAATGTGTCTCTATCCAGTTTGGGACAGCTCACACTTAAGTTTGGAGAAACGCGTGTACCTATCTCGCGTTCGAACTGCTATTGGACACAGATGACGCCAATCTATGTATATATGTATACCGAATGAATTCCACGAGGATCTTCTTACCGCTTTTGTACGGTTTACTTACTGCAGTAGAACGACATTCGAACAAACCGAAAATAATATTATCAGAACATGAAGAAGTTGAGTTTATGACAAACTCATGTTGATTTCAGGTGTTGCGAATCCAAGGCAAATTTGATCGATGCGAATTCCGTGAACTACTCAAAATGGCGGTTTCTTAGGTGCTGGAGAAGGCACATTTGTATGCGGAATAGAAACACCATGCGTATGTTCCCATCCAAATTCCTAATCCAGGCCAATAAGGCGGCGTATGTGGTACGTTTGCCTGCGTGATGAGTAATCTTGCATTTCAGAAGTAGATGTTGCTTGAGCTCCCCTGTGTGGATGCGCCTGATGTGAATGTTGACAAGGTGCCTACCTGTCTATTACCTACTACCTCGTCCATACTGTCTCCAGGAGACAGTTGGTCGTCGCTGGAGGGGACGGAGTGCATTGTCCTCGTGACGGTGCTAGGCTCAAAGAGTGGTTCCATGCATTCAGTGTGGAGCGGACTACGGTCCAGCCACCGCCTCGTGTACGTCTGGTGTGTATGATTTCCCAATTAGGCCGGAATGCTTCCGTTCTGCTTGTTGAAGGAGTGTGGGCCGGCTCCGTTGATGAAACGTGGTTCCCATCCGCATGCCTCCCGGTCTTATTCCTTCGGGTTTACACCGGATATGGGGTGTGTGGATGGAACTATGGGTGGTGCAGCGCAAGCCACCCATGGTCCCTCTGTAGGCGCAGGCGTCCTGTGACTGTCCCCATGGACGTCACAGTGACAGGCAAATCCGGATACGGACGCCGCCAAATCATATCACAGATGACGAGGGGACCTGATAATGGCCAACTTGATTCTGTATGACTTAAATGTGTGTCGCACCATACTGCAGCTCAGCAGCAATACAAAACTGAAAGGACACTTATTCAAAATCGCAGAACAGTTCAGCTATATAGAGTGCCGTAGGAATTTCATTTCCACTCCTGATATGCTCTACTCGAATTAGTCGTTTTGCACCGTCAATAATAATATTTAAAAGACGGTTGAATGACGCACTCATCCACTTGCACTTAGTTACTTATTACTATGTCCCATCCTGCTCCTGAAATATACCTTGGCTTAATTTGCTGTTACTTGTGAGTGCTGGGAAGTTAGGCGGATTGCAGCACTACGGCGGAACAAACGATAACTCCTCCTTTTCATGTCTAACTGTTTCATTATACTTGTTTCGTTAACCCCCACCAAACTGCCAAACGGGGAATTGTAAAGCACTGCTGTTTAAACCGTATAAATTCATTGTTCATTGATATAATACAATTCTTCCAACTCCAGTGCTCCGAACGAAGACTGGTACATTTTTTGTACAGGCTGTCAGAATAAAGTCTTGGTGACCAAATCTGTGCATCAATTCCATACGTTGTTGTATTTGAATTTTACCAACTTTCCACTCAGAGAACCATTGCACACTAGCAATAAAATCTGCTCATTTTGAGCCCAATGAAAATCTGTCAGGTACTTTAAACTGCTACATAAGAACTTGAGGAACGACAGGATTATTGCCGGCGATTGATTCGTTTTATAACATTTTGAATTTATGCCATGGAGTTTTAAATTTCTATTTCTAATATTCAACAATGAACTGTTCAGAATTTACAGCCCAAAACACATGTACTGCTCAACGCTGAAACTGAACCATAACATCAAATTAAGGGGTCATATTTCTTTGCTGACAATACATTATGGCCGACTGGAATGCCGTCGAAATTTCTTCTCACTTAGAGTGTGGATCGCTCTACCCCAAATTGACGGTGTTTAGAAAAACGACTTGGTGAGGGTCCGTCCAACTCCTATTACACTTCATATAACCTGTGCCAACCAAGAGGCTACATATCTCACACGGGCTTACGGTTCGTCAATTGTTCCCTATTTGTCACATTTTATAAGGGAACAAAATGTAGTCAAACAAGGATTTAGTGCCAGACTGAATCGATGATGTCACCACTGCCACCTTTTCAAAGTGGTGGCCCGCCATACTGATTTTGTTACTTTTTTAATTTTTTGTGCCTTTAGCATGTGTTGTTTCGGAATATTCACTATTCATGTGCACATAACCCGCACTGCTGACTGAATGAGGGGAATCAAACGGTGTGCATCCAAGGTACTAACTGTCCTACTCAGCCACCGTGAAGCAAAAACTAAGTCTGGACCTCTATCAACATTCGGTATTTCAAAAAATCACAAGCGCATTTTATACCTCCCATCGATCAGAGTCACTCACAATTTAGTTTATTTCATCAAGTCGATCATTCTTTGGTGATTACTTCAGTTTTGTTCTTGACAGTCCAGGTCAATTATCCGTCTGGTGTCAGGGGTTCGGGGATATCGACAAGAGCAAGCGATAGATCGGTCTTGGGTCATTACTATTTGCTCGATAGCCATCACCACACTAACCAACTGGATTTGCACATATTATCTGGATATTATCACTTCAATTTTGCACATGACTCGCACGCGCACACTATAGCGAATCAACCAATCCGTTTTTCATTTTATCATGTTTCTTCTTCAAATCCTATCCACTCCACGAGACGTGCTAAGCATTGCCTTTTCACCCGTAAACACGATGGCTCCGATGTTCCATTAATTGAATATGGCTTCGCTGATTGAAGCATAACCTTGTCGTCTACTTTGGTACACATACAATAAACTACCTTACTCAAACCTAGTAATACAACTATAAGGAGCGGCAACCTATCGCACCACAAAACGACAACAATTAAGTAATTGTATAACGACCAATACAAAGCGACCTATTAACTTTTTTAACCGATAATCCGAATCATTGAAGCGAATTTCATATGAAATACATCAATTCCAGTGAGCGATAAGGTTTTGATAACACTGCAACAAACAACTATTTTCTATAACAGAAATGTCAATGTCCCTATCTTCTAAAATACACTCCAGTGATCGTAGAAATGTATTCTGATGTTACCTAGTGCGCCAGATTACATTTTTCTAAACAGATGATTATTTTCAGTAATAAGTCTACGTCTACGAATTATATGTAAATGTACTGAATCACAACCTAGGCAGAATGCATCTACTTGGCAAACACTTTTAAAACCTCATGATTCACTCACCTCTAACTACTGACTGCAGCTTAGCATTGGGAAATGATTACTTCGCCGAGATCGTCCCTTGTATCATCCAGCGCCCTCACGCTGTAGAAACCAGAAAAAGTCAGCCATCGTAGAAGGCGTGTATTTGCCACTGTAACACTGCTCCATGAACGCGTTCACTATGCTCATCGCAAAGAGATCCCAAGTTTTAAGGGAAAATGTCAAGGTGGTTATGCAAAAAGCGCATCTTGAGTGACATTCGAGCACCAACAAGACGATTGTCCGTAATGCGCTTTTTTCGTGATGACTTTTTATTCTCTGCCCTTGTTCTGCCCAAAAATCCCGTACACACTGCCTTGGATGATCGCCACGCATGTAGCTTAAATGAGCTCAACTGGCATTCGAAAGCACTGGCTGCCATTATCCGGCGAATATCATGCCCCATAAACATTGCTTCTTTGAGCTTTGCATCAGTGATCTTCGGAAAAATTTGTTTCAAGTACTGAAACAAAAAAGCATCTCGTTTGACGGCATTAACCATGCTTTTACTCAAATCAAGCTTGATGTGCAGGGGTGGTAGATACATTTGCTCAGGTTGCACAAGATGTTTATGCTTTACACTCAATTTCCCTGCAACATACTCCGTCCTCTGTGGCCACTTTTCTGTTGTGTAGTGCTGTAGAGTTGTTCTACTGCCCAATAAGCACAACAAACAGTAATAATTTGTGAAGCTTCCTTGCATACCCATTAGGAGTCTAATGACTTTGTAGTCAGGACAGATGTTCCAACCTAACTTATCGTAGTTCAGTGCAGCGAGTATCTGTTGCATACTTCCCTAAGTCTCTTTCATATTAGTGACATGCAACAGAGGCATATTTGGGTGCACTTTTCCATTGTGGAACAGTTTAGCCTTAAGACTACACTTGGACGAGTCCATGAACAAACGCCATTCATCAATGATGTGCCACACGCCAAGCTTCTTCATCAGTCCTTCTACGTGTGAACAGCAACAAAAGGTTTCCATCGTGTCCTAGAAACCGAACAAGTTAACACTTTGCTTTCCATATACAGAATCCATTGTGTTAGCAGTAAGTAAGTGTCACTGCTGCAGCCGAGATGCCAGCAATTCGGCTTTGCCTTTAGGCAAGCCGAGTTCACGTACCAAGTCACACAGCTCCGATTGTTCAATAAGATGTGGCTTGACAAAATGAGCTTCAAAGTTTTCACAGATGTCAGCATCCGGGGAAGTTGACGATGCGGAATCAATACTCATCATCAGTGACGTGTTCATTGGTGGCACTGGAATGAGTAAGGTGCAATAATGTGAAACAAATCAAATAACTGATGGAAGATCAGCGTAGTGAATTTTATCCTTGTTTCCGTTAGAGACTCCAATGACACTGGTTAGGCAAAACTAGCAGTCTGTCGAGTGATCCTTCGGCTGCGTCCAAACCATGCGGATTGCAAAGCACAATTTTGTCTTTGCCCTTGAGCCACTGAGTCAGATGAAGATTTCACGACACACCAAAAATATGCGGCGCCTACTTTTCCGGTTCTCCCATTTTCATCCCAAAATATGCGTGGCAGGCAGACTTTAGTAGTGAAGAAATTGGTCTGCACTGTGACTTTGTAATAAACTGTCCGTAGACGTTACAACGATGATTTCGATCATTCACACAGCAGCACCTTTGCGCCATGATCAAGATACCGATTAAGAAAACAGAGCTCTCAATTGACGTTCATTGGAACACTGGATGAGCGGTATATTATGGGTAAAATGGATGCTTTGCAAGTTCCTTAGGATGGCCAAAAGAGAACCACAACATGGTGAATAGAAAACAAAAGGATCAAATGAAAATCGTGTTGGTGGACTCACCACAGTGTTGACACAGAGGCACGCAGATAGAGGTAACCACAGTTGTATAGATTAATTCTGGTTGTGCAACGTTTGTCGCATTATACTGCCTGTCGAGACACCCAGGCTATAGCTCGTAATGTAGGTGGGTTAAGGCAATATCAAGGTGGAAACAACGTAATTTGCGAGGGCGTTCTATGGCTGTCACACACGAAGAGAGTAAAGGTTCCGTCGACATTCTAGCCTACTGTATTATGTGGCTAACTTGAACTGGTGGCCCCTCAAATCCGTGTTGTGGCTCAGTAATAGTAGGTGACGGCAGATGTGGTTAGAGTTCTTTAGAATCTGGTAAGACATAATAAGATCGCCACGTAGGTGGCGGTACCGGCCACTGTATAATTTTATGGTCCTCAAAGTTGAAAAATAGATTGAACAAACATTTGACGTGCTTTTTGGCTCGTCGCTGTGGAGTCTCGAGCGCTGCAAGGCCTTGTTTGTGCCAGGGCTGCCACACTTGGATTACCTATTCCACATGAGACCACACGTAAGTGTTAAGCAACTGCGAACAGACAGAAGGAACAAACCGCCAAAATGCCATCCGCGGCGTGCCAACGTGTTGGTTCCCTGTCTTTGACGCCTTCTCAGATTGTTCTGGGCAGCCCAGCTTAGCCTGAACTTGTACTCCAAGGTCGCGCTCCTCGGTGACTGCTTGGAAGATATAATCTTCAAGCTTGTATATGATGCTCGGCTGGTGGCGAATGTTAACCAACTTACGCTTCCCCGAATTGAACTGGAGCAGATTGTGGAGTGACCACCCATACGCTCTGTCCAGGTCTCGCTGGAGGGCTTCGTGATCTGCTGGGCTGGTGATCGTCCGTCACATCTTAACATCGTCAGCAAACAGCAAGAAATCTGAGGCGATCAAGCACATAAGCTCGTTAATGAACACGAGAAACAGACGCGGCCCAGAACTGATCCTAGTGATACTTCACATTCGACATAAATCGGATCGGATAGCACACTTCCAACTCTGACCTGCAGTTGCCGATCCTGCAGGAAATTCATGATCCACCCAAGGACAGGATCACCATTTACGTAGCTTTCGAACGGTGGTCCAGTCGATCGAAGTATTTGGAGAAGTTGAAGTAACTGACGTCTGTCCCTCTGTCTGTATCGGCCGCAACCGTCTAACTGCTGCATGCAATCAGTAGGTTGGTAGTGCATAAATGGTGCTGGTGGAAACCGTGTTGCTAGAGTGCTATGATGTTGTGGCATTCTAGATGGTCTACTAAAGCCTCATCGATGATTGCCTCCATCACTAATGAGAGTACGGGGAGTAGGACCACTGGGCGATAGTTGTCGGGTTCCGAGCGATTACCGCTTTCGAAAATTGGGGTGATTAAGCCATGTTTCCAATTGGTAAGCACAATTTGTTTATCCAAGCACGTTTAGAAGAAGTGCGATAATGGCCCTTCCAGCGTTGTTGCCGCTACGTTCGGCACGTTTGGGTGAATAAAATCGATTCACGGAGAGCTGTAGGTGCGTAGTGAGAGCAGTTTCTTCAACACAGCTGTGACAGTATAATCGGTGTTAGTGAGTGTAGAAGTTGGGGATAGGGATGTGGGTATGTAACAGGGGTAGACGTTTCGTTAGAAGGTTGGGGCATACTGCAATCGAGGGCGTTGACTGCCTCTTCGACACTCTGTGCCACTCCAACTGGCGTGTTATGTAGTGCGATACCGAGCTTCATTTTCCGTATGGTGTTAACATGCTTGTATGGGAGATTTTTGGTGTTGGCAAATTCACAGGCCAAATATTGTTTGTGAGTCAATTTGTCCTCAAGCGCACGCACGTTACATTGGTTGCGCTGGCTCACGTAATCGCTCCAGATTTCCGGACAAGGACGCGCTACGTAAGTGCGCCAAGCTGTATCCCTTATTGACATGTGCTTGCCAGTTCCATTTCTGATGCACGTTTATGGATAGATGGAGCGAACCCTTTTTGTTTCCAAAGCAGCTGCGATTAGATTGCCGAGGCGTCTTACAAACCGAATCCAGGCGCTGTCAGGCGAGCCACCCTCAAGAACTCCCAATCGGTCGTCTCAGCTAGGTTGTTCAAGATTTTGTAATGTATGATATATGTGTTAGTTCTGTGTGTTCCTCAGGATATTCAGCGTAACACATATAGTTATAAAGTATGGTGACATGATCGCTTAATCCTCGTGGGGTGTCTATCCATGGCCTGTCGATCATGAGTTCCTCATTTGTAAGCACCAGTTTATCTACCGATAGGTTGCTATCAGCTCTGTACCTGGTAGGTGAGCGGATGTGCTTGTAGAGCGGGGTACTTGCGATAAAGTCTTACACTACGGCCTTGTATGTTCCGCTGCGGAATGCCGAGGTTTTTGAGTCGTGTACGTTGAAAGCGCCGAAAAAATGAACGTGGCTGTAAGTTGCGAGTAAGTATTTCGTCAGTGGTGATATTAGGTGGGAATCCATCTCAGGATACCATGGCAAAGTGGACATCTTTGCCAAGATTACAGGGGGCAAACTGAACAATCACAGTTGAGCATTCGATGCATGGAACGCACTGCTTAGCTGAAGTTAAAAATTGAAATTAAAAACTCGACGTGATAGAAACATTTGTTCTATACATTCGTAGTCAGCTTACTTGGTACTACTAGAAACACCCTGTCTCCTTTCTGTTATAAAAGTGATGCTATACAGTGTAATGTATACCTTCACTTCTCAATGTTCGCACGGCTACCGTTATCTTGAGACCAAATATGACAAATTAATCCTCCGAGGAAATCGGAGCAAGATGGATTGGATTTGTCTGCACAGCTTTTGCTTTTTTCGCCCGACCCGACTAATTCTCCGAAGATTCACAGTGAAAGTTAGTTTATCTAATGACGAGGAAGATCCGCGTAACATTACATCTACGCCTAGCAAGGCGGCAAATTGTAGTAGGGTATTTTTACACTTGTTCTGCACTAATAACTCTCTACTATGATTTCTGGGGGCACTAATCGGATACACACTGCAGATTTCCGTTTAAATTTCACTGTTTTTCGTTCGGCTATATCACCTGGAAACCATCCATGAGCTACCCTATACCTAAATACGTCGAACACTTACTTGTCCTCTGCGATTGCTTGTACAAACTAAATCAGACTGCTGCCTGGACCGCATCTTGTTTTAGTGAGCTAAGTACCATTTACTTGTCGCCTTTTCTACAGGTTCTTTATTTTTCGTTCCTTTTCCTTGTTGGCGACTACTTGGTTGACCTGTTGAGATGAAAATTTGAAGCTTCCAAGCTGATTACCAACTTACAACCATGATGAATTGCGACAGACCCATTGGCGAGAATAAATTGTGCCAGGCCCCAATGACTCGAATGTCGACACGGGCTAAATGGCTGGAATACTTTGTACTGATAAGGGTAGCCCCCAAAATGAGTTAACACGGTATTGGCTTATTTTCTATTAAGCCATGTCATCAAATGGCCAGATGGGGTGTGGAAGAACTGATTAAAGTTTTTGGAAGACTACTCTGCAATGAAACAGGTTTCCAGGAGACAGTTCTACGCATGGCCACATTCCATCCTTTTACCGTTCGAAGATTAAGACTGATCATCCCTATTTTAAAATACTACCAACGATATGTCGTTGATATATTCTGCATGAACGATCGATTTACAGGGCATAATCAATGGTTTCAACATAGCCCAACTCAGTGCAACTTTCACAGCGTAAGAGGAAAAGAGTGATTAAATGAAGTTCTTGGACGTGAGCTTGAACAGACGGAGCGACAGCTCGATCCAGACGCAATTATACGGGAAGCGTTACTGGACAGGCCAGTACACGAATTTTCAAAACTTCCTTCCTTTATGCCACAAGAGGACATTGGTGCGCACCTTGACTGACCGCGCATTCCAAATCTAGAGGAACGACACCACCGAACATGAACACAAACGAATCAAAGGAGCACTCCTCGACAGCGGATATCCGGAGTGCTTCATCGACATCCACATGAAGTGGAGAAATCCAAAAGTGCGAACACAGACGGTCGAAGAGAAGCAACTGTTTCTGACTTTACCCTTCAAAGTAAACAATGTCGCGGACCTCTGCATGCGTAGGCTGGTACAAAGCTGCAAAATGACTTTTAATGCAGCCCACTTGAAACTTGTATACATGAGCAAACCGCTAATTCTTCCGTGATTCGAAGACCCAGTGCCCGATAATCTCCAATCGACGGTAATTTACCCGTTCACTTGTTCCTGTGAGTCTAAGTACGTTGGACGTACGATCAGGCACTTAGGTCAGAGAATCAAGGGATACCTTCCGAGTTGGCTCAGTAACCACAAATATAGAACATCATGCAGCTCAATAACAGATCACCTCAACACCGATCATCACGTAAACAAACAAACGGATTTCAAAATCCTCTGTTCAATACCAACATGGACTGTGAGCGGGGCTACTTGCTATCGCGAAGTCGGTGTCCATACGGCTAACAAAACCCGATCTATGCGTCCAAAAGTAAATGGTGCAGTCGTTGAAACTGCCATGACCAACCACCGGATGTGTAGGATGCGGGCATAGTCAGTATAACCACTGGACTTCGATCACATGATCAGCCATGTGGCATTGATCACTTTAAATGCGCAAACAATTGTTTCTTGTTTGTTTTACGAACATGCACGCACGATTATTACTACAAAAGAATGAATAATTCAAAACAAGTGTTTACGTTTAGCTCACCGCTTTCTGTTATTCTCTCTGGGACATAATATATCGCTTTTTCTTTTTTATAAATTTGAATTGATGTATTTCGCGACACTGCGAGATACACATAGTCTGTTTAGTCCGTTCATTTTGTACCACGGGATAAAATGTGATAGAAAATCATCTGACTGATTCAAAGTTTATTTCAAACAGCTTTGGATGTATTCGATTAGTAAAATTAATTCGTAAGACGGTAATTTGAAAGAAGGAATATATATATATATATAGGCGGGAGAGCCTATGGTGGTGGCTAGATCCTGACTGATGGTCTACCAGCTACTGCTACTGTTGTGCCATTTGCTCATGTCCTGGGCACCTCCACGTGGCGACCGCTGGGTGGGAGTTGCGTTTCGCCCTTCTCCCTGCTAAGATCCAGGACACCAATCCGCATGAGTCAGTGAAATGACCATGTGCTAGACCTACTGTTTTCGGGTGTACAGTTAATCGAAGGTTTTGGCTGAGGACCCGAGTCGTTCTCCTGTCAGGTGTGGGCGCCCTGGCAGTATCCTAGTCCATCCTCTTCGGAGGTTAGGAAGTGGTTGATGGCCCACTTCCCGTAAAACCTAGCCATGGGAGACAACAGGTCTACGGGATATAAGCTCACAGCTCGATTGGCGTAGAGCACGAGCGCCACGCATTGTCTCTGACGGTGGGAGGGCACGTCCGGGTGTTCAATGGTTTGCTACTGCCCGCCTCAAACCAGGCAGCCCCTGGTCAAATTGGTGGAAACCCGCCAAAACCCACCTGCGTCTGGCCGTGGTCGCAGGTGTATCCCACTAAGGTTGCAAAACATATAATAATTGTTTCAGCACCTCCAAGGCTGCGTGTGACGGCCGTCAAGTAGATCCCCATCTGTCTCTGCAATCACATTCCCGAGATGGATCTGCTCCCCACTGCCTTGTGGGTCAGGCTATTGAGCCAAATGCTCCGGGCGGAGACCCTCAAGCAAACCTCCGAAGCACGACTGTCACCTCGCGTGCGACTGCCCACCAATGCAATCATATGCCTGCGCGCAAAGCACTCAGCATCGGGTGCTGGAACGTGCGCACACTACTGGACCGGAACCCCAACGAGCGCCCGGCGTGACGGACTACACTCGTCGCGATGGAACTGGCGCGCTACCACATCGATATTGCGGTGTTTAGTGAAACCCGACTAGGTAAGCAAGGTAAGTTGCGTGAAGCAGGTGCTGGCTACACATTCTACTGGGCGGGCAACGCCGCCTCAGCACCACGTGAACATGAGGTCGTAGTTGCGATGTCTGATCGCCTCCATGGCCATTTGGTGGATGAACCAACAGGCGGCAGCACGCGTCTGATGACTGTTCGCCTACGACTCGGAAGAGGTAGGTTTGCTACTTTTATATACACGTACGGTCCGACCATGTGTTATCCTGATGACACGCGTGATCAATTCTACCCTCAGCTATCCTCCATGATACGGTCTGTGCCGAGGAGCGACCGACTATTTCTGCCGGGTGATTTCAACGCTCGCGTTGGACGTGATGCATTGGTGCGGGCAGATGTTATCGGTTCGCATGGCATTGGTTCAGTGATTGCAAAAGAAGACAGACTGCTCTCACTGTGTGCCACTCACGGCCTGACGATCATGAACACTCGGCTTGCACTGAGTGCGAGTGATATAACAACTTGGACGCACCCACGGAGTGGTCACTCTCACCTGCTCGACTATGTCATCGTACGTCAGCGTGATATGCATGAAGTGCGCATGACGCGTGTATTGCGTGGAGCTGAGTGTGGCGCTGATCACAAATTGCTGCGGACCAAACTGTACATATATTTTCGTAAATCCATGTGTTGCACTCCCGCCGTTAATCGGCGTAAATTTAACATTCTCTCCCTCGGTACTGTGGCGAAACGTACTGAGCTGGAGAAGGCGATAGCTGCATGCTTGTGTGATGTGCAATGCATAACCACAGTGGGCGACCTGTGGCACCACATTCGGGACCAGGTGACAGTTGCTGCCGAGGAGATCATTGGGCGCGCAAACTGTAAGCGGCCTAATTGGTTTGATGAGAACAATGCGACGATCGGCGCATTGGTGTCGGAGAAGAATGCAGTATTTGCTGTACATGTTGCAGATCCCAGTGACTTGGGGAAGAAGAGTCAGTTTCGCAAACCATGACGGCGACTGACCCGAGAGCTCCGTTGCATAAAAAATGCATGGTGGACGGAGAAGACGAAGCAGATGGAATGATACGCCGAACGCCGTCAACACAAAGAATTCTTTGACTGCTTGAAGGCGATATATGGACCGGGAGGACGCTGATCGATGGTAGTTCAGGCGCTACCTGCACACAGACTGCAGGCATAATACAAATCTGGCGAAAACACTTTTTCTCTTGAACAACCGTTCAGAGATCGCCTGGCCTACTTTGAACTGCCGGAAGCAGCACGATGTGAAGACGAGTATGGCGGACACGCCGACACTGGATGAGACACAGAGAGGGCTTGCTCAGCTGCGAAACGGCAAGTGTGCCGGGGCCGATTGGATCCCGCCTGATTTATTGAAACACGGCGGACCCGCGTTGTTGACTGCGCTGCACCACTTGGTGTAACGTGTATAGACTGAGGAGGAGGTGCCTCCTGAGCTGAAGGATGCCCTTGTGCTACCACTGTACGAGGGCAAAGGGAGCAAGCAATGTTGCACGAATTATCGTGGCATCAACTTGCTGCGTTATATGGGCAAGGTGATGGCCCGAATTCTGCTCAACCGCCTCGTCAGTCAGATTGTGGAACCTAACGTGGCGGAAGAGCAATGTGGATTCGATTCGGGTCGCAGCACTATAGATATGGTGTTTGCGGCTTGTCAGTTGCAGGAGAAGTGCAGAGAACGACACCAGCCATTGTACTCGCTTTTTGTTGATTTCACCAAGGCATTTGATACGGTGAACCGCGAGGCATTGTGGCTGGTGTTGGGTAAGTTTGGTTGCCAGCTTGAGTTTGTACGTTTAACCGAATATCTGCATGGCGGCATGCGAGCGAGTGTGCAGCTGAGTGGAGAGACCTCGGATGACTTTGCAGTTGTCTCTGGTGTGAAGCAAGGCTGTGTCTTAGCTCCTGTCCTGTTTAATATATATCTTCATACAACGATGTCTTGTGCTTTTGATGCCGCTTGTGCTTACGGTGTTCGTGTGGAGTACCGTATTGTTGGTGGGCTGCTGAACATCCGTCGTTTCGGTACGAGAACTCTAGGCTGTGAGATAACTATCCGTATGTTGCTGTGTGTTGACGACTTGCGTTGCTTTCACATAGCGCGGGTGAGTTGCAGCACATGACTATTGCTCTGGCTTCGACAGCGACCAAATTCGGGCTCACCATCTACACAAGCAGAACTGTCTGTCTCTTTCTGCCTTCTCCGGAGGTGCAATCTTCAAAATTGCCGCGAATCAGCACTGGCGCTGAAGTATTGGAAGCCACCTCTCGCTTCTGATACCTTGGGATTGCAATGTCGACTGACTAGCAGCTTCACAGTGAGCTTCGTATCCGCGTCTCGATGACAGCCTGAGTACATGAGTAGCCTGAGTATCGAGTTTGGAACAACAATCAGCTAACCATTGGCACAAAGCAGATGGTGTGCGAAACCATGGTACTGTTCGCTCTTCTATACGGCAGTGAAACGTGGAAGATGTACCGGCGAGATGTGGGAAATCTCGAGCGGTTCCATTAGCAGAGTCTGCGACGAATTTTGCGCATCGGTTGGGGCGCCAGAGATGCTGACACGGAAGTGTTGCGCCGAAATGGGATGTATGCAGTGGACTGCATACTGTTGCTGAGACACTTGAGGTGGCTCGGTCTTGTGAGCCGTATGGATTCAACGCGGATACCGAAACAACTCTTATATGCTCAGCTGAGTGTTGGGAAGCGGCACGTAGGGAAACCGAAGTAACGTTACCAGGACATGATCAACGTGAGCCTCTCACGTTCTACTCTTGATTGCAGATCATGGGAATCGAAGGCGATTGATCGGCGTACATGGCGCCATCTGATCACGACGGCAGTTGCCGAAGTGCGGGAGAATGACCTCCTACACACAAACAAGAAGCGACAAGTGCGGAAGCGGCAAGCAACGATCGGCTGTACTCCACCGACTTTAAGCGCATGGTGCTGTAGCACATGCAGTCTCGAGTGCCTGAGTCAGGCAGCCTTAGTGAGCCATGAGCGATGCCACTCGGGACCACTACCGAAGCGACGACTGGTCCTGTAGAGAACGTAGGTAGAACCGGCCCAGCGTTTGTAGGTACGCTGCATTCGATTTACTAACCGCGTGCTTGCATGCTTAGTCTCTTTATTTCAGGTGGTGGGTTCTCAATTTTATGCTAATGCTTTGCTTTCTCATATAAATGTCTACCTGTACGCTCTTCTATAAACTTGCACATGTCGACTAAGCAAATTGTAGATAATTTCGATAACCTTTCGGTGTTTGTGTCATTTCCGTAAAATATACTTTCTGACCTCGTGAACTTATCGCGGATCCTTTGTTAACAACTTATTTCATATGCTCATTAATTTAAAATTTTTCTCACGATTCCTAAGGCATTACTCGATTTATTTTCTTTATTATCTTTCTCACAAGTAACTGGCTGTTGCTTGATATCCCCAGCATGGTTGCAGTTGATGTGCATGTTGACTAGGTGCCTACCTGTCTATTACCCACTACCTCATCTATACTGGCTCCAGGAGACATTTGGTCAAAGCTGGAGGGGACAGGGAGCACGGTCCATGTGGCCGTGATAGGATCAAAGAGTGGTTCCATGCAGTCAGTGTGGAGCGGACTACCGTCCATCCACCGTATTGTGTGTGAGCCTGATTTCCCAAATACAACGTGCTTGTGTTTGCCTGTGAAGGAATGTGGGCCGGCTCCGTTGGTGAAACGTGGCCTCCATCCACATGCCTCCCAGTCTTATTCCTTCGGGTTTACACTTGATATTTGGTGTGTGGATGGAACTGTGGGTGAGGATGCGCAATCCAACCATGGTCTATCTGTAGGCGCAGGCGTCCTGTGACTGGCCACAGTGACAGGCAAATCCGAAACCGGATGCCGCAATCATATATATATATATATATATATATTGCATTGTCGAGAACTACAAAATTAATTCAGCTTTATAAAAGACAAAACAGGGATACTAGCCAAGAAGAGGAACTTAAAAGCTGAGGGAATTTACCGAAGCTTCTATTCAGTAAGCTAACTAGTAAGAGTGAGAGTCAAGACGGGTTAAGAAAATCAAAGCAGGCGAAAACAATCCCAAACCCTGACAACGAAAAGCACCAAAGCATAGATCTCCATTGCTAAAGCATGCTAAATGCACCAAATTATATGTGACCATCCCAGTCATACTACGTCAAAGTCATGTAGAATTGCAAATACTGAAAAAAAATGGAACAGTGAACGAATGATCCTAACAAAGCGTTTGCAAACAAATTGCCAGGTTCGGTGAACACCAATACGTCAAGTACAATGGAACCCACGTTATTGCCCACCCGGTTTATAACCCACCCGCTTTATTGCCCCATTTTTTCAAAATATGGCTTTTTTCTCATAAGTATGCCACATTTTCAATGTTTTATTGCCCATTGCCTGGGTCGTCCCACCGCTTAATGGTCTAACTACTTGGGCTGTACTCTTCTGAACTTGCTAATTTTACCCCCTCTCTCCGACTATCTTTTATTACGATTATTCTAGCCAGTCCGACAAGAAAGTTGTCGGCGTCTTTATTGTCAGATCAACCTAAATGTATAGACGGCTGTAGGCAATCCCACGGTCCTATTCAAACTCGAGAACTGAGCAAAGTCGGATAATCTTTCCGCTCTAAATTGGTCAGTACTCTATTGGTTACACTCAAATTTGGCCAGTAATAGAAAGGATTTGTCATTAACAGAAGAGTTGGACGTTTTGAACATAATAAAAGCTTATCCAACTTGTTTTTGCGTTAGTTACACATTTCTTGTCGTACCCTAGCCGGATCGATTGTCAGCGAAAAGGAACTCCGGCCGAATTTGTCGCATGGCACTGCAGCCTCGCAGAAAAGGAAATGATGTGCAAAGGATGTGGAAATTGAACCTGCATTGAATGATTGGCTGATATCGGTTCGTGAGCACAACCAAACAGTTACAGACGCGCATCTAAAGGGAAAGGTAGAATAATTCGGGGAATGACTTGGAAAAACCCATGCTGCTACAAAATGATGGTTACAAGTGTGGAAGAATAGAAATCAGTTAGTGTATAAAGGTTCGCGTGGCGGAAAGACATCCGTGGATAGAGGAGTCTGTTAAAATGTCCTGAAAGTTTGACTTCCTGATCTGTTAAATATATTTGTTGATCACAACGCGTGCAATGCAGACGATACAGGTCCTTTTTACCGAGCAACTGCATGGGGCTCTTTGTTTATTTCTTCCGACCATCTCGAAAAGAGCCATGGATAGGATTACTCTCCTGTGCTGTGCGAATATATCAGGCAGAGATAAAAGAAAACTGGTTTTGATTGGAAAAATTAAGAAACCACGAGGTTTTAATGGCGTGAACCTGGACACGCTTCCCGTAAGTTACAGAACTAACAAGAATGCGTGTATGACGTGTACGGAGTGGGTCCTCGAATGGGACTGGAACTAGGCTAAATTTGCCGGAAAAATATGTTTCTCATGGCTAATTGCACTGCGTATCCACAGGTAGACGACCTGAAAAGTATTCAAATGGCACTTTTGCCGACAAACGCGATCAGCATGCTTCAATCCATTGACCAAGCTGTGACTATGAATCTGAAGATCTGGTACATAGAGGAAATTGTGGACCGAATTGTTTGTCACATCGAAAACTACGCGTCATCTGCCTCATCGTCAGCGGTGCATGACAGCGTCAAAATTTCTGCGCTCGATGCAATTCAGATTGCTCCAAAAAGTTGAGGACAGTTTACTGGTGCAGCAGCAAAAGCTTGGTTTCTGCATGCTGGCTTCAGTCGACTGGTATTTGATGCACATTCGGATGACATGGTCATCGCTGAGGACGAGATCAGGGCTTGCACCTACCCAGTCATCGAAGCAGAAGAGTTTGTCGCCATTGACAACGATGTGGAATGTACCGCTGATCTGATAACGGTTAACGAATGTCGTCAGTAAAAGTTTAGAGGACCGACTAAAGCAAAAAGAAGGCGGCGACTCGGAGGATGACGTGCCGCGAGTAACAGCAATCAGCGCTTGTCTCATTCCAGAGCAAATAACCGCGTGAATGATCTGCAAATCTACGGGCTTTTGCATGGGCTAGGCAATGATTTCTTGTCCAAATTGGAGTTCATCCGTGCAAAAATGAATAGAATATCAGGTCAGAATAATGTACAACTGATCTTGGATTGTTTTCTAGCACAAATATACAATAGCTTCAGTTTCTATAGCTATCCAGGCAATATGTATTGATGTTATACTTTTTAAATTATTGGTCATCATCTTCAGGATAAAACTTTTGTAGGCTTTAGTTACAATTACGTATTTTATCCTTCTTAGCACGTTACAATCCAAGTGATATACTTACCATAATTTAATGGTTATTTCCGTTTTGAAAAATTATGACAACATCGATTAGTTGCCCAACCCACTTTATTGCCCACTTGTGAACTATCCCGGTGGTGGTCAGTAAAGCTAGTTCCACGTAAGATAGAAGCATTCTTTGAACCTGACACTGTCAAGAAGACGGTGCACCTCTTCCCCTCCCAGAAACGATTCAATCTCCTGCAGCCAGCATAAACGGGGTCGACGGTGTTAGACAGGTAGGCACCGTGTCAAAATTCACATCAAGCGCAGTCAGGCATTGCATATAACACGGGAGATTTCATGTGTCAAGATAGACAACTTTTCGAGTTTAGCCCGACTGAGACAACAGAGCACATCATAGGCTTCATCAGCCTGGATTTTGGCAACTGCACAATGGAAGTTCGAATACAGCATATCCACGTATGTTTACATGCACTTATCCACGCTTGCATACGAACTACCACAAACTGAATGCAGAAACAGTGATGTCAAGTTGTGAGAAATCGCACCCACAAGAATAAGTAACCAATGCGAACTGTCGGCGGTTTCTTACCGGTTAGTCCTGAAACTTAATTACAGTCTTAAATTTAGCCAAAATCGTGCGTATCAACAACAGATAGAGACAGATATGGTAATAGGGAAGTGTTGCCAAGTGGAATGATGCAAAAATTAGAAGTGCAGTAAAACAGTGATAAGTTATCGTTAGTGTGTATTGTAGATGCCTTCTTCCATATGTCAAGTGTGGCTTGCAATTGATGGAGGTCGCACAGCGACGGGGTGTTAACTGCATTCTCTCCGTGTCGCCACCGCTTAAGACTGGACCGGTCCGATCGTATCCTAGCCGAGGTATGTGTGGATTCCCGACGAACATCCCTTGCTCTACCTTCAGCATTAGCAGGCGGTAATACCACATATTCGCTGATGCTCTTTGACACAACCACAGCAATTATACAGCAGGTAAGTCTTGCTTCCCGTTGTAAAACACTGGACTTTTGAAAAAGTATTCAAACTATTTTAGCAAATTTCCAAGAAGTAGCTTGGCTCTCATCCAAGTACTCAACCGTTGGCAGATGTAGCTATGTACTCTGCCGTGGCGATAAGCTATTTGATAACGACCTGTCATCGTACACCTATGGTGCAGCCACTCGGCGTTCCGGAATAACTGGTTTTCCTTATTCTGTCAACTTGGAAGATTGACCATTTCTAGTTCAGATTCTAGCAGCCGCCTCTGCGTTTCCGCTTCTAACTCCGGTAGTAACAATACTTTCATAGGCTCAGTTAAGTTCTATCCGTCGGACAACCACAAAGCAATCTAGCAATGTTCACTCCCATTCTTAACTCGTAAAATATAGTATGAAGCACCAACGTCATCGTGATAATCACTAGACAGTTACTTGCCGGGATTGTTTACTTTTCACGGATTTCTAAGGCGTCTTTCTTCGGATGCATGGGCCAAGGTGGCCACGTGAAGGGAACTTTTGCACCCATGTGCTCCAACTTTCAAACTTAAGACCAAAGCCAGGAAGCGTAGTTTTTGGGTACTATTGGCGGATAAGCACTTGAATGCTTTTATTCACCTGTATCCACTGTACACAAAACGACTAGGCCGGAGTTGAAAGCATACTCTATACTTTGAGAACGTAGCCCAGCTCCGTATATATAACTTAGTTCGCTCGAAAACAGCGAAATGGCTTCACCTCTCACACACGCGGACATAGGTTGTTCCAAGTAGTTCCCCGAATTCTTATGCCTTTTCCTTTAGATGCGCGTCTGTAACTGTTTGGTTGTGCTCACGAACCGATATCAGCCAATCATTCAATGCAGGTTCAATTTCCACATCCTTTGCACATCATTTCCTTTTCTGCGAGGCTGCAGTGCCATGCGACAAATTCGGCCGGAGTTCCTTTTCGCTGACAATCGATCCGGCTAGGGTACGACGAGAAATGTGTAACTAACGCGAAAACTAGTGGGATAAGTTTTAATTATGTTTAAAATGTCAAACTCTTCTGTCAGTGACAAATCCTTTCTATTACTGGCCAAACTTGAGTGTAACCAAAAGAGTGCTGACCAATATAGAGCGGAAAGATTATCCGACTTTGCTCAGTTCTCGAGTTTGAATAGGACCGTGGGATTGCCTACAGCCGTCTATACATTTAGGTTGATCTGTCAATAAAGACGCCGGCAACTTTCTTGTCGGACTGGCTAGAATAATCGTAATAAAAGATAGTCGGAGAGAGGGGGTAAAATTAGCAAGTTCAAAAGAGTACAGCCCAAGTAGTTAGGCCATTAAGCGGTGGGACGACCCAGGCAATGGGCAATAAAACGGTGAAATTGTGGCATACTTATGAGAAAAGAAGTTATATTTTGAAAAAATGGGGCAATAAAGCGGGTGGGTTATAAACGCGGGTGGGCAATAACGCAGGTTCGATTGTACTTGACGTATTGGTGTTCACCGAACCTGGCAATTTGTTTGCAAACGCTTTGTTAGGATCATTCGTTCACTGTTCCATATTTTTGTTTCAATACTTGCAATTCTACATGACTTTGACGCAGTATGACTGGGATGGTCACACATAATTTGGTGCATTTAGCATGCTTTAGCAATTGAGATCTATGCTTTGGTGCTTTTCATTGTCAGGGTTTGGGATTGTTTTCGCCTGCTTTGATTTTCTTAATCCGTCTTGACTCTCACTCTTACTAGTTAGCTTACTGAATAGAAGCTTCGGGAAATTCCCTCAGCTTTTAAGTTCCTCTTCTTGGCTAGTATCCCTGTTTTCGTCTTTTATAAATCTGAATTAATTTTGTAGTTCTCGACAATGCAATATATATATATATATATATATATATATATGGTTGCGGCATCCGGTTTCGGATTTGCCTG
Source organism: Dicrocoelium dendriticum (assembly GCA_944474145.2). Taxonomy (NCBI): domain Eukaryota; kingdom Metazoa; phylum Platyhelminthes; class Trematoda; order Plagiorchiida; family Dicrocoeliidae; genus Dicrocoelium; species Dicrocoelium dendriticum. The sequence continues at coordinate 185,486,677 of OX104063.1, forward strand.
TCACTGTGGCCAGTCACAGGACGCCTGCGCCTACAGATAGACCATGGGTGGATTGCGCATCCTCACCCACAGTTCCATCCACACACCAAATATCAAGTGTAAACCCGAAGGAATAAGACTGGGAGGCATGTGGATGGAGGCCACGTTTCACCAACGGAGCCGGCCCACATTCCTTTACAGGCAAACACAAGCACGCTGTATTTGGGAAATCAGGCTCACACACAATACGGTGGATGGACGGTAGTCCGCTCCACACTGACTGCATGGAACCACTCTTTGATCCTATCACGGCCACATGGACCGTGCTCCCTGTCCCCTCCAGCTTTGACCAACTGTCTCCTGGAGCCAGTATAGATGAGGTAGTGGGTAATAGACAGGTAGGCACCTTGTCAACATGCACATCAACTGCAACCATGCTGGGGATATCAAGCAACAGCCAGTTACTTGTGAGAAAGATAATAAAGAAAATAAATCGAGTAATGCCTTAGGAATCGTGAGAAAAGTTTTAAATTAATGAGCATATGAAATAAGTTGTTAACAAAGGATCCGCGATAAGTTCACGAGGTCAGAAAGTATATTTTACGGAAATGACACAAACACCGAAAGGTTATCGAAATTATCTACAATTTGCTTAGTCGACGTGTGCAAGTTTATAGAAGAGCGTACAGGTAGACATTTATATGAGAAAGCAAAGCATTAGCATAAAATTGAGAACCCACCACCTGAAATAAAGAGACTTAGCATGCAAGCACGCGGTTAGTAAATCGAATGCAGCGTACCTACAAACGCTGGGCCGGTTCTACCTACGTTCTCTGCAGGACCAGTCGTCGCTTCGGTAGTGGTCCCGAGTGGCCTCGCTCATGGCTCACTAAGGCTGCCTGACTCAGGCACTCGAGACCGCATGTGCTACAGCACCATGCGCTTAAAGTCGGTGGAGTATAGCCGATCGTTGCTTGCCGCTTCCGCACTTGTCGCTTCTTGTTTGTATGTATGAGGTCATTCTCCCGCACTTCGGCAACTGCCGTCGTGATCAGATGGCGCCATGTACGCCGATCAATCGCCTTCGATTCCCATGATCTGCAATCAAGATTAGAACGTGAGAGGCTCACGTTGATCATGTCCTGGTAACGTAACTTCGGTTTCCCTACGTGCCGCTTCCAAACACTCAGCTGAGCATATAAGAGTTGTTTCGGTATCCGCGTTGAATCCATACGGCTCACAAGACCGAGCCACCTCAAGTGTCTCAGCAACAGTATGCAGTCCACTGCATACATCCCATTTCGGCGCAACACTTCCGTGTCAGCATCTCTGGCGCCCCAACCGATGCGCAAAATTCGTCGCAGACTCTGCTGATGGAACCGCTCAAGATTTCCCACATCTCGCCGGTACATCTTCCACGTTTCACTGCCGTATAGAAGAGCGAACAGTACCATGGTTTCGCACACCATCTGCTTTGTGCCAATGGTTAGCTGATTGTTGTTCCAAACTCGGTACTCAGGCTACTCATGTACTCAGGCTGTCATCGAGACGCGGATACGAAGCTCACTGTGAAGCTGCTAGTCAGTCGACATTGCAATCCCAAGGTATCAGAAGCGAGAGGTGGTTTCCAATACTTCAGCACCAGTGCTGATTCGCGGCAATATTGAAGATTGCACCTCCGGAGAAGGCAGAAAGAGACAGACAGTTCTGCTTGTGTAGATGGTGAGCCCGAATTTGGCCGCTGTCGAAGCCAGAGCAATAGTCATGTGCTGCAACTCACCCGCGCTATGTGAAAGCAACGCAAGTCGTCAACACACAGCAACATACGGATAGTTATCTCACAGCCTAGAGTTCTCGTACCGAAACGACGGATGTTCAGCAGCCCACCAAAAATACGGTACTCCACACGAACACCGTAAGCACAAGCGGCATCAAAAGCACAAGACATCGTTGTATGAAGATATATATTAAACAGGACAGGAGCTAAGACACAGCCCTGCTTCACACCAGAGACAACTGCAAAGTCATCCGAGGTCTCTCCACTCAGCTGCACACTCGCTCGCATGCCGCCATGCAGATATTCGGTTAAACTTACAAACTCAAGCTGGCAACCAAACTTATCCAACACCAGCCACAATGAATCGCGGTTCACCGTATCAAATGCCTTGGTGAAATCAACAAAAAGCGAGTAGAATGGCTGGTGTCGTTCTCTGCACTTCTCCTGCAACTGACAAGCCGCAAACACCATATCTATAGTGCTGCGACCCGAATCGAATCCACATTGCTCCTCCGCCACGTTAGGTTCCACAATCTGACTGACGAGGCGGTTGAGCAGAATTCGGGCAATCACCTTGCCCATATAACCCAGCAAGTTGATGCCACGATAATTCGTGCAACATTGCTTGCTCCCTTTGCCCTCGTACAGTGGTAGCACAAGGGCATCCTTCAGCTCAGGAGGCACTTCCTCCTCAATCCACACGCGTTGCACCAAGTGGTGCAGCGCAGTCAACAACGCGGGTCCACCGTGTTTCAATAAATCAGGCGGGATCCCATCGGCCCCGGTACACGTGTCGTTTCACAGCTGAGCAAGCCCTCTCTGTGTCTCATCCAGTGTCGGCGTGTCTGCCATACTCGTCTTCACATCGTGCTGCTTCCGGCAGTTCAATGTAGGCCAGTCGATCTCTGAACGGTTGTTCAAGAGACAAAGTGTTCTCGCCAGATTTGCATTATGTCTGCAGTCTGTGTGCAGGTAGCGCCTGAACTACCATCGATCAGTGTCCTCAGCGGCTCCAATCTCGGTCAATACACCGCTTTCAAGGAGTCGAAGAATTCCTTGTGTTGGCGGCGTTCGGCGTAGCATGCCATCTGCTTCGCCTTCTCCGTCCACCATGCATTTTTAATGCGACGGAGCTCTCGGGTCAGTCGCCGTCATGGTTTGCGAAACTGACTACTCTTTCCCAAGTCATTGGGCTCTGCAACATGTGCAGCAAATGCTGCATTCTTCTCACACGCCAATGCCCCAGTCGTCGCATTCTTCTTCTCAAACCAATAAGGCCGCTTATAGTTTGCGTACCCGATGGTCTCCTCGGCAGCAGCTGTCACCTGGTCGCGAATGTGGTGCCACAGGTCGCCCACTGTGGTTATACATTCCACATCACACAGGCATGCAGCCATCGCCTTCCCCCGCTCAGTACGTTTCGCCACAGTACCGAGGCAGAGAATCTTAAATTTACGCCGATTAACGGCGGGAGTGCAAATCATTGATGTACGAAAATATATGTACAGTTTGGTCCGCACCTATTTGTGATCAGTGCCACACTCAGCTCCACGCAGTACACGTGTCATGCGCACTTCATGCATATCACGCTGAGGTACGATGACAAAGTCTTGCAGGTGAGAGTGACCACTCCGTGGGTGCGTCCAAGTTGCTATATCATTCGCACTCAGTGCAAGCCGAGTGTTCATGATCGTCAGGCCGTGAGTGGCACACAGTGAGAGCAGCCTGTCACCGTTCGCATTCGCTGAACCAGCGCCATGCGAACCGATAACATCTGCCCACACCGATGCATCACGCCCAAAGCGCGCGTTGAAATCACCCGGCAGAAATAGTCGGTCGCTCCTCGGCACAGACCGTATCATGGAGGATAGCTGAGTGTAGAATTGATCACGCGTGTCATCAGGATAACACATGGTCGGACCGTATGTGTTTATAAAAGTAGCAAACTTACCTCTTCCGAGTCGTACGCGAACGGTCATCAGTCGCGCGCTGATGCCTGTTGGCTCATCCACCAGCTGGCCATGGAGGCGATCGGCTATTGCAAGTCCGACCCATGTTCACGTGGAGCTGAGGCGGCGTTTCCCACTCAGTAGAATAGGTAGCCATCACCTGCTTCATGCAACTTACCTTGCTTACCTAGTCGGGTTTCACTGAACACCGCAATATCGATGTGGTAGCGCGCCAGTTCCATCGCGACGAGTGTAGTCCGTCGCGACGGGAGCTCGCTGGTGTTCCTGTCCAGTAGTGTGCGCATGTTCCAGCATCCGATGCTGAGTACTTTGCGCGCAGGCATATGATTGCATTGGTGGGCAGCCGCACGCGAGGCGGTCGTTGTGCTTCGGAGGTTTGCTTGAGGGTCTCCGCCCGGAGCATTTGGCTCAATAGCCTGACCCACAAGACAGTGGGGAGCAGACCCATCTCGAAAATGTGATTACAGAGACAGATGGGGATCTACTTGACGGCCGTCACACGCAGCCTTGGAGGTGCTGAAACAATTATTATATGTTTTGCGACCTTAGTGGGATACACCTGCGACCACGGCCAGACGCAGGTAGGTTTTGGCGGGTTTCCACCAATTTGACAAATCTTGCTTGTTTACTGTTTGTATCTCCATTCACTTAACGGAGTTTACAGCAGGATTGGCCGCAACGGCCCCTTCCCGGCTGACCTGTGCAGCAATCTCTGCATATGTAACTGATGTTCCAAGTGGTTTTGTCTCGACAAAAGTCATTTGAGTTAGAGGTACCGAGAGTTGGTGTTCGGTTGCTTCATCCTTATTAATGGTAGCTATCAGGTCTAGCGGGATTTACTAAACCAGACTTGTCGAGTGGTGCCTGATTCTCTTTGCCATGAGTACTGTTTAGCTCTCATGGGTACGGTCCGTTTGACGCGACGTTCTACCAAGGTTGGAGAAAACAGCGGAGATGGGAGAGGTGACTGTTTGCCGTTCAGGGAACCGGATTGTGTAGCATTCCTTTGCTTAGAAATCGCTACGCTGCCGTGTTGTGTACTGGCATCCATAAAGTAATTGTAACGTCGAGAGTGAACGTTGAATAACGCGTAGCCAAAGATCCCAAAATGAAAACAAGTCGGATCACAAATACTACGGCACTATTAAAATATATACAGTTAATAATTGGGACATACTTCAATTGTTCAGTATCCCGGTGTATGTAAGTTGAGAACAAGGTGCCAGTAAACAATAGGAGGGAACGAGTTGTCTACGCCGGACAATCAAAGGAACAAGTCACCACACCGGAGTGCTACGAGTATTAAGAATAATAGCGTTGACCAATCAATGGATGGTCCAACCACAGGGTGAGAGTTTAATGGCACGCATAAACATGGTGTTTGGACGAGCGACCAGTGAACGGGGGAGGGGGTGCGACACATACTCAAGGCTGAACATGTCATACTCGGCGAAGAGTAGGGTTGGAGATCCAAGGTCGTCGGTAGCCGCACACGCACGGAACCAGTGCCGGGGATTAGCATGCACACACAGACACCCCTACAACGCTAACAATGGGAATGTAAGGAGGCGCACATGAACGCTGGTCGATATCCATCAACGATCGGTCAAGGTCTGTAGACTAGACCACGAAGCGAAGAGTAGAAGAATTTCATGGGTAGATACGCGCGTTACACTGCCTCCGAAATTCTGCTGCGATTGACGTCTCCTAACTCCCCGACTCCACTCTGGCTCTCGGTCCTACAACTGCCTACAGTAGCGCTTCTTAGAAAAACGGAAAGGAAAGCAACGCAGCCACACGAGAGCGTCCTGGCAGGAGCCGTTTTCCATGACTCCCACCAAGCGCCGTTCGTGGGCGTCTTTGGGCATTGAAGCGCTTGGGTGAAAGCCGTTTTCCATGAATACCACCCTGCACTCCAAGCCAGACTTAAGCGCTGCTACTCATCGCCTTCCAGGCGGCACACCTTTCTGACATCTCTTTTTAATATACCTGAGTTCGTTCTAATGTACACCGTCCTTACTAAACCGTCATTACTGGCTTCACAACTCACGACTCGACCCAGCGGCTAACAACCCCTTGGTAGTTTATCGGAAGTCACCAACACTAATCCGTCTTTTTCTACAGACTTGGTCGGAAGCTGCCACTTCTGTCGATATTGTAATGTTGTTATGTATTCTTTTAACCATCTCTTCCAGAATCCCGTGGGCTACGTGGGCTACTTGCTTCCAGCGCCTAGCATACCTGTCTCTGATGTCGATGTCTGGTAGCTGCAAGGTTTCGCATCGTTTGAAAAGTAGGCTGTTCGGGGTTAATGGAGAAGCATCTTGGCTATCGGAGGTGGGTGGAACTATCGGGCGATTGTTTGGAATCCGTTCTACCTCGACGAATACAGTGGCTAGGGGGTCATCAGTAAGGCGTAGCTCGTTGCATACGCCTTACAGTATTTTCCTTACAGAGCGGATAATTCTTTCCCATACCCCGCCCATGTGACTTGCAACTGGTGGATTGAAATGCCATTGCACACCACGAAGGCATAGCTCTCCGTCAATCCGTTTTTGATCCCATTTTTAACACTATCACGTAATTCCCTAACCGCCCCGACGAAATTCGTTCCGTTGTCACTATATACTTCTGATGGGCAGCCCCGTCTGCCGACGAAACGGATGAACGCCGTGATGAATGCATCAGTCGAGAGGTGGTGGGCTGCTTCCAAGTGCACTGCCCTGGTTTGCAGGCAATTGAATATGCACCCAAAGCGCTTTTCCACAGTCCTTTCCTGCTTTACAACAATAGGGCCAAAGTAATCCACACCCACATTCTTGAAAGGAAACCAACCAATTTCCGCCCTGGCACGGGGTAATGGTGCCATCTGTTTCTGGCACGGAGTGGCGGTGCGCTTCCAGCAGCGGATGCAGCTTCCGACCACTCGCTTCACTGTTTTAGCTCCATGCAGTATCCAGTACTTGGTGCGAATCGCACTTAGCACGAGATGCACTCCACCGTGGCCTTCTGACACGCGGAGATGACGCACCAGCGCCTCGACAACTGGGTGCCTACTGGGAAGGATAGCAGGGCGCTTCAAACTCTCCTCGTAGTCCGTGTAGTTCAACCCCCCCTCCGACGCGGATAATTCCCTCGATCAGAGTTGGGTACAGGAGACGGATTGGGTTTCGTTTTTTCCTTGCGTGACTAAGATGGGTCGATTGATTGCTGCACGCTTTAAGGTTTGTCAGTTCGTTGCTGAACGTCTCGCGTTGCATCATGCGCAGGATGTCTTTCCTGGCATCTTCTATCTCTGAAACTAACAGCGGACCTCTAGCAATTACCCGATGCGCGTTGTGACGGGATAGTAACCAGCATTTGAAACGAACCAACCAAGCTACTGCCTTCAGTAATTTGGCCCAACTCGAAAATTACGTCAGCAGTGGGTTTGCGGGGTTTGTTGAGGTAGCATTTATGGAACTACTTGGCTTTTTTAATTCCACGTTTGTCATGCTTTCCGTTGGGGTATACCCGTCTACCTAGGGGCAGTCGGTTTGCAGGAGAAAATCCGGTCCTCCTACCCACGCTCTCTATTCGCTCAACTTCAGGCTTCCCCTCGAGGTCAAGTCTGCTGCGTTATCCTTCGACCGAACGTGGTTCCATTGCGTCGGTTCAGACGGCTGTTGTATGGCGGCAATTCGGTTAGCGACAAGTGTACTGAATCTTGTCGACTTATTGTAGCTGTAGTGCAGCACGATTTGCGAGTCGGTCCAATACCGTGTATCTCATGAACTCATACTCAGACTATCTGCAAGGATCTGATTAACTTTCGCTGCCAACACTGCAGTTTCAAGTTCTAACTGGGATATAGATGTTGCCTTCAATGGAGTAACTCTGGATTTTGCAAGCAAGAGAGAGCAATAAGACCGACCCAACGCAGAGGTGTGCCGCAAATATGCGACCACACCATACCCAATTTCAGAGGCATCGCTGAAAATGTGCAGCTGTGCACGCTGCTCAAAGGTCTCTATGCTCCGCATTACACAACGAGGAACCGAGAGTTAGCCAATAAAAAAGTGTGATTAATTCATTGCTTCCACTCTTGCTCGTCTGACGGCTGGAGAGGGTCATCCTAACCCAGTCCTCTTCTACCCAAATTCTGTAGAAGCACCTTGGCTGGTAGAAGCAAAGGACACACTAATCCGAGGGGATAGAACATCGATGATACGGTTGACAGGATGCTCCGTCTGGTCGCCGGGCAGTTGCGAACGCTGAATTGGAATCAAAACAGATCTACCTCAGCGTTCCGTTCGAGCCCAAGCGTACGATCATTGCAGTGCGAGCCAACAACGAGTTCTTTAGGTGCTCGTGCCCACTCGGTAGGGGATATCAAATCTAGGGCCTTCGTCTTATTCGAGATCCATTTCCGCAGCCTGAATCCCCCTTTGGCTAGCAGTTCACATATGTAGTGGGCAAACTGCGCTGCTTCCTCTACTGAACTCAATGATACCAAACAGTCATCTAAGTAGAAACCGTTGGTGATTGCATTCGTTACCGTAGCGTTGTATAAATGACCGAAATCACGCACGGTCTTGCGAAGGGCATACGTGGCACAAAACGGCGAGGACGTCGCCCCGAATGGGTGGGCGGTCATCTGTTTGTCGACAAGATCACTAGACAGGTCGCCTTTTGACCACCACAGAAACCGCAGTGCGCCTTGGTCGTCCTCCTGCACCTTTATCTGCATGTACATTTCTTCCATATCTGCTGCTAACACCGCTGAATTCTTCCGAAACCGAGTAAGTACTTTGGTCAGGTTCGCAGTGATGTCGGGGCCCTGGCAGAGTTGGTCATTTAGGGACAGACCTCGAAATTTCTCCGCACAATCCAAAACCACTCTAAGTTTCTCCGGTTTCTTGGGGTTAACTATCGCGTGGTGAGGTAGGTACCAGCACCGAGGTCCGGTCTTCGCCGGAGCTCTAACCGCACAACCCTTATCCAGCATCGAGTTTATTGACTGCGTGTATTTGGAGAAAAGTCCGCCATCTCGCAGTAGACGATGTTTAAGGTACGCTAGACCTTTTTCGGCCATAACCCTGTCACTAGGTAGAAATTCGCTACCTTCTCGCCAAGGGAGAGGAACAACGTAGTGTCCATGTACTAAGCGCGTCCCCGCCTCGCTCTTAGCAACTACCGCTCAATCCTCACATGACATGGATAGTTTAAGAGCATCAAAGTATGAATATTCAGCCTTGTACAGCATTTGAATTTGGTCAGCAATGGGTATGTCTGCTGCCCAGATGCCGTTAACGGATGCAACTCGACGCATCGCGGATCCCAGAGGGCCCAACACAATCCAGCCCAGCAAGGTTTTAATAGCGTACAGTTCCTTGCAACCACCAGGTCGTTGGTCTAACACCCATTGAGCCTCCGGAATGTCGCAACCAATCAACAATGATATCCGCGGGTCGCGGATCTCTTTGAAGTCGAGATCGGCCAGGTGCGGCCACTTGCGCGTCTCCGCTTGTGTCCCGTGGCAGGATGCTTGAATAGGCAGACTAGGCACTGCGAACGCGCGCTCTACCTCAAGCTCTTCTAGCCCGTTTAGTGAACGCAAGTAGAATTTGACCACGGAGCCATACATCCTGCGGTCTCCGTTGATCGTCGTAATCGTCAAAGACGACGGCTGTGGCTCCCAACGGAGGCGGCCGACGAGATCCTGGGTGATCGGTGTTGTATCTGAAACGTTGTCGAGAAGTGCATAGGTTTCTATCGACCCGAACGGACCGAACACCATCACCGGAATCACCCCAAGAGCGGCACAACGCGAGCCCGCGTCTGTGACTCCGCAGCGAGCCTGATCTGTGGATACTGCGTGAGTTAACTTGGGGACTTCGCCACCATGGAGCAGGCTGTGATGACGAGATTGGCAACCAGCGCATTGCAGGATCGGCGAATGTCACAGTTTTTGGCAATATGGCCCGGTCTTAAGCAACCGAAACCGAGGTTATTGGTTTTTAACCTTTCCTATAGTTGCGATATGTCCAGTTCTCTAAATATTCCACACACCACTGCCAAGTGGTTGTCCGAACAAACGGGGCAGGAGTGGGTGGGGCGGGCAGGCGACGTAGTTCTCTGACCAGCGTAATGGCTACTTATCGCCGGATACTTTTTCCTTGGAGGAGCTCTCGTAACAGCCGCTTCGACACCACGGGATGATCGAACGTCTAACTGTCCGAACCGGCTTCGAGCTATGCGTGCCCGCGATGAAACAAATGTGGTTAAATTCAGAAAACTGGGCTCATGACCACTAAGCGTTAGCTGATCTACGATTTCGGCCCATTTGTACTGCAGGGGCTTCGGTGGGGCATGGATTATCTTCTAGAGTGGTGAAGGAGTCTACATCTGCCTCATAGTTCATTTGTTTCAATGTGATGTGGCAGTTCTCCATCTTAATGGCCAATTTCGACAGGGCATCTGCGTTGTTGGGAATGGACTTCGCGCCTTGAAGTAGGCCTTCTATCGATGCCCTAGCAATGTAGTGTGCTTGCCCGAAGAGGTCTCGAAGGATACATCGAGCTCTTTCATAACCCTGACCGGGCGGCAGCATTACGCAGTTGCCAATAGCCAGCCTAGCTCGTCCCTTACAGTAATGAATGAGGTAGAGCAGACGTCTTCCGTCATCTACCACATTGCTCTCCACATAGAACTCAAACTGCTTGACGAACCTCCAGTAGTCAGCTGGGTGCCCATCGAAATAAGCCAGCTCTACTTTGGGGAGACCAGCTTCCGCAATAAGTGGGACGAGAGCGGACGATATAGCGTTTCCCAACGTGGCAGTGGGGGGGTCAATCGCCAAATCGTCATAACAACCGGCGGAAGGTTGATTCGCAACCACCGCAGCACATTCCTTGACAAACTCGTCAACTCTGTTTGACGAATAAATAGGGAGTGCGGGCTGGTCTACATCGCTTTGTTCGTCTTCCAGCAAGGCGCTACGCTGGGCGAATACGACCTTCTGTCTAGCCTTCAACAGTCTACGCTGTTTGCTAAATTCCTGCTCCCTAGTTTCTAGTCCTAGCTCCTACTTGACCTGCTTTTCTTTCAACTCAGCAAGCAGGAACTGTGAGCGCGTACTGTTAACTGAAGTTCTAGAGCTAACCTGAGAGCCAGAGTGCGAGACAGCATCAAGAGGGACTTGTCTACGCCGGACAATCAAAGGAACAAGTCACCACACCGGAGTGCTACGAGTATTAAGAATAATAGCGTTGACCAATCAATGGATGGTCCAACCACAGGGTGAGAGTTTAATGGCACGCATAAACATGGTGTTTGGACGAGCGACCAGTGAACGGGGGAGGGGGTGCGACACATACTCAAGGCTGAACATGTCATACTCGGCGAAGAGTAGGGTTGGAGATCCAAGGTCGTCGGTAGCCGCACACGCACGGAACCAGTGCCGGGGATTAGCATGCACACACAGACACCCCTACAACGCTAACAATGGGAATGTAAGGAGGCGCACATGAACGCTGGTCGATATCCATCAACGATCGGTCAAGGTCTGTAGACTAGACCGCGAAGCAAAGAGTAAAAGAATTTCATGGGCAAATAAGCGCATTACAGTGATCTTATCATTTATCCTCTGTTCGGCTTCTGCTGTTAACCTGTCGCAATTCTGAACTAGGCTATGCAAGCCCTTAACGAGTGTGATTGTGGAGCACGCAGCACAGAACCAAAGTGCATCTTGGGAGTTATTTCGCTCTCATACCTGTTGTTGGGACACATTTGCACACTTCGGATGATACCATTCCAAACAGTGAGAGTAAACCAGACCTATTTTAACTGATCCATCCAAGTGACTGAACGTGGAGATGAGTAGCGGTCACTCAGAGTGACTGCCTTAGAACACGAATTCAGGTACGAGGTCCACCAACCCAGTAGTTAGTTTCTGATCCTAAAGCACGCTGCTTTTTCCAGCAGTTGTTTGCGAAGCGCTCGGTCTATTGTCATTTGTGTATCCGAGCGTAAAATCTTAACCGCATAACTGGAGTAAATGGGTTCTTTGATGTAAGCCATATAGAGTAAGTGGCAAGTTGTATAGGAGCTTTTATCGAGGAATATATGTAGAGATTGGTTAAACAGACCAAAATTATAGATAAAGCTCATCATTCTACTTTTACTAAATTTTTCGAACTGTTTGGCATTTATGTGTGTGCGTTAGATAAACAGGTAATACTTGATGTTTCGTTTGGGGTCATCTTTATGACGAGGGATAATAAACGATACTTTCCACTGGCATGGAGATTGGCCAGCTTCTAGTCATAAGGCGGAGATGCACAACAAAGTTTGAGATATTTTAGGTTGCTTCAATATAATAGCAGGTTGGGAGAGGACACCGAAATTCAGCTTAAGTGATGGTTGTATAGAATTCATAATCTGCTGTATGTTCGTAAACGTAATACAGATATGATATATAACGCCTGCTGTTGCAAGTTGCGGACAGAAAGGCATGGAATCAGTTTCAAGGTTCATGGAGACATCAAAAATAACTAAACAATGCACAAATAGCGGGTGAGGCATTACAGTGACAACCATTCTCAGTACTCATTCCCGTGATCTACGACACATTTTCATTATTCCGAGGATAAAATGATATTATTGGTTCCTTTTCCTTACATACCATATGCTAAGCATTTTCCGACGTGTTAATTTGCATCAGGTTAACTGGAATCTCATTTGAATACTCTGGAATAAGAACGTCACGTTGATCATGTAGGACAATTATCACAATACTCCGATGGACCCAGAGGTACAACAAGGAATAATGATTTAGCACGATAAAAGCACGTGCTTGACACGCATGTGGAGAGAAAAATATGCCAGTTGGAAGTGCTATCACCTTATCCCTCCAGGTAATGGGTTGGGTAGCATATCGAGCTTAGTATTCATTTCAAGGTATAAAGTAAGCTGTTGCAACTTGTAGTCACTACCATGGAGGATGTTTTGGATATCAGTTTATGCACCGTGAATCACTGGCGTGAATATCAAATCCTGTAGGTTCGCCGACGCAGTTGGTCGGATGACCCATTGAGCCCAGCCACCAATTCTGAGAGTCGAGATGATAACTTTATGTCGTGGTGAGGATTATTGGGTTGACCAAGGGATTTCTAATACATTGAAATAGCCCGCTAGTACAGATTTTCGGGCTTTTGGAACATCCGCAGTGTGTCTTGGCTTCCGACATTCAATCTCAATCGTGGCCTCGGTTAAATTTGAAGTCGGCCTCTGCCAATACGGTCACTGGGACGAAAGCGAAGTGGAGGGTTTTGGTGTGGCTTTCTCCCATGCCTGTACTTGACGACCGACAGTTTCGTCTTGGTTTGGACTCATCAGGTAGAGATACCCGAGCTAGGAGTGGAACTCGGATGCGGGTGCTCCAAAAATACGCAAATCAAATTCTAACCGCTGTGTCAAGCACTGTTCGCGGAACGCAATGGCCTACTGATCATGCGATAGCCGTCAAGCACTATGCGCCGCGTTCCACTTTCAGCTCGGATATCTCTACATGATGAGTCTAAACCAAGACGAAACTGTCAATCGTGGAGTGCAGGGATGGGATGGAGCCACAACCTGCGCTTATCTTTAGTCTGTGTTAATACCGATGCAAAATCGTATGCCAAGGAGAGCGTAATATACCTTGGTGTCACTATAAGTGAGTTGCAGATGCAACCGAGAACTATCGCTGTAGAGGCTGCAACGAATGGCAACCATGGAGAATCAGGGATATCGTTTAATTGTGGATCGCCAAAAAACACCGTAAACTTTGTGCTGCGGTGTTTCCAAACGAGATGGCAGTTGAGAATGTCAAAGTAGAATCCACTGTTTTACGAGAAGCAACATGTTTTGATGACGATGAATCTATGTGCGTGCTTAACAGCGTAAACATGCTTAGAAAGTGCAATATATTGTTTATGGATATAACATTAATAAGGATAAGTGAAAAGATGCCGTGCATCTAAGAGTTTTCCATGACTACCTCAACTAAACGGGAAATAAATATGACAGGTTCATGTTATGGCGCTGATGGAAATAAGCTAACAGGTAGAAACTCACCACATCCTTACTCAATCAAACAGCTAGCACACTCTAGGAAAAGCACGGTGCGGCTGTTTTGCCCTTTCGGGAATTGTCAGCAGTACGCATGCTAGCTTACTTTAGTGAGGTTCGAGCCCGCAACCTAAATTGAGACCATTCAGCTCCGGGGCAGAAACGGTCAAAGTGATTAATTTAACAGATGTGATTTAGCGCCTGTCTCTATGCATTAACTTGCACGTTACTACAGTGCAGAGGACTGGGTAACCCACTCACCAAGCGACGAACTTAACAAACTTAAGTCGCAGTTAAACCTGTGAAATTATAAGCAGTTTAGTTTCCGTAAAGAAACAAGCTTATGGTTAGCATTCTCGGAATTAAAGACGTTGTTTGCTCTAGTAAGCCTGGGTGGCCGGGCAAGACTGAGGTCTCAGGGCCAAGATAAGATCTACTTGGTATTAAACTATCTGTGTCCTGTGAATGAGTTAATGGAAGGTTTGAACCACATAGACTACCCATGCTTGGTGTGTCTATTGTGAGAATGAATACGGAAATATTACTGCCCCAGCTAAACAAGGGCTGCATTAAACTAGTGCATTGTGAGACTGTGTGACTGTGATGTATGGAAGGTGATGTTTTCTGGTTTCCAGTGCCTTTTAACGCTGTTTCATTGTCTGAGATCGTAGAAGACTGAAAGACAATAACCAGACTGGTATAGTGGGAGTAGGTAGGCAGGTGTGACCAGAAGACAATTGATGCGGTTTCCGATAGGGTCGATCTAGTCCGTTACACTGCGCTGGTAACGGAGTTGTCGATTAGGTGGTTCGAAAGCCGTAGGGTTTTTCTTAGCTCTATATTTCGTGCAAATATCAACCTTGGATTTATTATGACGGTAGCATAGCGATGGCTTTGTGTTTGCGAATTCAGCCAGCAAAACTTGAAGCATGAACAAGCGTTTGTATCTGTTTTCCGGAATCTTTAGTTGGCTCTTAAAAATCAACCGTTCACTACCTTAAAAACGGCCTATAGTTACTAAGACGAATGAATGTGTGGCAATGAGTCCGCGATCAGGAGTAATGGTGTTAGATACGTCCGGCTGTCGTGCAGTACGCATTGGGATAGAATTTGGGGCAAGGTTACTGGATTTTACCTTCTCTAAGGATGAGTTATCGAGGTCCATGTTGAAAGTTCGCTTTGACCCTTTTGGTGTGCTCTTATATTTTCCTTCCGGTGCCGCTCTGTGGAGTGATCGTTACAGAGATGTATGAGTTGGCTTACGCAACATTTCTTTGCAATGGGTGCACTCAATAATGATGCTTTGACCGTGCAAGAAGTGATCTGCCGATTTTCGCCTGATAATTCCAAAATCATTGGACGTCCGCCTCCAACGGTGTTTTTTTAAACACAGACAATTACAAACAAGCTAAAACATCTAGTAAGTACTCAGTACTATCGATGTTACTTTGTATAAACTGAACCTGCCTGGTATGTTAAAAACAACCGCCTTTTTGAATTTGTAATTTCTTCAATTTTCATCGGAACTGATGGAATAAATTAGCAGTCTTGCCCTTTCAGGTTGAATGGAATTTTAATATTCCGATGGGTTGCTAACGTAATCCAGTGAGACTAAATGATTTCTATGGGTTGACAGCAGAAGCGAAAGACGGTTAGGCGAACAAGCTTGTTTTCGGTGGTTCGCATCAGGAAAATACACCACAGCAAATAGAAATAAAACAAACACAGTGTAGTTAAATACGATGAATCAATGAAGTGAATTGACCGGTCAATGAGATCAAGTGACGACACTAGCTTAGTCATCATTAGTTGAAGGGTCAAGCATGGCGTCATGACATGGGGAAGCTTGAGGTCATGGTAGCTGTAGAGCTTGTACAAACTTCTTATGAGCACATAAGTCAGGGTTATGGAGCCGAATAGCGATTGGCTTTGCAGTCGCTAATAGGCGACATCGGAAGGCTCGCTTGTGGCGTCCGGATATGTTGTAGATAGGCCGGAAGGCCTCTCGCACATTCACTTGGTGATTTGAATCGACCAAATGCCACAGCACCGCGTCGATTACTGTCTTTCTGAAACCAGTGTAGAGCCACGCCGAGCAATGGTCTCGGACTCTCTCAGACAGTTGCCTGGTCGTCTTCCCAGTATAACTAGCACGACAAGAGCAAGAAAATGTTACACCTAGAAGCAAATATTCGACCTCGGTATCTTGTCCTTGAGATGTTGACTCAAGACTGACGTAGAACTGAAGCGGACACGGAGGTCAGTTGCAAAGTAGGTTCTCTCGCTTGCATTGCAAAGCCTTCGTGTAGTTCGTTCTGTTATCACATCACCCTTGAAAGACAGTGATGAGTAGCTTAAGCGCTTTCCTGCCATGATTGGTTTGACTTTTGGTGCTCGTGGCTCCGTGTGCCTCCGGATGAATTTGTCCGGATATCCATTTTGTTTGATAACGCTTCGAATGAAACTCAATTCTTCCCACAGCGTATCTTCCGTGCATGTTTTGCTCGCTCTTTCTGTTAGACAACGGACAAGGTTGCGTTTTTGACTCATTGGAACGAAACTGGCGCACTGGGTATACTGGCCGCTCCAAGTCGTATTTCTGTGTATTTCTTTGTGCAGTCCTGTCTGATGTCCTGGTGATGTGGACATCTAAGAATGACAAGGAGTTGTTACTTTCATGTTCTGTGGTGAAAACTATGTTGTTGTGTGCAGTGTTGAAGTGGGCCAGCAGATCTTCGTTGCATACTCGACCATGCGCAACACAAAATATATCAACAACGTATCGACCGTAGTAAACCAAGTTGTTAATACATTCGTTTAGCTGATTGTTATCTAACTTACTCATGAAGATATCGGCGAGTAGCAGTCCTAATTGTGAACCCATAGCTACCCCGTCTATTTGTCTGTAAAACGTCTCATTGAACTGAAACTAAATCTTCTTAGTGCATGCTAGTATATGTTGCCTTAGACAGTCATTTCGGATACCAATGTTAATGCTATGCAGTTGGATAAACTCGCGGAGATAGTCAGTGGTCTCTTCCAACGGGACGTTGATGGAAACTGACGTCACATCTAGCGTGAACATCTTCCGTCCAGCTAGGCTGAGTTGTTGCACCGATTCAAGAAATTCGAAAGTGTCCAGGAGGCTGTACCCAGATATGGCTTTCCTGAACGGCTCAAGACCATTGACAAGCCACTTAGCAGTTAAATGATAAGGACACTCGCACATGTCCGGTATCGGTCTCAACTGTACACTTTGGTTGTGGATCTTAGGTAAGCCATAAAGCCTCGGAATCACGGTTCCACTAGGTCTGGCGTATTCAAAATTGTCAGAGCCTATGAGGTTATTTTGTTTCAAACGCCGCAAAAGTGTTGTCATGGTCTTTACAACTGCCGTCTTGCTGTCTTTCTCGTTTTGCAATTTTCGGAATTTCGTTGCGTCTCTTAGGATGATGTTCATCTTATCAATATAATCTGACTTGTTCATCAATAAAATCCAGGCTCCTTTGTCCGATCTAGATACCAGAAATTTTCGTTTTGTTGAGTTCATTCAGAGCGTATAAATGCCTATTCTTTAGAAGATATTTGATAGTCTGTTTATACCTCAAGTACTGAGAGCATGTGTTCACCAACGTGAACTTTACTGTTTAGCTGCTAGTGCTGAGAATGGTGTTATGGTAGAAAATTGAGAATAGAGATTTTCGAATTGGACTTATGAAGTCTAACTGTTGTATATTAGCTCTGGTGTAACGGAATTTAGGGCCTAGTGAGAGGACTTCCATTAGCGCTCTATCTAATTGCAAAGAGAAGACAGTGTGTACATACTTCTCAGGGTGAGGTGGAAACGAGTTACTCTGCCTTACTGCTCGTATCGTGATAGTTATACTGGGAAGACAACCAGGCAACTGTCTGAGAGAGTCCGAGACCATTGCTCGGCGTGGCTCTACACTGGTTTCAGAAAGACAGTAATCGACGCGGTGCTGTGGCATTTAGTCGATTCAAATCACCAAGTGAATGTGCGAGAGGTCTTCCGGCCTATCTACACGATATCTGGACGCCACAAGCGAGCCCTCCGATGTCGCCTATTAGCGACTGCAAAGGCAAACGCTATTCGGCTCCATAACCCTGACTTATGTGCTCATAAGAAGTTTGTACAAGTTCTACAGCTACCATGACCTGAAGCTTCCCCGTGTCATGACTCCACGCTTGACCCTTCAACTAATGATGACCACGCTAGTGTCGTCACTTGATCTCATTGACTGGTCAATTCACTTCATTGATTCATCGTATTTAACTACACTGTGTTTGTTTTATTTCTATTTGCTGTGGTGTATTTTCCTGATGCGAACCACCGAAAACAAGCTTGTTCGCCTAACCGCCTTATGCTTCTGACTTTTAAGGGGTTCGAGGAAAGTCAATATTTTCTTCATTTCGTCGAGATCTGGTCACAAGGAGCAGACTTTAGCGGTATGTTTTAATGTTAGCTATTTCAGGTTGTCATATTTTAACCGCTTGCCTGGTGACATAGTGGTTTCATTTTCCTTAGGTTGCTGACTGTGTCTGACGTTCGGTGAAGCCATAGCTAACTAGGCGTACCAATGGTCAGATTAAAGTACTTGGAGTGTGATAGAACGCGACAAAGACAACCCGTTCTACATTGACACCACTGCACTGCTTCCTGTTTTCAGTTCTTACCTTCCTCAAAACATCACACTGGTTCAGAGGAATACTGATATAATTTGCTTCCTGTTAACTACCCCTACGGTTAATCGCAGCGGGGTGACGCAGTTCAACACAACGGCAGAAAATATCGATCGTTGGCCGTGAAGTGCAAATTTGTAAACTGACTGTGCGTTGAGATTAGCGTTGACGGTGTAGGCACAGATGCATAAGTAGCACTTGAAAAAGTGGCTGCAACTACAGAACATCAAGTCATAAATTTAGCAGAAACCGCTTGCTGGAGGGCACTTCTCGAATAAAGGGGTTTATCCTGATATGTACTCGGGAAGTTGGGTAGTGGTACACATGGATTTGTGGAGAAATCGCTCCCGAACTCAGCAAGATGGTTTAGGTAGTGAGGCACCAGAGTTATTCCTACTCATATCGATAAAACGGATAGAGGTGATAATTCCGAATCGACTGAGCGCATTGTAGTTGGGTGTGTGATGAGATGGGCGTGAGAAAATATGCTACATACTGGAACGGCAAAGTACTGCGGCCATACGGTGAAAAGGCATCGGTTGATGAACCCCGTAGCAGCGCATACTGGATGACGTAAATGGTATTGGGAATTGCTTCGGAATCGATGGGGTCAAGGAAATTTAATTGCGGAAACCTGATATTACAGGATGAGGTAGCCCTCTAGAGGGATACAACTTTCGTTGTACACTCATATGGCTTTCTGGTGAAGTTTTTATTATAAGTGGATTAAACCATTAGGGTTTTTAGTTCCTATTCTGTAAACTTCAGGGCATGAATGCTCATACAAGATGGCTTTCGCTCATTTATGATAGGGTGCCGTATGTGGAAGAGGACCTTCTGAATGAAACACTTACACATGATGTATCATGTATCATTGTATCATGTTCCCTACGTGAGGAATATCTTAGTCCCAACGGCGAACGCTTTTGTGTATTGCCGTCTACTCGCAACCTCGCAATTGGATGCGCCTCTGTCTATAATGTTGCTGGGCAGACGGAGTTCCAACCAGCAGAGGCCGGAGAGTCTGTGCCTAATATATCTAACGGGAAGCGAACAATCTTATGCAGACCTGCACACTTGGAAATTGCCACCTCTCACATTCTTCAGCATTGTTGCATAACTTGTAGCAACATAATAAAAACTGATGGAACGGCTCAAGTGAGTCTATATATATATCATTTGTTGGCAGGCATTCCACCAGAAAATATCGGGAGATGTGGCATCAAAGTCAGCACGAACTGCATTGCCTATAAAGTTTAAAACATGAATTGAGGCAGTTCGACAGTCGGTTCAACGGAAAAACATGTCATTATTTGTAATTTATAGTATTACTGAACAGTTTGTAACGAAGACTGTGCCCTGTTTACCCATGATGCGATACAAGTAGGCGTTATATGTCCTTTCAAATCAGCTATATTGTTATGTGGAGTGAGCTACCAATCCCCATCTGGTCGCGTGGGAACGCGATGGTGTTTCCTAATAATCTCTGAGGTTACCTCCAACTAAGGAAGCGTATGACAATGTTTATCTCCGTTCGCTTTACACTGAGGCTCGATGGATTCCGTTTCCGATTATTGTGATTAGATCCAATTATTTTAGTCTCACGTTCAATGACGGAATGTCGTCTGACCTACGATTTGTATCTAGTAGTTCCTACGGTATAGCAGGGACCCGAGAGCTCAGTTTGACAATTTGATTCTAGGCCTGATAATATCCCATGGATATTACTGGATATATTTTCCCTATACTTACAGTCAGGCCAGTATTCTGGGAAATGGAAGTCTGTGAACAATGAGCAATGAACAGTTATTTTATACGGGATAAGAAGCGCTGCTTTACAAGCCCCTTAGGTGGTATGATGGGTTAGTGAAAAAGGCCAATGAAAAGCATTTGATAGTTTCACTGTCAACATAATGGAGTTATCATTTATGATTCAGTAGCCCTGCATTCCAAGTGTTTCCGTAGCATCAGTAGACAAAAACATTAAATCCAAGGTATTTTCCGGGAGTAGCATGGAGAATAGCGCCAAGTAGCAAAATGTAAGTAGCGGAGTGCGTCATCTAACCGGCTTTTAAATATGGCTAAAATAGGTGCAGAAACAAACGGTTGTACTGTACTGCTAATTTCAAGGAGTTGCCTTTAGGTTTAGTGATACTGTTGAGTTGCAGTAAAGAGTGGCACACATGATTTGGCTTTGCTTCAAGGCAACTATGCCCTAAACAGTCGCCATGTAGTCGGTGAGACCGCCCGCTGAATAATCCCAAATATTTCAGCCGCTGCTCTTTGGAAGTTGGTGCAGTCCGATGACGTATTTTGAAGCCTGACGTTAAGGTTGGTCCAGTGCAGTAAGATCGTACTTCAGCCATGGCTACCAGATTTGGATTGCGTATTCGACATGGAGGCGAACATACTGATTGAGCATCTGACCGTCTTAGCAAGCCGACGTGGTAGTTACAATTTTTCGATGCCTTTGTAGATTGTTTGGTACAACCCAAATTGTGCTGCGATATAAATCTGTGCCTAAAACAGATATTCGTAAAGATCACCCCATAAGTCACACTTGCATCCTATGAAAACTTATAGACAGGATTGTTGGTGAAAAATTTCTTCTTATCGCACACTCTTCTTTTAACTTCGCAACCTGGCATTTAAAGTCTCGTTGGTGCATAACTTGTCAAACTGATTTCGTACAAAATATCACCGGAGTGGTTGATTCGGGAGTAAACTCCCTTGTCTTTAAAGTAGAAAGTGTTCGATAAAGTCCCACACAAAAGGATTATAGTAAAACGGAATAGTTTTGGCAAGCAAAATCCGCTTCTTTCCTGGTTTAACTGCCATCTGACAGGAAGCTTGCAGACAGTGAACATAAATAGACGCATGTCTACGCCTCAACAAGTTATAATGATGTGTTTCGAGACAGCGTTACAGGTCCTCTTTCTTACTTATCGTACTTAAAAGAAGTTACACCTGTCAACGAATCGGAAACTTACACTTATTTGCAGATGTTTTTAAAGTAGTGAATTCATTCCGCCCATTCTATCATACCACTGAATTAGCAAATATAAAATGCTATCTACGAGCAACAGAGGGTTGGGTTTCAAAGTGGCCGATTCCCTCTTCTCCATCAAAATGCCATATTTTAGATCCATATTGTAGATCCATATTGTGGATCCATATTGTAGATCCAAATCGGGTACAGAGAAGTGGAGATCGAGGCGAAAACAGGAAGGCGGGTCTTCCAAGTCAGAGCTCCCGAGGCGAAAGGACTGGCTCGTCTCTAACATCCGTACCTTTTATTGCGTTGTGGGACGGAAATCTAGTCGATATTCGATGGCGCGCGTGAGACCCTCATGTGCCCATTTTCGGTGTGCAATAAACGTTTACCCCTCCCCCTGTGGTGTCGTTTTCGCTACACCGGTGCCGTGACCATTCGCGATGGAGTTGACCCGGTTGGAGCAATTTGCGGCCGGTGACTTGGAGGCGTGGCTCGATGAGTTCGACGGAATTGCGGCTTACACGGGTGTGAGGGGGGATGCAAATTTGCTAATTGCTTTGGGCACACGGTTGAGTGGACGAGCCAAGGCGGTGGATCTGCTCACTCGGAAGGCCAGACCCGGTTGTTCGTTCGCTGAGATGAGGGCTGCCTTGTGTGCAGAATTTTTGGGAAGGATCTGGAGAGAGAACGAGCACTGCAACGATTTCACGCAGCCAGATGGGACGAACAGGAGGATTTGATGGTGTTTTTTCAGCAGCTGGTCAGACATCTAACGATTGGGCTCCCCGAGTTAGAGGGCAACGCAAGAGAGCGCCTACTGAAACAGCAGTTTATCCGAAGTCTGCCCGATCCACTCCGTGATCAGGTGAAATTGACGTCCATGGTGGGAGACAGCAAAGCGTTGGATCTGGTGACGGTCGCCCAGAATTTGTCGGAACGCGTGACAGTGAGAAGCATCCAGCATGCTGAGTTGGAACAGAAAGTAAATCGCCTATCCGAAATGGTGGAGCAGCTGTTGTCGATAGAGTCTTCAAGCACCACCTCACAACGCAATGTACGGGTAATCCGGAACGGTCGCCGCTGTTTCCGATGCAACCAGAGTGGTCATGTGGCGAGATTCTGCACCAACGTCAATGTGCCCCATTGTTTCTCTCTATCCATGCCGAGTCGGTGGCGAGTACCAGTCCTCCAGGTAACTATAGAAGATGTGTCTGTCCGAGCCATAGTAGACACAGGAGCGGCAGTGTCAATTACGAAGAGGTTCAACGGGGTTCCAGTAAACCCATCTTCAATCACGATGCAGACAGTCGGCGGGCATTCTTTGAAAGTGAAGGGCACGCAGCGGTTACGAATCAGGACAGGAGAAACGCTCATCCGCCATGACATGTTCATCGTGGAGGAGACGACCGAAACCATCATCGGAACCGACATCCTGAAACGGCTCAGTGTCACAATTGACCTGAAAAACGATGTGGTGATCGTGGCTAACGATACGATCGAGATAGACAAAGGGAGAACCGACCGGGTTGGTGCCCTCAAAGCCGTGCCTGATTGTCAGAACCGTGCAATACGCAACGTACCGAGCAGGTATGCCCACTTATTCACAGACGCGGAGGATGATTACGGATTTTGAAATTGGGTTGAACACCGAATACCGTTGATCCCAGAAGGACAATGTAAGCCAATCTTCAGGCGGATTCCACAGAACACCGTGGTTGAGATACAGAAGCAGGTGACCGAGATGGAATCGAAAGGAATCATCAGGCGAACGCACAGCCCGTACTCATCACCCGTGCTATTGACGAAGAAGGCCGACGGAACCTACCGATTTTGCATCGATTTCAGAGAACTAAACAGGGTGACGGTGAAGGATGCATTCCCGATGCCTCAGATGGAGGAAATTTTCTCAAGCCTTCACAGTGCGAAGCAGATATCTCTGATTGATCTCCGCTGGGGATATTGGCAACTGCCGATCGCAGAAGAAGATCGCCACAAGACGGCTTTCAGTGTCAATGGCCAGCAGTATGAGTTTTTGAGAATGCCGTTTGGATTGTGCAACGACCCAGCTACATTCAGGCGTTTGTTGCTGATGGTCCTGGCGAACCTGCAAGGCGTGGTTGTTTATGGTGATGACATCATCGTCTTCTCTAAGACGGAACAGGAACATGTGGCGAGACTTGGAGCAGTATTGCAGAGACTGGACGAAGCGGGTCTGAAGCTCAGCCGTTAAAAGTCGCAGATTGCCCAAAAGTCAATTGTATGCTTGGGTCACATCGTGGGCAATGGTCAAGTCCATCCACTTCCGGAGAAACGCGAGACGATCAAGTGCTTCGCAAAACCAAAATCCAAGCGTCAGTTCCGTTCGTTCTTGGGAGTGGTGGCTTATGATTAAAAGTTTGTGCCCCAGTTCGCAGAGAAGGTCAGCCCGTTGTTAAAGCTGCTTCGCAAGGACGTGCCGTTCGTGTGGACAGCTGAAGCGGATCAAGCCTTTGACCATCTAAAGGCATGCATAGCAGAAGCCCTGACATGTCTACGGCTACCCAATCCTGGTGAGAGGTTCACTGTGGCTGTCGACGCAAGCAACCTGGCAATCGGTGCGGTTTTGTCTCAACCGGCTGGGGTGGTGGAGTACGCGAGCAGAGTGCTGACGGGGGCGGAACAGAAGTATTCAACAACGGAGAAAGAATGCTTGGCCATCGTGTGGGCGTTAGAGAAGTGGAGAAATTACTTACTGGCGAATGAATTCCGGGTCGTCACTGACCACAAACCGCTCTCGTGGTTGATGACGGCGAAAGACCCGCGGGGACGGCTTGCGCGATGGGCCTACCGATTGCAGGAATTCAACTTCACCATTGAGCACGTGGATGGAACGCAGAATGTATTGCCAGATATGTTGTCACGCCCGTGTTTGGACGACATCATGCCAGACAATGCCATACCGGTGCGTGCGATCGCGATGGGGGGGAGGAACCTGCTGGGAGATCAAAGGACAGATGAATTCGTGAATGTGTTGTGCTCTCACTTACAGGCCGGCACCAAACCGGAGGCCACATCGGAAGAGGTGGAGGAACTCCTCAAGATTGGAAGGTTGAAGGTCGAAAACGATAACGTGGTGGTGGCGATAGACGGACGGAAAGTGCCTTTTGTTCCACCAAATCAGCGAGAACGTGTGATGCGTAAAACTCATGATGGCGCCCATATGGGATTCGAGCGGGTCTTTGAATTGCTGCGGAGGCGAGTGTTTTGGCCAACCATGAGGAAGGACGTTGCGGTATACATTCGGGGTGCCCAAACTGCCAAACGAGTCGGGAGATGGAGTCCCCGAGACCGCCGATGCGATCGATGGAGGTTGGTAATACGTAGTACCACTAAGCATGTAACGCACGCTTCCGAGACACGTAATCCCAGCAAGCAGAAGACGTCTAAGCAGCAGGAGGTTTATCAATCAATTGAGGAAGGTACAAGACTCACGGAACTCGCGTTGCGAGACCGGGGGTGTGTGTCTGATGATTGGCTGGCTGTTTTGTGTGGTAACCAATCCACGCACGGCTGAGTAACCGGATCGAAGTCATTCGCGTACGTGACATCCCCTCATCTCTTGAAATGTTTATACTCCTGGCAAGAACCGGTCAACGGGTTTATGCGTACGTTGAGATCTGCGAAGCGTTGGTTCATCTGACGATTGTACAGAATCCTGGGGTTTTGCTTCCGTTTCCGGCTGAACGGTTGCTGATTCACCCAGACGTTCATCTGCTGTTGTCCCCACAAAACGTGAGCGTATATGGTCCGAGTGTCGCCTTACTATTCGACCATTTAATTCAAGATCTGCTTGGGTACAGTCACCTTCAATTACGGTTGCGGGTTGCCAGCAGTGCTCATGGGGAAGTCGTGTGTATACGGGATCACCCGGCTGCCAACTAGAGTCGTGGTCATTTTGCGATGCGGCAGCCTTGTCTTGTTTCTTCTCTATTTGTGCTCTATGATTTAAAAATAGAAGATCCAGTCTGGTAGGGAGTGTTCTGCCAAACATCATCTCCGCGGGTGATTTACCAGTGGCTTCCGAGGGCGTTATCCTGTAAGCAAACAGCAAGCGATCTAACCTCGTCTGAATAGTTCCTGGTGCTTGTTTTGAGAGACCTCTTTTAATTGCCTGCACCGCCCTTTCCGCTAGCCCATTAGAAGCAGGGTGATATGGAGCTGTACGGACATGCTGGACACCATTGCTATTCATGAAGATTTCAAATTCTTTGCTAGTGAAACATGGCCCATTGTCTGTGCAGAGTGTCTCCGGTATCCCAAATATTGCAAATGACGACCGCATTTTGGAGATAGTTGTCTCTGTAGTAGGGTGGGCAACGGGATAAACATCTATCCATTTCGAGTGAGCGTCAATTAGCAACAGGAAAAATACACCATTAATGGGTCCAAAGTAATCCGCATGGATGCGCTGCCATGGCTTTTCAGGCCAACGCCAATTGTGTACCGGACCGGGAGGTTTATTTGACTGATACTGCTGACACAAACCACATGTTTTTAGATAGTTCTCTATCTCTGTATCTAGGCCAGGCCACCAGCAATAACCGCGCGCCAAGGCTTTCATTCGGGCTACGCCTGGATGTGCGTTGTGGAGTTCCATTATGATGAACGGCCGTGCCTTTAGCGGTGGAATCAGACGCGATCCCCAAAACAAGCATCCATCGTGAAGGCTCAATTCATTTTTCCGTTGTGCGTAAGGTTTAAGATCGACGGGAACTGTAGTAGGCCAGCCGGTTTTTGTAAATCGCACTACAGAAGATAGTGTTGGGTCACGATCGGTCCACTGACGTATGGTGTCACCTGTCAATGGAGTGGTGTCGAGGTGTTGCATTAGATTTACAAGCTCTACTGGTTCCTCCAGTATTTCGTCTGAGGTCGCCTGTGGGAGCCGGCTTAATGCATCCGCTGTATGATTGTTCAACCCAGGAATATACGAGATTCGATATTTATACGTACTTAATATTAATGCCCAGCGTTGCATTCTCGGTGAAAACATCTGCTCGATTCCCTTTGACTCGCTCAGCAAAGATATCAGTGGTTTGTGGTCGGTTTGTATTTCGAAATAGTTTCCCCAAATATACTGATGAAACCTCTTGACGCCAAATATAACTGACAATGCTTCTTTATCCAGCTGGGAGTAATTCTTTTCGGCTGGTTGTAAAGTTCGTGAAGCAAATGCAATCTGGTGTATGATACCATTGGACATTTTGTGACATAGAACTGCTCCGACTCCGTATGGAGAGGCGTCACACTGTAAGATTAACGGTTTTTCACTATCGTAATGGACCAAAACTGGTGCGGAAGCAAGACACTTCTTTGCACAAGTAAAAGCAGATTGATGCTCACTTTTCCACATCAACGGGATGTTTTTGTGTAACAGTTCGTTTAATGGAGCGAGAATTGTCGAGGCATCAGGTAGGAAACGACGATAGTGGGACAGCATTCCCATGAATGATCGTAGTTCATCGCTATTCTTGGGCTGAGGTGCCTGCACAATAGGCGCTATCTTATCTTGCAGGACATGCAAACCGGTTTTGTCCAGTTTGTAACCAAGGTAACAAACAGAATCGGATAAGAACTCACATTTGGCCTTTTTTAATTTTAACCCACACTCTTCCAGACGCAGGAGAACAGTTCGCAATGTGTTTAGGTGATCAGAGTCACTGCGACCAGTAACAAGGATATCGTCCATGTATGCACAGGTGAACGGTATATCTTTAACTATATTATCCACTATACGCTGGAAAATGCTGGGTGCTGAATTTATTCCAAATGGGAGACGCGTGTACTGGAATAGTCCGAGGTGGGTAGTTATTGTGGTCAGTTCCTGTGACTCATCATCAAGTTCGACCTGAGAGTATGCGTGACTGAGATCTAGCTTGGAAAACTTTTGGCCGCCGGCTAAAGTCGCGTACAAGTCTTCAATACGTGGTAGGGGATATTTTTCCACTTTCGACGCTTGGTTGGCAGTCAACTTGTAGTCTCCGCAAATACGGACGGAGCCGTCAGGTTTGAGTACAGGTACAATTGGAGTGCCCCAATCCGAATGTTGCACCGGAATTATGACTCCTTCTGATTGTAGACGTTGTACCTCTGCCTCAACTTTAGGGCGCATTGCGTAAGGCAATGATCTGGCTTTGTAAAATTTTGGTTCGGCACCCTCTCGGAGTTTGATGGAAGCCTTGAAATGACGCATTTTTCCCAGTTTATTTTCAAACAACGATGAGAACTCGTTCAATAATCCATTCAAACTGCCGTCTTCAACAGTGAGTTGGTTGAGTTGCATGGTCTCGGGAAAGAACTGTATCCAGTCTCGACCCATGAGATTCGGTTTGTTCCCAGGTACAACGATTAAGGGCAGGGTGAATTCTCGCTCCGCGTGCCTGGCTTTAACAAAACATTTGCCCAACACCTGAATTGGATCACCTGTGTACGTCTGTAATCTCGAGTTGCGCGGTAACAAAGGTGGAAGCTTTTTCATTGAACCGCAGTTTACAATGGTGACCGCCGCCCCAGTATCTAGCTCCATGTCTACCGGTTCATCCTCTATCATCAAACGTATTGTATAAAGAGGACAGTTTTTGTGTGTCACACTCTTCAAGTACACGGAGTTAAGCTCACTGTTCAAATTTTTTAGGACATTATCTTCCCGTAACTCTATCTTGCTTCGACGATTTGATGAGGCGATGTTCGTGGGGCGGGAACTTTCCGATCTACAGACGCGTGCTAGATGACCTATCTTGCCACATTTCCGACAGATACTTTCTTTGTGCCAGCAATCGGAAGTGTGAGAATGCCGCAAACCGCAACGATAATACACAAATTGTTTTCGATTTTCACTGCTGTCTGATTTACGGATCGCCTGCACATCATCAGTTACCGGCCGACCGGTGAACTCGCGTAACTAAAGTGTAGTGTTCTCACGTTGGCGAACGATGAGACAAACGTTTTCCCACGTGGTGGCCGACTCATCCAAGGATAACAACTTCTCTCTAGCACTTTCGTCCGATATTCCCGCAATCAAACATTGAATTTCATTTGCTCTTAAATTTTTCCAGGTGGAATATCATTATACTTACAATCAGGAATGGATTGGTGAATATGTGCAACAAAATCATTGACGCTTTCGTTCGACTTTTGGCCAAGTTTTGAAAAGCATTATCTAGCAGTGTAAACATTTTGTTTCAGCCCCCATAACTTGGTATAAGTATCCAAAGCAGAACTGAGGGTGGCATAATTTTCCAGTTGTAGGGCATCGCAGTGCCGTTGACCTTCATCGCCAAGCACCTGCCTGAATAGTGTGATTTTGTGAGCCTCAGAAAGACAAACTGTCGGATTCAGTACAGGAAGTAATTCCGCGTAGTTAGTAAATGATTTTCGCCATCTTATCCAGTTCGATAAGGTAGGTTTTTCCTCAGCAGATGACCAGAATATGGGAGGTGTATTCAACATTGGGTTCGTCATCTCCGTCGCCACTAATACGTAGTACCACTAAGCATGTAACGCACGCTTCCGAGACACGTAATCCCAGCAAGCAGAAGACGTCTAAGCAGCAGGAGGTTTATCAATCAATTGAGGAAGGTACAAGACTCACGGAACTCGCGTTGCGAGACCGGGGGTGTGTGTCTGATGATTGGCTGGCTGTTTTGTGTGGTAACCAATCCACGCACGGCTGAGTAACCGGATCGAAGTCATTCGCGTACGTGACAGTTGGTGAGCCACTTCAGTGTTGGGGACTGGACGTCTTTGGGCCCTTACCAGTGAGTCGAACAGGAAGCAGATACATTCTAGTGATGATTGACCACTTCACTCGATGGGTGGAAGCCATACCAATTAAGGACCAAACAGGCGAGACAGTGT
This sequence comes from Dicrocoelium dendriticum, assembly GCA_944474145.2. Lineage (NCBI taxonomy): Eukaryota > Metazoa > Platyhelminthes > Trematoda > Plagiorchiida > Dicrocoeliidae > Dicrocoelium > Dicrocoelium dendriticum. Next base: position 185,516,087 of record OX104063.1, read on the forward strand.
CGCAAGTATTCGAATTCAACGTGCCTGCAAGGTATGGGATCCCACAGTGTATCATCACGGACCAAGGGCCCTGCTTCGAGTCAAAAGCGTTTAAGGTAGTGTTGGACAAGTGGGGCATCCAGAGACGGCGAACTTCCCCGTACCACCCACAAACCAACGGGATGGCCGAGCGGTTCAACCGGACATTGAAGACGTGGATGAACTGCACGAAGTTGGCATGGGAAGATGCTTTGCCTCAGGTTCTGATCGCGTATCAGACCAGCATGCAATCAACCACCAAAGTCTCGCCATTCGAATTACTGTTCGGCAGAGAACCACGGATTGCGCTCGGTACTTGCCTACCGAACCAGGGTGAGCGGAAACATCCAGCTGGGCATCAAGAGCGACTGCGAGGGATAGCTAGAAGCGAAACCAAAGCTAGACAAGCGCGGAATAAGCGAAATTACGACGCCAAGCATGAGGCTCACAAGTGGAGGCCATTCAGGATTGGAGAACGAGTCAAGTTACGAAACAACGATCGGCTGGATCATGACGGGCCGGGCGCAAGCAAGTTCAGAGAACGCTGGAAAGGCCCCTACACCATTATCGACCAGAACGCGGGCAACTTCTTAATCGACTGCGGAGGAATGAAACGTTGGGTGAATGCTGCTCTCCTGGGACCATGGTAAGAGAGGAAGAAAGGTCCTCGAGGAGGGGCGGGTGTAGAGGGGCCGCTTCCAAGAATGCCTCGGGTGAGCTCTTCGGAGCTAGCTGAGAGCGGATCGAGAAGGACGGCTAGCGACGAGCCTGGGCCCGGAACTACGGAGCGGGAATATGTGGACAGCGCAATAAATCAGACATATACGCGGCTAGCGCAGCCCACAGGACCGAGGCCGAACCGATTGATACAGCCCAGAACAAGCAAGTCGAGAGCTCTCGAACGACTCCTAGCCGATCCAAATCGGGTACAGAGAAGTGGAGATCGAGGCGAAAACAGGAAGGCGGGTCTTCCAAGTCAGAGCTCCCGAGGCGAATGGACTGGCTCGTATCTAACATCCGTACCTTTTGTTGCGTTGTGGGACGGAAATCTAGTCGATATTCGATGGCGCGCGTGAGACCCTCATGTGCCCATTTTCGGTGTGCAATAAACGTTTACCCCTCCCCCTGTCGTGTCGTTTTCGATACAATATGATGACTTGCGGATGCCATAGGGAGGCACGGTGATTTACATTTTATGGGGATACCATTACAGTTTGTTTTTCTCTCAGAGATTTAAGATTGAGGTTTTCCATCTTCCTAAACTTAGCGAACATGCGAACTAAGTGGTTACTAAAGAAATGCAAGTAATGGGACGTCTTAGTCAGTCAATACCGCTGAGACAAGCCTCATCACATATAAATCAATGTAAAACACTTGTCAGAATAAGGTTGTGTCACTTTCAGCAATCCACGTATATGTGACAAGGTCGTGGAAAATATTCCACATGCTTTCAGCAAACGCATCGCCGGTTACTGCACACTATTTCCTTATGAAGAACTAGGTAAGGAATTAAATTTTCAGCCTTTGTGATTATGTGGATTACTTTTAAATCTTAGTTTCTTGCACAAACGTGTGGCATAAAGTGTATAGAGAACACCGCTCCATGCAAGTTCGGTTGGAAACTATATATGAAATACGCGACACAGAATGTATGGTTGTAGTGCCTCCATTCGGGAACACAGTCAAACAGAATTAGTATCTAAAAAGATTCAAGCTAAATTGGAATAGACTACCTAGTTGCATATGACGTACAAAAATATGAAGCATATTCAACAAAATAAGTACGGTTTTCCCGACACCAGCGAAGGTGAAGCAGATGATAATTTGGCAACAATCGGTCCTTAATTTTTGAGGAAGGACCGAGTCACATCTAAAATAAAATGAGCAAGTGAGTCATTTGTTAAAGATTAATGATCTAACTCCTATTTTAATATCTATTATCACACAAAACCTTCACTATGTTAGTTTTCCATACTCATCCGCCGACCTCAAAGCATATTTTCATGTCTCCACTGAACGACCGAGGACGTATACTATCTCCACGATCGATTGTCCGGAATGAATGAACTAACGCTTTTCCCAATCTGATGGCCTTAGTTTGTCTTAATTTGTGATATGGCACCCAGATCTGAAGAGATGCTACAAACTGCATTTGGATAATTTTAACTGCTCTTTATTCTTTATAAAACCCTGGCAGCAGCGCAACCATTCTCACGATATCTCTGGACCATCGTCGCTATTCGCCAATATATCCAGTCAATTGCTGCTTGGACTATCTACATAAGTTTTATATTATTATTATTATTATTACTTCCTAATCTATCTTCTTCCTTATCGCATTGTTAGGTATGAGTGGGCTGATCTCTTGAGGTGACGGATTACAGCTTCCAAGCTAAAAAACGTTATCCACTGACTCTTTGGCGTGTAACAATGTATATATAAAAGCAGTCCGAATAATACATTTGTTAAACAGGGAATGGCTTAGTTGTGAATTTGCCACACCGGCACACAGGCAGTTGGAGCATGGAAGTACGGGTGAAACCCAGCAAGAAAATACCCGGCATGGAAAGAAATCCCCTGTGACGGTTTTCTTGGAGAGTCGTTTTAATTTACTTGAGCACTTGGTTAAATATGAACTTTTCATCATTTCATTTATTAATTTTCTAATACACAATTAAACGGCCAATCACTTTATAAACCCATTGGGGATGCATTACAGGCAAGGTGAATAAGCAACAGTTTTACGCGATCTCTTTGTACGAGTTGGTTAGACCGTGCAGTTGGAATTTGACTCGCCCCGTCTAGGAACATACCGTTTACCTATATAGCACCGAAATCCTTCAGTTCGTATACGGTCCGGGCGATCGGAATTTGAGAATATAGTACAAATTCACCCAAAATCACAGTGCAGATTGCTAGTTGCAGTACAAGACACATAGCGAGTACACTAACATTCCAGCATTCAAGTTCTAACCGCTGTATAATGCTCTGTTGACCGAGTTCAGTGAAAGGACGTAGCAACACACTTTATTTTCATACAGCAGCTCTTGACCAAATAGATCATTATGTGTCCCGAACTGCAGATTTTGGTTGACATTTTGTGCATCTGTACGTCAGTAAAATATATCGGAGTTACACTGAGCCGCGCTTTAGATTGTTCACTCCTAGTAAAGGAAATATTTACCAGATTCAGGCGACCTTGGTTCCCTTCGATCGACTGCGATCATCCTACGGACCACACAATTTGATACTAAATTTAATCATTGCGTGCATTCTATGGCACTGGACCTATTGTCCCCTGCAGTTTTGCCGGGCCTAATGTGTAAACATCTCAAGCTGCTTGCCAGGTCAGTAAAACATTTGTTTTGCTGCGGTAGCATTCCAACTCAAATATTGTATCATACGATTGAAATCTACGCGCGTTAATTCAGGTACTAAGCTTGCTCCAAAAGTACTCAACAAGGTTAAACACTCTCTTCCTAGCGCCCTCTCCAGCTATATAACGCAGGCGGATGTGTATTACGGTTTTCTTAAAAAAGTGCGTTGAAAGAAATGGTTACCCAAAGAGATACTGGAGATCTCTTCCTCGTTCACGCATCACGCCGGACGGTAAGTGCCTGAAACCTCTAGGGTTGTGTCAGATAGACACCATTCGCATCAAGAGGGATGAGCTCAAGTGCGCCCTGAGGCGGGTGAGTACTGTCCTAGCTAGTCTATCCGCAAGCGATCAGGAAGGGCTGAAGAAAACGGTTGAAGAAATTATCCCAATGCAATATGCATAGTAACGCGCTTCACTCCCTAGAACGATAATGGAAGAGAAAACCACAGCGACTTTCTTGGCAGAACCTAAGAAATAGGTATAAATCTGTCTTGTTTGCCGCTTGATCGTACCACTGTTGTAATCTTATCAGTGGGTCCGAAGTTCTGCCTCCCTACTAGAAACGATAACTGACTGGTAATAAAGGCACAGTTCGAGTACTTCTACACACAGACTTTGCAGCTGATCCCACCTGCTGGATTGCATGCAGAAGAGTTGAACTGCCTGTTGGTGCATGCCTATTATCAATATTGGCGTGCTCGGGTATCGCACTACACCCCAGTGAAACATGAGCACGTGCAAGTACTACAGCAAGTGCTTAGAAACGATCGAATTCTGCTTACTCGTCCAGACAAAAGAGCCTGTATTGCTGTCGTACACCGAGCAGACTACCTCAGAAAGAGGGGTAAAATCGTAGGAGATAATATAAAATTCTTGAAAATGACAAGTGAGCGGAACAAAACAGATCAAAAATCAACTATGCGTCTTCCTCAAAAAGCTTAAGAATGGTGGTTATGTCAATCAATTTGTATACGCAAATCTACGCCCCGTGGGCACGGTTATTCCAAGATTATATGGCCTTCCCAAAATTCACAAGCCTAACTGTCCTCTTCACCCGGTTTTTGGACATGAGAAACTCCCCGTATCGCTCGATTGCTCGTTGTTTGGTCGGGCTTCTTAAGCCCGTGCGTAGACGAGTCGCTGTACATAACTTAGGAGACACTTTGAGGTTTGCAATTGCGTGCGCTATGTCAACGTTACGTAGCAAACCATGTGTTGTATCAACGTCACCTCACTGTGCACGAATGTCTGTATTTGAAATGATTTAGTTCCTCTGCAACTTTGTTGACGAGAAGCATCTTACTATTGACATACCAACTTTGGCCCTGAAAGAAATACTGCTCAGGTGTACATTTAATGTTCAGTTTCTGTTCAACAGGGATATAAACTGGCAGCGCAATGAACTTGCAATGGGTTCCCAGTTCCGTGCATTCCTCTCACTTGTAGATTGATTGGTCATCATCTGCTTTACGTTATACCACCGTTAAGTAGCTGATATCTTCATGATACTTGACGCCGCTAGTAATCTCGTGGAGATCACCAGCATATTTAACCAACCTGACAAGACTATAAAGTTCACTATGAGGTTGAAGAAAACGGTGCTTTTCATTTTCTCGATGTAGCTTTAACAATACTTGAAACTGGTGCGTTACAAAGTCGCGTTTATCCAATGGACAGTACACAAACTTTCATAGAATGTGCCACTTCAGATTAAGGGAAAGTTGTTCCTCAGTCTAGTGAGCAATGCTAATGAAGCTACCGTATACTACCGAATATAAGCCCATCCATAGATAGGCCCAAAATATAACTTTACAACATCAAATAAGTTCAAAGTTGTTAGTCCTTGTATTACCCAAACCCTAAAAAAGGCGCAAAAGATTAACGAAATTGTTTCTCCACGCTTTTGACGTCATCACCACGTGCTCTTACTTGAATGAGTTCAGGCGAAACCTGCCGTAATACGTTATAATCGCGGTTAATGGAGAGTGTGGCCGTCAGAACAGATTTTCGCCACAGAGGACAGTGTATTGACCAGACATCAAGTCATATGAAACAGGTAAGACAGCCGACAATATAGGATAAGGTGAGAGCGAAGTTCACGGTCAGCGGTGAGGGACGATGCTGTAGTTTTAAGGCACCGGATCGCCTGGCACAACATCAATGTTTAAGGGCTTTTGATTCGCTTCTGCTATCCGTGGAGAACGTCAAATGTGCAATATACCGAGAATTTTAAACACGATAGTAATGCGTCCAGTTATAGGCAATACAGCTCACCGTCTGAAATACCATCCGTCTTTGGTGGGTGATGCTAAGAGATAAGGGCACTGCTGGGCAGTGAATTCCTGGGTGGATTTTGCACACGACATTCGGACAATTACTTATAGGCTTTATATAAGCTGAATCCCCTCTGCAGAAAAGAAAAATGGTCCAAAAATCATGGGCTTGTATTCGGCATTATACGGGATTAATTTCTTATAGTGCAAATATCCTTAGAAAACGCACAAGAAGCAGACATTCAGCAGCGAAAGTCTTGGGGAAAAACCTGTTTCTAGGGCTATCATGTATCTTGAAGAACGGTAGGACAGGTAATAATCCACGATATTTGAATATAACGATAATAAAACGTTACGTACATGTTACAGTTTCAACATTCATACTGGCATGGAGCTAAAAATCGCATTATCTTTTGCTCGTACTAAAAGTTCGACTAGTAGGCGTCCAGAGAATGTGTTTAAAATAACTCGTCTACGCGTGAAAGAGTAAGCTCCGAGTAGGTGGCCTTACTCCAGTGCCTCGGTCTTTGCAACCGGGAAACGCCTTGCCCACAGCACCTGTGAAAACCCGTCAACTAAGTTCCGCATGATTAAGATACAAAATATTCAATGTATGTATTTGCCACACACGTTTTTATGGAGCACTGTTGCCGCCGCCAATGGTGTTACTTAAGCGACTTTTACTGTTATGCGCAGCTGAAATTCAGAAGGAAAAATGCTGCTCTAAACATGATAGTAGGCACGCTTTACCAGCTCAGCTCTAAAAAAGACTACCGGTGGCAGAAACACAAAGCTCAGCTGACAGCCGTCTCACTGAACTATCCCATGTCCGCGCACGTGACTACTGTACAACAGAGTAAAAGAGAATCTACTCACTGCACTTCACTGTAAGGCATACTCACAGTCGGGGCTGGGTAATTATTACAAGTCTGAACGCTACTGTTCGTCTATTTCAATTTAACTGCACCGGATGGTTCTTTTAATTGACATTTGCCTTACCGTTGCATAGAGGTTTGCGAACGATCAGCTGAGTTATTTATTTATTTGGCAACGTTTCACTTTTGACACAAAAACTTCATCAGGTTAAGTGAAATGGTACGTCGTTTGGTGAGGCATATTTTAACGAGTGCTGGCGACAACCGTGACAACTGTGATATGAATCAAGCTACCAAGTTAACAACACAGGTGGGATAGTGATCTCAGTTGGTACAGTCGGTGTGGGACCATTCCAGAAGTTTAGCCGTCCTCGGCATTGCCAATTACCGTTTCGGTGACGACGATGATGGTGTCGGCCTTCGTTATTCAGTCTGACCAGCTTACCTACTCTTGTCAGACTGTCCGGATGAAGATTGCTTTGGTGACTACGATCCCCTGAGCAAATTATCGCTGGAATCTCTCTTGTAAACCTCTCCTAATGATCTCGACATGATGCAAATCGAGTTGATGTCCAGTATCTGGTGTATGGCCAGCTAGAGCGGCGATCGCAAAATGTACAACGGAAGAAGGTAGAAGGGTCACAAGGAAGAAATTCATGAACAAACTTCTAGGCAGTGGTTATCCGCGACATCCAGTGAAACAGCAGTCACAGAAAGTATTAAACTCACTTTGGATGCGTTCCCTTAGGTTTGCTTTGCTTAACCTCAATCAAGATTAGGTGTCGCAATCAAGACACACGACAGGTACTCCAAGATTGAACAAAGTACTGCAGGACTGTTGTGTGAAATTTATGTGATACATAAACTAAACAATGAAATATAGTACAACAATTATACTAACCGGGAATCTGGGATGGGAGCGGAGGGCAGGATTCGCTCCTCTGCGTACCGTACAATATTACCGAAAATAGAAGCTTATTTCCCAGCATCGTTAACTATCGCTGTACAAGCTAAGAATTTTTGATTTATACATAAATAAGTGGTATATTCAGTGAGAGTAAAAAGTCCGATCTCAAAAGAAGTTAAATGGGCCAGTGCACGTGATTTATGTCGGTGCATGCTTATGACCAAATTCGATTACTTTTTCAGCCGATGATCAGTTCCGGTTTCTGTAATACGATTCGATGTTATTGACAATAAAATTGTGCATGTAAAGAAGCGGTATATTTACAGACAGTGCGAAGCACAGTCCAAAAGCGTGGTCTGACCACTGAGAAACTCATTATTTTACACCAAAAAATACATCTGTTTCGCTATATTTTTGTTTACGGTTCGCACTTACAGACAGTCCAAGTAACACAAACATCAACAGAAAGTCCCAGCAACCAGTAAAACATAGGTTGCACCTAATGACTATGCAAAAAGGTACGTTGTGAAGCAGTTATGTACACTCAGATTGGCTTTGGGTTCAATGAATTCACGAGTTGTCAGCACGCGTAGTTCAAATTGTATAGGTGTTCAGTGAAAGGTATTGTCGCCATGGATAGCAGGAGCAACAGTGTCGCAAGCATCCAGATAGCCGCTTTTCGTACAGACGATCTGTGTAATGGAGTCACAATCCCTGCTGCTCTAAAATGTTAAACTTTTGCAATGGATTGGTAAGCTTGTTTTTGAACCAAAGAAGAATCGACGTTCTATGCACAGATATCCGTTTCTGACTTGTTTGTCATCAACGGAGAAAGTACGAGGGTGGTGTATTATGCAAGATTTGCATACTGAAATGATTAGCGAAAATTTACGCATGCGTCTGTACTAGTATTAGCGATCAAAGTCAGCAAGTTTGGAAAAATAGTAGCATTCTAATGTTCATATGTATACTCAGTATCAAAACCGTATGATAATTGTAACAGTTACGGTTAACAAACTTTAATATAGGGGGTATACCGAGCTGCAATTGATTGTCGAACCACACTTGGAATGACAAGTTTAGAAGCTAGGTTCTGAGAGCTGACAATTGTTGGCTGCAGATGCTTACTGCAAAACCAGAGTGTAAATTGCTGATCAATGCTGATCCTCATTTTAAGGACGAAAGTGGTTTTACCGTTACCAAAACGTGGTAACAAATTTTCGAAAATTTCCGATTCTGACGCCATACCGCTGTACCTAATTTTCAGTACTATGCGTAGTATGTCTTGTACGCTGCAAAGCAGCAAGCTGCTTCAAAAAGTCAGTTTCACCCGGTATATTCAGAAACTGTACGTTTAACTTATTGGTGCATACAAGACATCAGCCCACCGCCTAAAACAAACGGTTCAGGGCCTCAGGTCTGGTAGCACTAATTATGTAAAGCCCTTCCTACGTGTTTCAGCAAAGAAACAGAAGTCTGGATATATTCAAGGCTATATATATATATATACATATATCTATCCATAAACTTAGAACATCGCCCGCCCGGTTTGTAGCCCACTCTGCTTTATCACCCAGTATTTCAAAATGCAAATTCTTTTCTCTTAAATATGCAACTTTTTCACCACTTAATTGCCCACTGCCGGGGTCGTCCCACCGCATAATTTCCCAGCGCCGTGAGCTGTGATCTTGTCACTTTGCCAATCTTGCGCCCTCACTCCGACTATCTTTTCTCACGATTACCCCCCTACAGCTAGCCAGTCCGATCCAGTCAAGAACAAGAAGGTTTCCGGCGGCTTTATTGACAGATCAAACTAAATGTATAGACAGCTGTAGGCAAGTCCTCGGCCCTATTCAAACTCGAGAACTGAGCAAAGTCGGATAATCTTTCCGCTCCATATTGGTCAATACTCTATTGGTTACACTCAAGTTTGGCCAGTAACAGAAAGGATTTATCATTGACAGAAGAGTTGGGCGTTTTGAACATAATTAAAACTTATCCCACTAGTTTTCGCCTTAGTTACACATTTCTCTTCGTACCCTAGCAGGATCGTTTGTCAGCGAAAAGGAACTCCGGCTGAATTTGTCGTATGGCACTGCAACCACGCAGAAAAGGAAACGATGTTCAAAGGATGAGGAAATTGAACCTGCATTGAATGATTGGCTGATATCGGTTCCTGAGCACTACCAAACAGTTACAGGAGCGCATCAAAAGAAAAAGGCAGAAGAATTCGGGGAATGACTTGGAAAAACCTATACTGCCACAGAAAGATGGTTGCAAATGTGGCAGAATAGAAATCAGTTAGTGTATAAACATTCGCGTGGCGGAAAGAGATCCGTAGACAGAGTAGTCTGTTAAAATTGGCTGAAAGATCGACTGCCTGATCTGTTAAATGTATTTGTTGATCACAACGTGTGCAATGCAGACGATATAGGTCCTTTTTACCGAGCAACTCCATAGGGCTCTGTGTGTTTTTCTGCCGACAAGCTCAGTGGCTCGAAAAAAGCCATGGATAGGATTACTCTCCTGTGCTGTGCGAATATGTCAAGTAGAGATAAAAGAAAACTGGTTTCGATTGGAAAATTTAAGAACCATGTTTTACTGACGTGAACGTGCACACACTTCCCGTAGCTCATAGAGCTAACAAAACAGTGTGTATCGCGAAAGAACATTTCACTGAGTGGATCCTCGAATGGGACAAGAGCTAGAATAAATTGGCCGAAAAATTATGTTTCCCATGGCTAATTGCACTGTGTATCTACGGGTAGACGACCTGAAAAATATTCAAATGGCATTTTTGCCGGCAATCGCGATCAGCATTCTTCAACCCATTGACCAAGCTGAATATGAATCTGAAGATCCGGTACAGAGAGGAAATTGTGAAGCGAATTCTTTATCACATTGAAAACTACGCGTCATCTGGCTCATCGTCGGCGGTGCATGTCGGCGTCAAAATTTCTGCGCTCGATGCAGTTCAGTTTGTCGCAAAATGTTGGGTTACTGGTGCAACAACAAAAGCTTGCTTTTTGCATGCTGGCTTCAGTTGACTGGTATCTGATGTACATTCGCATGACATCGTTATCGCTGAGGACAAGATCAGCGTTTACACAATCCCAATCATCAATGCAGGAGAGTTTGTCGCCATTGACAACGATGTGGAATGTACCTCTGATCTGATAACGGTTAAACAATGTCGTCAGTAAAGGTTTAGTAGACCGACTAGAACAGAAAGAAGGCGGCGACTCAGAGGATGACATGCCGGACGCCTCCGCGAGTAACAGCAATCAGCGCTTGTTGCATACAAGAGCAAAGAACTGCGTGAATCATTTTTCTTGGGCTATGCAATGATTTCGTGTCCAAATTGGACTATGTCACAAAAGTTGCCACGGTAACAGCTCAAAATAATGTATAACTGACGTTGGATATTTTCTAGGCAACATGCTACTGTAGCATCAGTTTCTATAGATATCCAGGTGAGACGCTTATGTAATAATATTTAACTAATAGGTCATTTTATTATGAATACGCGCCTATTGTGGGCTTTAGTTACAATTACGTATTTTATCCTCTTTAGCAGGTTACAATTTAAATGATGTACTGTACAATCATTCAATGATTATTTCCCTTTTGGAAGAAGCGGCAATATCTGTTATTCGCGCACTTTTGAAATATCCCGATGGTGGGGACAAAGCGGTTTCGACTGTGTATTCCTTATTATTTTATCTAGCTATGCTCAGTAGACGTAACTAAATGGCTGCTCATGCGGATGCTCTAAGTATTTTTGTTTCTTCGGGAACAATGCATATGATACAATGGAATCCATTTTGAATCACAGTGACTTGTCTAGTCCAGTGTTACAGTCGCTAGACAGCAAGAACAAAGCCACACGTGTATGCTTCCTTGACTAAACCAACGCCATCGGTTGTGTTAACCGTGAAATGTTGGTGCAACATCTCCTGGTTTCTGGTATCCAACTATCTATATCCTTCTTGCTACAGAATTATTTTGCCAACCTTACTCACATAACCAGGTTCAACCGCAGGAGCTCCTCACCTCTGACCACTACTTCCGATGTCCTTCAAGGAGCCATTTTGTCGCCATGCTTATTCCTTAGCTACGTTGGCTGCAACCTTGTCCCTGAAGAAGTCATAATGCTAAAATACGCCCATGACATACTAATCATCGCGAATCACCTAACGTCAGTCTCTTCGACCGTGCTACAATGTTGTTTGGATAAAATCGTGCATTGGTCAAACTCCCGCGGCTTAATGCCGAAGGCTTCCAAGTGCAATTATGTACCGTTTTCACTGCATAAATCAGATCGTTACCAGAAACTCGTCGCTGGCTGTCCCCGACTTTACATCAGTGGTCAAAGTCTGAGCTTCTCGACGTCAGTGAAGTATCTGGGAATCACACTGAGACATAATTTATCATGGTCTATTCACGTGAGTGAAGTATTCGCCAAAGTCAGGCGACTGTCCTTTTATGGCTCACGCCTTCGTTCGTCCTCAATCTCCCACCGGTTGATCCTGCGATACATCATTACATGTGTTCTATCACACTGGACCCACTGTTCTCCCGTGATCTTTCCGGACCTATTGGGTAAGCATTTCAAACTACTTCATAAGTTGCGAAAACATATATCTCGATGCGGTGGCATTTGTAAACCAACCTTATTTCGACACATTGTATCTGTTCATGTGCAAAACGCTTCGAACACATTCAGCCTTTAGTTAGTGTTTTATCCAACTGTAAATCCAGTTCCTCAAAAGCACAAAACTACAGAGCCACATATGCCAACACGCGGGGCTACGGCTCATCTGTATTACCGTAACTAACTAGATTTCTGCTTGCTTCGAATATTATCATTCAAGAACCAAACAGCAAATTATTTTAGTGATCCAGCACTACACATGAAACATTGCTTTAGCAGCCTTTTTTACTGTTTTTACATACATTATATTGTTTTTCTTTACCTTTTCGATCCCATTTGTGTTACAACTGAAAATTCACCCTTTATGGATGCATAAAAGCGATTTCTTAATTTCACTTGATTTGACTTGACAAATCTGGTTGGACTGTGACGCACAATCACAATAGGAACCGTATTTATCCTGAAGCGAACTTAAATCAGTTGGTCATAAGGATCGTCTGAAGCAGATGTATTTTGGTATGCAGGATTTATTTTTCCTTTTTAAAGTGCACTTTCAAATCAAATCGTTTAACTGACCTGGTAGGTCCTCTGGAAGCACAAATAAGAAGTTCTCTAACTGAGATAGAAAACACTCCACGGTGTACAAGGCGAATGATGTTAAACAGTGCGACACTCTCCGGTCGGTTCGTTTTCAGCATCGGGTTGTAAGCTTCTGCCTCGATAGTGGTAATCAAGTTCACCAGACCGTGATGCGACAAGTGTAACCACAAAGGCTAATAAAGATGGTAAACTAGCAGGAAAAACGTTCAACTTAAAATGTTACAATAAAGTATCCCACATCTGCCTTTGTTAGATCTGAAAAGCAGTGGTAGCTGCGGGATATGTTAAAGTATATAGACCTAGATTAACGATGCATTTTCGTGTTCTTATCATGACATTATGCCCTTTTTCCATTCGTGACCTATTTTTTCGTTTATTTACAAGCACGGACTTTCCCCAGACTTGATTTATGGACCATCTTTGTCAGGTTTAGTCGAAAGTATAGCGTTTTAAGCAGCTGTGATCGTTAAACACCTTTACCGTTCTTATTATTGGGTTCTTTTAGGGAGTAATCCTCGAATGATATCCCAAACATGAAGGAAAACTACAACGATTATTTATTCTAAGCACACATTTACTGTTGTTATGATTTGTTGTACTAATTTATAGGGGCTATCTATGAGGAAGAAGTATTCGGTTTAATACGGCTATTAATTTAAGTAACTAAATTAGGTTTGCTGAGTTCAGGTATTACATAGAGCAACTACGCTCAAAACACATAGGCTATATCGCTTCACGTTTTTAGCCTATGAGTTAGCTATAGTATACTTATACTATTTTAAATACGTTAATTTATTGGTCAATAAAAATGCGCTTTTTATGGCGCCGATGATATTTTAATGAATCTGTACTGTTTGGATGATGCTGATTACAAATATAAAATCAGCTTTTGTGATATAATTACTAATGTATATTTATGTACTGATATTGCTGAATAATAATTTGAAAATTCCTTTCTTTTTTCACGGATTTGGCATTCCTTCTCAGCCTAGCTCTCTGAGTCATCCCGATGTATTCCGAAACCTTGGTGGAGATTACACCGTGGTAAGAAGAAAGGAAAATATCAACATACATATGTGAATCAAGCATATTGAGATTGCTTTGGCAAAACTTGGAGATCTGGAAAAGCCGTGTCTAGTGTCTCCGAAAGTGGATTACTGGTGCAAAGAACTGCTTGTGTTTTAACGGGCTCTTGGTGTGAAGAGAACTGACATGCCATCATGACGATTGTTTTTCTGCACTGTCAATGTGAAAACTTTCAACCGTTGCAAGAAACAAAAATGGAGGCATCCTGATCTGAAATCGGCCAGGCGAGTTGTGCCCCAAAGTGCAGCAGTTCCAATTCCAGTGGTTGCTTCATCACCTGACCTTTTATTTTCCCATACTGAAGAATTATATATCAAGGATCCTTCTCGTAGTGCAGGTAAAAGTAATGGAGCAATCGCTTGTGACGGGTATAGAAACGAATACTTGACATGTCACACAGGACGGTGAGGGACAAATCACGAAATAAAATACCGTGTCAGTAAAGAATGTGTGAAATACATGACTCACCAAGAGGTTTGGTGTAGCACATAGGCGAGTACTACTGCCTGGATAATGGGGGGGGTTATAATGCCGTCCACTGTGCACTACTGCCTTCATCTGATGTTCACGGGATATATCACATAATGTAAATGTGTCAAAGTATAGTCAAGGCTTTTTTTGAAAAAAAACAATGTAGCAGTGTTAATTACATTTGCCGGGAGATCGTTTAAGAACTGTGACACTCGGGGAGAAGAAGTCTCGTCGACATTCCAGTTGACAAGATTCAACTTCTGACCCTTTAGAGATGGGTTTAGATTGAGTTTCATAAGAGGATGACTTGGGTGGTTGGGATTTCTCAGGATCTGATACATCAGTATCAGATGGCTTCCTAGACGCCGGTAACGTCCGCTGTATATTTTGTGGGTTTTCAGCCTGAGTGGGTAGATATAGCAGGACAAACCTCTGACGTTCTTCGTCGCCCTGCGTTGTGACGTATAGAGCGTGGTGACGTGGTGCCCCTTCCAGGGTAGCAATGCTTGAATAGCGCATTCCGTGTGCGACCTCACGTACGCGCCAAGCATTTTCGGAAAGACTGAAGCGTCAAACTTCCCAAACGCTACGAAAAGGGTCGAAGTGCTGGTTTGCATTCTTCGAGGCTTTTTCAGTTTGCCTTAAACACCCAAGGTCCTCTCGCACAAGCACACCAAGATCGTACTTATGAGAAGCCCGCTGTAGAATTTCTGGTCCTAGGCAGTAGTTGTGAGTACTCTTATGGTGTATGCCTACAATTTTACACTTTGTGGTGTTGAACTGCTGCATGTTCTCGATGTACCATGTGTACGCTTTGTCCAGGTCATCATGTAGGGCTGTGTGATCCGCTACTGAGGCGATCATTTGCAAATAGCAGACCGTTTAAAAGACAGCACCGCTGCCAGATCATTTATGAAAACCAGGAACAGGCGTGGCCCGAGTGCCGAGCCCTGAGGTACAACGCACTGAATTTCGATTATTTCCGAAGGGTGCTGCGATCCCTCACATTCAGGTGACGTTGAACGAGAATGTCGCCTAAGCATGCTAGAAAGGGAACACCTATACCATAATTCCAGTTTTTGCAGCAGAATGCGACGGTCCAGCATCCTGCATCCATTCCTACATCAGCATCCACAGAGTCCATTCAGCTTGAACGATCTATTAACAGAGTAGTGGTGCCGGACGAATTTGTCGAAATTTGTGCTGCTTCCCTGGCAGCACGATAGGATTCCTCTTAGTCGTTGGATGCGTGTTTACAAGTCCACAACGAGGACGACGACTGTATTGAGAGGCGGTTGCTTCGGTCTTTCGATTTCAAGTGTTTTCTGTTTGTTGACCATTTTTGTCTATGTAACTTGGCTCCGTCGATGTGCATCTGCGAGATTTAAATGGTGTTATCCGGTTAGCTCTTTAAACCAATGAATATCATTGAGCACGGTGCGTTTTTTTCAAACATCTGCTACTTTTACCTGTCAGTCACTTACGGAAGGACAACACGTTTTATTTACCTGGCGACCTCCCACCATCGTTGAAATTCTGCACTAACTACGGTAGCATCCCAATGACCTCCAAATTGCTCACTTGCTTCAACCTGTGGTAACAGATTAACCACCATGAGATACTCAACGGTGAAACTCGGGCTGTCTTCCTCCATATGTAGGGTGCACCGATCACATCACCACGCTTATCATTGCAGCCTTTCTGGACTCGTGGCTTACTTTCACTCCTGTTAACGAGGTCTGTTTGGGGTCGGCGAGATTCTATTTCTTTTTCGACATCTATACACGTCGACTGCGATGACGTATATTCCTCTGAGGAACTCCTCTTCCCCCAACTGTTCCGCGACAGGTAGAGTGCGTCAAGGCCATTGTATCTGTTTCCCCTTAACTTTTTACTTGAACTCACCAGTAATTAATCTAACCTCTTTCCACTTCTCCTTGATTTTATGTTTCCCTACTGACTGTGTGTGGACGATGCAGTCTTTTTGCGTCGTGCGTCGCTGCTGCTCAAACGCTACTGAATAGGCTGATGTGCAAACACTAACGCTTTGTCATGTGTTTTACACGTACAAGAAGGAATATGCTATTATGGGACTACAGTTTCTACTATCGACGAACATCCGCTTAAACTGGTCGGTCTTTACATATGTCTGATAGCTGTATTTTTCTCTATTGGTCACATCGCACTTATTTTTAAGATTCTTGTGACCTCAACTCCTTTCCTCGGCTTACCATTAAGTTCGTCTCCGTTATCATATCGTTATGTCATGAAAACTCTACATGTTTACACCGCATTCCTTGTTTTTATCCACTAATCTTTTCTTTCATGCCCAATTTTCAGGCTGTGCTAACTCAGCTAGTTCACCATTACCACCAATTTCAAAACGTGATGTCTCAACCCCCGTACAAACAGTTACCTGTGAGAAATCAATTGGTCAACATTCACCATATTATGAACGAGATTAAGCAGTGCAAGTCCACCTTCTAACTGTTATCGACTCGGTTGCTTTTCTACACCACGTCATTTATGCATTTTATTACAATGATTTTCGGAGTTGTTTTCTATGCCACTTTCTGATAGCCTCCCAACTGGTTTTTTGTGAACCGTCCCCTTCCGGTATTACTTCCGCATATCTACATGATAAATGACTTGTGTTTCTTGTTTCTCCCCCGTCAGCTACTACGACCATGGGCGTCTCTGCTCAATCCACCTGTACGCGCAACTTTCCCGAAAGCTTCCCTGAGCTCTCGTTACTTATTTATAGTGGGATGATGCTAGGAAAACCGCTCTTGTTTATGAGGCATCTTTTGACATGACACAAGGTTTCTACTCCTTCTAGCATATACATATCATAATGTCAAAGAAGATACACATTATGGTTGAGTATAAAACCCGTTAGGTCGCTTCTTCAAATAAAGGCTGGTGGGGACAATCAACGTTCATTTGACATTCATTTAATTATGATCGATGTCTTGACTAAAAGACTGCAGTCGCAGATCCGAACGGAGTAAGCGTAACTGCTCACGACTTTCGTATACTTACACAGAGTAGGTTTATCCATAGAATCGCGAAGTTTCGGTGAACTGAAGCACTGCACTGAATAATTTAAGCGTTCTTGCACTGGGTTACGCCCAACTGTTGAATATACCCGACAGCTTGGAGCCCATCGGAGTCCATTTACGATGTGCATGCCCTGAATTCCCTACAGACGCCTTGCTTCTAATTTGGCTGACGTACTTGCTGCACCAAGCAATACTGGATAAATTGAGAGCCCGGCCAATACGGGTTTTATTTAAGTGGCTATTTCCTTATTTGGTGCCATAACGCCACACGTGTAAAGATTTATGGAGTCTGTCATAGTCCAGGTTATATTTGAAAAATAGGTTGATGAGAACATGTCTCATGAGGACGTTCGCCAATCGCCCCTCCCTTGGTTTTTTAGTTCTGTGAAGTATGTCCGTTTTTTCGTCTAATGTTGATGTGGCGCGCCGTACTTCACTATCAATCATTTTTTCACAGCAAAATTGCAAAACGAGCAAATGTGAGAAACGATGTTCTCTTATAGCTCATATAGTGGGCATCTAAAACCGTGGCATTGTCGTATCCATGCAAATTTGCGATGCGCAGATCATTCGATTACGCCGCTTGACCTCTCCAGATTAACACCAACAAAGTGGGGGTTGTCATGCGATACAACTCCCGTAAGTTGACCACTCAAAGGACTGAACCGAAGTGGTCAGTGTGTAGAGGTGGTCAACATACGGTGTTACTGTGCCGAAACTTAGCGTAGCCTACTTTCCAGTGTCGAGTAGTATGTTATGAAATTTATTTTTAGATAAACCCGTTTCTAGACCTTACCGTGGTGCGATGGTTTGTGTGCCTCAGTGATCCATTGAGCTATACTGGGTGGTGCTTTTGCACCTTCAGAGCCACTCATACCAGATTGGTCGATGGTTAGAGGCCAGACAAACTCAGCCTCCTGGTCCTCCAGTTTGGGGGTTGGAATGAGGGTGGTACCTTATTCCTTAAAACGGACTCCTTGTAGCCCAACGCCAAACCCGCTGCCTTGCGGCCAGGTTTTTGAACCAAAGGCTTTGGTTGAGAACCCTAATCGTTCTCCTGTCTAGGCCTGGGCAACGTGACAGTATCCTGCCCACGCAATACAATGAATCTTACCTCAAACAAATTACTGATGCTCTGGCCACCGCAGAGATAATCAACGGTGCCCTATCTGCTGCATCGAGCAGGGTGGATAGGGGTTTGGATGCTACTGCTCAAGCCTTCCCGTCTTCTTATTCCCCATCTTACGCTTTTTCACTCTTACCGTCCCGTTCCAACTTCACTTTTATCCCCCCTGTTTTCAACCCCCCGATTCTTGGCCCTCCCCCACCTTGCTTCAATAGGCATTTATCTTCTAGTTTCAACTCACATGTGAACGCGGAGCGACACTCTTCTCTTGTCAACAAGCCCATGTCCAATCAAGCCGTCCATTCCAGTTCATCGGTTTCCATTTGCAGCCCTCGATCCTCCTTCAGATTAGCATGCCTCAATGTATGCACATTACTACAGATCGGTCAACAGGCAACACTTGCCCGAACATTGGAGATCCTCTCGATCGATATCTGCTGTTTATCAGAGACCCGCCTGCAAGACTCGAGCTCTGTGCTCACTCTGCGATCCCATTCAGGTGACGCAAGCAGTATTTTCCCTGTGCGCCTATCCGGTGACGATGCAGCTTCGAGCACCGGCCAAGCTGGTGTTGGCATTGCCCTGAGTCCCCGGGCTGAATCTGCTCTGGTTGATTGGATTCCAATCAGTAGCCGGATGTGTGCGGTCCGATTGGCTGGCTCGTTCAAAGCTTCGAAGTCGCTCGGGACTGATAGGTGTCTATTCATCATCGCTGCATACGCAACCACAAACTGTAGCGATGATTCGGTAAAGAACGACTTTTACCGCCAACTGATCCAGCTCCTTCGCCCAGACGAAGTACGGATACTTTTGCTCTGGTGGGGGATATAAACGCACAAGTTGGAAAGTTGTCCACTGATGAAATGCATCTGGGCGGTCAGCACGGTGTAGGCTCCCGTAATGATAACGGTGAGCGCTTACTTCATTTGTATGAAGATGCTCGCTTATTTCTTGCTAGCACTAATTTCCGACACAGCACCCGCAGGAGGGTGACTTGGTGCCCACCAGCCTCGAACAAGCCTTGGACGCAGATCGATCACATTGCTATCAGTTACCGCTGGAGAGGCTGCATGCAAAATTGTCGCTCGATTTGGAGCACATGTGTGGACACCGATCATGCACTTGTATGTGCTAACATGCGAATGCGCTTTGGCGGACACCTACGACGACACTGTGAGCGCATTGACACCAGCCAACTGACAAAGCCAGCCGTTCTGAATGCGAAGTACGCTGACGTGCGAGTTGAGTAATCGCTCACTGGAGACAACTGATGGTCACTGGTCACATGTTAGCCAGACCATACTACCAGCGGGCAAATCCTCATGTGGTATGTCTAAATGCCAACATGGACATTGGGTCTCTTCTCGGTCTCTGGAACTTATCGACGCTCGCTGGCATATCCCGGCTGGAAGCGAGCACAAATAAACTAGCAAAGAGCTCCGGGGAAAACTACGCGCTAGCCTGAAGAGAGACCGCGAATCTTGGTGGTCTCATCGTGCGTCAGAGATGGAAGTAATCGCTGCCCTTGGCAACCATCGTAAGTTATTCCATCTGATACGGGAAACGGGTAGCAAGTGACCTGGTGTTAGTGCAACAATTAGTGATGAGAGTGGACAGCCTATCCACAATTTGTCAAAACGTTTGGAGCATTGGGCTGAGCATTTTGAAAAGCAATTTAATCGGCTAGAATTGTTCGATTCGCCGGTCACTGGTCGCCATGCTCCTTGGGCTGTCCTTTTGGATCCACCCTCTCGCTCAGAAGTCGAACGTGAGATCGGACTGTTGAAGTTGAACAAAGCCGCGGGACCAGATGATCTTCCCCCAGCCCTCTTCAAGTTCGAAGGTTCTGCTCTTGTTGATGCTTTACGTGGATTACTAGTGAATCTGTGGGAGCAGGAGACTGTCCCGACCGACTGGAGCCGCTCCGTCATTGTTCCCATCTTCAAAAAGGCTAGCGCTCGGAATGCGGCAACCAAAAAGGAATCAGTCTGATCCCCATCGCCTCCAAATTACTCTCCTTCATAATTCTTCACAGACTGACTGGCGCTTGTGAAAGCCAGCTTCGTGAGGAGCAAGCCGGGTTTCGTAGTGGTCGTGGCTGCATCGACCACATCTTCACCTTGCGTCAGTTGTTGGAGCACCGCCACACATATTGGCGGCCCATCGTAGTCGTGTTCCTCGACATCAAACGTGCCTTTGATTCGGTTGATCGATGTGCCCTTTGGAATTGTTTACTCAGGAAAGGTGTGCCCGAAAAATATGTAAATATTATCCAAGCATTATATGCGCGTAGCACCGGCAGAGTGAGGGCTTACTGCAAACTGTCGCCACCCTTCAACATCTCCAGCGGTGTGAGACAAGGGTGCCCGCTGTCACCTTTCCTCTTCAACTTCGCTATTGACGAAATCCTGGAGCTTGCATTTACAGGACACGACTTAGAAGGTGTGGAGCTACTCCCAGGAGAACGACTTTTTGACTTAGAGTATGCAGACGATATTGCCCTCATCTGTGACAGCTCCCAGACGTGCCAAGCCGCGCTGGACAGATTAGCACTGGCTGTCAGTCGCTTCGGGCTTTGCTTTGCACCCTCGAAGTGCAAAGCGTTCCTCCAAGATTGGCAGGGATCGCCTCATGCGCTGACCCTTGGTGGGGATCAGCTAGAAGTCGTTCAGAAATTCAACTACCTGGGAAGTTGTATCAGCGCCCTTGGGATCGAAGACGACATCACGAAGCGTATAGCAAAAGCTCGCCACCTATGGCGCCGGCGCGACATCACTCTCGCCCTGAAGGGTAGAGTGTACAATGCAGTGGTACGTTCAACAATACTGTACGGTTGCGAAACCTGGCCCCCAAGGTCGGCGACATGAAGAGGCTAGCTACATTCTACCATCGTTGCCTTCGCAGTTTGGCTCACATCTGGTGGGAACAACGCGTGAGTAACGAGCGTGTTCGACGCATTGTTTGCGGCCCAGGAAAAGGATCTGAACCGCTCAGCACCGTTGTTTCCCGCACCAGGCTCCGATGGCTCGGCCACTTGTTGCGCATGCCGACTACCTCGACGTGCGTTGTTTGCTCAACGGGGATGTGGGTGGAAGAAGAGGAGAGGTGGCCAAGGAATGACTTGGTCCCTCACTTCGGAGCGAGCCTCGGTTGGAGCGTCACGGCTCCCTGGTTGGGGTCCAAAAGAAGGTGAACACGTTTGGCTGGATACACTTGCTGACATGGCAAGGAGCCGACCTCAGTGGCGTTTGTGTTGTGAGTTTCTCTGTCCCTCCCCATCCCTTTTAGCCTCCCCCTCCATCTACGATCTCATTTCCTAGGGTAAAACATAATAAAAAATTTTCATTTTGCCTAGTAGCTGGCTGGAAGCTTACCGGAACGATGCCTATCCGTTGCTGGTAGCTCAGCTGACATGCAAGTGTTGTATCCATTTTTCCTTTGCGTATTGTATTATATGTATGTATGCATGTATTTCCTTCATGTATTGCGGCACAATAACGGAGGTGTTTTCCCACCTTTAGCTGATGTGTATAATGATGATAATGATGAGTTAAAAGATGTCCGAGTGCATCTTTTGACGTTTCTGTGATTTCCAAATCATCGTCATTCACCCCTTCTTCATCAGTATCATCATGTCTTTTCGTTGTTTCCGGAACGGAGAACTGCAATCAGTATCACTTGGGAAATAGCATCTGGATCTGGTTCAGTGCATTATAAACTTATCATCCGCTTTTAAAAATATAAAATCTATTCCGCTGAATTCTCTTAATGAAAATGAATTGCGAAGGCATGCTGCTCGAGGCGATTGAAGATATCCGGCTTTTCTGCAACATTTCTGTATTATTCTTTTCGAACCTCGGAACTTATCCAAAGCGCAGCATCCAACGCATTAACTAAAGCAACAGATGAAGTTCCTTCCGCATGAGAATCATTAGTCTGCAGTCTTGCCATCACCATTTCTATGAGCGTTTCTTCTTCATCATTTCTTTGTCGTCACTGCTGATCCACTCCTCAAATATGGCAGCAGTCATCCATGCACATCGGCTTGATCTCCAGGTAACTGGAAGCTTTTCAGGATTTAGGTTGTTGTACCCACGTGGTTTAGCTGATTTACCATTGACAAAGTGCTTTAGCCTCTCCCCAATTAGGCTAGCGCACAAAGAACTGTAGAATGTTATTTGGAACGTTTTCCACTCTTATATTTTTCACATTCATAACAAGACTTCTGTTAGGCTCGCCTTCAGAAAGAGACCGCAATCGTCAGCGTTAAAATTGTCGTCATTGTTGGAAATTTTCGATGAAGTCTTGGACAAACTCTTCAGGCACTTCATTGAGTTCACTACACAAAACTTGAAAATGTCATGTCTGAATTGGATTTATCTAGTTAACCATTGGATACTTGGAAAGCTGCAACCATAAAAACTTTGATAATATTTTGACGATTTCTTCAATCGCCAGCCCGGAAATTCGAGCGTTAGCTACCCTCTTTTGCATGAACCAGCGCAGCACAGCCTCATTGACTTCATTGTGTGAAGTTTTCCATCTCCTCATCTGTAAATCTCTTTCACTATCCTATCTCTCATGTTTAAATCCTTGGTTGTGGCTAACTGCTTACACCAAAATGCCCTGACATCTCTGTGTTATAAACGTTCTAGTTAAGTTTCAGCTGTGCTTGTCGGAGCGGACGAACTCCTTCAATCGTTGTTCCCCACCCGCAAAGTAGCTAAGACGATTCGAATTCGAACGGCTGGTGGACTTAACAGGCAGACGTGAACTCGTAACGGATAAGGCAGATGCAATGCGTAAAAGCCGCACGGCTGCACCGAAAGCCGCAGAAAGAAGACTGCTCAATAGCAACAGTGCTTTTACTGACTCAACCAAGACAACCATGCTTTCTACACCTCCATATTTATAGTTCACTAAAATAGTAGTAGTTGTTTAAACTATAAGGGAAGGCGTATGTTTGTTCGCACATGAGTTCTCATGTAGTGATCCTATCTCCGGGCAGCGATTGGATGGATTCGATGCTGTTGAGAAGTTGGGCACATCACAGTTGCTGTGTGTGCTCTGTGGCTATTGGCATTGTCATGAATACGGCTCAGGATATTTCTATCACTTTCTAGTTGGTGAGGCTCAGGAGTAAATAATAATAGTAGGGTGATACTAGGTTGCACGGACACAGGATTTAGTTTCGTGGGTAGTGATATGGATTGGGCCAAGCTGAGTTTAAGCTATTTTCTGCTCCCATGTTATTTATACCAGCTTCAGTCAATGTGTTTATAGATTGTTATGAGCCAAAGATCTTCAACACAATTTCTTCATTTCGCTGAGGCTAACGCGATTAGCTGAATGCAGCCTATGCTGTACGTGCATAAACAGCTACTCGTCAGTCTTAAGCTTCCGTGGACATAAAGACCAAATCGTTTTCGCCCATCTTGATCCGCAAGATTGTTTTTTTTCTTTGGTCACATCTGCCGTTTGCTATTGTTTCCCATCGGTTGTTGTTATTGTTACAGAAAACAACGCGAAATGCATCTACCATATGTCGGCTTCTTGCTGTACTTCTCAAATCGTTGAATGAAATTAATTGGTTACATTTTATAGAGTGAGGAAACTGTAAAAAATTTCGAAATTTGACATGGTTTGCACCACTGCGTATCTGTAGGGATAGTTTATTCCACATGTCGGTGTATCTCGCTAAGAAGAAATGCGTTAGACTTTTACGACTTGCAAGTTTTGAGGGTATCAAGTGGTCGCAATTTTGTGTGCTATATACTGCATTCTTCCCTAGCCCATGTGCGGTACTGTCGGCGTAAATTCGTTTGTTAATAATGTATAAGAGAAGGATGTTGATCCATTTGGAGTTCCCGACTGCAATCATATTAACTCACGTTTGAGCAGCGCCCCAGTACCAGCTTGGTAAATGGTGGTTGGACATTTTCCATAGCTGTTCTGCCTTTCTTTCTCATTTGGCTGTGAACGATAGTACAGTATTCCAGGGTCGCTCATACTATTAACTTGAGTGACTCAAGTCGTGTTTCAGTCAGGGAGAAAGTTTTGGTGATATATCCGCATAGGTGCCTCGCTTTTGAAATCTGATAAAGCACATTTTCGGAGAAATTGAAAGAGTTGGAGTACCTAGATCCTAAGACCCGAACTGAATCAGACGTTGTGATCACTTTTCTGGCAAGTGTGCTAGAGGCTTCTGAGATGCCACATCTGCATCAAAGCACTTGGGATTGTACTGCAAGGAGCTTCATAAACAAACGTTTACTAGCTATCTTTAGTGTGGATAAGTCTTCACACACGCTTCCCAGGCACATTTCTAGTTGATCTGGATGAAATGAGTAGACCAGTTTCACGTCATCTGCAAACAGATATGGTCGTCCATGTTTGATCGGGTCGCATATGTTGTTTACGTAGATTAGGAAAAGTAGTGGTCCGAGCACACTTCCCTTAAGACGTCGCTGGTTATTTGTTTCGGTGTAGAATGTTGCTGACCGAGTCTAACTATTTAGGTTCGATTGTTTAGGTTTGAGTCAAACCAGTTTAACAATGGGTCTCCAATGCCACATGGGTCGAGAACAGACAGCAGTGGCTTGTGCGCCACACGGCGAACACCTTTTGCATGTCCAACAGAATTATAGCTATTGTCATTCCTCTGTCAATCATATTCGTGACATGACTGAAGAATTGTAGCTAGCAGGAGCGTTCTGATAGACAGCCATGTTGTGGGCGATTAATCAGATTCAGTCTTGTAAGGAATTGGACGATTTTCTTCTAAGGCTTTGGGAGCAGCAAAGGTGTGATTTATAGGGCGGTAGCTTGATATTTCATTTCACTGGCCACTCTTGTGCTTAGGCATTGGAATGGATTGCTTTCATTGAGATGGGAAGCATCCGATAGTGCGAAAAAGTATGAAGATATTTAATAACGGTGGAGATGTTTTTACACCGAGTTTTATGACAGTTGTGAGATGCCGTCTGGACCTGGACGTGTTGATGGCTTTATGGGTACGATCGCTCTTTACACCTGTTTGTACGTCACAGGAATCTTACAGTGTAGCTCGTTCGTTCTTTTCAGAAGTGGCGCATGAAACAGCTGATTGCTAGGGACAAAGGAGGAGTCAAAGCAAGAGTTGATAGTCTCGCATCTGCCGCGCGTTATTGAACCATCGTACAGGGGCAATGCTTCAATTTCCTGATGGGGTTTAGGGTTCCTTCTTTTAAGTAGTTACATCAATATACCTACTTTTACAAGATTGCTAGGCACCGGATTTATTTGATTTTTGGGTTTGACGTTGTAGTTGCAGCAGAGCCTCGTATATTTTAACCATGTTCGAAGCTTTTGCTGCAGTACTGTTTTGCTTAAATTTCTTCAGTTAGGTTGTGGCTTTGCATAGAGAAGCTTGAGTTCACTACTATGTTTATGGGTAATTCTCCATACGATAGGTGCCAGTAGATCCACACATGAAGGGCAATATTGTTAATAAACGAATTTGTGGCCACAATACGGTTGTGAGTTAGGAATGACATGTTCTAGTTAATGTTAATGTTAATCTTTAGTTCATTAAATGAGTCCCAGTCCACACTAGGGTGCTTGCGAATGGGTGATAACATTTTACTTGATGGATTAGGTGATTCAAAAGTCATATAACAGGACACCGTGTGATCAGAACCCGGTAGTTGATTACCAATGAATACATAGGCGAACGCTATCCCCATCGTGAATACAAGGTCTAGGGCAATGGCACTTCCGGTTGACTCTCTAATATGCTGGGTCCAGCCATTGAGGTGAATACATGAGAATATTTCGTCAATCCCCGCAGTGTTTTTGAGTGTAGGCAACATCTAGTTAGCATGTGGTAGGCTGAAATCTCCACACTTATGTTTGGACTTGTAGGTGGTGCTGGCAGCTTCATTGATCATACCGGTTAGCTTTTGGATTTCACATTGAGTGCCTCGAGTAGGCCGATGGATACAACCTACAAGATCAGTAGATTGGATCACCAGTCATAGTATTTGTTCTAAGTCAGTGAGCACAGTTTGATCTGATCAGATTATCAGATTGTTTTGAAGGTATATGGCGCAGCCATCACCACGTTTATATGAGCGATCTTTGCGGAAAAGTTTCCATGGTAAGATGTGAAGCTGAGCATGACTAATTTCTGATGTGCACCAAGTTCCAGTAATAAAAGTCGTATCGGGATCTCATAAACGTAAATGTTGAAAGTAGATCTATTTTATGTAATAGCACAGACGTTGTGTGATCTGTGGAGGCGTTATTGCTTTTCGGATGCAGCTGAATTCCGTAAAGAACCAGTCTTGCATAATCGGTCTAGTGTGACATTTGCTGAACCTCTAAGTAGTTCATAGAATAGAACTTCACCATAGCCTATGTTGCTCTCATGAGTTTTGCTTTTCATCGCGGCTATTACTTCCTCAGGGGTTATAAACGGATTTGTCGTTTCAGGTAGGATAGTGGTAGTAACGTTGATGTGGTTTCACGCTACATCCGAATTGTTTGAGTTTGGATGATGGACTGCTTCTTACAGTAATAACAAGTGGATTTATAGTAGTGGCATCAGTGGGTTTTCTAGTTTATTTCTGGTTTCACCTTTAGGATAAGTACGGAGCTTCTCGTTTTCGCATTACTAACAAGCATTTCTAGTGGGAATTCGAGAAAAAGTTGAGAAGTTGAGCGTACGGCGAATAAAAGTTAGGCTTGAGTAGGAATACAACCACCGGGCGATGAGAACAAATATGATACAGTTTTTACTACTATAAGCGGTGCAAACCAACCGACTCATGTCTTCCACGCGAATTGGCCTGGACTCGCTCCCACATAGTAATACTGAGCGAATAGATTCGCTGTAACACGACACTTTAGAGCGAGTGAGATGTTGTGATAACGCAACAAGGGCCTCCGATTGGCAAATGCTGATCGGGCTTTAGCGATACGAAGAGAAACTTCCTTGCTGATAGTGCTTACAGCAGAAACATAGCTCTCAGAGTAGACGAAACTATATACCTGTTCAAGTTGTGCACCTTCAAGAGTGAGCACGAGAGCAGTGGAAATTTCCACTGGAAGAGACTTTAGATATCATCGACGTTCATGCTGGCAACGTAAGATTTCCAGGGCGGCATCTTAAGTCTCTATTCTGATTGTGCAACTAAGACATTCAGTTTCAATTCGATGGAACAATCTATCGTCAGCTAGATGGCGTGGCCATGGGCAACCCAATTGGTCCAGTCCTGGCTGATATTTTCATGAGCCACTTGGAGAACACCTCACTACGTTATACGATACTAAGTGTGCGTTGGTACTGTAGCTACATTGACAACACGTTTGTTCTGGTTGATACTGCTCGGTAGGCAACGCACTTACTCGATGTTCTAAATGCGTGTCACCCTGTAGTCAAATTCAGGATGGAAAGTGCATTGGATAACTCGTTCTCAAAATCCGGGCAGAAATCCGCGCTAGCCTGAAAGGATGCCGCGAATCTTGGTGGTCTCATCGTGCGTCAGAGATGGAAGTGTCCGCTGCACTTGGCAACCATCGTAAGTTATTCCATCTGATACGGGAAACGGGTAGCAAGTGACCTGGTGTTAGTGCAACAATTAGTGATGAGAGTGGACAGCCTATCCACAATTTGTCAAAACGTTTGGAGCATTGGGCTGAGCATTTTGAAAAGCAATTTAATCGGCTAGAATTGTTCGATTCGCCGGTCACTGGTCGCCATGCTCCTTGGGCTGTCCTTTTGGATCCACCCTCTCGCTCAGAAGTCGAACGTGAGATCGGACTGTTGAAGTTGAACAAAGCCGCGGGACCAGATGATCTTCCCACAGCCCTCTTCAAATTCGGAGGCTCCGCTCTTGTTGATGCTTTACATGAATTACTAGTGAAACTGTGGGAGCAGGAGACTGTCCCAACCGACTGGAGCCGCTCCGTTATTGTTCCCATCTTCAAAAAAGGCTCGCGCTCGGAATGCGGCAACCATAGAGGAATCAGTCTGATCTCCATCGCCTCCAAATAACTCGCCTCCATAATTCTTCACAGACTGACTGGCGCTCGTGAAAGCCAGATTCGTGAGGAGCAAGCCGGGTTTCGTAGTGGTCGTGGCTGCATCGACCACATCTTCACCTTGCGTCAGTTGTTGGAGCACCGCCACACATATTGGCGGCCCATCGTAGTCGTGTTCCTCGACATCAAACGTGCCTTTGATTCGGTTGATCGATGTGCCCTTTGGAATTGTTTACTCAGGAAAGGTGTGCCCGAAAAATATGTAAATATTATCCAAGCATTATATGCGCGTAGCACCGGCAGAGTGAGGGCTTACTGCAAACTGTCGCCACCCTTCAACATCTCCAGCGGTGTGAGACAAGGGTGCCCGCTGTCACCTTTCCTCTTCAACTTCGCTATTGACGAAATCCTGGAGTTTGCATTTACAGGACATGACTTGGAAGGTGTGGAGCTACTCCCAGGAGAACGACTTTTTGACTTAGAGTATGCAGGCGATATTGCCCTCATATGTGACAGCTCCCAGACGTGCCAAGCCGCGCTGGACAGATTAGCACTGGCTGTCAGTCGCTTCGGGCTTTGCTTTGCACCCTCGAAGTGCAAAGCGTTCCTCCAAGATTGGCAGGGATCGCCTCATGCGCTGACCCTTGGTGGGGATCAGCTGGAAGTCGTTCAGAAATTCAATTACCTGGGAAGTTGTGTCAGCGCCCTTGGGATCGAAGACGACATCACGAACCGTATAGCAAAAGTTCGAATTGCCACCTATGGCGGCGGCGCGACATCACTCTCGCCCTGAAGGGTAGAGTGTACAAAGCAGCGTTACGTTCGACCTTACCTTACGGTTGCGGAACCTGGCCCCCAAGGTCGGCGACATGAAGAGGCTAGCTACATTCTACCATCGTTGCCTTCGCAGTTTGGCTCACATATGGTGGGAACAACGCGTGAGTAACGAGCGTGTTCGACGCATTGTTTGCGGCCCAGGAAAAGGATCTGAACCGCTCAGCACCGTTGTTTCCCGCACCAGGCTCCGATGGCTCGGCCACTTGTTGCGCATGCCGACTACCTCGACGTGCGTTGTTTGCTCAACGGGGATGTGGGTGGAAGAAGAGGAGAGGTGGCCAAGGAATGACTTGGTCCCTCACTTCGGAGCGAGCCTCGGTTGGAGCGTCACGGCTCCCTGGTTGGGGTCCAAAAGAAGGTGAACACGTTTGGCTGGATACACTTGCTGATATGGCAAGGAGCCGACATCAGTGGCGTTTGTGTTGTGAGTTTCTCTGTCCCTCCCCATCCCTTTTAGCCTCCCCCTCCATCTACGATCTCATTTCCTAGGGTAAAACATAATAAAAAATTTTCATTTTGCCTAGTAGCTGGCTGGAAGCTTACCGGAACGATGCCTATCCGTTGCTGGTAGCTCAGCTGACATGCAAGTGTTGTATCCATTTTTCCTTTGCGTATTGTATTATATGTATGTATGCATGTATTTCCTTCATGTATTGCGGCACAATAACGGAGGTGTTTTCCCACCTTTAGCTGATGTGTATAATGATGATAATGATGAGTTAAAAGATGTCCGAGTGCATCTTTTGACGTTTCTGTGATTTCCAAATCATCGTCATTCACCCCTTCTTCATCAGTATCATCATGTCTTTTCGTTGTTTCCGGAACGGAGAACTGCAATCAGTATCACTTGGGAAATAGCATCTGGATCTGGTTCAGTGCATTATAAACTTATCATCCGCTTTTAAAAATATAAAATCTATTCCGCTGAATTCTCTTAATGAAAATGAATTGCGAAGGCATGCTGCTCGAGGCGATTGAAGATATCCGGCTTTTCTGCAACATTTCTGTATTATTCTTTTTGAACCTCGGAACTTATCCAAAGCGCAGCATCCAAGGCATTAACTAAAGCAACAGATGAAGTTCCTTCCGCATGAGAATCACTAGTCTGCAGTCTTGCCATCACCCATTTCTATGAGCGTTTCTTCTTCATCATTTCTTCGTCTATACTGCTGATCCACACCTCAAAGATGGCAGCAGTCATCCACGCAGATCGGCTTGATCTCCAGGTGACTGGAAGCTTTTCAGGATTTAGGTTTTTGTACCCACGTGGTTTAGCTGATTTACCATTGACAAAGTGCTTTAGCCTCTCCCCAATTAGGCTAGCGCACAACAGAACTGTGGAATGTTCTTTGGAATGTTTTCCACTCTTATATTTGTCACCCTTCATAACAAGACTTCTGTTAGGCTCGCCTTCAGAAGGAGACCGCAATCGTCAGCGTTAAAAATGTCGCCATTGTTGGAAATTTTTCGATGAAGTCTTGAACAAACTCTTCAGGAACTTCACTGAATTCACTACACAAAACTTGAAAATGTCATGTCGGAATTGAATTTATCTAGTGAACCATTGGATGCTTGGAAAGCTGCAACCATAAAAACTTTGATAACATTTTGACGATTTCTTCAATCGCCAGCCCGGAAATTCGAGCGTTAGCTACCCTCTTTTGCATGAACCAGCGCAGCACAGCCTCATTGACTTCATTGTGTGAAGTTTTCCATCTCCTCATCTGTAAATCTCTTTCACTATCCTATCTCTCATGTTTAAATCCTTGGTTGTGGCTAACTGCTTACACCAAAATGCCCTGACATCTCTGTGTTATAAACGTTCTAGTTAAGTTTCAGCTGTGCTTGTCGGAGCGGACGAACTCCTTCAATCGTTGTTCCCCACCCGCAAAGTAGCTAAGACGATTCGAATTCGAACGGCTGGTGGACTTAACAGGCAGACGTGAACTCGTAACGGATAAGGCAGATGCAATGCGTAAAAGCCGCACGGCTGCACCGAAAGCCGCAGAAAGAAGACTGCTCAATAGCAACAGTGCTTTTACTGACTCAACCAAGACAACCATGCTTTCTACACCTCCATATTTATAGTTCACTAAAATAGTAGTAGTTGTTTAAACTATAAGGGAAGGCGTATGTTTGTTCGCACATGAGTCATGTATTTCACACATTCTTTACTGACACGGTATTTTATTTCGTGATTTGTCCCTCACCGTCCTGTGTGACATGTCAAGTATTCGTTTCTATACCAGTCACAAGCGATTGCTCCATTACTTTTACCTGCACTACAAAAAGGATCCTTGATACAGAATTCTTCAGTATGGGAAAATAAAAGGTCAGGCGATGAAACAACCAATGGAATTGGAACTGCTGCACTTTTGGGCACAACTCGCCTGGCCGATTTTAGATCAGGATTCCTCCATTTTTGTTTCCTGCATCGGTTGATACTTTTCACATTGACAGTGCAGAAAAACAAGCGTCATGATGGCATGTCAGTTCTCTTAACACCAAGAGCCCGTTAAAACACAAGCAGTTCGTTGCACCAGTAGTCCACTTTCGGAGACACTAGACACGGCTTTTCCAGATCTCCAAGTTTTGCTAAAGCGAGCGCAATATGCTTGATTCACATATGTATGTTGATATTTTCCTTTCTTTTTACCACGGTGTAATCTCCACCAAGGTTGCGGAATACATCGGAATGGCTCAGAGAGCTAGGCTGAGAAGGAATGCCAAATCCGTGAAAAAAGAAGGAATTTTCAAGTTATTATTCAGCAATATCAGTACATAAATATACATTAGTAATTATATCACAAAAGCTGATTTCATATTTGTAATCAGCATCATCCAAACACTACAGATTCATTAAAATATCATAGGCGCCATAAAAAACGCCTTTTTATCGACCAATAAATTAACGTATTTAAAATAGAATAAGTATACTATAGCTAACTCATAGACTAAAAATTTGAAGCGATATAGCCTATGTGTTTTGAACGTAGTTGCTCTAAGTAATACCTGAACTCAGCAAACCTAATTTAGTTACTTAAATTAATAGCCGTATTAAACCGAATACTTCTTCCTCATAGATAGTCGCTATAAATTAGTACAACAGATTATAACAACAGTAAATGTGTGCTTAGAATAAATAATCGTTGTAGTTCTCCTTCATGTTTGGGATATCATTCGAGGATTACTCCCTAAAAGAACGGTAAAGGTGTTTAACGATCACAGCTGCTTAAAACGCTATACTTTTGACTAAACCTGACAAAGATGATTCATAAATTAAGTCTGGGAAAAGACCGTGCTTGTAAATAAACGAAAAAAATAGGTCACGAATTGAAAAAGGGCATAATGTCAGGATAAAAACACGAAAACACATCGTTAATCTAGGTCTATATACTTTAACATATACCACAGCTGCCACTGCATTTCAGATCTAACAAAGGCAGATGTGGGATACTTTATTGTAACGTTTTAAGTTGAACGATTTTCCTGCTAGTTTACTATCTTTATTAGCCTTTGTGGTTACACTTGTCGCATCACGGTCTGGTGCACTTGATTACAACTATCGAGGCAGAAGCTTACAACCCGATGCTGCAAACGAACCGACCGGAGAGTGTCGCACTGTTTAACATCATTCACCTTCTACACCGTGGAGTGTTTTCTATCTCAGTTAGAGAACTTCTTATTTGTGCTTCCAGAGGACCTACCAGGTGTTAAACGATTTGATTTGAAAGTGTACTTTAAAAAGGAATAATATATCCTGCATACCAAAATACATCTGCTTCAGACGATCCTTATGACCAACTGATTTAAGTTCGCTTCAGGATAAATGTGGTCTCTATTGTGATTGTGCGTCACGATCCAACCAGATTTGTCAAGTCAAATCAAGTGAAATTAAGAGATCGCTTTTGTACATCCAAAAAAGGGTGAATTTTCAGTTGTAACACGAATGGGATCGAAGAGGTAAAGAAAAACAATATAATGTATGTAAAAACAGTAAAAAGGGCTGCTAAAGCAATGTTTCATGTGTAGTACTGGATCACTAAAATAATTTGCTGTTTGGTTCTGGAATGATAATATTCGAAGCAAACAGAAATCTAGTTAGTTAAGGTAATACAGATGAGTCGTAGGCCCGCGTGTTGGCATATGTGGCTCTGTAGTTTTGTGCTTTTGAGGAACTGGATTTACAGTTGGATAAAACACTAACTAAACGCTGAATGTGTTCGAAGCGTTTTGCAAATGAGCAGCTACAGTGTGTCGAAATAGGGTTGGTTTACAAATGCTACCCCATATATATATATATATATATATATATATATATATATATATATATGTTTTCGCAACTTTTGAAGTAGTTTGAAATGCTTACGCAATAGGTCCGGAAAGATCACGGGAGAACAATGGGTCCAGTGTGATAGAACACATGTAATGATGTATCGCAGGATCAACCGGTGGGAGATTGAGGACGAACGAAGGCGTGAGACATAAAATGACAGTTGCCTGACTTTGGCGAATACTTCACTCACGTGAATAGATCATAATAAATTATGTCTCGGTGTGATTTCCAGATACTTCACTGACGTCGAGAAGTTCAGACTTTGACCACTGATGTAAAGTCGGGGACAGCCAGCGACGAGTTTCTGGTAACGATCTGTTTATGCAGTGAAAACAGGTACATAATTGCACTTGGAAGCCTTCGGCATTAAGCCGCATGAGTTTGACCCATGCACGATTTTATCCAAATAACATGGTAGCATGGTCAAAAAGGCTGGCGTTAGGTGATTCGCGATGATTAGTATGTCATGGGCATATTTTAGCAATTTGACTTTCTCAGGGACAAGGTTGCAGCCAACGTAACTAAGAATGAAACAACCTTTTCATCTTCTTTGATACAATTACCCAAAAAATACACTCTTCACGCCCATTGGTACAACGAGCAGAATTATCAAATTATAGCACCCGAAATAACAATCACAATAAAGTAAAAGTGAAAAGATCACGAACGAAACTGTCTGACAACTTTTTCCTAAATCGGTACTCCATATTGTGGAACAGGCTTCCATCTGAGGTACGTGCAATCCAGTCAGGGATGAAGTTCCGACACGTTATACATTCCTTTCTAAACGTCGAAACAGCGATCGGTATATTGCAACCTACCTTGACAAGTGAATCCCCGTACGAAATAGGAGCAAGATGGATATAGTATAAATATCAGGGGATCTTTTCATTCTCCCGTTGCCCATCTTACTGCCCTCCCCAAATTTATCAGTAGCAATAACGTGTTTTCTAAAGGCAAAAATATCCTGATTAACAATGAAGTTCACACTCACCAAGACGGAAATGTGCCCTAGAGTTCCTCTCGAGCAAATTATTTCGCATTTGTTCTGCAACGCTAATTATTTTCTACTTATCTCTTCCCCTGGACCCCTCCCCTAGGTACGAGCTGCTGTGTTACTGCTCAGCGAAATCAATGTTGATTTAATCCTTCTGCTTTTGGACTGAATCCATTTGATAACACCTTCCGAAAACCTACCATGATCTTCCACGCTTACATTCACTCTGAACAAATCTCCTCAACGAAATCAGCTTCTCCTCTTACCGCACACAGCTGAACAGTTGGAACAACAGTTAACTTACTTTACTTTGCCTACAGTTTTCTCTCCCTCTCTGAAAAATACCATGCGTGCATACAACATTTCTCAGTACCATACAAAATTATTTCGCATCACCAACCTTCCCATTTTGACCTCCGACAACTGTTGGAGCTATCTTACTATTTCCTCCGAAAATTCTTCTCCTTTTCTGTAAAAAGCATGCATATTCCTGAGGTTATCAGTTACCAGTGAAACTTGTACAATCTGAATCGAACAATGTCGGACGAAAATCTAGCATTTCACGTTACTGTACTTCCACCCACTTTTATTTGCTTATTTCTCTCCTTCCAGTGTTGGCCAGAATTGGGCCGATCTCCCGAGGCTATGGATAAATGCTTCGGAAAAAAATGCAGCACACTCATGCAGTATGAGTTATCACAAACTCACTGGCACATATTACAAGTGTTTGATTCTAATCAGCTAAATGATGGCTGTGCGATGGACAGAGCTTAATATATATCACAGGCCCCCACATAACTGTATACATATAACGCCACAGTAGCACATGGCCAGATGAGGTGTGGAAGAGAAGTGTGGAAGCAGGTCTCCGGGAGACGGTTTCATGATGGGTCGTATTACTCCAATTAAACTGACAGTTTATATCTACTTTTATTCTTACTGCCAACTTCTACTACTCTTACTCCTTTACTATTTTTAATTGATGTAGCACTGAAACATTCCTATGTGAACACAATAGATCACTGAATATCCCTCTCCACTACCTGACATTACTGTACCACATGATCAAGCTCGTAGACTACCTGTGTCTCGCATGTCGAGAAATATATCATTTATTTATTTATTTATTTTATTAAGCATGTCGACAAAATGGCTCCTTGAAGGACATCGGAAGTAGTGGTCAGAGTTGAGGAGCTCCTGCGGTTGAACCTGGTTGTGTGAGTAAGGTTGGCAAAATAATTCTGTAGCAAGAAGGCTGTAGATAGTTGGATACCAGAAACCAGGAGATGTTGCACCAACATTTCATGGTTAACACAACCGATGGCGTTGGTTTGGTCAAGGAAGCATACACGTGTGGCTTTGTTCTTGCTGTCTAGCGACTGTAACACTGCACTAGACAAGTCACTGCGATTCAAAATGGATTGCATTGTATCATATGCATTGTTCCCGAAGAAACAAAAATATTTAGAGCCTCCGCATGAGCAGCCATTTAGTTACATCTACTGAGCATAGCCAGATAAAAGAATTCGGAATACACAGTCGAAACCGCTTTGTCCCCACCACCGGGATATTTCAAAAGTGGGCAAATAACAGATATTGCCACTTCTTCCAAAAGGAAAACAAACACTGAATTCTTGTAAGGTATATCACTTAAATTGTAACGCGCTAAAGAGGATAAAATACGTAATTGTAACTAAAGCTCACAATAGGCGCGTATTCATAATAAAATGACCTATTAGTTAAATATTATTACATAAGCGTCTCACCTGGATATCTATAGCAACTGATGCTACTGTAGCATGTTGCCTAGAAAAAATCCAACGTCAGTTATACATTATTTTGAGCTGTTACCGTGGCAACTTTGTGACATAGTCCAATTTGTACACGAAATCATTGCATAGCCCAAGAAAGATGATTCACGCAGATCTTTGCTCTTGTATGCAACAAGCGCTGATTGTTGTTACTCGCTGGGGCGTCCGGCACGTCATCCTCTGAGTCGCCGCCTTCTTTCTGTTCTAGTCGGTCCACTAAACGTTTACTGACGACATTGTTTAACCGTTATCAGATCAGAGGTACATTCCACAT
This sequence comes from Dicrocoelium dendriticum, assembly GCA_944474145.2. Classification (NCBI taxonomy): domain Eukaryota; kingdom Metazoa; phylum Platyhelminthes; class Trematoda; order Plagiorchiida; family Dicrocoeliidae; genus Dicrocoelium; species Dicrocoelium dendriticum. The sequence continues at coordinate 185,552,816 of OX104063.1, forward strand.
CGTTGTCAATGGCGGCAAACTCTCCTGCATTGATGATTGGGATTGTGTAAACGCTGATCTTGTCCTCAGCGATGACGATGTCATCCGAATGTGCATCAAATACCAGCCGACTGAAGCCAACATGCATAAACAGAACTTTTGTTGTCGCAACAGTAATCCAACCTTTTGCGACATACTGAATTGCATCGAGCGCATAAATTTTGACGCTGACATTCACCGCTGACCATGAGCCAGATGACGCGTAGTTTGCGATGTGATAAAGAATTCGGTTCACAAGTTCCTTTCTGTACCGGATCTACAGATTCATAGTCACAGCTTGGTCAATGAGTTGAAGAAAGCTGGTCGCGTTTGCCGGCAAGAATGCCATTTAAATATTTTTGAGGCCTTCTAATTGTATATGCGCTGTGAACTTATCCATGTGAAGTAGAATTTTTCGGCCACTTTATTCTAGCTCTTGTCCCATTCGAGGATCCACTCGGGGAAAAGTTCTTTCGCGATGCACGCAGTTTTGTTAGCTCTATGAGCTACGGGAAGTGTGTGCACGTTCACGTCAGTAAAACATGGTTCTTAAATTTTCCAATCAAAACCAGCTTTCTTTTATCTCTACTTGGCATATTCGCACAGTACAGGAGAGTAATCCTATCCACGGCTCTTTTCGAGCCACTGAGCTTGTCGGAAAAAACACACAGAGCTCTATGGAGTTGCTCGGTAAAAAGGACCTATATCGTCTGCATTGCACACGTTGTGATCAACAAATACATTTAACAGATCAGGCAGTCGATCTTTCAGCCAATTTGAACAGACTCCTCTGTTCACGGATCTCTTTCCGCCACGCGAATGTTTATACACTAACTGATTTCTATTCTTCCACATTTGCAACCATCCTTCTGTGGCAGCATCGGTTGTTCCAAGTCATTCCCCGAATTATTCTGCCTTTCCCTTTAGATGCGCGCCTGTAACTGTTTGGTTGTGCTCACGAACCGATATCAGCCAATCATTCAATGCAGGTTCAATTTCCTCATCCTTTGCACATCATTTCCTTTTCTGAGAGCTTGCAGTGCCATGCGACAAATTCGGCCGGAGTTCCTTTTCGCTGACAATCGATCCGGCTAGGGTACGACGAGAAATGTGTAACTAACGCAAAAACTAGTTGGATAAGCTTTAATTATGTTCAAAACGTCCAACTCTTCTGTCAATGACAAATCCTTTCTATTACTGGCCAAACTTGAGTGTAACCAATAGAGTACTGACCAATATAGAGCTGAAAGATTATCCGACTTTGCTCGGTTCTCGAGTTTGAGTGAGATCGTGGGCTTGCCTACAGCCGTCTATACATTTAGTTTGATCTGTCAATAAAGACGCCGACAACTTTCTTGTTCTTGACTCGTTCGGACTGGCTAGCTGTAGGGTAATCGTGAGAAATGATAGTCGGAGCGAGGGCGCAGGACTGACAAAGCGTCAAGATCACAGCTCAAGCCGCTGGGAAATTATGCGGTGGGACGACCCCGGCAGTGGGCAATTAAATGGTGAAAATGTAGCATATTTATGAGAAAAGAAGTTGTATTTTGAAATACTGGGTGATAAAGCAGAGTGGACTATAAACCGGGCGGGCGATATTGTAGGTTTGAATATATAAATATATATATATATATATATAGCCGTGAATATATCTAGACTTCTGTTTCTTTGCTGAAACATATAGGAAGTGCTTTACATAATTAATGCTATCAGACCTGAGGCCCTGAACCTTTTGTTTTTGGCGGTGGGCTGATGTCTTATATGCAGTAAAAGTTAAACGTACAGTTTCTGAATATACCGGGTGAAACGGACATTTTTTGAAGCAGCTTGTTGCTTTGCAGCGTACAAGACATACTAGGCATAACACTGAAAATTGGGTACAGCGGTATAGCGTCAGAATCGGAAATTTTCGAAAAGTTGTTACCACGTTCTGGTAACGGTAAAACGACTTTCGTCCTTAAAATGAGGATCAGCACTGACCAGCAATTTACACTCTGGTTTTACAGTGAGGATCTGCAGCCAACAATTGTCAGCTCTCAGAACCTAGCTTCTAAACTTGTCATTCCAAGTGCCGTTTAGCAATCAATTGCAGCTCAGTATACCCCCTATATTATAGTTTGGTTGACCGTAACTGTTACAATTATCATACGGTTTTGATACTGAGTATACATATGAACATTAGAATGCTACTATTTTTCCAAACTTGCTGACTTTGATTCGCCAATACTTGTATAGACGCATGCGTAAATTTTCGGTCATCATTTCAGTATGCATATCTCGCATAATACACCTCCCTCGTACTTTCTCCGTTGATGACAAACAAGTCAGAAACGGATATCTGTGCATAGAACGTCGATTCTTCTTTGGTTCCAAAACAAGCTTACCAATCCATTGCAAAATTTTAACATTTTGGAGCAGCAGGAATTGTGACTTCATTACACTGATCGTCTGTACGAAAAGTGGCTATCAGGATGCTTGCGACACTGTTGCTCCTGCTATCCATGGCGACAATACCTTTCACTGAACACCTATACAAGTTGAACTACGCGTGCTGACAACTCGTGAATTCATTGAATTCAAAGCCAATCTGAGTGTACATAAATGCTTCACAACGTGCATTTTTTGCATAATCATTAGGTGCAACTGTGTTTTCACCAATTGCTGAGAATTTCCGTCGATATTTGTGTTAGTTGGACTGTCTGTAAGTGCGAACCGTAAACAAGAAAATAGCGAAACAGATGTATTTTTTGGTGTAAAATAATGAGTTTCTCAGTGGTCAGACCACGTTTTTGGATTGTGCTTCGCACCGTCTGTAAATATACCGTTTCTTTACATGCACAATTTTATTGTCGATAACATCGAACCGCATTACAGAAAACTGAACTGATCATCGGCTGAAAAAGTAATCGAATTTGGACATAAGCATACACCGACATAAATCACGTGTACTGGCCCATTTAACTTCTTTTGAAATCGGACTTTTTACTCTTACTGAATATACCACTTATTTATGTATAAATCAAAAATTCTTAGTTAGCTTGTACGGCGATAGTTAACGATGCTGGGAAATAAGCTTCTATTCTCGCTAATGTTGGACGATACGCAGAGGAGCGAACCCTGCCTTCCGCTCCCATCCCAGATTCCCGGTTAGTATAATTGTTGTACTATATTGCATTGTTTAGTTTTTGTTTCTGTGTCACATAAATTCCACACAACAGTCCTGCAGTACTTTGTTCGATCTTGGAGTACCTGTCGTGTGTCTTGTTTGCGACACCTAATCTTGATTGAGGTTAAGCAAAGCAAACATATGGGAACGCATCCAAAGTGAGTTTCATACTTTCTGTGACTGCTGTTTCACTGGATGTCGCGGATAACCACTTCGTAGAAGTTTGTTCGTGAATTTCTTCCTTGTGACCCTTCTACCTTCTTCTGTTGTACATTTTGCGATCGCCGCTCTAGCTGGGCATACACCAGATACTGGACCTCAACTCGATTTGCATCATGTCGAGATCATTAGGAGAGATTTACAAGAGAGATTCCAGCGATAATTTGCTCAGGGGATCGTAGTCACCAAAGCAATCTTCATCCGGACAGTCTGACAAGATTAGGTAAGCGGGTCAGACTGAATAACGAAGACCGACGCCATCATCGTCGTCACCGAAACGGTAATTGGCAATGCCGAGGACGGCTAAACTTCCGGAATAGTCCCACACCGACTGTACCAACTGAGATCACTATCCCACCTGTGTTGTTAACTTGGTAGCTTGGTTCATATAACAATTTTCACGGTTGTCGCCAGCACTCGCTAAAATATGCCTCACCAAACGACGTACCAGTTTACTTAACCTGATGAAGTTTTTGTGTCAAAAGTGAAACGTTGCCAAATAAATAAATAACTCAGCTGATCGTTCGCAAACCTCTCTGCAACAGTAAGGCAAATGTCAATTAAAAGAACCATCCGGTGCAGTTAAGTTGAAATAGACGAACAGTAGCGTTCAGACTTGTAATAATTACCCAGCGCTGACTGTGAGTATGCCTTACAGTGAAGTGCGGTGGGTAGATTCTCTTTTTACTCTGTTGTACAGTAGCCACGTGCGTGACATGGGATAGTTCAGTGAGACGGCTGTCAGCTGAGTTTTGTGTATCTGCCACCGGTAGCCTTTTTTAGAGCTGAGCTGGTAAAGCGTGCCTACTATCATGTTTAGGACAGCATTTCTCCTGCTGAATTTCAGCTGCGCATAACAGTAAGAGTCGCTAAAGTAACACCATTGGTGGCGGCAGTGCTCCATAAAAGCGTGTGTGGCAAATACATACATTAAATATTTTGTATCTTAATCATGCGGAACTTAGTTGACGGGTTTTTCACAGGTGTTGTGGGCAAGGCGTTTCCCGGTTGCAAAGACCGAGGCACTGGAGTAAGACCACTTACGCGGAGCTTACACTTTCACGCGCACAGGTGTTATTTCAAACACATTCGCTGGAAGTCTACTAGTCGAATTTTTAGAAAAAGCAAAATATAATGCGATTTTTAGCTCCATGCCAGTATGAATGTTGAAACTGTAACATGTTCGTAACGTTTTATTATCGTTATATTCAAATATCGTGGATTATTACCTGTCCTACCGTTCTTCAAGATACATGATAGCCTTAGAAACAGGTATTTTCCCAAGACTTTCTCTGCTGAATGTCTGCTTCTGGTGCGTTTTCTAATGGCATTCGCACTGTATGAAATTAATACCGTATAAGACCGAATACAAGCCCATGATTTTTGGACCATTTTGCTTTTCTGTAGAGGGGGATTCGGCTTATATAAAGCCTATAAGTAATTTACCAGAAGTCGTGTGCAAAATCCACCCAGGAATTCACTGCCCAGCAGTGCCCTTGTCTCTTTGCATCACGCACTAACGACGGACGATATTCCAGACGGTGAGCTGAATTGCCTGTAACTGGACACGTTACTATCTTTTTAAAATTCTCGGTATATCTCACATTTGACGTTCTCCACGGATAGCAGAAGCGAATCAAAAGCCCTTAAACATTGATGTTGTGCCAGGCGATCCGGTGCCTTAATACTACAGTATCGTCCCTCACCCCTGACCGTGAACTTCTCTTTCACCTTAGCCTATATTGACGGCTGTCTCACCTGTTTCATATGACTTGATGTCTGGTCAATACACTGTCCTCTGTGGCGAAAAGCTGTTCTGACGGCCACACGCTCCATTAACCGCGATTATAACGTATTACGGCAGGTTTCACCTGAACTCATTCAAGTAAGAGCACGTAGTGATGACGTCAAAAGTGTGTAGAAACAATTTCGTTAATCTTATGCGGCATTTTCAGGGTCTGGGTAATACAAGGACTAACAACTTCGGACATATTTGATGTTGTAAAGTTATCTTTTGGGCCTATCTGTGGAGGGGCTTATATTCGGTAGTATACGGTAGCTTCATTAGCATTGCACACTAGACTGAGGGAAAATTTTCCCTTAATCTGAAGTGGCACATTCTATGAAAGTTTGTATATTGTCCTTTCGGTAAATGCGACGTTGTAAAGCACCAAAATCAACTCTTTTTAAAGCTAAGTCGAGGAAATGAAAAGCATTGTTTTCTTATACCTCGTAAATGAACTTTATAGCCTTGTCAGCTTGGTTAAATATGCTGGTGATCTCCACGATGTTACTAGCGGCGTCAAGTGGCATGCGGATGTCAGCTACTTAATGGTGGTATAACGTAAAGCTGATGATGACCACTCAATCTACAAGTGAGAGGAATGGACCGAACTGGGAACCCATTGCAACTCCATTGCGCTGCTAGTTTATATCCCTGTTGAACAGAAACTGAACATTACATTTACACCTGAGCAGTATTTCTTTCAGGGCTAAAGTTGGTATGTCAATATTAAGATGCTTCTCGTCAACAAAGTTGCAGAGGAACTCAATCATTTCAAATACAGACATTCGTGCACAGTGAGGTGATGTCGATACAACACATGGTTTGCTACGTGACGTTGACATCGCGCACGCAATTGCAAACCTCAAAGTTTCCCCTAAGTTTTGTACAGCGACTTGTCTACGCACGAGCTTAAGAAGCCCGACCAAACAACGAGCAATCGAGCGATACGGGGAGTTTCTCATGTCCAAAAACCGGGTGAAGAGGACAGTTAGGCTTGTGGGTTTTGGGAAGGCCGTATAATCTTGGAATAACCGTGCCCACGGGGCGTAGATTTGCATAGACTGATTGACTGACATAACCACCATTCTTAAGCTTTTGGAGGCGGACGCACAGTTGATTTTTGATCATTGTTTGTCTCTCTCACTTGTCATTTTCAAGAATTTAAATTATCTCCTACTATTTCACCCATCTTTCTGAGGTAGTCTGTTCTGTGTAGGATAAAAATACAGGCTCTTTTGTCTGGACGAGTAAGCAGAATTCGATCGTTGCTAAGCAGTTACTGTAGTGCTTGCATGTGCTCATGTTTCACTGGGGTGTTGTGCGATACCCGAGCACGCCAATATTGATAATAGGCATGCACCAACAGGGACTTCAACTCTTCTGAAAGGAATTCAGCAGGTGGAATCAGCTGCAAAGTCTGTGTGTAGAAGTACTCGAACTGTGCCTTTATTGCCAGTCAGTTATCGTTTCTAGTAGGGAGGCAGAACTTCGGACCCACTGATAAGACTTCAACAGTGGTACGATCAAGCGGTAAACAAGGCAGATTTTAGACCTATTTCTTAGGTTCTGCCAAGAAAGTCACTGTGGTTTTCTCTTCCTTTATCGCTCTCGTGAGTGAAGCGCGTTACTATGCTTATTGCATTGTGATAATTTCTTCAACCGTTTTCTTCAGCCCTTCCTGATCGCTTGCGGATAGACTAACTAGGACAGTACTCACCCGACTCAGGGCACACTTGAGCTCATCCCCCTTGATGCGAGTGGTGTCTATCTGACACAACACTAGACGTTTCAGGCACTTACCGTCCGGCCTGATGCGTGAACGAGGAAGAGATCTCCAGTATCTCTTTGGGTAACCATTTCTTTCAACGCACTTCTTTTAAGAAAACCGAAATACACATCCGCCTGCGCTATATAGCTGGAGAGGGCGCTAGGAAGAGAGTGTTTAACATTGTTGAGTACTTTTGGAGCAAGCTTAGTACATGAATTAACGCGCGTAGATTTCAATCGTATGATACAATGTTTGAGTTGGAATGCTACCGCAGCAAAACAAGTGTTTTACTGACCTGGCAAGCAGCTTGAGATGTTTACACATTAGGCCCGGCAAAACTGCAGGGGACAATAGGTCCAGTGCCATAGAATGCACGCAGTGATTAAATTTAGTATCAAATTGTGTGGTCCGTAGGATGATCGCAGTCGATCGAAGGGAACCAAGGTCGCCTGAATCTGGTAAATATTTCCTTTACATGGAGTGAACATCTAAAGCGCGGCTCAGTGTAACTCCGATATATTTTACTGACGTACAGATGCACAAAATGTCAACCAAAATCTGCAGTTCGGGACACATAATGATCTATTTGGTAAAGAGCTGCTGTATGAAAATAAAGTGTGTTGCTACGTCCTTTCACTGAACTCGGTCAGCAGAGCATTATACAGCGGTTAGAACTTGAATGCTGGAATTTTAGTGTACTCGCTATGTGTCTTGGACTGCAACTAGCAATCTGCACTGTGATTTTGGGTGAATTTGTACTATGCCTCTCCCATTCCGATCGCTGGGACCGTATACGAAGTGAAGGGTTTCGGTGCTATATAGGTAAACGGTATGTTCCTAGACGGGGCGAGTCAAATTCCAACTGCACGGTCTAACCAATGCGTACAAAGAGATCGCGTAAAACTGTTGCTTATTCACCTTTCCTGTAATGCATCCCCAATGGGTTTTTAAAGTGATTGGCCGTTTAAATGTATTAGAAAATTAATAAAATGAAATGATGAAAAGTTCATATTTAACCAAGTGTTCAAGTAAATTAAAACGACTCTCCAAGAAAACCTTCACAGGTGAATTCTTTCCATGCGGGGTATTTTCTTGCTGGGTTTCACCCGTACTTCCATGCTCCAACTGCCTGTGTGCCGGTGTGGCAAATTCACAACTAAGCCATTCCCTGTTTAACAAATGTATTATTCTGACTGCTTTTATACAAACATTGTGGGCGAATAAGCCACACCCCGTTCTGTCATGCGGATCATTCAATTATGGCAAACATTTTGTTACACGCCAGAGTCAGTGGATAACATTTTTTAGCTTGGAAGCTGTAATCCGTCACCTCAAGAGATCAGCCCACTCGTGCCTAACAATGAGATACGGAAGAAGATAGATTAGGAAGTAATAATAATAACAATAATTACAAACTTATGTAGATAGTCCAAGCAGAAATTGACTGGATATATTGGCGAATAGCGACGATGGTCCAGAGATATCATGAGAATGGTTGCGCTGCTGCCAGGGTTTTATAAAGAATAAAGAGCAGTTAAAATTATCCAAATGCAGTTTGTAGCATCTCTTCAGATCTGGGTGCCATATCACAAATTAAGACAAACTAAGGCCATCAGATTTGGAAAAGCGTTGGTTCATTAATTCCGGACAATCGATCGTGGAGATAGTATCCGTCATCGGTCGCTCAGTGGAGACATGAAAATATGATTTCAGGTCGGCGGATGAGTATGGAAAATTAACCTAGAGAAGGTTTTGAGCGATAATAGATATTAAAAGAGGAGTTAGATTATTAATCTTTAACAAACGAATCTCTTGATCATTTTGCTTTAGATGTGACCCGGCGCTTCCTCAAAAATTGAGGACCGTTTGTTGCCAAGTTATCATTTGCTTCACTTTCGCTGGTGTCAGGAAAACCGTACTCATTTTGTTGAATTTGCTTCATATTTTTGTACGTCATATACAACTAGGTAGTCTATTACAAATCAGGTTGAATCTTTTAAGATACTAATTCTGTTTGACTGTGTTCCCGAATGGATGCACTACAATCACACATTCTGTCTCGCGTATTTCATATATAGTTTCCAACCGAACTTGCATGGAGCGGTGTTGCCTATACACTTTATGCCACACGTTTGTGCAAGAAACTAACATTTAAAAGCAATCCCCATAATCATAAAGGCTGAAAATTTAATGCCTTACCTAGTTCTTCATAAGGAAATAGTGTGCAGTAACCAGCGATGCGTTTGGTGAAAGCATGTGGAATATTTTCTATGACTTTGTCACATTTACGTAGATTGCTGAGGGTAACGCAACATTATTTTGACAAGTGTCTTACACTGATTTATATGTGATGAGGCTTGTCTCAACGATAGTAACTGACTAAGATGTCCCATTACTTGCATTGCTTTAGTAACAACTTAGTTCGCATGTTCGCCTAAGTTTAGGAAGATGGAATACCTCAATCCTAAATATCTGAGAGAAAAACAAACTGAAATGTTATCCCCATAAGATAGAAATCACTGTGCCTCCATATGGCATCCGCAAGTCATCATATGGCATTCTGATGGAGAAGAGTGAATCTGCCACTTGGAAGCCCAACCCTCTATGGCTTGTAGATAGTAGTTTATATTTGCTAATTCAGCCGTATGTTAGAATGGGCGGATTGAATTCACTACTTTAAAAGCATCTGCAAATAAGTGTAAGTTTCCGATTCGTTGACAGGTGTAACTTCTTTTAAGTACGATAAGTAAGAAAGAGGACCTGTAACGCTGTCTCGAAACACATCATTATAACTTGTTGAGGCGTAGACATGCGTCTATTTATGTTCACTGTCTGCAAGCTTCCTGTCAGATGGCAGTTAAACCAGGAAAGAAGCGGATTTTGCTTGCCAAAACTACTCCTTTTTACTATTATCCTTTTGTGTGGTACTTTATCGAACACTTTATACTTTTAAAGACAAGGCACTTTACTCCCGAATCAACCACTCCGGTGAGATTTTCTACGAAATCAGTTTGACAAGTTATGCACGAACGAGACTTTAAATGCCATGTTGCGAAGTTGAAAGAAGAGTGTGCGATAAGAAGGAAGAAATTTTTCACTAACAATCCTGTCTATAAGTTTTCATAGGGTGCAAGTGTGACTTATGGGGTGATCTTTAGGAATATCTGTTTTAGGCCCAGATTTACATCGCAGCACGACAACTTGGGTTGTACCAAACAATCTGCAAAGGCATCGAAAAATTGTAACTACCACGTCGGCTTGCTAAGACGGGCGTTCGGACAAATATACGTCTCTATTTTCAGAAAGATGCTCAATCAGTATGTTCGCCTCCATGTCGAATACGCAATCCAAATCTGGTAGCCATGGCTGAAGTACGATCTTACTGCACTGGACCAACCTTAACGTCGGGCTTCAAAATACGTCATTGGACCGCACCAACTTCCAAAAGAGCAGCAGCTGAAATATTTGGGATTATTCAGCGGGCGGTCTCACCGACTACGTGGCGACTGTTTAGGGCATGGTTGATTGTAGGCAATCCAAATCATGTGTGCCGCTCTTTACTGCAACTCAACAGTATGACTAAACCTAAAGGCAACTCCTTGAAATTAGCAGTACAGTACAACCGTTTGTTTCTGCACCTATGTTAGCCATATGTAAAAGCCGGTTAGATGACGCACACCGCCACTTACATTTTGTTACGTGACGCTATTCTCCATGCTACTCCGGGAACATACCTTGGATTTAATGTTTTTGCCTACTGATGCTACGGAAACACTCGGAATGCAGGGCTACTGCATCAAAAACGATAAGTCCATTATTTTGACAGTAAAACTATCAAATGCTTTTCATTAGCCTTTTTCACTAACCCATCATACCACCTAAGGGGCTTGTAAAGCAGCGCTTCTTATCCCGTATAAAATAACTGTTCATTTCTCATTGTTCACAGACTTCCATTTCCCAGAATACTGGCCTGACTCAAAGTATAGGGAAAATATATCCAGTAATATCCATGGGATATTATCAGGCCTAGAATCAAATTGTCAAACTGAGCTCTCGGGTCCCTGCTATACCGTAGGAACTACCAGATACAAATCGTAGGTCAGACGACACTCAGTCATTGAACGTGAGACTAAAATAATTGGATCTAATCACAATAATCGGAAACGGAATCCATCGAGCCTCAGTGTAAAGCGAACGGAGGTAAACATTGTCATATGCTTGCTCAGTTGGAGGTAACCTCAGAGATTATTAGGAAACACCATCGCGTTCCCACGCGACCAGATGGGGATTGGTAGCTCACTCCACATAACAATATAGCTGATTTGGAAGGACATATAACGCCTACTTGTATCGCATCATGGGTAAACAGGGCACAGTCTTTGTTACAAACTGTCCAGTAATACTATAAATTACAAATAATGACATGTTTTTCCGTTGAAACCGACTGTCGAACTGCCTCAATTCATGTTTTAAACTTTATAGGCAATGCAGTTCGTGCTGACTTTGATGCCACATCTCCCGATATTTTCTGGTGGAAAGCTTGCCAACAAATGATATATATAGACTCACTTGAGCCGTTCCATCAATTTTTATTATGTTGCTACAAGTTATGCAACAATGCTGAAGAATGTGAGAGGTGACAATTTCCAAGTGTGTAGGTCTGCATAAGATTGTTCGCTTCCCGTTAGATATATTAGGCACAGACTCTCCGGCCTCTGCTGGTTGGAACTCCGTCTGCCCAGCAACACTATAGACAGAGGCGCATCCAATTGCGAGGTTGCGAGTAGACGGCAATACACAAAAGCGTTCGCCGTTGGGACTAAGATATTCCTCACGTAGGGAACATGATACAATGAGAGGAAATCTTTGAGTGGTAATAAGAAGCGGATTGGTGGCTTTTTGAGGTTGGAACGTTTGCAGCCTGTTGTAAGAGGGGCTTTGAAGGCTTACACGAGCGTGATGACAACTAATTGAGTAGTGATAGGAAGCGGATTGGCTGCAACCCTGTTGGAAGGGAACCTTTGTAGGCTTACGGGTTGAATGCAAGTTGGCTATCTTTCTCGCTAGCCTATCTGGCCACACGTGATGCATAGTGTAATCGTGCCACTGCGAGCAATCTGGAGGATCGATAGGTGTGCGACTTACCTTAGGATGTGCGTGTGATTGTTAACGCAGTGTGAGGTAATCGGAAACAATGCAATAATTCGTATGAAGGAGGTAAAGCTAGAACTTGGCAAATAGAATTTTTAAAAAGCTTTACAGCTACAAATTTCTCTTGCTGTGTTTTTTCAGTTGGCCGTACACTCCTGTGAATAGCGTAGATAGGTATTGCTTATGTAGTCGGCGCATTGTATACTAAGATCAAGTTCGCTGTGTAGGTAAGATCATCATTGGATCTGTAGCCATTGTTCCAGAGAGGAGGGTTCCTAGTGTGGCGGTGACACGACATTAGTGAGTGTTCGTTCATCGCCCCACCTGTGCGCCACTTCGGTAATCAGTTACCGCTACAAGACCCATGGTCCTGCCGTTATGTTAAGGTCGTAAGATGCATGTCAATCCTGCGTTTCAACATGATATTTACCCTTCACTTCCAAGTGATTGATAAGCTTTAAATCTCAAGTGACCCTACGGCCCTGATATGAGGTGCCTACGAGCATTGAATACGCATAGTAAGCATAGAGATTGCAGAAATTTTCCTCCTTCAACAACGTCTCCGGAATTACCTACTTCCCAATGACAAAATGTTTCCCAGTAGTTGCTAAGTCGCTAACAACCTGTGTCACGGCGTGCATACATGAATGCTTCTAAGACTAGCTGAAACAGTGATCCATAGCAGGCTTAGTGGGCGCGGTTGCCTTTGTAAATGATTGCAAACACATTGTAGGAACGCCCGTGGGTGAGACAACAGTGTTTATCTGTTCCAAGTACTCACCTGAAGTACCAGAGTAACATGCCTGCGTCGCCACTAATCATAAGTCTTGCGTTCTTTCTAGCAGGACGATGTGGCATGTATAAACACCGTAGTCATTGTGGCCCCTTTAAGTGTTACTTTGTTGAGTAATGCTGATTTTTTGAGGAGAGCATGCCAGTCCATTGACGTAATCGGGAGGTTCCATCTGCATTGGCTGTGCTTATAATGGTTCCATTTGGAGAGCCACTTGTTAAAGCGTCTCAACACGTATGGGCGATCATATGGAAGTGAAGTGTAATTATTCTAAGAATACATAGGTTCCTATGACCTTTACATAACGCGATACATGTAGACACTGAAGTGGTAACTGACTAACAAATGCCCCCATGGGTTGGGAGACAAACGAACACTCATTAACGTCGTGTCAACGCCACACTTGGAATCCTCTCACATTTTGTTGAGTCATCAACTGAGATAGAAGTAAGCGAACATAGAATTTTCGTTGTTCAGCTTCAGGTTGGTCTATTAACTTCAATGGGAACAATGTCCCCGTGATCGTCGCAATAACCATCGCGCGAAATTATATAACTACCTAGCAGCCATTGCTGACGTGCGGAATACCAGTGAGATTATTCTCTGTCTATGTCACCATGGGCGACCATATGGAAGTGAAACCTAATGCTCCTATAAATTCATAGCTTCCTATGACCTTTACGTAACGCCAAATATAGAGACACCGAAGCGACAACTGATTAACATTTCGCCTATGGGTATGGAGACAAACGAACACTCACTAACGTCGTGGCAACGCCACAATTGCAATCCTATCATTTTTTGTTGCGTTATCAACTGTGATCGAATTAACCAACCTTAGAATTGTCGTTGTTCAGCTTCAGGTTGGTTTAACAACTTCTGTGGGAACTGTGTCCCCCATGATCTTTGCAATGACATTCGCACACAATTGTCTAACCGCCTAGCAGCTATTGCTGTACTGTGGAGTACGAGTTAGATGGTTGCCTGTCTACGCCACCATGGTTAGGCCGCTGAATAAGCCACCATTAGGTAGCCGCCAGTGATCGCCATAGACCGCTACATGTGCTGGTTAGTATGTCTATCCACACTGGTTAAGTCTTAAGCTTTGGATAGTGTGGTAGCTGGCATCTCCTCCTTTGACAAGCATCACAATTTACCTATTGGTCGATTTCAGGTTGGAGACCAATCATCGAGGTTTACTCCAGCGGGGCATCAGGGCAGACCGGAAGGTGGTGCTCGACCACTTTCATTGGACTGTCTGTCGCGTATGCTGGCAGCTTCTAACCGAAGTCCCATTGGTTTACGTCCCATAACCAATGAGAGTGTCAAGGACGCCAAATCAGCGTTCTCCGCCTCGCTAACTTGAAAGTACCGCACGCTATTTCGAAAATGAACCACGCTAAAAGCTTGGTACAATACGCTAATATGCGTGTAAAAATGTATAGTTACTATGACTCCAACAAGATATAATCGCTCGTGACAAGCGCAAGTTAGCGTACCGTCCACTCCGCGAGTAACGCGAGTAAAACGTAAAGCAAAGAGAGGAAAACAAGACACTGCCCCCACAGTTGCCAGCCTCATTGAACAAATGAATGATAAGATTAAATATCTTGAACTTCAACTAACTGAAATGAAACAAACGCTTGACTATATCGGACCGCTTAAAGACCATATTGCCTCTTTAGATTATATCTGCAACCCGTCAGGAAAACTAGATCCGGCTCAAATGAATAGAGTAAGACAGCTTATCTCCTGTATCGCGTCTGAGGCTCTTGAACGAACGCGTAGATTAAAAAATGCTATAGTTTTCAATATCCCTGATAAACTTAATTTGGCTAAAGTAAGAGCTACATTGATGAACGCTTGCAACATGACTAACGTCGAATGCAAATGTCTACGATTAAATAAGAAGACACCGATTAGGTGTTGCCCCATACTTTTTAAGTTTTCTCTCGAAGAACATGCACACCATTTCATGCAGAGTCAGCTCGCCATAACCCAGCATACTCCATTCAAAGCCGTACTGGTTAAACCTGATCGGACACCTTTAGAAAGATCTCCTTCTGATCCTACTCCACGAACACCAAGAGCAGATACAACTTGCAGTCCGACTCTTCAGTTAATAACTCGGGATGATGGTACACTAGATAGAACAACTAGCTGTGTCGAAGTGGACAACGACAATGCATCTCCTGGCGTAGTAACATCAATAGCCTTTGCTTCTGGCTCCGGCACAACGCCCCAGTCAAGATCAGTGAAAAAATCTTTCACCTCTAACACCGACGCTAGCTTCCAAATGGAATCGGATACCCCCTATATCGCACCTATGGCGAGACCTCAGCCTGGTGAACATTCAGTAAGCAAGGGCCCGAATACCAAGAAAAGAACCAGTCGTAAAAGTCAAGCTACACGCACAAGCGACCTACTAACCAACGGGAACAAAGTGCCGTCACAGACCGACATATCATTCGCGATAATGACGAGTGCTTACGAAGATTCACCAAATTCACGATCCTCGAATTCTTTCCACGCCACTTGTAACAAAACACCTCAGACCAGCAACACTACTTACCACACTAGTAAGACTGAAACCAGAAGGAATTATCTTCTGGACAAACCCACGCACCGCTATCCAGCATTTGTCAATAATACTCGAAACATTAATGACAGTAGGAAAAACAGGACAATGCTGCCCAGTGCCTCACCTGAGACCTACGCTGGAACCCATACACCACCAGTTTCCTTCGATCATTTTTTAGGAGATGTGGGGATGGCTTCGCAGCCATTCCCAACAATAGCACATCCGGCCGATACCAACTTCATGGCCCAACTCTTCCTACAATTTATTCAGATGACACGGCTAGCTCAGTATCATTCCAACCATAGCATTCACGCAGCGCCTCATCATCTTCCTTACTCCAACTTCCGACAGAACTCACAAGGGATGCATTGTCCTTATCTCAGAACGTCGTAGCAGTAGGCACGACTGCTTCATCCCTACACTCTCTTCCTCTGTCCACAGATCTCCATCCCAGCACTCTTGATACTTCCGAACCAAGCAGTGAACTCCTGTCCACTGACTCCGATAATACATCTATAACATTATTTAAGCAAGCACTAGAACTCGCTGATAAAGCACATACCATGCATGTCCTACTTATAAATGCACGTTCCCTCAGGAACAAAATAATTAGCTTAAGAAAACTTGTCTCCCTCGCGAACCCACTAGCTATATTGGTCACTGAAACATGGCTAAAGGAGGATACCCCTAAGTCGGTTTACCATATCTCGGGTTACAAAGCTTTTATCGGTTGTCGTAAGTCTGGTCTAGGTGGTGGCTGCGCCATCTATGTTCGAAATGCTATTCACGCTTCGGTATCGCCTATCCAAACACAGGGACGATTCGAAGACTCCGTTTTTATAGACATTATAGTTGATAATCTTCTCATCATTATCGGATGCATCTACCTACCGCCCAATCCTAACCTCGTTGAGATAAGCGCGTTACAGAGCGTTTTATGCCATCTCGCGTGCCAGTCCGCGAATCGCAAGATAGTAGGCGGGGACTTCAACATGCCTGATCTGTCGTGGTCCTCTAACGACGTCCCAAATAAGTTTAAAAGCTTCATCGCCACTGTGCATGTATGTGGATGGACTCAGCATGTCTTATCTCCCACTAGAAAGAATAACATATTAGATTTGATATTTACTATCGGCTTCACTGCAGCTTCCACCAAGATACTGGGACATTTTCCCGGTAGTGATCACAGAGTGATCTCTTTCTCATTCAGTGTCAATGCTCATTTGTCAAAAACACCCTCATCAAAAACACACATGATCATCAGCTCCTACAAAACCGTTGACTGGGACCTTTTTGCAAGCTTGATAAGATCGGCGCAGTGGGACACATTCTTCTTCGCTAGCGACCCTCAGACTGCAGCAGATGAGTTATATAACAACATCCATCGGTCAGTAGATGTGTCGATTCCGCGAAAGCATATAAAACTACCTGTCTCTGGAGAAAGGCCTACACAACACAAATTAACTGTAAAGCACAAAAAGTTGCTCAAGGCGTATCGTAAATCCAATGACTTCTATTTCTTAATAAAGCACCAGCAATTGGTTACTATTAAGGAGAATGCCAATCAGGCCATGCTGATTGATAACGAAAAACAAGCACTCGGTAGCCAAAATAGAAAACAGGAAATATTCAGGTTGCTTAAGCGCAAGACCGCTAAACAGAACCTAGATGTTATCTCGCTTATGTCTGCAGATAAATGCTTAGTGAGTGACCCGACTTATACCAGTGAAATGTTCAACAACTACTTTGCTGCCTCGTTTAATGAATGTAGTGATCCTGCGACCCTGGATCTGAAACATCACACGAATGATCAACTCAGCAACATCACATTCAATCTGTGCGATATCCAAAAGCTCATAAAGTCCACTAAATCCTCCTATTTCACTGGTCCGGACAATCTCCCATCTGCTGCCATAAAATTCGGGGGAGATGACATCTGTAGGACTAGTTAATACTAGTCCGAGACGATGCGCGGAATTAAGCGCGGATATCAGAAGGCAATTGGAGTCGGACACAGCGGACTGTATTCGATGGGCTACAACGAGAAGCGGACGGATGAAGCGAGACAAGAGCGTACACGTGAGCGCGGGAACTTACAAGGCAGTTGTGTGTCGAGCCGGTTGTAAGATTAAAACAAGAAGGAGTAATGTACAATCGGTCAACAAGTAAATTGTACATGAAAGATAAGAGTTATCTTTTTGGGCGCTACAGAGCCCCCCCTAGAAGGCTGAACATAGAAAGCCTTCGAAATCGAAAAGGAGTGTTGAAACGAGGTTCGTAAGGCGAAATCGTGCCGAGTAAAATGGGCGTGCGTTCGTGTAAATGGGGGTTCATCAGAAGTCGGAGTCCGCTGTGCCGTTTATGATTCGTTATTTATTGAATGCAGGGCAGGGTGCATTTCGGCGAGCCGTTGGAGCGGGCTTGTCGGATTACAAAAAACTGGCTAGTCTAGAAAAAGGCCGACAGGACCTCAACCTCCGCTGCTGCCAAACGGTGCGCTTGGGAGTGGTCTCTCCCCCCGCCGCACCCCGCCCGCGCCAAAGCGACCCTCGTCCCACGAAGAAAACGACCACGGTCCCACGGAAAAGCGGCTCTCGTCTCGCGGAGAAGCGATCCTCGTCCCACGAGGAAGCGAGCAGTGTTCGCGTCAGGGTCCTCGAAAACATTCCTCGTGTGGGCCAGTCGATCGAAGGGGAGGGTTGGGGCATGTAAAGACGAGAAAATAGAAAAACACGCGCAGAAAACGCCAAAAAGAACAAACGAATGATCTGCGTGTTTAAATATTTTTTGGTTTTTGAATATTTTTTCGAAAAAGGTTTTTTGGAGGTTTTTTGATATTTTTGTTTGTTTTCAAAACGTTGATCGACCAAAAATGAGGCAAATATATACAATATCTACAAAGTTAAAAGTATTTACACTGTACATAGTCGGAGAAGCGAACGGGCTTACGTACCTCCCGACCACGGCGATTGGTCGTGGGAGGCGGCGGACTAGGTTTGGGTGATGTCGGGACTGCTGAAGCTTGCAGACCGTGGTCGTGGTCTGGTTGGACTTCATTAGCATGCGGAAAACTGGTACGGTGAGTTGTGACGTCGCACGAAGCACTACTAGACGAAGTAGGCGAGGTAGTTTCTTCCATAAAGGCGGGTTTCAGACGGTCGATGGTGACGACTTCGTGTCGACCACCGCGGTCAATAGTGTACGCCTTACTCGCACGATGCAGCACCTTAAAGGGTCCTATGTACGGCGACTGAAGAGGCTGTCGAACACCGTCTGCGCGAAGAAGGAGGTGTGAACAAGTAGACAGCTTCTCGGGCACGTATACTGGTGTCTTCTGCAATCGAGGAGCGGGCGGACGTAGCTCCCGAATCTGGTGAGCCAAGCAATCTGTGTAACTTCCGTAGTAAAAAGTGGAAATATATGGGGGTGGTGCTACCAGCTGTCCGGGCAACCGCAGCGTGCAACCGTAGACTAGCTGCGCTGGTGTGGCGTCGAAATCGGTTTTAACCGTGTTTCTTAAGCCTAGAAGAACAAGGGGAAGCGTTTCAGACCATGAAGGATCTGCGTGCGCACGTAGCGCTGCCTTCAACTGGCGGTGAAAACGCTCCACCATGCCGTTAGCAGCCGGATGATACGCCGTCGTCTGGACGTGGCGACAGCCTAAATCCTTAAGCAACATGGCAAATGTCGACGAGAAATGTGACCCTCGATCGGTGGTCACGATGGCATGACAGCCGTATTGAGCTACCCAGCGCTCCATAAAAGCTTTCGCTACCGTTTCCGAGGAGCAATTTGGAATGGGGACGGCCTCAGGCCATCTAGTAAATCGATCGATGCAGGTCAGTAGATATACCGAGCCTTTGGAAGGCGGCAGAGGACCTACGAGGTCGACGTGCACGTGATGAAAGCGTGCGTCTGGCGTCGGGAAAGTGCCTAATGGGCTTCTCGTGTGCTTGTGCACCTTCGCGCGTTGACACGGAAGGCAAGCAACTGCCCAGGTACGGACATCCCGATTAACGTTGCGCCAAACGAATCGTGCGGTTACGAGTTTAACCGATGCACGAACGCCTGGATGAGACAAGCCGTGCAACGCGTCGAACACGGTCTGCCGAAACTCGCGTGGGACGACTGGGCGCGGCGTGCCCAGAGATAAATCGCAGAGTATCGTTCCATCTGCTGATGTCAGCGGAACGGGTCGTATATCCAATGAGGGAGACCTGCGTAGTAGATCAACCTCAGGATCGTTGAGTTGTGCTGTGGCCATGGCTGCCAAGTCGATAGCAGTGCCGGCGTCAGCGGAAATAGCTTGAATGCGGGAAAGTGCATCGGCGACGGCGTTGTGCACACCTGAGACATGCCGTATATCGGTCGTAAACTGAGCGATATAGTCAAGGTGGCGCGACTCTCTAGGAGAGTATCGGTCGGTAGTCGAACCGAGCACGTAAGTCAGGGGTTTGTGGTCGGTGAAGACGACAAAAGAGCGGCCTTCTAAGACGTGTCAAAAGTGACGTATCGTTAGATACACTGCTAGTAGTTCTCTACCGAACGTGCTGTAACGAGATTCGGTAGGTTGTAGGCGTTTGGAGAAAAAGGCTAAGGGCTGCCA
>OX104063.1:185573399-185703690 GCA_944474145.2 Dicrocoelium dendriticum
ACATACGGATGTTGTATCTTCTGAGGAGTTCCTCCACGATGGCTGTCTGGAAGCAAACCACTCAGTAGCGCAGATCAACTTGTTACGGCGCCATTTTTGGTGTTTGCATCCCAAGTTGCAGGCATCTTTCAGCACGTTCTTGCACACACCTTGACACTGCGTCGAACGATTCCCCCGGGGTGGAACTACCTACCCTTTAGACTGGAAGCGGGACTGCCTACTGGTGTTCAACCTCCACAAAGGTTACAGATGAAGCTAAATATTCGTGGGATGTCTCTTTTCCGTAGTTTTCGATTACAATCATAGTCAATGATTTGTAGAGTGATGCATCCGCGGTCGAACACATTTGTCGTCAGAGTTTGCAGTGACAGTAGCATGCCGAGAGACGTTTATGAGCTTCTACAGCCAAACAAAGGATTTAAAGAACGATGTGTACCTTTATGCTAGCGGTCCACTCATCCAACTAGACCCGGTGGCTTAACGATAGCGGTTACAACTAACACCCTAATGGTCACGGATTCGACGTCTGCTAACTCCATCTGATGCGACATAAGAACATCGAAACACTTCAGAGTATTGCAGTGTTTAGTACTGCAGGCGAATTTCTATTTGCAGTTGATGTCAAAATTTAACATGACATCTGGACATCGGATGATCACGTGGCATTGCAGAGCGATTTCGTCAGTACTTATGCGTGGTCATCCGATAACCGGCTCCAGTTCAACGTGCCCAAGTGCAAAGTCCTGAGCATACGCCATCAGCTTATTTTTGATTATCGACCAGCAGTTACAACGTGCTTCCCAAAAATACAACCTCGAGGTGATCGTGCAGTATAATCGTGGTTGCTCGAGACAAGCTAAAAAGGCATCCAAAGAGCCAGTCAAAAATTTGGGTTCTTACGGATGTCCTTTGGGAATTTTGAGCTATCAATTTTTCCACAAATGCTAAACGCCTACTTGAGGCCTCACGTGGAATATGCGATCCAGGCCAGATGTCCATGGCGCAAACGCGACGTGGATGCACTTAAAGCTCCACAACGTAGTGGGACCAACCTCGTTAGAGGATTGTTTCATCTCTCCTGTCAACGCAGACTACAGTCCCTGAGATTGTACAGTGGTGAACTTAGACTTCAGCGAGGAGACCTAATTATCGTTTACTTAATACTGACGAACGCAACTCACCCATGTCTCATTCTGTTGCAGCCGAGCCAAAACACCAACCTGAGAGGCCACCAGCTCAAACTGGCTACGCACTAAAGTCGATTTGATTGTCGGCGAAACGTTTTCTCCCTCCGTATGTCTCGTGCCTGGAATGCCCTTTCGCCTAATGTTATCCTTGCCCCTACATTAACCCTTTTCAAAAAATGGCTTGATGAAACGCTTTTAAACTTGCGTAACTTGATATAATCCGTTCCACTTGGGAGACAATAAAACGCAAACCTAACCATATGCTTAACGGCCCTCTACGCAGCCTTGTGGGGAGGACACACGCAGAGGTGTCCATGTGAGTAAGCTGAATGTATCTAAACTGGATTAATATGCCACATCTGTCAATTGAAGCAACACACGAATGAGCGTTGTTATTTCCATTTTTATCACGCATTTACTGAACTGTAACCGCACTTTATAATATTTTGTGTGTGCACATCCTATTCCCACTTCAAACTATCCTTATGCAGTTGGGAAGTTAAAGTTGTAGACGCTTAAAATAACGATTTACTTATTCGATGATTCTTTAAATATTAACTAATGCTCTAACTATCCTACGGGACTTGTCAAGCATATGCTTTTACCCTTGATAAATCATTTTTCATTGTTGATAGACGATGTGTATTGTCGCTGATGCGCCAACAAGAACCCTTGTAAAGCAGATTAAACGACATCTGGGATGTTTCTTGTGCGAAAAGTGTACGATCATCGGTAATTTGACATTTCGTTTCGAAATCCCATGTTATAGACCGACATCAAGATAGGTGCATGACTTTCCCCGTCTCTTCGGAGGATATCCTGGGGACAAACAATGATTTTTGTTCTTAGTGCCAACATGTGCACTACATCTGGAATTCACCCTTCGAGGCACTAGATGTAGACATAATATCGTATTTCCTCATCGGTTACATGCACATGATGGGCCTGGGAGTAACGAAAAGTTTTTGCCCTATGCAGCCTTTTGGACCTATTAACGGAAACATTCATTTGTCCTCAAAAGCCATCCGTCGATTCAACCACCGCCTGAGACTGTGTTCTGCGTCTTCGACTCAGGAAATTGCAAGAAAAAGTCGCATCCTTGGATATGTTGATACTTGGAAGGTCGCTCAATTCTGACAGTTCTTGTTTAACCTTGGGCCAGTAGTGCTTCAAAGCATTTTGCCACAACACCAGTACCAGAATTCCCTTCGTCTGTCCATTGCAGCTTATTTGCTTCCATGCAAAAGTGGTGCTTCTACTACCTGAAGTTGGTGGCCAAAATCCTGATTCAGTCATAAACTAATATGCTGCAACCCAAGGTGAGAAGTTGTTTTCAAAGTGCATTGCCTCCAGCACATTTGCGCAGAGGTGCGCCATTTCGGACCACCTGACACCTTCTCGGTGCTTCTTTCCGTGTCCTCTCTGCAGTGCTCGCGACGCATGATACATGGGCCGAATGTAGTAGCTTTGCAGCTTTTCAGCCGTATTGCTGAGCGTTCTGCACCATCCCTGACGAACGCAGAATTGTCATTAGATGATGCTGCTTATGTGACAATTAGGCGCCTAGCTAGCAATAGTGCCAGACTCATGCTGAAGGGGTCATTGGTTACTCGCGCCATGGCAGTGGGTTTCTCATAGCCACGTCTGTTACAAGTACCTTGCCCTCCCAATACACTGGAGCACAGTTTTCTACCCATATTGCATAGTTGGGGTGGAAGATATTCCTGCTGACGCTGAATCAGTTAACTGTTTACAGTTCCCGCATCAGTATGCTTTCACTTTCAGGTGTTACTGTCGGATTGCACATGCACAGTACCTTCGAATTCCGTGTATGGAATTCGAATACATCGTAATGCTTACTGAGCCTCGTTCATGCGCAGATGTACGACAGAGAAACTACAAGGTGGTTGGTACGATTTGGCGAGGTGCACTTTTACTGCTGTCTGTTTATTCTTATATGATAATCCGTTACTCATGAGCCCCGGTGAATTGATGATAAGCGAAGGTACACTATCTACTGTCAACTGCTACATCCCACACTATCCTTGAAGACGTGATGGTGATCTCACTTCTCGTCTCAAGAAACACCAATAACCACTATCTTAATGAAATGCGTATAAGTTAGCCACTAGAAAAAACGGCATCTACTTGGACCAGGTGTCATGCCAGTGTTCTCGCCTGTCATCAGATGATTAATGCTGGAGTGCGACTCGCACGCACACTTTCATATATTCTGTAATAACTGAACCCGAATAGCTCTCCGTCTTATCGATTGAAGCATGAGTTGTGTTCTCGGAGTTACGACTTAGCAGATTCCTACCTGGTGCCTCTCGAGCCAAAGCCAACCCACCGGACGAGTAGTATATTGGCGTGCACAAGCAGGCCGACGTGGAACGAAAACACACCGATACAGTTCGAATCACAGCTGTGTGCTCGGTTGATTGTATAAATCTCATAGAATCAAGAGATGTGCGAGTGGTGTGAAACAAGCGCCATTAAAAATTGTTTTGCTGCACGGAAAAGCACTGGTGGATCGGAGTTGAGGCTGTTCTGATACGAAACACACAGTTGCTTGTGGGAAATTGTGCACTTACCTTTCTGTACAAGTCAATTCGTTTCGTCTTTTGCGCATTTGAATTTTATCGGTGTGGAATTCTGTTTCTCCACGCACGTTACTAGATTCGATCTGAATCTGTGACCCCAACTCTACTTGCTTCTTAGGCAGCGAAATTTTCCTCGGAGTATGTCGTTCCAAACCTAATAACTCCCTTGGTTGAAATAGTTGGACCGGTATTTTTATGAACCTTTCGTCTGGGGTCGACGTGCGCGGGTTGCACGCATCTTTTTATCCGTTTTAGCATTAGTTGCTTTTTACTTACAGTCCGTTGCAGGAGTTGCGTATCTTCCCTGGTCGATGTACTTGGCTGCAAAATGTAAAACAACCCATTGTAATAAAATCCATTGGGATCGCGCATCTCTGGGATCCTTGTAAATATCGGCCGAGGTTGGTTTGGCTTGTCGAACCCATGCCTACCAACGCGAAATTTGAACACCACTCTGCAACGTTGCTCAACAACTGGTTCAGCCACGCTGCGTTCTTATTGGTTTGCATCGCATTGACCAATCAATAGTACCTCACCCATAACTTAACTTGTATGTCATGTGAGTGCCCCATGCTGAGGCTGATGTCGCATTCATGATGCTTCTTCACCGCAGTTGGGATAAACGAACTTACACTTAAACTAGGTCTTTTTAATGTGGATAAAATTCATTCCATTTTATTTCGTTTGTTTTGCGTACTTGATAATCTTCTCCCAAATCATGCACGTCGCTCATGCAAATTGTGGTAAACTTGTGTTATTTTTCTCGCGTGGTATTTTCGGAATAACTTTCGGCCATTTAGTACTTATCGCGTATTCACATTTAACACTTTCTTCCATATGCTCATTTAGCGAGTATTTATGTCGTCATATGCGTTTACTTTATTCGATTTCGGTATTTCGAATTATTGGCTGTTGTTTGACATCCCAGGTGTGGTTGCGCTCGATGTGCATGTTGACAAGTTGCCTACCTGTCTATTACCAACTACCTCGTCCATCTGGCTCCAGGAGACAGTTAGTCGTTGCTGGAGGGGACGGGGTGCACGGTCCTTGTGGTCGTGCTAGGCTCGAAGAGTGGTTCCATGCACTCAGTGTGGAGCGGACTACGGTCCAGCCACCGCCTTGTGTGCACTTGATTCCCCAAATACAGCGCGCTTGTGTTTGCCTGTGAAGGAGTGTGGGCCGGCTCCGTTGATGAAACGTGGCTCCCATCCGCATGCCTCCCGGTCTTATTCCTTCGGGTTTACACTGGATATGGGGTGTGTGGATGGAGCTGTGGGTGGTGCAGCGCAAGCCATCCACGGTCCCTCTGTAGGCGCAGGCGTCCTGTGGCTGGCCACAGTGACAGACAAATCCGAAACCGGATGTCGCCAGCCATGTATTTCCTTCATGTATTGCGGCACAATAGAGGAGGTGTTTTCCCACCTCTAGCTGACGGGTATAATGATAATGATGATGTGTTTTGCACGTACAAGAAGGAATATGCTATTATGGGACTACAGTTTCTACTATCGAGGAACATCCGCTTAAACTGGTCGGTCTTTACATATGTCTGATAGCTGTATTTTTCTCTATTGGTCACATCGCACTTATTTTTAAGATTCTTGTGACCTCAACTCCTTTCCTCGGCTTACCATTAAGTTCGTCTCCGTTATCATATGGTTATGTCATGAAAACTCTACATGTTTACACCACATTCCCAGTTTTTATCCACTAATTTTCTCTTTCATGCCCAATTTTCAGGCTGTGCTAACTCAGCTAGTCCACCATTACCACCAATTTCAAAACGTGATGTCTCAACCCCCGTACAAACAGTTACCTGTGAGAAATCAATTGGTCAACATTCACCATATTATGAACGAGATTAAGAAGTGCAAGTCCACCTTCTAACTGACATCGACTCGGTTGCTTTTCTTCACCACGTCATTTGTGCATTTTATTACAATGATTTTCGGAGTTGTTTTCTATGCCACTTTCTGATTGCCTCCCCACTGGTTTTTTGTGAACAGTCCCCTTCCGGTATTACTTCCGCATATCTACATGATAAATGACTTGTGTTTCTTGTTTCTCCCCCGTCAGCTACTACGACCATGGGCGTCTCTGCTCAATCCACCTGTACGCGCAACTTTCCCGAAAGCTTCCCTGAGCTCTCGTTACTTATTTATAGTGGGATGATGCTAGGAAAACCGCTATTGTTTATGAGGCATCTTTTGACATGACACAAGGTTTCTACTCCTTCTAGCATATACATATCATAATGTCGAGGATCATACACATTATGGTTGAGTATAAAACCCGTTAGGTCGCTTCTTCAAATAAAGGCTGGTGGGGACAATCAACGTTCATTTAACAGTCATTTAATTATGATCGATATCTTGACTAAAAGACTGCAGTCGCAGATCCGAACGGAGCAAGCGTGACTGCTCACGACTTTCGTATACTTACACAGAGTAGGTTTATCCATAGAATCGCGAAGTTTCGGTGAACTGAAGCACTGCTCTAAATAATTTAGGCGTTCTTGCACGGGGTTACGCCCAACTGTTGAATATACCCGACAGCTTGGAGCCCATCGGAGTCCATTTACGCTGTGCATGCCCTGAATTCCCTGCGGACGCCTTGCTTCTAATTTGGCTGACGTACTTGCTGCACCAAGCAACACAGGATAAATTGAGAGCCCGGTCAATACGGGTTTTATTTAAGTGGCTATTTCCTTATTTGGTGCCATAACGCCACACGTGTATAGGTTTATGGTATCTGTCATAGTCCAGGTTATATTTGAAAAATAAGTTGATGAGAACATGTCTCATGAGGACTTTCGCCAATCGCCCCCTCCCTTGGTTTTTTAGTTCTGTGAAGTATGTCCGTTTTTTCCTCTAATGTTGATGTGGCGCGCCGTACTTCACTATCAATCATTTTTCACAGCAAAATTACAAAACGAGCAAATGTGAGAAACGATGTTCTCTTATAGCTCATATAGTGGGCATCTAAAACCGTGGCATTGTCGTATCCATGCAAATTTGCGATGCGCAGATCATTCGATTGCACAGCTTGACCTCTCCAGATTAACACCAACAAAGTGGGGTTGTCATACGATACAACTCCCGTAAGTTGACCACTCAAGGGACTGGACCGAAGTGGTCAGTGTGGAGAGGTGGTCAACATGCGGTGTTACTGTGCCAAAACGTAGCGTAGCCTACTTCCCGTTGCGAGTAGTATATTATGAAATTTATTTTCAGATAAACCCGTTTCGAGCACATTAAACGAGGTCTCACGTAAAGGCAAACGCAGTTCGACCATACAATGTCCTAATAACTCAAAACGATATGAGCATTTCGCAAGTTAAACCATATTTTGAATGAAAAGTCAATCTTTGTTTCTTTCTCTTTTCACATGGTGACTGACAAAGGCGCTCTCAGCACAAGCCACACTACTCAGGATGTTTGGACAATTTACCACAGCAAAGGATTTCAGTTAGTTAAAAGATGTCCGATTTCATCTTTTGGCGTTTCTGTGATTTCCAAATCATCGTCATTCAGGCCTTTTTCATCAGTATCATCATGTGTTTTTTCGTTGTTTCCGTAGCGTAGAACTGCAATCAGTATCACTTGGGAAATGGCATCTGGATCTGGTTCAGTGCGTTGTAAACTCATCATCCTTTTTAAAAGCAACGAAATCTATTCCGCCGAATTCTCTCAATGAAAATGGATGCGAAGGCATGCTGCTCGATGCGGTTGAAGATATCCGGCTTTTCTGCAACACTTCTGTATTATTTCTTTTTGAACCTCGGAACTTATCCAAAGCGCAGCATCCAACGCATTGACTGAAGCAACAGATGAAGTTCCTTCCGCATGAGAATCACTAGTCTGCAGTCTTGCCATCACCCATTTCCATGAGCGTTTCTTCTTCATCATTTCTTTGTCGACACTGCTGATCCACTCCTCAAATATGGCAGCAGTCATCCACGCAGATCGGCTTGATCTCCAGGTGACTGGAAGCTTTTCAGGATTTAGGTTTTTGTACGCACGTGGTTTAGCTGATTTACCATTGACAAAGAGCTTTAGCCTCTCCCCAATTGAGCTAGCGCACAACGGAACTGTGGAACGTTCTTTGGAATGTTTTCCACTCTTATATTAGTCACCCTTCATAACAAGACTTCTGTTAGGCTCGCCTTCAGAAAGAGACCGCAATCGTCAGCGTTAAAAATGTCGCCATGTTGGAAATTTTTGACGAAGTTTTGTACAAACTCTTCAGGCACTTCACTGAATTCACTACACAAATCTCCTTGAAAAATGTCATGTCGGAATTTAATTTATCTAGTGAACCATTGGATGCCTGGAAATCTACAACGTTAAATACTTGTGAGAACCTTTTGACAATTTCTTGAATCACCGGCCCGGAAATTCGAGCGTTAGCTGCTCTCGTTTGCTTGAACCAGCGCAGCGTAGCCTCCTTGACTTCATTGTGTGAAGTTTTCCGTTTCCTCATCTGTAAATCTCTTTCATTATCTTATCTCTCATGGATGTTGCTAACTGTTGTCTTGCTAACACCAAAATGCTCTGCATCTCTGTGTTATAAACGTTCTAGTTAAGTTTCAGCTGTGCTTGTCGGGGCGGACGAACTCCTTCAATCATTGTTTCCCACGCGCAAAGTAGCTTAGGCGATTCGAATTGGAACGGCTAGTGGACTTAACCGGCAGACGTGAACTCGTAACTGATAAGGCAGATGGAACGCGTAAACGCCGCACGGCTGTACCGAGAGCCGCAGAAAGAAGACTGGTCAATAGCAAGAGTACTTTTACTGACTCAACCATGACAACCATGCTTTCTACACCTCCATATTTATAGTTCACTAAAACAGTGGCAATTGTCTAAACTATAAGGGAAGGCGTATGTTTGTTCGCACATGAGTTCTCATGTAGTGATCGTATCTCCGCGCAGCGATGGGATGGATGTTGAGACGTTGGGCACATCACAATTGCTGAGTGTGCTCGGTGGCTATTGGCATTGTCATGAATACGGCTCAGGATAATGTTATCACTTTCTAGTTTGTGAGGCTCAGGAGCAAATAATAATAGTAGGGTGATACTAGGTTGTACGGACACAGGATTTAGTTTCGTGGGTAGTGATATGGATTGGGTCAAGCTGAGTTTAAGCAATTGTCTGCTCCTATGTCATTTATACCAGCTTCAGTCAATGTGTTTATAGATTGTTGTGAGCCAAAGATCTTCAACACAATTTCTTCATTTCGCCGAGGCTAACGCGATGAGCTGAATGCAGCCTATGCTGTACGTGCATAAACTGCTACTCGTCAGTCTTAAGCTTCCGTGGACATAAAGACCGAATCGTTTTCGCCCATCCGGATACACAAGTTTGTTTCTTCTTCTTTCGTCACATCCGCCGTTTGCTATTGTTTCCCATCGGTTGTTGTTATTGTTATAGAAAACAACACGAAATGCATCTACCACATGTCAGTTTCTGGCTGTACTTTGCCAATTGTTGAGTGAAATTAATTGTTTATATTTGATAGAGTGAGGAGACTGTGGGAAATTTCGAAATATGACATGGTTTGCACCATTGCATATCTCTAGGGATAGTTTGTTCCACAGGTCGGTGTATCTCGCTAAGAAGAAATGCGATAGAATTTTATGACTTGCAAGTTTTGAGGGTATCAAGTGGACGCAATTTCGTGTGCTACATACTGCATTCTCCCGTAGTCCATGTGCGGTGCAGTCTGCGTAAATTCGTTTGTTAGTAATGTATAAGAGAAGGAGGTTGATCCATTCGGAGTTGCCGACAGCAATCATATCAACTCACGTTTGAGCAGCGCCCCCCCAACCAGCTTGGTAAATGATGGTTGGAAATTTTCCGTAGCTGTTCTGCCTTTCTTTCTCATTTGGTTGTGAACGATAGTACAGTATTCCAGGGTCGGTCATACTATTATCTTCAGGGACTCAAGTCGTGTTTCAGTCAGGGAGAAAGTTTTGGTTATGTATCCGCATAGCTGTTTCGCTTTTGCGACCTGATAAAGCACATTTTCGGAGAAATTGAAAGAGTTGGAATACATAGATCCTAAGACCCGAACTGAATCAGACATTGTCATCACTTTCCTGGCAAGTGTGCTAGAGGCTGCTGAGATGCGACAGCTGCACCCAAGCACTTGGGATTGTACTGCGAAGCACTTCGTTAACAAACGTTTACTAGCTATCTTTAGTGTGGATAGGTCTTCACACATGTTTCCCATGCACATTTCTAGTTGATCTGGATGAAATGAGTAGACCAGTTTCACGTCATCCGCAAAGAGATATGGGCGTCCATGTTTGATCGGGTCGCATATGTTGTTTACGTAGATAAGGAAAACTAGTGGTCCGAGCACACTTGCCTTAAGACATCGCTGGTTATTTCTTTTGGCCTAGAGTATTACTGACCGATCCTAACTATTTAGGATCGATTGTTTAGGTTTGAGTCGAACCAGTTTAACAATGGATCTCCAATGCCACATGGGTCGAGAACGGACAGCAGTGGCTTGTGCGCCACATGGCGAACACCTTTTGCATGTCCAACAGAGTTATAGCTATTGTCATGCCTCTGTCAATCATAGTCGTGACATGACTGAAGAATTGTAGCTGGCAGGAGCGTTTTGAGAGAAAGCCATGTTGTGGGGGATTGATCAGATTCAATCTTGTAAGGAATTGGACGATTTTCTTCTAGGGCTTTGAGAGCAGCAAAGGTGGGATTTATAGGGCGGTAGCTTGATATTTCATTTCGCTGGCCACTCTTGTGCTTAGGCATTGGAATGGATTGCTTCCATTGCGATGGGAAGCATCTGATAGGGAGAGAAAGTCTGAAGATGTTTAATGACGGTGGGGATGTTTTTTACACCGAGTTTTAAGACAGTTGTGAGGTGCCATATTGGTCTGGACGTGTTGATGGTTTTATGGATACGATCGCACTTTACACCTGTTTGTACGTCACAGGAATCTTACAGTGTAGCTCGTTCGTTCTTTTCAGAATTGGCGCATGAAACAACTGATTGCTAGGGACAAAGGAGGAGGCAAAACTAAAGTGGATATTCTCGCATATGCCGCGCGTTATTGAACCATCGTACAGGGCCAATGCTTCAATTTCCTGATGGGGTTTAGGGTTCCTTCTTATAAGCAGTTACATCAATATACCTACTTTTTCAAGATTTCTAAGCACCCGACTTCATTTGATTTTTGGGTTTGACTTTGTAGCTGCAGCAGGGTCTCGTATATTTGTAACCATGTTGCGAAGCTGTTGCTGCAGCACTATTTTGCTTAAGTTTCTTCAGTTTGGTTGTGGCTTTGCATAGAGAAGGTTGAGTTCACTACTATGTTTATAGGTAATTCTCCATACGATAGGTGCCAGTAGATCCACACATGAAGGGCAATATTGTTAATAAAGTCATTTGTAGCCACAGTAGGGTTGTGAGTTAGGAATGACGTGTTCTAGTTCATGTTACTGTTTGGTTCATTAAATGAGTTCTAGTCCACACTAGGTTGATTGCGAATAGGTTTTAAATTTCACTTGATGCCTTAGGTGATTCAAAAGTCAAATCACAGAGCACCGTGTGATCAGAACCCGGTAATTGATTATCAATGAATATATAGGCGAACGTTATCCCCATCGTGAGTACAACGTCTAGGGTAATGGTATTTCTGGTTGACATTCTAACATGCTGGGTCCAGCCATTGAGGTGAATACATGAGATTATTTCGTCAATCCCCGCAGTGTTTTTGAGTGTAGGCGGTATCCAGTTAGTATGTGGGAGGTTGAAAACTCCACACTTAAGTTTGGACTTGTAGGTGGCGCGGAAAGCATCATTGATCATACCGGTTAGCTTTTGGATTTCACATTGAGTGGCTCGAGGCGGCCGATAGATACAACCCACAAGATCAGTAGATTGGATCACCAGCCATAGTATTTGTTCTAAGTCAGTGAGCAAAGTTTGATCTGATGAGATTGTCAGATTATCTCGAAGGTATATGGCGCAGCCATCACCCCGTTTATATGAGCGATCTTTGCGGAAAAATTGCTATCGTAAGATGTTAAGCTGAGAATGAATAATTTCTGATGTGCACCAAGTTCCAGTAATAAAAGTCGTATCGGCGATCTCAGAAACATAAATGTTGAAAGTAGATTTAATTTACGTAAAATTAGGAACGTTGTATGATCTGTGGAGGCGTTATTGCGTTTCGGATGCAATTGAATTTAGGAAGGAACCAGCTGTGTGACATTTGCTGGACTTCTAATCAGTTCGTAGAATAGAACTTGACCATAGCTTATGTTGGATTCATGAATTTTGCTTTTCATCTCGGCTACTTCTTCCTCAGGGGCTATAATCCGATTTGTCGTTCCAGGCAGGAAAGTGGTAGTAAAGTTGGAGTGGTTTCCAGCTACATCCGAGTTTTCTGAGTTTGGATGATGGACCTCTCCTTCTTACAGTAATAACAGATGGATTTATAATAGTGGTATCAGTGGGTTTTCTAGCCTTTTCTGGTTTTACCTTCACGATAAGTACCGAGCTTCTAGTGTTCGCATTGCTAACAAGCATTTCTAGTGCGTAATCGGGAAAAAGTTGAGGTGTTGAGCGTACGGCTAATAAATGTTAAGTTTGAATAGGAATACAACCACGGGGGGATGAGGACAAATATGATACCATTTTTGTACTATAAGCGATGCAAACCAACCGATTCATGTCTTCCACGCGAATTGGCCAGGACTCGCTCCATACAGCAATATTGAACGAATAGATTCGCTGTAAAACGACCCTTTAGAGCGAATGAGACGTTGCGATGACGCCACAAGGGCCTCCGATTGGCAAATGCTGATCGGGCTTTAGCGATATGAAGAGAAACTTCCTTGCTGATAGTGTTTGCAGCAGAAACCTAGCTCACAAAGTTGTGCACCTTCAAGAGTGAGCACGAGAGCAGTGGAACTTTCCACTGGAAGAGACTTTAGATATCATTGACGTTCATGCTGGCAACGTAGGATTTCCAGCTCAGCATCTTAAGTCTGATTGTGCAACTAAGACATTCAGTTTCAATTCGGTGGAACAATCTTTCGTCAGCTCTATGGCGCGGCCATGGGCAGCCCATTTGGTCCATTCCTGGCTGATATTTTCATGAGCCACTTGGAGAACACCTCACTACGTTATGCGATACTAAGTGTGCGTTTGTACTGTAGCTACAGTAACGACACGTTTGCTATGGTTGGTACTGCTCGGTAGGCAACGCACTTACTCGATGTTCTAAATGTGTTTCACCGTGCAGTCAAATTCAAGATGGAAAGTGCATTGGATAACTCGTTCCGTTTTTGTATGTAAAGCTCGAGAGGAATTCAGGCGGTACGCTCACTCGATCCGTGTATCGCAAGCCAAGAAAAATGTGTTTACTACACTACCGTTTAACGGGGATCAAAATGATAGCAGAATCCGTCATTGTCTTCGACAGATGATATAAAAGTGTTATTATGGGGCCGAACTTGTGCTATTGCACCAAGTAAGGAGGCTGCTATATAAATCCAACCTTGACAAGCCAGGCCCTTTAGGTACCGACTCATGTGTTTAACTCTCTTATTGTACTTGTGATAGCAAGTACGTGGGCCGAACTGAGAGGAAACTGTCCTCCAGAATTTCAGAGCACATTCCACGTAATATGGTCGCGAACGTCCTAATCTGCCGGCAAGCTCCATTGTCCAACATATCCTTGACGGCTCCGTATGTCAAAATCCCCGCGAATCGCTCAGCAGTTATGCTGATTCTAAGGGCAGTGACCCCATCAAGGTAGACAACTACAGACCGATATGTTTGACACCTATTTTGGCCATGCTTACCAAAATGATCATAAATAAGGTTTTACTGCAGCAGTTCCATTCAGAATATCTACTGACGCCCGCACAACACGGTTTTATGTGAGGTCGCCCATAAGTTCCCAATTTGCAGGTGATGAGCAATGATTGGTTACAGGCAGTGAACCAGGAGAAATCTGTCAAAGTAAAATACATCGACCAAAGTAAGGCGGTTGGCCAGATAAACCATGGGGTCCTCCTCTACAACTTGTGAGCTGGCAGTTCTGGTATACCACTTCTTCACTGGATCCAGCAATTACTCCTTGAACGAAATTGGAGAGTACAGATCGACGGCCACTTAACTGACTGGTATCACTCTATACTTGGCGTATCCCAAGACACGTTGCTGTTCCTAATCCACATCAACTTCTTCGGTGGCCATGTCCTTTGTTTGAACACTGATTTTATACGGGTTAAGACGCAGTGCGTTACAAGCGCCGTTGGGTGGTCTGCTGGGTTAGCGAAGAACGTTCATCAAAAAAGCAGTTAGAAGTTTTAATGTCACAATAATGGACTTATCGTTTTTGATTCAGTAGCCCTGCACCCCGAGCGTTTCCATGACTTCAGTGGGCGAGAACAAGTAAATCTAAGGTATTTTCCGGGAGTAGGGTGGAGCGTAACGTCAAGGAACAAAATGTAACTGGTGGAGTGCGTCATCTAACCGACCTTTAAATATGGCTAGTGTTCGTGCTAAAATAACAGATTGGGGGAGAGCATTCCATGGTTGGAGACACATGAATGGAAAAGAAGTTTCTACGGCACGCCAGGCAGCTGAATTGTTCTGTCAATTTCAAGGAGTGGCGTCTAAGTTTGGTGTTACTGCTGTGTTGCAGTAAAGAGCGTCACACATGATTTGGATTGTGTAAACTCGGATACATCATAATCAAGTCGGCATACCGCCCACTGAATACTCCCAAACGTTACAGCCTCCGCTCGTACGGAAGGTGGCGCATTCCACTGACGTATTTAGAAGCCCGACTTTGATGGTGATCCAGTGCAGTAAGGTGTGCTTCAGCCATGGCTGCCAGACTTCAATTGCGTATTCGTCATGCGGACGAACATTCGCATTCAGCAGCTGTCTGAAACTAGTGGTTTCTAGTTGTCCGAACGCAAGTCGTAACAAACCGACGTGCTGGTTTCGAGGCGTTTGCGGATTGCTTCGAACAAC
This sequence comes from Dicrocoelium dendriticum, assembly GCA_944474145.2. Classification (NCBI taxonomy): domain Eukaryota; kingdom Metazoa; phylum Platyhelminthes; class Trematoda; order Plagiorchiida; family Dicrocoeliidae; genus Dicrocoelium; species Dicrocoelium dendriticum. Next base: position 185,588,221 of record OX104063.1, read on the forward strand.
ACAAGTTATCCTGAACAAGATAGCGTCCGACGGATGACCGCTGCAGTATTTGCGTTCCTAGGTTGTAGGAATAGGTACTCTGATGTTGCATGGAGAGTACCTTGCATTTGTCCACGTTGAACTGTAACAGCTTTCGCGTTTACCAGTCATGTACCGTATCTAAGTCACACTAAAGTAAATTCTGAATCCGATGCCATATCTTGATATCGTCAGTAAACAGCAGGGAATTTGGAGCGATATTCCGATCAAGGTCATTGATGAATACCCAAAACAACCGTGGACCTAGAACTGAGCCCAGGGGTACACCAGACTCGATTGGCATTGGTTCAGCTAGGAAACTCCGGACTCCCCACTAATTGTCGTTGTAGGAGAAAGTTGGCGATTCAGCTCAAAAGTGGGTCACCCATCCCGTGATATTAGAGCTTGAAATCAGAACCCGATGATCTTAATGATCGAACGCCTTCGACGAATCCAAGTAGATCACATCAACTGCCTCTGCAGTGTCAGCTGACTCGGTCCAGCTACTCGCACGATTGATAAATTTGTCGTGTATGATCACTGTCGACGAAAGCCGTGTTGCTCGGTAGCAATAACGTTACAATTTTCTAGCTAACATACTAGCGCATCGGTTAACATAGATTGCATGTCCTTGGATAACACAGGGAGAAGGGACGCTGGGCGGTGGTTTAAGGCTCATTCCTGCTTCTGCCTTTGTGACTCGCAGTCATTATTCCAAGTTTCCACATCGCACGAATCTGGTTCTGGTCGAAACAGCGTTGGAAGTACTATGCCAAAGGTCTTGTCAGTTGTTTTGCTGTTGCTCCCCGTGCCTCTGGGCGAATGGTGTCGACTCTCGGGGAGCTGTGGTTGCGCAGAGATGTCAGCTTCGGCGTAAAAGTGATGTGGCTGAGTCGTAGACGCGGGAGAAAAGGTTGGAGGGTGGCCTGATGGAAAGACCATCTGAAATGTGGGAGCATATTGCGTCCGCAACGCGTTTTCTGCTTCTATGTCTTTTCTAGTTGGATCATCAGTCGTCCGGTGAGGAGGAATTTCCTTCCTCCCGACGTCCATTGACATACTTGTAAAGCAGTTTGTGCTTAACACTGAAAGTTTTCGCCATATTCTGCTGATATACGACTGGTCATCTCTGAGCAGCTGAATGCAGTGGGTTACGATGGACTACGTAGTTGTCCCGATCAGCTGGCGTTGGTGAAGATGCTCACTATGACCGTAAACGTGATTGGCCCTACACACACACGTAGATAAGCACGCACACACGCACTCAAGGACACACCCTAACTTTCCGTGTACACATGTAAACCGTTAAGTGTTCAGTATACTACGTGCCAGACTGACGCGTCATCTTGCTTATTCACTACTAGTTGAAATACGTACTTGCGGTTAGAGTCCAGCTGTGATAGTTACCACAGGTTGAAGCAAGTGAGCAATTTGGAGGTCATTGGGATGCTACCGTAGTTAGTGCAGAATTTCAACGATGGTGGGAGGTCGCCAGGTAAATAAAACGTGTTATCCTTCCGTAAGTGACTGACAGGTAAAAGTAGCACACGTTTGAAAAAAACGCACCATGCGCAATGATATTCCTTGGTTTAAAGAACTAACCGGATAACACCATTTAAATCTCGCAGATGCACATTGACGGAGGCAAGTTACATGGACAAAAATGGTCAACAAACAGAAAACACTTGAAATCAAAAGACCGAAGCAACCAACTCCCAATACAATGGTCCTCGCTGTGGTCTTGTAAACAAGCAGCCAACGACTAAGTGGAATCCTATCGTGCTGCCAGGGAAGTCACAAAATATTACGAGCTGTTGTGATCCGTTAAATAACTTCAACAATACACGTCCGTTGCTGCTTGTACAGTTGTCTTCAGTGCTCAACATCAGGAGTCACAGCCAATCGATTGGTCGGTGCCTCGTAACAGCGCTTGAACTTTGGAAGTTCGAACAGCACAAATAAAAGGATTGAACCACTCCACTGAGATTGCTCCTGGATGACTGCATGATTCTTGGTTGGTAAGCAGTAGAGTTATGAAATCCAGATAATTAGGGTCGGTGAATTTGCCAACTGCAGGATTGCAACGTTTACATCTTGGTATTCTACGACGGAATATAGCATGATGGCGGTTATGATAACATTTCACAACCAGTAAAAATGTGACCAAGGATTCAAGAGGACTGAACATGAGGCAAATTTCAAGTTACTCATAAGCAGTTTGTCGCAATTAGATTTTAAGGCAGATCTGTAAACCGCCAATCCGGTAATGCACTAGGCGACCGTTTCGCACTACTGAGTTTCGTCAGTGGTGCGCATTCTCTCCGTCTCTTTTTGGAAACCGAACCCATAACTACTTGTGACTTGCACCACTAGCTAGCAGCTTAGGCTAATGAACAATGGGAGGACTATAGCTGACCATCATGGACTGAAATCTAATTGAAATAGAGCACGACCCATTCTCCACTGATATGCAGGTTACTGCCTGTGCAGAAGCCAGTGGTTGGCGCTCAGATGTCAGGAGTTCTCCTGCTAATAGCCTTGAGTACACACAGCCGTTTGAAGACTGGTAGGGCTATTTAATATAAATTATTTAAGTGTCCACGCATGTTGCGTGAACATCTTATAGAACAAGAATATCGATGCGATGCTGTCTTACCACTAGATGCGTAATGAAAACGCAATCTCGTGGAGAACGAGCATACTCTTATCCTTTTCGAGGATGCCGGACATGAGTGGAGATCGACAATTTTGTTAGCATTGCTGACGAGCTGGAAGACTTGTGATGTATTCGTCAGCATTGATCAGCATAAGCGGAATACTGCAACCTCCGGGAGATACAGAATTGGGAAGGAAAGTGATAGCAAAGACGAAGGCTGTAAGAGATTAAGGATGGGTAGTTGGACTTCAATTTCGGTGTTCAGCTTTTGGATAACGTCGGGTCTGGCAAATGAAAACATCCTATAATTTAAGTTAGAGAAACTTAGTGCAACTATGAATACAGACCCAAAATGTTTGGTTAAGCGATAAGTTGGGACAGCATCCAAAAATGATAATTGGGCAAATAGCCGATGGGCACTTCTATGTAACAAACAGCTGACAGAAATTGAAAAAGCAGTGAGAGAACTTGACAAGTACTTCTTAATCTGGTTCTTCAATTCTAGGCTTATTTAAGTGGGGAAGAATGTGACGTGTTGCGTTACAAGTGCCGATTTCGATATGCAAATTGCGAAATGAATGCCCAGTAACACTACCTACAAGTTACATGATCATTAGGCTGTGTCTGGTACGGTACAAAAATTGCCGAACTACTGATGTATGTAAATAGGAAGAAACATCCCCGGAGGTGTACGATTGACTGTGATGAACTATGTCAAAAAGTGTAGAGGAGCAGTGTTTGCAAAAAGGTAATTTCAGGCCGCTGTATAAGTCGCCGTTTTATACATACGTTCATACGTTAGTATATCCAACTGGCAAAATAAACTGAAGGTAAATAGAGATCAAGGCTTAAATGACCAACAGGCACCTACACGGCCAGCGAAAGTAGAATTTCGAAAGAGAGAAGATGTAACAATCCAAATAAAAGAACTAGTAACAGAGTGCAGCATCAAGTGTGTCTCTAAATGCGACAAAATAGCGTAGCAACAACTGTGTTCGAGCATAGCTCTCCACAACCCTACATGATAACTTATGTCGGTCTGCAGAAGTACCTACTCGGAAGAAAGATAAGTGTGAAATGTTGCTAAACAAGTCGTTCCTATCAAACAGCCGTGCATATTTAAACATTAATTAGATGCAGAGTCAGATCGGAACATGCAGAGTACGATCAGTTTCTCCCGTGCATTATTCCATTGAAGCAAAAACATGATAGGTCGTCCCGAGTAGTCGCAGGGCAGAAGCTCGCACTCGACAGTCATGTTGCTACAATGGAGCGCCTAAGAACGCAGGAGAGATCACATAAGAAATGAATGAAGAATCAGCCACGCACTCATTCGGGTGGGGCGAATATGCGGCTGAGACAATGTTCACACCAAAGTAGAACACACTCACACTCCAAAATGAATTGGAGCATATTTATTGTCAGCATAGACAATTCATGAATCCGAGAGCGAAATTAACCGTTTCGTAGTAGCAGAATGCCAGCAAGCGCGAGCACATAGAAGTGTCCTATGGGATTTATTGAATAGGACGACCGTCATTCCAGTCGCCACGAATGCGAGAGAGCACGGAGCAAATCGGTACAGTGCTGAGTAGGCTGTCCTAATTACGCCTCTGGGCTAAAACGTTACATGTAGAATGCATATGGAACAAGCATGTTAACGGAAACATTAACGCCGAAGGCACTGGAGTGAGAGCGTTAAGAGTTGACAAGAGAAAAGAAGGTATGTATTAACTTGACGATCACGTAAGACAGTCGCAGGATTTTCAAGCAATGTTTCACATACAAGGAAAAACAAGTCCGTAGCCGGATAACCCCATAGAACAGCCAGGTAACCCCATAGAACAGCCGTAAAACCACTCTAAGTGTTCTGAACGTCGTGCACGAAACTCGTAGACGAGTTTTATTATCACCGGATAAAAAAACGATAAATTACCTGATAAATTTCCGTACCCAAGGTGAAGTTGGCAAATTCTATCATAATTTCACTGTGTATCTTTTCGATCGAATTTTTCCAGTCAATGTTGAAGCCTTTTATGATTCGGATAGCGCGAGCTGAAGCGATAAAAGAGGAGATCACAGAGGATGAATAAGAGAGACAGGGATCAAAAACGTTCAAAGAGAAATACGGGTAGGATTCAACGGCATCTGCGATAATGGTACGGTTGCGGATTTCACGCAGAGCGTGCCAAGCACAAACATGCTAAAGTAGAAGGTCCAATGTATTGGTTTGATAACCACATCAGGTCACAGTCGTCAGAGGAACATGTATGGTAATAAGCGTTGACAAAAACCGGACCATAAGATAGATGAGTGTCGGTTGTTAGACCGAGTTCGACCGTAACCTGCTCGCTGGATTGAAGCTACTTGAGGATGACTGCAACGCATCGTCGCGCATATCATTGCATATGGAGAATTGTTGCAGCCTTTAAATAAAGCCGTAAGAAGAGAAACACTGGAGGATGTCAACGTGTAGTTGTGATATACAATACATCGGCCGTACCAATAGACAGTGGAACTCCAGAATAAGGGAACATGTACCTAAATGGTCGCAGCGTCTAATCACCCAGTCGTCGGTTGCTCATACTACCAGTTCAAGTAATCCATCTGCTTCATCCATAGGAAGGTATTTACTGGTTACCTGTCATCAGTTTGATCCGGCCAAAATGTTTACAATCGTGTTAAGGCATGCTAACGCCCATTTCCTACGTTTCGCAGAGGAAATCGCGATTAGCCGTATGAAACCCGCACTCTGTGTGCAGAAACAGTTGTTCGTTAGCCTATGGCTGCCCTGGGCGTAGAGGTGTCACGCCTGCGTCCTACCCTGTTCTAACTTGTGCCAGTCTCACTCTACATGTCGTCTTATATATTTTCATGTTATTGTGTTGGCACTGCAGAGACAATACGAAATGTTAACATCTGCCATTGTTCGTTTTCTTACGGTTTTATTCAAAATACTAAAGGGATCTAATTGCTTCAAACACAGTCACTACTCAGATGAACCTTATCAGATTGGATTCTATATCTATAAATGAGCAAGTAGTTAAAGTTTTCCCAATCAGCTTGCAGTCCCGGTGAACAAGAGTGATGGACCGAATTACCCATGATGCTTTTAGGGATCCTGAAGACTTCGTTACCACGGAGGCTCGGATGGCCCGCAACACCTAAATAGTCACCTAAAAAGAGAAACGACCGGGGCTAATGTTTTCACACCGTGTCAAAGCACCCAAGCGGATCGGTCTGATGGGTTTCCAACGACGAACATGACACAGCATCATAGCCGAAGTTCCCCGATTGTTGGGAGCTAGTTAGAGTGAAGGGCGGATGCTATATGTCACCGAGATTGGGTCACCGTACGGCTGGTTGTCAGGGCAGCAATACATGCATCATTCGTTGACATATCGGAAACCTGACCGAGTAGCACCCTGAGGGAGAAAACCAGCAAGCATGCCTCGGTAAATTTACGCGGGAGGGAATTTCCAAATACTGTACCTGAGTTTACATAACCCCTTAAAATCGATGAAAACCTAACCGTTACTGGACAGTGAATCCAAAGTAAGCACAGGAGGCGGATGTGGAGATTAAGCCGATTTCTCTGAGAATACACATAGCGGCTGCCTGTACCCCTACGAATGTGAGCTTTCGGTTATCTTATCTAAACGGCTCTGATGCTTTTAATGCAGAAGGCAAAGTATGTGACAAGTTTCTCAGAGCAGTTCCCAATTATTTTTGAGTCTGATTTATCAGCTACATCTTTCCCAAAGATTGTAGAGTTGTCAATAATAATAAATGTAGATAAACCCGATTTTCGATTGAAGTAATACGGCCATCTACGGAACCGTCTCCAAAGGACCTGCTTCCATGCAGGGTAGTCCTTCGAAAGATGCATTCCGCACTCCCATGCCCCATCTGGCGGATGTGACTTGCCACGAAATAGTCACTGTCACTTGTATCGCCCCACTAGAGCACTGTAATCCTTCAGCTTGGTGCTATTAGTGTGGAAAAATTGGGCCCCCGTTTGGTGTATGAACCGAGAGATCGATTAGCGGATGCAAGTGGGCGCTATTCCCTGAATTTGTCCCGCTGGTGACCCAAAGACTCGCGGTTGTGTCCTCTAAGTCAACTCCTTACTTCGGCTTGAGCAACCAGGTAGTATCACGTTCTCACAAAAGCTATGGATAACACTGTTACTTCGCTGCACTCATCCGCTCCTTACCAAACTCCACCACATGCCAAACATCATTCCGTTATTAATCTTTGTTACTCTAAATATAATACAGATGCTGGTTTCGTCATTACTCAGAACGTTTAGCCTGAGGCTATCCCTTGACCTTGATCATCGTTTCGGCTGGCAAATTTAACGTTCCGACACTTTTGCAAATCGGCCCGTTTGGTACACAATCTGAGTTCCCTGGTTATTGATATCTGCGGCATTCCTGAAACATGGTTGCATGAACCAAGCACTGAGCTCATATTGAGAGGATACAGGAGGCGAAAGTGGATATTGAGTCGGTTTCTCTGAAAGTACAAGTAGTGGATATCTGTACACCTTTGAACGCGGGCTTCGTGCGTTTTCGGTTATTTTCCCTAGACGCGCCTATGCTTACAGCATGTCAATGGCCACATTTGGTTCACGTCAAATTCGACGATTTCAGAGACAACCGAGACCGGATACTCTTGGAGGCAGATGTTCCTGGTTCCAATTGGCAAACTGAACGGCCACATAGCGGACGAAAATAATAAATTCGGGGCAAATACGTTGCTATGGCCCATTAGCAGTAATCAGCGTTGTGGTTCGGCGAATTACTCACAGAAAGATGATCCAGCTCTTGAAGGGTAGTACAAGATGATGTTTAACATTAGTGTCGAAAACAGTTCAAGTTGCCGATCGCTTTCTATAGAGGATAAAATAATCCTTTCTATCAGAAAGTGTGCTGGGTACTTCGAGATAGCTCTACCATAGGCAAATCGGTGTACAAGTGTTCCAAACAATTATTAGTCAGCTCGGAGTAAGCTGCAACATTTGATTGAGTGAGAACTGGACAGACCGCCATTAAGCGAAGTATTTAAACCAGCGGTGAAGGAGCCGATTGAAAAGGATTACGTCGTTCCATTAACATCGCCACGAACAGTACATCTGCTATTTGAACGTAGCATGCTTCGCTCCCGTACAGCCACGGCGTCCTATGGAAGGAGAGTAAGAGGGAGAGGATGGGGAACTAGCGTAAAACCTACTGAGAACTATGTCCTGAAACGTCTCGAGCCAAGCACAAGGCTGGCCACGTGGACTTCAGCTGGAAAGTGAGACGCTCAAAGAGCACCATGGTTTGTAGTCAGCGACTACAGTACTGGCTACCAATATAACTCTTGCATACCTCGACCCACTCCACATCTGGCAAACAAAAGGAAGCCCACCTAGGTAAGCGGTGACCGGCAGTTCGTGCCCAAAGCAACGCAACTTATTCAGTGCTATCTGTTGTTCTAAGGAAGTAGCCTGATAATTACTGTCTAGTACTGGCCTACGCACATCATCGTTAAGGAAACACTGGCACCATCCGACTCCAGCAATGTTTCGCAAGCCGCAAAGAAAAGAGAATAAAAGGCACCTTAGGTCCTCAGAAAGAAGAGGACAAATCGCACTTTCAGAAAATTGGACAGCTCTCACTATGGTCTGGTGGAAATGGCCTTTCGGACGGAGGGAAATCTCTTTCGCGCGCCAAAGATTCCAGAATATATATATATATATGGCGAGAGAGCCTATGGTTCGCTAAAGGTGGTGGTGGCTAGATCCTGACAGATGGTCTACCCACTGCTGCTACTGTTGTGTCATGGGCTCTTGTCCTGGACCCCTCCTCGTGGTGACCGCTGGGTGGGAGTTCAGTTACGCCCTTCTCCCTGCTAAGATCCAGGACACCAATCCGCATGAATCAGTAAACTGACCATGTGCTAGACTCGCTGCCTTTCGGGTGTACATTTAATAGAAGGTTTTGGCTAAGTACACGAGTCGTTCTCCTCTCAGGTGGGCGCCCAACCAGTGTCCTAGTTCATCCTCTTCCGAGGTTAGGAAGTGGTCGAAGGCCTTCTTCCCGAAAAACAAAGCCATGAAAGACAACAGATCTACGGGTTATAAGATCACAGCTCGATTGGCGTAGAGCACGAGCGCCACGCATTGTCTCTGACGCTAAGACGACACGTCCGGGTGTTCAATGGTTTGCTACTGCCCGCCTCAAGCCAGGCAGCCCCTGGTCAAATTGGTGAAAACCCGCAAAAACCCACCTGCGTCTGGCCGTGGTCGCAGGTGTATCCTACTACGGTCGCAAAAAATTTAGGAATCGTTCCATTACCTCAAAGGCTGTGTGTGACGGTCGTCAAGCAGATCCCAATTTGAAATCACATCGCCGTGACGGATCTGCTCCCCGCTGCCTTGTGAGTCAGGCTGCTGAGCCAAAGGCTCCGGGTGGAATCCCCACACAAACCTCCGAAGCACAACAGACACCCCGAGTGCGATTGCCCACCAAAACAATCGTATGCCTGCGCGTAAAGCACTCAGCATCGGGTGCTGGAACGTGCGCACACTGCTGGACCGGAACTCCAGCGAGTTCCCAGAGCGATGCACTGCACTGGTCGCGATGGAACTGGCGCGCTACAATATCGAAATTCCGGCGCTCAGTGAAACCCCGCACCCTGAGCAAGGTAAGTTGCATGAAGCAGCGATATCATCCGTATAGTCCAAGTCCTCGACCAGGTTACCTGGGAGAAGCTCAATACCGGAGGTTTGAGGGCCTTCCAATGCTCGTTGGACGACATCTTAAATGGCAAAATTGAAGAAAGGTGAAGTAGGACAACCTTAGTGCACGTCGCTCGCGACAGTAAAGGAAGTGCAAAGCGGGCAGTAAATTCTGACTTTGTCCGACGCGTGAGTGTAAAGGTTCTACAGTATGGTCGGACACACCTTTCCTTAGTAGATAGTTCCACAACGCAGATCTATCTACTTGATGTCCAAGAACATTACAATTGTTGACGCTCGGTGGTCGTGACGGAGTGTGAAGATTCGGTCGATGCAACCTGGACCTGGACGAACCTGCTCTCGGGAAGCGTTCACTCTAATCGCAACAGAGATAAATGAAATCCCGCGGTAAGTGGCGCGATCCTCGCAGGAGCCTTTCTTGCGAGCCTGGACAATGAATGATTCTCTCCATGCAGTTGGGACTTTCCCGTCAATCTAAATCCGCTTGAATAGTGATAGGATTCCGCTGAGAAAACATTCTTGCCGCGGGGTAGGTTGCCAGGACTGGGAGCTTTATGACGCTTCAAAGGTTGGAAGACGTTTCGGATCTTTGTTTCGGTAGAAGTATCTGTGGCGATAGGTCAAGCACCATCCGAAGAAAACGGAGGTGTCATGTGGGTTGTGCTGAGCAGTTAAATTGGTAAGCAAACTGCTCTGCCCAGCGATCCAAGTGCCTATGTAGGTTAGATTTTCGTGCCGCCTGACTCACAAATAGTCTGACTGAAATCATGTGAATTGCAACCAATGGTTTTGCTAAAGTAAAATAAACTGCGGAAGTTTCCAGCCGATGCAGCGGCTTCCAACTCAGCAGCTCGTTTTAACCACCAGGATTCATTGTAAGGCTTAATTTCAGCTGTTGAGAGATAGGCCGGCGGGCACAGCCCGTCGACGATAAAGCAGTTCCGAGGATCTTATCAAAATCCAGGCTCTGGTTGTGCAGCTGGTGAATCCGCAGCTGGACAAACCGGGAGAGAGCATTGCTTGTTGCAAGTGTGACCAATGCGGATCAACATTAAGAGCATGGGGTAGAACGAGATTTGCACGAATCCTCTGTTGGTACTGCGTTTTCACCGTTGGATCCTCCGAATTGTGAGAGTTAGGTCGGGTTTGCTTGGCTATGGGTGAACCGCCGAAACGCATGTAAACTTTCGTACACACCAATGCATGATCGGTGTCAACACAAGTTGACCAAAATGATAGGCAATCGCATACGCTGCCGCGCCACCTGCAACTTATGGCTATGTGATCATTTTTTGATCAGCGCTGGGTGTACGATGGAGGACGCCAGGTTGCTTAGTGGCGTCCAGGGTGACGAAAGCTTGTAATGAGGAGGAAAAAATGGTGGTCAGTACAAAGACTGAGCAGTTTCTCTCAATTGTCAGAGCGAACATTATCGTGAACGTGCGGTCCACTGCGCAGGGTCTCCCGTATCAGAGGGAATAACTTACGATGACTATCGACGGTAGCGACTGTTTCCATCTCCGAAGCAAGATGAGAACACCAGGCTTCACGGTTTTTCTTCAGGCTAGCACGCAGTTCTGCCGTGAGATTTTTCCCAAATCTCATTGTATTCGTCTCCAGCAGGAATATGTCGGCGAGCATCGATAAATTGCAGAGACTTTGTAGAGACCCAATGTCCAGCTTGGTAATTTAATTTTCCATATGATGACACGCCTGCTGATAGTAACGTTTGGCTGGCATCAATACGCTCACATCGAGGTTGCGGACGTCCGCCGAAACGTACCTGCAGGCCGGTACACACAAGAGCGTGGTAAGAGCGCACGCTCGTGCTCCAAACTGAGCGACAGTTCTAGACGCAGCCTCTCCATCGGTAACTGACGGCGAAATGATCGATTTGCGTCCATGGCTGATCCGAGACTGGTGAGCGCCAAGCCGCTCTTCCGCGGGTGCTGTGTCGAATGTTAGTGCTCGCGAGAAACAGATGAGCATCTTCACACAGATGTAGCAACTGCTCACCGTTATCATTACGGGAGCCTACACCATGTTGGCCGCCCAGATGAAGCTCATCAGAGGACAATTTTCCGACTTAAGAGCTTTGATCACCAGCCAACACAACAATAGCCGAGCTACTTCTGTGACGAAGATCGTTAGGTAGGTGATATGAATCATCTTTCACCGAATCAGTGGCAGTGTTTGTAGGGGCGTAGGTCGTAATGACAAAAAAGCACCGTTCGTCCCCGCACGACCTCGTAGCATGGAATGAAGAAGCTAAACTAACCACGCACATCCGACTGTTGACTGCGATCCAATCGACTAGGGCAACTTCAGCCCGGGGACTCAAAACAATGCCGACGCCAGCTAGACCCACATTTGGAACTGCACCATCGCCAGACAGGCGCAATGAGAATGTGCCGCCAGTGTCGCATGTGGGGGATCACAGAGTAAGCACGGAGCTCGAATCTTGCAAGTGGGTTTCCGATAAACAACAAACGTCGATCGATAGGGTCTCGAGTGTTCGGGCAAGTGCTGTCTGTTGTCCAAGCTGTAGTAAAGTGCGCACATTGAAGCATGCCACCATTAGCGAGGATGGAACACTCCAAAGGGAAACAGATGAACTGACGTCGTCCGCTTGATGGAACATGGAGTTGTCGACTGGATAGGAGCGACGCCCTGCAGTTGCGTGCGAGTTGAAACAAGAAGACAAGCGACTATTGAAGTAAGGTGAAGGTGGGCCAAGAATTGAAGGGGATAAAAGCGAAATCGGAGCGAGAGGATAAGGATGAAAGAGCGCAAGAAGGAGAATAAGAAGACGGGAAGCCCAAGCAGTAGCATCGATACGCATATCCACCCTGCGCGATGCAGCAGATAGGGAGCCATTTATTATTCTCTGCAACAGCCAGAGCAGCAAGAAATTGTTTGATGAAGGGTTCATTGTATTGCTTGGGCAGAATATTGTCAGGTTGCCCAGGGATAGACTGGAGAACGATTAGGGTTCTAAACCAAAGCCTTTGTTTCAAAAACCTTACCGCAAGACAGCAGGGTTTTGGCAGTGGACTACAGAGAGCTCGTTTTAAAAAAGAAGGATCCACCCTCATTCAGCAGTAGGCCAATAAAGCTATGCTATGTTTGCTAGAGTTATGATAGCCTGCACTGATTCAATAATCGAGCAGCTGAATAGGTTGACCAACACAAAATACGCGAAGGCCCATAGAGTGACGTGGAACAACTGGCTCGTCGCCTATCTGCTTCATCAGTTACGGTCCAAGTGATCAAAATGGTCGAAGTTTAATTCAGTTGGAATCGCGATCCACATTGAGATGGCGTGTCGTAGTGCATTCTCAAAACGTGTGCTTCATAAAGACCCTCCAGTGCTAGGTTACGTTTGTTTAAGTCATAATAGACTACGCGATTGGGGAGTCTGACTTTCTAATAGTCACATAACTACACAGGTCCATGTGTAGTCCGAAGCACATAAACTACGAGAAGACAGATGGGGAGATAGGGAGATACTCAGTCTACAATGTAGTCTGAACATCGTCAAGTCACCTTACTCCTCATTTCTTGCAAGCGAATTGCTGATTTTCTGCTTAAAATCCAATATGTCCAAAATGATTTGCAAAATGTCCAATTTAAAGTGAACAGGATATATATATATACATATATATATATATATATATATATATATATATATATATATATATATATATATTACATTCATGCCTTTTGCACCGCGGTTTGGATAAATCAACACCTGCCTAACAGTTTAACACCACGCACCTCGATTACTGGCTCCATGATACTGTGAAACGCTGCTGATGGGACGAGGTGCAGGGTCCGCGTGGCCATGGTAGGTCCAAAGAGTGGTTCCATCAAGTGTAGAGCGGACTACGGCCCAGCCACCGCTCTGTGTGCATCTGGTACCCATGATTCCATACATCGATAGACAGGGATGTTGCTGCAGTGCATGTTGAAGGAGTGTGGGCAGGTTCCGTTGTGGAAACGGCTCCCATCCACATGCCTCCCAGTATTATTCTTTCTGCTTTATAATGGGTATGTGCTGTGTGAATAGAGCTATGGATGGTGCATCGCAAGCCATCCATGGTGATTCTGTAAGCGCAGGCGTCCTGTGGTTGTTGTACGGAAGCTACAGTGACAGTGTCTATGCAATAAACAGAGCCATCGATGTAGATGCTTGTTTATACATCTGCAAGTGTGAGTCGTGCATATCGAGATTTCTCACATCGACACTGAGTCCTTCACCATGGCCCCGGTGCGATCTATTTCCTGCAAAAGGAATCCGGCCGAAATATTCAGTCATAATGGAGACTACTTTGTGGACACCGCAGCTGAGTTATTTTTCGCTATGAACAGCTGGTCCCAAGCCAAGATCAATGAGTGTAGCAATAAATGAGTTTAGGAACTGTTACGGAGCACGCATAGCTCCGCGAAACTTGTGCAGAGTTCGTCGGGCTCACCCCATACATATAATCACATGCAGCGACGCTGATCGCGCTAGTAACAGCCGAGCTGTCCCTAGGACAGTGATACTAAACTACAGTGAACCAACTGAGCGCAATCAGACCAATGATGCATCTACTGTGTAAGCTGCAGTGAACGTACTGAACTCTTTACATGACACTAAGGTAGCTACTGTGTCAAACCGCAGCCAATCACCCGAGCTCCTTGGTTACTGCGACAGTTACCGCACAAACTCACATCGACACTAACTGTGTATCCTTCAGGACGCTACAAACTGGGTGAAGACTCACATGGCGTGCCAAAATCTACTTTTATAGTTTATGCACTACACTGCTATAAACATGAAGATGTCGAAGACATGCTTCGCTTTGGATGAGTCAGTAAAAGTACCCTTGCTAACGGCCAGTCTTCCTTTCTCGTTCGGGTCACAGTGCAGTCGTGCTTGGTTACGCGTTTTTCGTCTCCAATCTCAGCTCGCGTGTACGTCTAGCGGTGATTCACGGCGATCGGAATTCGATTAGCTACCCTGCACGCATGGGGTATTATCTCGAAGAACGCTCGGCCGTTCAAACTAGGAGTCGAAACAACTAGCACGCGTTATAACAGGAACGCAGTGGCAGCACAACCCACCGATATCGAGTCATAGGGGTGGTATTTGGGAACGTATTGTTAAAACCGTTAGGCGGGTTTTGTTATCAGTAGCGGTGCAACAGACATGGAATGATGAGGCTTTTGGCACTTTGTCGGTGCGCAGTGTACCATCAATAGTAGACTACTTGTGCCTATGAACTCTGACACAAACGACCAACCAACTCTAATGATTTGCTGATACTGCGGCCTAACGCGTCGCATCCTTGCACGAAAACAAGTAAAACAGCTGACTACTTTGCTTTGGAAAAGGTGGTTTAGAAAGTAATTTTGGCCGTCCCAATCGATATAAAAGTGGCTGCAATAATGCCGAAATTTCAGACCCGGTGATGTGGCTATGAGTACTTCGGAAACCACCTAGCGTGGTAAGTGACAAATGGGAGGATAGACGTCGTGTAATCTCTGGAAACGGGAGCATCAGGACAGTAGTTGCCAGAATAAAGGATGTAATATTTAGAAGAAATGTGTGGAAGTGCTGCATAATCGAAGGAGGCGACACGCGTGATGACGCAGTTCTGGCTACTGGTTTTCCATAGGTGGGAAGTGGGTCTTCGGTTCTGCCGCTTCAGGGAGAACGAATGCGATACTAACTGACCGAAGTGGGTGGATTTAAGCGTACCGCTGTAAGTCCTGTTGGCTACCATAGTGTGTGGAGCCGGCATATGGCAATCCAGAACAGAATTTAGTATCAAACTTAGGAAAAGCCGGATCGAATTTCGGCGAAGATTGTAGCACACACTACATTCACCAGTGCTTACTGTGACCGGCAAGCGTCGTCAGCACTGCCTCCCGTCACCGACTGACTTTCATCAGTCTTGTCCACACAAGCCACGTTAGTGAGTTCCCAATGTCAGACATTTCATGTAACCATCTACACCTCCTGCTTTCACGTGATGTTAGACGATTTGCATCTGGCTGTGTATGGATTCACCATGTCCCAGTCGGTTGTGCGCCTCAAATGTATTTCTACTTGCATGTTCATTCGGCATAACTGGCGCCAGTGCACGGTTCTGTGTGATGTGCTGACTTTGCGGCGGCGTCCAATTGCGATTTGCAACTGAAGCGCTGGTCATGCGGGTGCTCCGTTTACCATTTCCTTTGGAAGTTGTTGGTGTCTGTATTGTTTGTTACAGTATAAGTGTTAAATAGTACGGTAGATCAGCTCTGGTCTTGTTTTGGTGCATTTCCAGCGGTCCGCATGGCTAGAGTCCCTAAGCGAATAGTCGCTTACAACCCAGACCTGGTTGGCCAAGCGGTGGTTCAATTAAGGCCTAACAATTGGTGGAAAAGGTAACAAGCGCTGTTTTCGATATTTAAACGGAACTCCATCTTTACAAGAGGGGCTCAAACCGGCAACTGTACGGTTTCATGATTTCGGCTATTAGAGTGAAGAGAAACGACTTACAATTCAGCCTTCGAGACGATTACAGTTACATCGAAAGTGGTGGCAACGAATAAGTAGAAAAGTTTCAGTTGTTAGCACGACGAACATTAGAGAAGAAAGCGTTACAGAAAATGTCAAAGAAAAATGCAATTGTAGGGAGTGCTTTGCAAGGAATCAGTGCTGTTTACTCTAAATACTGCACCACTAGTTTCGACGTTGTTTGGATTCAGTAGACTGAATTAAGCGGAGCACAACAGAGTCAAGCAATGGATTCAAAGTCGCTGTGCTCAGTGGTTTAATCAAAGAGTCGAAATTACGTCAAGGTTTTCACTCCTGACTCCAGCTATATCCACCTAAAGAGCCCCAACAAGGACGGAACCGGCATTAAGGGTAGTGTACAGAGCGAGCAAGAAAGGACACTTCAGATGCGAGTTTAGTGGTCATAATAGCCGAGGTCAACTTAGTAATAATTCACTACCGAAAATGCGAATGTGTCCCGATCCAAACGAAGGGCAAGGATTACTAAACGAAAATGCTGATTCTTAACAGATATGAAAAAGGATATTCCCGAAACTCTGTGGCATAATAGTAAGGCAACCACTGGAAAAGGACGTCTCAGATTCCATTGGCAGCTTCAGCAATGTCTACCTGAAGGGTTCAAACAAGTAGTGTTTGAAAGTAACGGAAATCCCACTCCCAACGACCGGAACCACGAACCAGCGAATGCTAGTAGTTCAGGTTGCAGACCCGGTCCTCGAACCGTTCGATGAGTTTGGCAAATTTGCCTCGATCGTAACTCCAATAGAGCGCTGCTTTACAACGCACTGATGATGTCACCTTGAATGGTGACGAAACGTTGTAACAAAGATGCCAGACTAAATGGACAGTGAATGCTAAATGACTGGGATTTATCTCAAGGCAATACGTGTTACACACTGACACTGCCGGTACACCAAAATTCACACAGTGAATAGCTGTAGGGTTACACGGTGCCTGCACAAGTCGAAGTTACCGGCATGCTTCACAATCGCCATTCACAGTCGAATGCAGTGGGACTAGTGGCGCGAGGTCAGCCACCTGGTACTTCAACTAACGAAAAATGGCAACTGTTATTTTGTAGCATTGCATTTTTGTATTTGATATTTTTATTTGTATTTTTTGTAGTATTGTATTTTGCAGTACAGATATAGAACTAAAAGCAAGTGGTGAATGCGGTAAAATTGATAAACACGTTGGGAGTGAATCGATCTCAAAGATGAGTCGCATATAGTGCTGCAACGTCCTATTCCCCGTAAGCAGAACTCAATGTCCCAGCAACCAACGGACTCGAGGTGAATGAAACAATCCGATAAAATCCCAGATGACTGAGACAGATGGCAGATGTGAGACTGTGTCAAGGCAAGAAATCTGACATCGTTGTTGGACAAAAAAGCACCTAAACCTATTATATATACTTAGACTTCATTCAAGCATGGCAGATAAGGTCTGCAAGTTGCAAAGGTAAAGAACAATTGCAGAAACACTGTTGCAAGGTGATTACTCGGGACTTGGAATAAGTATCACGGATGAAAAGAAATAAAAGTGCTTGCTTAAATAGGTATGTGTGGAAAGATTTTTTCATAACGTAATAGTATTGTCAATTTTATTAAAAATAAACCGGAAAGAACAACATAAATAAGTATTCTAATAAGAGTAAAAAGATATTTAGAATCAGATACAGTTTAGTAACAGGTAGCCAAGTTTGAAAGTTCACTAACAGGACTCACCTTCTTCATTTCGTGCGATTGCTGACGTTTCCGGTTCGTTTCCTACTTGAAGGACAGAGTTAGGCGTTTGTTGACTTTCGAAATCACGTACGAAAGAGATCAAACTCCCGAAATAGGGAGTTAGGGCTTCGTTAATGAACGTAGTTGTGTGTTTCGCCGCAGCTTCTCGACAACGCACGGCCTCAGCAGAATCACCTGCTCCGCGTTCCTGAAAGTGATAGGAAGACAACCAAATGACTTCAGTTCGGTTCAGCTGAGAGATTGAGATCCGAACGTCGAAGTGCGGTGAATCCCCAGCTACTACGACTCATATCATCCGGATAACAATAAGACTGATGGGAAAATGAGACAGTACGCAAGTACGATACAAAAAGAAAGGAAGTGGAAGTAATAGGAATGGAATGTTGACAGTCAGGCGTAAGAAAACGAATGCAGGTGAGTCACAGAATCCGTGATTGCGCCGTGTTCGGCATTGTCCTCATCAAAACTGCGGCAGATCCCGAAGTCCCCATCCACACTTACAGACTGATAAAGTATCAGTCGATTTGTGCATACATATATGACAAGCCATTGACAGGACTTTTCGCAGTTTTACCAAAGTCGGTGCAACGACCAAACGGAAGGTATGACAAAGAAGATCATCCATCAAAAAGGAGCACTGACAGACAATGCGGTGGAACATAGCTACATTTAGTAGTTAACTGAAAGCCAATGTGCGAAAAGAATTAAGGCTAAACTGCTTAAAGCCTGCACAGTCGGAACGCATGCTCAAAATGACACTCCAGAACAAAGGAAAGGTCGTTCATCCAATGGACGTCTCAGCCGTCATCATTCACCATTATACACACCAGCTAGGGATGAGAAACATCTGCTACTTCACTGTCATAGAATGCAAAGATATCCGTAAGAGGCAAGGCAATAAGATCACAAAATATACATCAGAAAAGTAATATAAAAAGGTTGCAAGTGTGTATCGATAGTGAGAACATGTTAAAAGAGAGGAACAATACAAACGCCAATGAGGTCAGGTCCTTGTCACGTCAACAATTGTCGTGAATCAAACGCGTTTATAGTCTTCCGGGATCCAAGTCAAGAACCGGAAAGAGCAAAGCGAGGCTGAATTTAACGAGGAAGTTTTCGTTAGTATTCACAAGGTCATCGGCAAGCCCTCTATACTTCCGGTCCATTCAGACCCCGGTCGTGCAAAAAGCGCTCATTGAGGAAGTGTTGGCATGCACAACATATAGCCCAAGCAATGGAGCCCGTTGAGTGAAATAACGGTGCAGGGCGGTACACTTCCTCTTCCCGCGCAAAAGTGGTACCGAGCACGATCATTTCGTACGTGGTGCTCCCGTCACATATTGGGTAGACTGCGAAGACACAGACGGTCAAACGCAACATGTCTCTTTATGTCTGTCGATGTGATGAGCTAAGCTGCATAAGCGTACAGTAAGGTTGAACGACCGGCTACATTGTGCTTTGTGCCCATCGAGGCGAGAGCGATGTCGCACCGGCGCCAGAAGTGGAGCAAATGAATGGAAACACCTCGAGCTTTAGCTATTCAGTTTGTTATTTCGAGTTCCATTCAAAAAGTGCTGATATAAGTGCTCAAGTAGTTGAATTTCTGACCGACCTGTATTTGACTCTTCCCACAAGTCAGCATCAGAGATTATCAGTGCATTGCCGGAGATTTAGTATTTGTAAGGCAAAAATCACAGTCAAGAACTATTGACAGCCATCCAACACGGCTTGGCAAAATTAGGAGCTGTCGCAGAGTTGGGCAATATCGTCGACATAATTCAACCTAGGCCTTCGTTTATCTGGAAGCAACTACACCTTCTAAGTCGTGCCATGTGAAAGCTATTTCATAACTTGGTCAATAGCAAAGTTAACCGGGAAAAGTGATAGCAAAATCCTTGTTTCACATCGCTTGGTATAGTGAAGGAAGGCGATAGCTAGCCCTAATCGATCAGTCTGCCCGAACCACGATTATAAAGTACTTTGACAATGTATAAGTAATTATCAGGATCACATTTCCTGATCAAACTACCTTTGATGTCGAGGATCATTATTACAGTGGATCGCAAACAAATTTAGCCGTGCTTCAATAACGCGCAAAGACGAGGTGTGACCGATGCATCCTCGATTTCGACGAAACCTGAAATGTTCGTCACACAGCTGCTTTTCACATGTAGCACACAATCTATAATGAGGGAAAGATGCAATTCGAACGCAAATCTTTCTTGAAAATAGGGACTGAAACGTTACAGTACCACTTGATTGGGACAGTGTCCACCACACACAACTTCACTAACAGATTATGCAGATAGTCCGCAAGAGCCAGGAAGAGGTCCACATGATCTGTCATGTTCCCTCGCAACAGTCTGATCCTAGGTTCTACTTCTGCGCGACATGGCAAATCCAAGGGAGTGATAACTGACTATCACTGACGTTCAATGTATCCTCGATTTTAAAGTAACCTGGTTTGCGCTCCACGAATCTGGCCTTCACAGGTGCCAGCCAATAGGTAAAGGATGAGAGAAGCGATTAACTTGGCTGCGAAAGAAAGCAGACTTATATCGTTATGTATGCCGCATTTTAAAAGGAGTCCTTCTTGAGGATCGATGGTAACAACACTACAGCTACAGTCGTGTAAAACATCCAAAAGAGCAGGTCCCGCGAACTTGAACACAGCTAAAAGATTGTCTAGCCCCGCACCATTATTCAACTTTAAGGATACTATATAACGTTCGAATTCTGAGTAAGAGAGTGCATCCAAAGGGACAGCACAGAGTAGAGCAAGGACCGGTCGATAGCGAATTTAGCATTCACGGCTTTCCAGTGTTCAGATCAACGCCCCAAGCATTTTGACGGGTTGTAGATAGGCTACCCAATCTCATCTCTTTGACACCGGGTCTCATGTCGCCTGTTTGCCGTATCTGACGGAATAACTTCCGATGGTCACCAGAGACAGCCAATGCTTAGATCTATGACACACGACAAGACCACCAGGTTTCGTGGCTTACCACCAGACTACAAGGCAGTTTTGCCTCGAGATATTTGTGAGTCTCATTATGTTTTCTTTCAGCAGGAATATTTCGCCGGGTATCCAGAAGTTCAAGACCGCGCAGAGACCCAATTTCAAAGTTACCAATCATAGTTACTGCGAATGACGTAAACACTGGACCAGTGACCGTCAACCGTGTTTAATGTGCGCTTACGCACATCGGGTGTCACGGCATTCAGAACACCCGGCTTCGCGGGTTAGCAACTGTCTATGCGCTCATAGCGTCGTTGCGGGCGTCCGTCTAAGCACAACCGTAGATCAGCATGCTAAAGTGTGTGATTGGAGTTCACGCTTGGGCTCCGAATAGATCGGCAATTTTGACGCAACCTTTCTAACGGTAACCGACGGCGATGTGGTCGATTTGCGTCCAAGACAGGTCTGAGGGCGGTGGCGCCATCCTACAGTGCTGCAGGTGCCGTATCGGGAGCTAGTGCTTGCGAGGAAGGGACAAGCATCTGCACATAGATGTAGCAACCACATGTAGTTGCGTGTGGTCGGACTACTTTAACGCTCCTGTAACCTGTTAATGTGTTCTCATTTTTTATCGTAACCTCGCCAGCATAAACTTATTTGATCAGGCCCGACGAGCTCCTACCAATGGTGTCCACATCTCAAATCTAAGCAACACGGATTTAATAATCCGTGAAGCGTCAATTGGTATGTTTTGCGTTTTCCCTGCTGTAACGTACACAATGAATTGTGGCCTTTTCTAGAAGCCCAACGTAAGGGCTATCTAACCCAAGACTGCTCCTATCCGTAGCTGTATAAGGCAGTCACAGGCGAATCTATCGCATTTACCACTACTGCCGTAATCGTTCAAGAAGCGCTTGCATCGCACATATATCCACCAGTGTCGCAAGTGCGCTCTGCCTCTACCAGCGTGCGATCGACAGCTCGCATGTCGTTGCCTAACTACTTCGCCGATTTGTGGTGTTGATGTGCGTGTGCTACGTAGCGACATACGTATGTGGCCTCACAACTGACCCAGATGCCGAAACAGTTCGGAACAAGAACCGACTGAGACAAAGTACCCTGACAACATATGATTGTTGTTTGGATAGCGATCTGTCACACAGCGCGCAACAACTATTGTGGCATATCTGCAGACACTGTGGAACCTGAACTGTTCAGTTTTTATTGTGTTGTGCTATAGCTTGTGAAACAGATATAACCCCTAAGCAATTTAACCCACGTGCGAACCTTCAGTATTCGTCCTAGAATCTACGGGCACTTCAACACAAATTAGGTTGCCTTTACGAGTTATCTGTGCCCTTATTGGAAATGACCGTTAGCTCCACAAAAAATCCAATGAGCCCTCGATTAGGAAAAAGAAAAAAGAACAGGAAGTAGCAGCCAGACTTAGTAGTAATGCTCCCAATATCCCGCCTGATCTACGCCAATGTAATGTTACTTACGATTCAAACGGAGCATTACTGCGAAAACTGAGTTTAAAATCATAATTATCAAGTACGATTAAACATATCGTATGAAAAGATATTTAGCTATGCTAAATACCAACCCGATAAGTCATCGAATTGACAGCGGTGTAGACCTCGATAAAACACCAAATAGCCTCCCCAAAAGAGCAAATCACCTACTAAATCTGCAATGAACAATACCAGACAACATCAGAACGTGTTGTAACGGAAAAACAAAAGTAATCAATTCGAGATGCCATGTTTGGTACCAGTGTCTCGCCAGTATAGGACCGCAAAGCAAAATTCTATAAAAAGGCCGTAAAATAAAACAAAGAAACACAACCAGCAAATCCAATCATGAATTCATGTCGTCAAATTCGTGAGTTAACCATAGAACAGGGCTTTGCTCCGCCAAGCCTCGGTGTCAGAATTTAAGAGATTCCTTGACACCCACTTCGTGGACTAAAGGAATAACAAGCGTATCGCACCCGGATAAGATGTAGTGCAGCTGCAATATGATGCCAACGCGCAGGAATCAGCGACTTGATTCCGCGCATGTGCCCGATCCACATATGATGGAGTAACACAGATTTTTGTCTACTCGCTTTCCATTTTCAGTATTCAGTATTATGATTCACCTAACTTGCTTGTCTGCGATTACGGTAGATCGCCACAGGATGCTTCAGTAAATACGGTTACCTTCTCCGCTTAAAATGTTCTTGAACTACCCATATTATGTCAGTTCATAGGCTTGCCTAAAACGCACGGAGCCGTATACGTTTCTCTTATTAATGCCCGTTCCCTGAACAAGAAAATGCATCATCTTCGTCTGGTCACGTAGTCGAGAAGAAACCAATATAATTACACATTTGTCGAACCCGGATATGGTTCTCGTCACCAAAACGTGGTTTACTGAACAGAGACGAAAAGAACATTACCAAGTCACCTGGATATGTTAGTTTCACTTATAACCGATGCGGTAGCCAGGAAGTGAGTTGCGCTATATTCACAGAGGAAATAGTTCCTGCCTCATCGTTGTTGAGCCGATGTTTGAACATTTTGCTGACTCAAGTTGGCTTAAAGCGGAGATTAATCAAGTTAACTTCTTCTCCTAGCATGCATCTACAGTCCCCCACACAATGGTAAAACCGAAGTGGGACTTTTTGTCACACACTATCCGGATAAGTGCGAAATAGTAGGAGGGAAATTCAATATGCTAGAAGTGGCCTAACACACGTATACATCCTCATCTTTAGAAGTTCACTTTACCAGTAAAAGCATCGAAGGCAGAATACAATGACATGCTACCAGCCATAGCGTTCAATCAACTGGGACACGTTCACAACGATAATAAGGTCTGTGCCTTTGGATAGATCCTTCCTCACATGCGACCTAGAAGTTGCTGATGACATCTTTTATCTTGAATATCAACCAAGGTTTGGACACTATCGCTTCAGTTTTGTAATGAAACTCCCTAGCACTAATACGAACGCTGGTGTCAGCACCTGCAAACTGATAAGCATTTACGGGAAATCCCACGACTTCACTATACTGTATCAGGTGCATAAAATACACTATAAGTTAAAATATGGTCGAGATACAGTAGTATGAAGTACATGGAGCCCTCGTAGACTCAGATACACCGAAGCAGCTTATAAAGGTTTTCAGGAGAATAGGAGGATGTAGAAACAACTGCATCACGTCTATTGCTTGGTCAGCCTCGAAGTCAACGGCTGATCACGTTGTTACTAGTAATCATTACAAGGGCAATTTTTTTTATCCTTCAACAGAAATATAGGTAAACATCAAATCACGCTGTCAAAACAGCCTATAGGCAACGGACTTTCCAATAGCTGAAGTAGAGAATTCACCCAACAATATAAAGCTGTCCTTCTACGATGGCATTGAAGATACTCCGCCAGCTTTGTGCAAAATTTATGTAGCGTGTCAATGAAAGCCGGTACTGATGAGCCATACTGGAAACACGCTGATGTGATACCAAGACATAAAAAAGGACCGAAACAGAATGTTTCAAATATCCATATTTCCATAGTTCTTAAAGTTACGGAGAGGATTAGAAAAGCCACGTTTTCCCAGTTTCTAGTATCAAGGAGCCTAAGCATCCAACTACAACATGGATTTATTAAACAGCGGTCCTGTCAGCCACGTCAAGTTGACTTCCTAAACCATATCACACGGTTAGTCGACGGAGGCGACGCCAGTATTGTCATATTCCTTGACATGTAAAAGGTTTTTGAGCAAATGCCACCAAGGTAGGCTTTTGACGATGCTAGAAGGGCACAGCATTGTTAATCCTCAATTTTCTTGGTTCTCCGTATACCTTATTGGTGGAACCAAAGCGATCAGGGTAGGTGATACATCCAGTCGCAGCCCTATGATGTGGTGCCATTCAAGACAGTGTTTTGGGACCGCTGTTAAAACAACCGGTGTGTTCATGCTCTTCTCTATGTGAACTTTTATGAAGTGATCTGGATAACCAGCTAACAGAAAATCGATTTACTTGCAACTCTCTTACAAAGGGGAAATTACTGTCGAAATCCTTACTCGGCACCTATCATAGGAGCTTAGACGGACGTTCCCGGCAGTAAAATAACATAACTACTTTACCAGCACACTGATGGTGAAGCTCAGTCTCAAGGACAGTTGAACTGCCCACGACAACTCTATGTGCATCTACTCATTTACCTGTTCCTGTGGTTCAGGAAACATGGGGCGTACTGGTCGTCTATAGATGATGCGGCTCCAAATGCCGATCAAGCCGACGTGGGCATCCTTTTGACTCCCCAGACTGAATGTGCGCTGGTTGACAGAATCCGAATAAACAGCCAGATGTGCGCCGTCAGATGGGCTGCCTAGTTCCAGGCTTCGAAGTCGCGCTAGGACGAACGGTGCCTGTTTGTCATTGCCGCTTACACCCCACAAACTGCAGCCTGAATCGGTGAAAAATGATTTCTATCACCAACTTAACGATCTTCTTCGTCACCGAATAAGTAAGGATACTGTGGTAATCTAAACGCCCAAGTCGGAAAATGGTACTCTGATGAGCTTCATCTGGGCAGCCAACATGGTGTATGCTCCCGTAATGATAACGGTGAGCGGTTGCTACATCTGTGTGAAGATGCTCGTCTGTTTCTCGCGAACACTAACATTCGACACAGTACACGCAGAAGAGCGGCTTGGCGCTCAGCAGTCTCGGGCCAGCCGTGGACGAAAACCGATCACATCGCGATTAGTCACCGCAACAGAGGTCGTGTCCAAAACTGTCATACGATTGGGAGCACCAGCGTGGACTCCGAACTCGCTCTCGTGTGTGCTGACCTACATGTGAGTTTCGCCGGACGTATGCAACGTCGCTCTGAGCGCACTGATACCATCCAGGTGGCGAAGTCGGGTATTTTGAACGCATACCAAAATACGCTGGCATCTGGGCTGTGTAATCGTTTACTAAACACCGTCGAAGATCACTGGTCGCATACTCGTCAAATGTTACTATCAGCAAGCATGTCTCAATGTGGTAAATCAAATTGCCAACCTAGGCATTGGGTCTCTACAAAGTCTCTGGAACTTATGGATGCTCACTGACGTATTCCGGCTGGAAGAGAATACAATGAGACTCGCAAAAATCTCAGGGCAAAACTACGTGCTAGCCTAAGGAAGAACCGCGAAACCTGGTGGTCGCATGGTGAATCGGAAATGGAAACAGCCGCTGTCGTTGGTAATTATCATAAAGAATTCCGTCTGATACGGGAAACAGACAGCAGGAGACCCTGGCGTTAGCGAGACAATAAGCCGCGCAAGTGGACAGCCGATCCACAGCTTATCAAAACGCTTGGAGCGTTGGGTCGAACACTTTGCAAGGCAATTTAACCAATCTGAGTTATCGCTTTCGGGCATTTAGTGTCCTCCTCTATGGGCCGTCTCCTTAGACCTGTCCTCAAGTAAAGAAGTCAAACGTGAAATAAGACGGTTGAAATTGCGTATAGCCGCTGAAGCAGATACAATTCCCCCAGCTCTCTACATATTCTGGGAACCTGCTCTTGTGGAAGATTTACACGAGTTGCTAATGGAACTTTGGGAGCAAGAAACAATCCCGACAGACTGGAGCCGTTCCGTCATAGTCCCATTTTTCAAGAGAGGCTCCCGTTCGCAATGCCGAAATCAAAGAGGGATCAGTCTGGTCGCAACTGCCTCTAAATTACTTGGCATTGTCGTTCTACACAGACTGACCAGTGCGCGTGGAGTCTAGCTCCGCAAAGAGCAAGCCGGGTTTCGTCGAGGTCGGTGCTGCATCAACCACAACTTCACTGTGCGCCAATCGTTGGAGCAGCACTATGTTTATTCTCGACCCACCGTAGTCATGTTTCTCGACATCAAAGGTACATTCGATTTGGTGGATCGGTGTGCTCTTTGGGACTATCTGCTGAGAAAATATCGGCTTGATAAACATGTAAACATTACCAAAGCGCTGTACGCACATAGTTCGGGCAGAGTGAGGGTTTATGGCAAACTGTCTCCGCCCTTCAATATCACCAGCGGGGTGAGACAAGGTTGCTCGCTGTCACCTTTCCTCTTCAACTTCGCCATTGATGAAGGCATGGAAACAGCGTTCTCTGGACACGACCTAGAAGGTGTGGAGCTACGTCCTGGTGAGCGACTTCTTGACTTGGAGTATGCGGACGATATTACCCGCATGTGTGACAGCGCCCAAACTTGCCAATTAACACTATACAAACTAGCACTGGCTGTCTATTGTTTTGGGCTATGCTTTGCTTTATCTAAATACAAAGTACGTCTCCAAGATTGGCAGGGACCCACCCCTGCGCTGACCCTTGGTGATGATCAGCTAAAAGTCGTTCAGGAAGTAATATCCCTGGCAGCTATATTAGCGCCCGTGGGATCGATGTTGAGATTACGAACCGTATAGTAAAAGCTCAAGGTGCTTTTGCCAATTTCCGCCACTTGTGGCGCAGAGGCGAAATCACTCACTCTCTGAAGGGTAGAGTTTATAGTGCAGCCGTCCGTTCAACTCTCCTGTATGGCTGTGAAACCTGGCCCATCAGGTCGACAGACACTAAGAGGCTGGTCACACTCGATCATCAATGCCTTCGCAGCTTAGCCCATGTCTGGTGGGAACACCGCGTGAGCAATGAGCGTGTTCGACCTCGCGTATTTGGTGCAGGAAGAGCGAGTGAACTGCTCAGCACGATTACATCACGCACCAGGCTCCGATGGCTGGTCTACGTGTTGAGCATGCCAGCACACCGACTCCCGCGACGTGCATTGTTTGCGCACCGGGCGTGCGGTTGGAAAAGGGAAGGCCAAGCGAGGAATTGGTCGAGAGAAATGAAAACCCTCACTTCGGAACTGGCGTCGTTTGGTGCATCCCGACTGCCTGGCTGGGGTCATAAGGACGATGAACACGTTTGGTTGGACACACTTGCTGATATGGTTAGGAGCCAGCGTCAATGCCGTTTGTGCTGTGCGTTCCTTGGTCCATCTCCATTCCGCTTATTCGCCCCCTCCAATCACGATCTCTCTCTTCTGGGGGAACGATAGACGGCTGTTAGCTCTCCGGAACGATGTCCATCCGTTACTGGGGACTCAGACGGCGTGACTCTCTCGTACTTTTTCTGGTCTTTTGTACTGCGGCACAATAGCTGAGGTGTTTTCCACCTGCAGCTAACGTGTATAATGATGATGATGATGATTAATGTACTGAGTAATTAGTTTCGCGCCTCTTTAAGCTGGTTTTTGAGTGCTATCTCCGTTACAGAATTCCCAAACATTAGCATGTCCACTGACGCTATGGTGGAACAAGAGCATAACTGATGCTAGTGAAGTGCCAACTTGGACATGCCGTGAATCAACTAATATGCATGGCTGTGGCACCTACTTCTACTTATTGTATGCTGCCGAACGCACTGCAGACTTGTCACATAGTTCCCCACTTACAACAATTTGGAATTGGTGAAACTGACACAGAAATAACCGTCCCTTCCACTTGTATGTCGGTTAACCTGATCACTGTTCACTTACCACCAATCTGAGCTGGTGAGGAACACAGTTGGCATAATTGCGCATTCATATCCCACATAACCAGAACGACATATGAGGCAGTAACACTGTGAAGCAACGTGTTGAAAAAAGTGTCGAAAGTGTGCTTGTCAGTTTCCTAGTTGTCAATGGTGCGGGGAAAGGCTTGAGGTCTAGTGCCGGTTCCTGCGCTGAAGCAAAAGTATTATGTGATCGCAATTCGTTGTTGGTAAAAGGACGCTAGCCAATATACTCGTTGTCAGCCGATAGCAGTGAGGTGTTCGACAAGGCGAAAACTGAAGCATTGTGGTCGATATTGGGTAAAACCGGATGCACCAGTAATCAAACCTAGTTAGTCAGATGAATGTATTGTATCATGCAGGTTTATTTTGATGTTTTGGCCGTCGCAGTGAATAATCAAAGGCGTCCTAACTGCTTTACCGAACAAGGTAAATGGAGGTAAGGATGATACTATTCAAGTCTTCCCATCTTCATCATTCGGTTTCAACTTCACTTTTATCCACCTGTTTCCAACTCCTCTGTTCTAGGCCCAACTCATCTTGTTTTAATGGTCGCTTGTTTTTCGGGGCGTCGCTCTGGTCCAGTCGACAAGTACGGGTAAAGTCAAGCGAACAAGGTCAGTTCTTCGTTTCTCTTCGGAGCACTGGATCCTCGCTTAAATCTGACATACCACAATGTACGCACTTTGTTACAAATAGGTCAACAGGCAGTCTTCGCCCGAACGCTAGAGACCCCATCGATGAATATCCAATGTTTATCGGAGACTCGCCTTCAAGATTCGATCTATGTGCTTACCCTAACATCCCCACATGTGACCATGGCGGTTTTCTTCACTGAGTTTGTCCGAAGATGATGTCCCCTCAAATGCAATTTAAGTTCCCCGGGCCCAAGCCACCCTGGCTGACTCGCTCCCAGTCAACAGCCAGATGTGCACCGTCAGATGGGCTGGCTCTTTCGAAACTTCGAAGTCGCGCGCAGACAACCGGTGCCTGTTTGACATTGTGACCTACGCGCCTACAAACTATAGCGTTGAATCGATGAAAGATAAGTTCTATCACCAGTTTAAAGAGCTCCATTGTTACGGAAGATGTACAGATACGGTGGTGTTTGCTAGTGATCTGAAGGCCCAAAGTTTAAAGCTGTTCATTGATGGACTGCATCTGGGGGGTTAACACGATGAAAGCTCCCGTAATGATAACGGTGAGCGGTTGCTACACCTGCGGGAAGATGCTCGTGTTTCTCGCAAGCCCTAAGTTTCGACACAGCAACCTCAGAAAATTGACATGATGCCCAATAGCTTCGCGCCAGCCATGGAAGCAAATCGATCACATCGCAAACAGTTATCACTGGAGAAGATATGTCCAAAACTGCCGCCCGAGTTGGAGCCCGAGCCTGGACTCTGACCACTCACTCGTTTGTGCCAATCTAACAGTTTGATTCGGCGCGCACATGCGACGCTGCTGTGAGGGCATTGATACTTGCCAGCAGGCGAAGCCAGATGCTCTGAATGCGTATCAAAGTACGCTGGCACCCGACCTGAGTAAGTGCTCATTGAACACAGTGGAAGGCCACTGGCCACATATCCACCAAATGTTACGGTCAGCAGCCATGTTTTCATGTGGCAAATCAAATTACCAATATGGACATTGGGTCTTTATGCAGTCACTGGAACTTCTGGATGCTCGCCGACAAAATGCGGGAGCGAACACAACCAGGCACGCAAAAATCGAAAGGTAAAACCACATGCTAGCTTGATAGAAACCGGGAAGCTTGGTTGTCTCACCGTGTATCGGAGATCAAAATGGCCGCCGCCTTTGGTAACCATCGGAATTTATTCCGTCTAATACGCGAAACTGGCAGAAAGATACCTGATGCATCAATGTATCGCACGATATTAATAATGCAAAAGTGGGTACCTGCTTCTGTGAAGCGCACTCTGAAGTAAATTATTTGTATATAGTACTGGCCTTGGAGAGCACTTCATCGTGAGTGAGGAGTGTGTTGATGGAACGCGGGTCGCTTCTGACCCAGAGAGAGAACTTAGCCAAGTTTGTCGTAGCAAAGCAACGAAGTTACTACGCATCCACAAAAGCTCTACACGACATCTATGGTCGATTGCTGGCTGTGATATAACGCGGTCCATCCTCCGGAGCCATGACGATGACAGGGAGGCTCCCACAGTTACCAGTTGGATCTTGTGGTATCATAAGCCAGCTAGGGTGATTACAAAGTGAGAAGCTGCTTCGCCAGCAGAGTCAGTGGGGCAGTCTATAGGTATGCAGAAAATCGTTTGACGGCCGTTTTATTCAAATGCAACTCATCAACGGAGAGTATCAAGCCAGTCTGTTGGACGCAAACACACGAATTTACCCATATGAATTCCCAAATCCCAATCGGGCTGTTAGTTGCACAATGAATGCGTAATTATCCTGAGGCCCTCTATGCTCAACGCCACGGGAAAAATGAAGAAGGAATGCGGTCGAACACAGCCGCTGATTGGTGAGCTGTATGTTAACCACTTGTGTCCCTTGCTGAGGCTGATGTTGCATTCTTGATGCTTTTTCACCGCAGCTGGGCTAAACCAACTTAGACTTAAACTAGGTTTTTTTTAACTGGATAAATTTCATTCCAATTGAATAGGTTTGTTCTGCCTATCTGAATAAGCTATTAATTAGCACATGTTGCTTACGCTAATTGCGACAGACTGAGACTGTATTTAAGAGCAAGTAGAAAGGTTTCTGCACAACTCTATCGAATTAGGAAAAATCAAAAACATTTAGTTGTGAATCATCAGCAGTTGTGTCTGGTCCGCTAATTGTTTATTCGTGTTCGGTTAGGAATTTGTACTAGTGTCATTATTTCCGGGCATACAATGTCTTCTTTTGGCATTGTATGTGCATCGTTTAACAAAAGCACAGTTTTCCGAAATAATCGTCGACACGCGTTTTAAAACACTTCACAGAATCGGCCTCTAATAATCCTTCGGGTAGTGTATTCCATAGGTTTACGATTCTTCGTTCGATACAAATCTGATGTGATACTTTGTTTATGCTGGGAACCCTAAGTTTGTAACAATGTCCTCGGGTGTTACAGGGTTCCCGCAGGTGAAATATTGGCCGCAGTATGGGGAAGTGATTCAAGTGTAGTACTCGATGGGTCATAATAAGGTCAATTCTTACTAGGCGATAGGATAGTGTGTAGAGTCCGAGCCTTTCACAACGTTTTTCATACGGAAGCTTTTGTAGACTAGGTATCATTCTAGTTGCGATATCCTGTATTTTCTCCAGCTTTTCAGTTTCCCATTGGGTTATCGGATGATAAGCTGGGGCATCGTATTCAAGGATTGGTCTAATGAGCGAGGTGAATAGACGCGGGACGGTTTCTTCGGACCATGTGGAGAAACTGCGCCTTAATGCCCAGAGCATACGAAGTCCCGCCAGGTACAATTTCTCTGTATTTTCTAGTTATCTCATATCATGTCGTGAGAGAACTCCTAAGTCTCTGACAGATGTGTTGGGATGGAGCAACTGGCCGTCCAAGGTGTATGATCGAGTGGCTGGGCGTCTGGTGATACTGATGAACTCCGTCTTGCTTGCGTTAAGAGGGAGTTGCATTTCAGTGGACCACGTTGACAGTCGCTCTAAGTCATGCTGGAGACGAGCGCAGTCGTCCTGGTTCTCGATGATCCTCCAGATTTTCAAATCATCTGCAAACAGGGCACTTGGTGACTGGAGCTGCTGCGGAAGATTGTTGATATGAATAAGAAATAATACTGGCCCAAGTACAGTTCCTTAAGTCACACCACTAGTCGATGTGAACCAGTCTGTCAGGTAGTCACTGACCTATACTCTAAACTTTGCGCTCACCTTCGTTAACTTTATTGCGCTTGTAGCATTTTTAACGTCTGGACATTTCGTACTTATCGCGGATTCGTTGCTAACCAACTTAGTTCACATGATAATTTAGCAAAAAGAGTTGTCATGGTATCTCTATGTATTATCCGATCTATTTTATTTCTGTTTGCAGATGACGTCAGCCTGGTCTACTCATTTCATCCAGATCAACTACAAATGTGCGTGGGAAACATCTGTGAAGACCTATCCGCACTAAATATAGCTAGTAAACGTTTATTAATGAAGTTCTCCGCAGTGAAATCCTAAGTACTTGAGTACAGATGACGCATTCCAGAAGGCTCTATCACACTTGTCGGAAACGTGGTCTCAACGTCTGAATCAGTTCGGGACTTAGGAATTAGGTACTCCAACTCTTTCAATTTCTCCGAACATGTGCTTCATCAGGTTGCAAAAGCAAGGCAGTTATGC
The DNA here is from genome assembly GCA_944474145.2 of Dicrocoelium dendriticum. Lineage (NCBI taxonomy): Eukaryota > Metazoa > Platyhelminthes > Trematoda > Plagiorchiida > Dicrocoeliidae > Dicrocoelium > Dicrocoelium dendriticum. The sequence goes on from OX104063.1 coordinate 185,620,802, forward strand.
GGATATATCACTAGAACTGTTGCCCTACATGAAGCACAACTTGAGTCATTCAAGACCGACTCTGGAATACTGTACTATCGTTCGCAGCCCATTGAAAAAGACAGAACGGCTCTGGAAAATGTCCAACAATCATTTAGCAAGCTGGTACTGGGGCGCTGCTCAAACCTGAGTTATTGTGATCTCTGCCGAAAACTCCAACTGTATCCTCTTTAGTTGAGACGCCTAAAGAACAATCTCGTTCTCTTCTACAACATTATAAACCAACTAATTTACGCAGACAGCAGCTCACTTGAACTACGAAAGACTGCAGTCCACCGCACACATAATTGCGGCTACTTGATACGCACAAAACTCGGTCGAATTTCTTCTTAGTCAGACACACTGATCTGTTAAACAAACTACAAATATAGATATGCGTGAGTGCCAGCTATGTCACATTCCGAAATTCCCTTCAGACGTTCCTCACTATATAAAATGCGCTGAAGATCTTTGACTCACAGCAAACTCTAGAAACTTGGACAGAAGCAGGTATAAAAAACATGTGAGCAGATACGTGCTTACAACTAGCTTACCCATTACATGTCATTACCTACAACACCAAATCCTGCGTCTGTGCAACCTAGTATCCCCTCCCATTTATTATCTACTCCTGAGCCCCACAAACTAGAAGATGATGATACAAACATCTGTAAATTTTACATATTAGGTGCATGGGTCTAGGACCGGAGGAAAAAAAACCATGATCCGAAATTCTATTAATAAACTTTTCTTTCCTATTGTGATTTACGCCGCATAAACCATGAAACCTTCTCACTATACAAAGCATCATCATCATTACACGTTAGCTGAAGGTGGAAAACACCTCAGCTATTGTGCCACAATACAAAAGACAAGAAAAGAAAAAAACGAACAGCGGTACGCCCGCTGAGTCCCCAGTAACGGATGGACATCGTTCCGGAGAGCTAACAGCTGGCTGCCGTAAAAGTGAGTTATATTACGCCTAACAAGTGAGATCGTGATTGGATGGGGATGCTAAACAGGAGGGGGATGGGCAAAGGAACTCACAACACAAACGCCATTGGGGTCGGCTCCAAGCCATATCAGCAAGTGTGTCCAACCAAACGTGTTCGCCGTCCTTAGGACCCCAGCCAGGCAGTCGGGATGCACCAACCGACGCAAACTTCGAAGTGAGGGTTTTCATTTCTCTCGACCAATTCCTCGCTTAGCCATCTCTTTTCCGACCGCACGCCCGGTGCGCAAACAATGCACGTCGCGGGAGTCGGTGTGCTGGCATGCTCAACACGTAGACCAGCCATCGGAGCCTGGTGCGTGATATAATGGTGCTGAGCGGTTCACTGGCTCTTCCTGCACCAAATACGCGAGGTCGAACACGCTCATTGCTCACGCGGTGTTCCCACCAGACATGAGCAAAGCTGCGAAGGCAGCGATGATCGAATGTGACCAGCCTCTTAGTGTCTGTCGACCTGATGGGCCAGGTTTCACAGCCATATAGGAGAGTTGAATGGACGGCTGCGTTATAAACTCTGCCCTTCAGGGCGAGAGTAAAGTCGCGTCTGCGCCACAGGTGGCGGAGATTGGCAAAAGCACCTCGAGCTTTTGCTATACGGTTCGTAACCTCATCTTCAACCCCACGGGTGCTAATATATCTGCCCAGGTACTTGAATTCCTGAACGACTGCTAGCAGATCACCACCAAGCGTTAGCGCAGGGTTGGGTCCCTGCCAATCTTGGAGAAGTACCTTGCACTTCGATGGAGCAAAGCATAGCCCAAAACGATTGACAGCCAGTGCTAATCGCTCCAGTGCTGTTTGGCATGTTTGGGAGCTGTCACAGATTAGGGCAATATCGTCCGCATACTCCAAGTCAATAAGTCGCTCACCAGGACGTAGCTCCACACTTTCTAGGTCGTGTCCAGCGAACGCTGTTTCCATGACTTCATCAATAGCGAAGTTGAAGAGGAAAGGTGACAGCGGGCATCCTTGTCTCACACCGCTGGTGATACTGAAGGGTGGCGAGAGTTTGCCATAAACCCTCACCCTGCCCGAACTATGTGCGTACAGCGCTTTGATAATGTTTACATATTTATCAGGCACACCTTTCCTCAGCAGACAGTCCCAAAGGGCACATCGATCGACTGAGTCGAAGGCACCTTTTATGTCAAGAAACACGACAACGGTGGGTCGCCAATAAACATGGCGGTGCTCCAACACTTGGCGCAATGTGAAGATGTAGTCGATGCAGCCCCGATCTCGACGAAATCCGGCTTGCTCTTCACGAATCTGGCTTTCACGAGTGCCAGTCAGTCTGTGGAGAATGATAGAGGCAAGCAATTTAGAGGCAATCGAAATCAGACTGATCCCTCTATGATTGCCGCATTCTAAACGGGTGCCTCCCTTGAAAATTGGGACAATGACGAAGCGGTTCCAATCTGTCGGGACTGTCTCCTGCTCCCAAAGTTTTACTAGCAACTCGTGTAGATCATCTACTAGAGCAGGTCCTCCGAATTTGAAGAGGGATGGGAGAATTCTATCTGCCCCTGCGGCCTTATGCAATTTCAACAGTCTGATCTCACGTTCGACTTCTGCGCGTGAGGGGCGGGTCCAAGGAGACGGCCCAGGGAGAAGAGCGCTCAATGCCTGAAGAAGAAAGCGATAACTCAGGTTGGTTAAATTGCATAGCAAAGTGTTCAGCCCAACGCTCCAAGCGTTTTGACAGGCTGTGGATCAGCTGCCCACTCTCGTCGCGTATGGTCTCGCTAACACCAGGTTTCCTGCTGCCTGTTTCCCGTATCAGACGGAATAATTTACGGTGATTACCCACGGCAGCGGCTGCTTCCATCTCAGAGGCACGATGAGACCACCAGGTTTCGCGGTTCTTCTTTAGGCTAGCACGTAGTTTTGCCCTGAAATTTTTGCGAGTCTCATTGTATTCGCTTCCAGCCGGAATACGTCGGCAAGCATCCATAAGTTCCAGAGACTTTGTAGAGACCCAATGTCTAGGGTGGCAATTTGCATTGCCACATGAAGACATGCATGCTAACAGCAACGCTTGATGAATATGCGACCAGTGACCTTCAAAGGTGTTTAGTGGGCGTTTACTCAGCCCAGATGTCAGCGCTCTTTGGTACACATTCAGAAAATCTGGCTTCGCCAGCTGGCTGGTGTCAATCCGTTCACATCGACGTTGCGGACGCCCACCGAAACGCACCAGGAGGTCGGCACAGACAAATGCGTGGTCAGAATCCAGGCTCGTGCTCCAAATCGAGCGACAGTTTTGAACACAGCCTCTCCAGTGGTAACTGATCGCGATATGATCGATTTGCGTCCATGGCTGGCCAGAGGCTGGTGGCCGCCAAGGCACACTTCTGCGGGTGCTGTGTCGAAAGTTAGTGCTCGCGAGAAAGAGGCGAGCATCTTCACACAGCTGTAGCAATCGCTCACAATTATCATTACGGGAGCCTACACCATGTTGGCTGCCCAGATGAAGCTCATCAGAGGGCAATTTTCCGACTTGGGCGTTTAGATCGCCAGCCAACACCACAGTAGCCGTGCTTCTTCGGTAACGAAGGAGCTCTTGAAGTTGCTGATAGAAATCATCTTTTACCGAATCAGTGCTACAGTTTGTAGGGGTGTAGGCCGCAATGAAAAACAGACACCGTTTGTCCCCGCGCGACTTCGTAGCACGGAACGAACCAGCAAATCTAACGGCGCACATACAACTGTTTACTGGAATCCAATCAATCAGGGCAGCTTTAGCTCGGGGACTCAAAACAATGCCGACGCCAGCTTGACCGGCATTTGAAGCTGCATCATCGCCAGACAGGCGCAATGAGAATTTGCCGCCAGTGTCGCATGTGGGGGATCTCAGGGTAAGCATGGAGCTTGAACCTTGCAGGCGGGTTTCTGATAAACAGCAAATGATCTCTCCCACTTAGTGGACCGTGTAATGTCGGTTGGTAAACATACAAATTTATTTATTTATTTATATTGTTGTTTCAAATCATTGGCTGTTGCTTGATATCTCCGGTGTGGCTGCGCTTGATGTGCATGTTGACAAGGTGCCTATCTGTCTAGTACCCACTACCTCGTTCATATTGGCTCTAGGATACAGTTGGTCGTTGTTGGATGGAACAGGGTGCACCGTCCTTGTGGCCTTGCTAGTCTCGAAGAGTGGTTCCATGCACTCAGTATAGAGCGAACCACGGTCCAGCCACCATCTTATGTGCACTTAATTCCCCAAATACAGCGTGCTTGTGTTTGACTGTGAAGGAATGTGAGCCAGTTCCGTTGATGAAACGTGGCTCCCATCCGCATGCCTCCCGGTCTTATTCCTTCGGGTTTACACTGGATATGGGGTGTGTAGTTGGAACTGTGGGTGGTACAGCGCAAGCCACCCATGGTCCATCTGTAGGCACAGGCGCCATGTGGCTCGCCACAGTGACAGCCAAATCCGAAACCGGATACCACTAATCATGTTAAGCATTTCTAAACAGAGTTGACATTTTCCCTGGTGGTGCTAGTGAATACTACTACAAAACGATTGATAATTGTGCAATTTAGCGAATGGGGATGTGAGAATAGATTGACTATGTTACTTCATGTTAATTCGGCAGTTGCATAACCTTCATTTGATATACAGGGTAGCTGAAACGGGGACAGGTGGAAAGTAAAGTCCATCTAATCTTGCAGTAAAGGGTGGACTTCAGTCACGGAGGAGGCTACAGCACGTAACACAGCAAAGTCCCATACGTTTGTAGAGACCGCGAGAGGACATACAACTAAGCAAGACGGAGCACACAAAGTTTCCGAAAATCCGGTGTTATTGCATGAGCCACACACGCTAAGGTGCCAGCCATTATTGGTCAGTGGTGGAAACACTGAGGACGTAGTTTCCCAGCACGCCAGCTGTTCCGAAAATGAATATATGCTACAGTTGAACTACTCACATTGACTGCATATCAACATGTGCTGCCTGATGATGCTGCACCGATATTGGGCGAAACCGCGAAATGTCTAGTAGGTGACGAGACAAAGGTGCAAGGGGAAATTAGATGAAAGACGATACAGTCAGTAGGAACCAACTTCATGGTTGAGAGCCCCGGGATAGACCTTGTCTGACATGGCACCCTTGTGTTAGATTTACTGCAACTAGTCATTCATTTTGAAACGCAACTAAGCTGACGCGCTTTGCTATGAATCCCACACATAATCTCTCGCAAGGTCGAGAAAGTTATATTTATATGTATATTTATGTGTATATTTATATGTATAGATACATGGGGAGCGCAGAAGCAGAGTAATGAGCTGGGATGCGTCATAAATGCTGTCCTCGGATCGTAGTCGTTTGACTGAACTGAACTGGATAACCCCACATAACACTGTAACAAAAGCAGGAAATTTCGCTTGGCAAAAGTGATGAATAGCCAGATTCGAGACCATCCGAGAAGTGTAGTGATATAATGTGACGGCTGGATACTGTTTGGATCATACTACTGCCATCAAAGTTAGGTAGTAGTACTTGAGAACAGAATAGGTACAGGGAGTGAACTTTACAGTAGTAGGAAGTTATCACAAACAAAAGTGCATGATTCCGAAAAAGTTCGTATCAGTTGGTATAAAGATATTGGTGACCTACCGTTAAAACGCTGAGAACAAGGTCGAAGTTGTTGATCAGAAATACACACTTCAATCGCTGGGTAGGAAAAGAATCGGCCAGACGCGTCAGCACGCATTCGAATTGTGTTTGAAGCTGAGCTAGACGACTGAGAATCCTGGCGTCCAGCGTCGGCTTGATAACGCTTTTATCACTGGATTGTACGCTAACTCGCAGCGCACTGATTCCAGAAAGCGAACCGGTTGGGAAGGATGACGGACCTCCATAAGATGATCTGGGGGAACTTGATGCTTCTCCTGACTTCTGTTTCAGAGTGCCATCATCAGAATCAGGGAAGAGAGGAGCTGTGAAATAAGAAGGAGGAAAGCAACCGCCTGATTCAAAAGGAAAGGTCTAAATTAAGATGAGGAACGTTAGAGAAAAAATAACACAAAGCGCTCTAGGATGACAGCAGTGGTGGCGAACACTTACTCATTCGTTTTCGCCTTTGAGAGTGAGAATAAATCATCAAACTTCCAATCTCTCCTCTGGTGCACTCGCTCGATCACTTCTAACTTAATTTGTCGGCCTGTGGCCGAAAAGACTACGCGCTTCCCTTGTAATTCGGAAGTCACTGGCCCGAATCAGCGCAGACGAGGGCGCTCACGCGGTATACTTAGCTCACATGAGAACGGTGGTGATCACGCAGCAGCGAAGTATCGGTATCATGCGCCGGCTTATTACTGATGTATTTTTACCTAGCCACTAATTACCGTGACATCATCTGATCGTTCGGAATCGGTTCCGTCAATGAAACCTGCTTGTGTCTTAGCTTTCTACGGCCCCCATAGATCATGGGGAAACGCGTACTATCCGCTAATCATGAAAGAACGAAGCAGCTGTCCACTACTTTTTGGTGTGTTTTGACGGCTGTATTACTGGGACTAAATGTGACGAATTCCCCTGAGCCTTCTTATCATTCCCATACATTTCATTCAGCCGAAATGAATGAGGTTGATTGAAACTCAGACAGTTTTATCTTTTCGGCTAATGCCCGACAAATTCAGTGAGAAGTGATCGAACGAGTGAACCAATGGTAAGTGGATGAGATATGGAGAGATTGGAAATTTGGTGATTCAATCTCATTCACCAAGGTGAAAATGAATAAGTGATCATAACACCGAAAAATTTTAACCGAGGTGAAGAAAACACGTGAATCCCTCCAACGGGAAAACTGACCGTAAAAAAAAATAAGGCGGAATCAGATTCGATGGTGGAACAGCAGAGTTCCTAGGAGTGGCAGGGACCACAGTGTAGCAGTATGTTACGGTGCAGTATGGAATCGAAGCTTATATACTAGAAACCACAGGTGGGAGATAGGTTGTCACTGGTTTGTCTAATCAGCATATCTCAAGCTAGTCGATGAGCCGAAACACTTACGTCCGTACGTTGGGCGAAATCATTGCAGGACGCTGACTGCTGCTCATGATGAGATCACCCGTCAAGCGACACACTCAAAACCGAAAATCCATAAGAGAACACCCAGAAACAAGCTTGGCTACTGAATCAGAGCACCAAAAGTGCTAAGCAAAGTGAAAGATGTCAACCGGAGCGACTGAAAGTAATACTCGCCGTCTTCTTTAACAGGTAAAGTTCCATGCATCCTGTGCAAAATTAGAGGGGATTCTACAAACATAAGCACAGCTACGATATAGCGTGGCTCATCTTCCATTTTCATGCCAGTCACGAACTGTGCAGATGACTGTGGTTGACCTCAGAACTACGGCTTTCGCATGGTGACTGTGTAAGATACAATATCTAAAAGCTATACGAACGGAACCTCTATTACTAATGGGTAATGGAATTTGGGTTGGGGATTAGATGTAGATCCTCGTACTCCCCTCTCAGTCAGGCAGGCTCTTAACAGTCTGGAAAGGCACCAGACAGTTGTTTCGACTTTCAGGGTCACATCAGAGGTGAGCGTTCCTCGGACTGAATTGACTATAGAGGCGAACCGAGATCTTCTCATAGCTCCATCACGTTACACCACTTAAAGTGCAGTCAAGCAGGGACGGAAGGCGAGTTCAGCATCATCTATATTCCTGAGCGTCTATCTCGCGGATTCCGGAAGCATCTCCCAACTATCGCTAGCTACGTCCGCCAACTCTCGCCACAATTGTGCGTACAAAAGTAATTTGCACATCACTTCTACCGTGGACTACAACTTCTGTTGTACGATTGATTTATGCCCGTTAATCTTTGTTGGTGAAAGTACCTTGTTCCTGTAAATAACCTGCCACCTTCAGAGACCGCGTGATTTATTGATTCGTTTCTGTTGGGATGAAACTTTCTAATCAATACGCAGCCCTATCCGACACATTTGGCATGTCATCACGTAAAGTCTGAGTATGGTGAGAGTTACAGAAAAGAATTTGGTACTCTGAATCTGGCTTCCTTTGATTCGTTGCAAAATTATGCTCAAATTTCAACTACTCATTAGTAAACATAGCTTAAATTACTATGCCGAAATAGTCGCAATTTAGTTTTTCTGCGTATCTACAGCCATTAGTGGTATTGAGCTAAAACAATCAACATAGGTCAGTATGAGCTGAATGCTGTAGACCGTGCTTCGTGTCGAACGAAACACACAGCAGCAGCACGATAAAATGGGGCGACAGCAAAGATAGATAGTTTACTTACATCCGGGGTAACCATGTCCAATGGAATGTAAACTTGCGGCCAATTCCGCGTATCGTCTGGCCACGGCATGAGGCCTGATAAGCGGATACGTTCGACCCGACAAACCAGAACCACTGACGCCACCGGCCATTGTGCCAACCAATCCTCTCGCGCTAATGTTGAAGTTCGTTACATCGAAATCGTTCCGCAAAGATGCGATGTGTGCGTCCAGACGATCGGTTACGTGAACCCATAAAGTTTCCGTAAGCGATGTCCAGAACCTGTGTAAAAGATAGGGTTTACAATCCATCCAAATTAGGTGGAAACGTACTTTTCCATCACATGGACGCCTCGCTCTCGAGCTAAACGCAGCATAGCGTGAAGCACCTGCAAGCAGATCAATAAACCCAAAGCGTCATGAGAACCGATGGGAATTAGGTTGCTTTCGACTTGTTTGCGCAAAAGATTGAGCGTCCGTCCCATGACTTGGTCGAATAACGCAGTTAAAGCTCCTCCGGTCGGTGCATGTTGAAGTGCGGGTGCCTGGTAAGACAACGACTCAGGACTTTCAGGAGACAAGAAGAAGAAGTCCGATAGGAAGAAGTATTCCCGACAAGCGACATCCAGAAGAGCAAACTGAATCGAACGAAACAGGACCTCCAAGGGATACTGGGGAAGCAATCGATAACGAGATAAGATAGGTTTAGGTGTTCAGAAAGCAAATAGTGAAGCTATCTGGGCAGAGACGAAAAGTACAAGCCAGAGGGAAAAGTGCCATGCAAGTAAGACATCAAGCAGACGGCTGAAAAACTTGCCAATGATGAGGAACGCGTAAGTCGGTTGCACTGAGGCTTGCTTAGTGATCTGTAACATGCCAGAACCGTAGCTCTTGGTAAACAGTGGGACCAGCTAATTGGGAGTAACTGTACTTACTAAGGGAACGTAACGCAACACTCCGCTTCGCTAACCAATGTAGAGGAATGATGTCACGACAATCAGAGAAAAACGACTGCGACAAAACCGCCGTGCTCAAGTGCACTTTACTCATCTGATGATCCTAAAGAAGCGCTGAACAAGTGATATTAGCTGGTAGTTCAGGTGAAAGTGACTGATAAGGCGCAAGAAAACAGGCCAATTAAGTATAGCCGAAACGAACATCCAACGACAGAATGAGTCAGAGAGACGAAGTGCAACCTGCTTACGGAAAAGGGGCAAGCGTATTGACCTACACAGCGATGAGCGAATGTTGCGTGCGCGCCAAGGAACCCACGCTGATGACACGGGATGCAATGGCTGGTGATCAATTGAGCAAACAGAGGGGAAAGGTCACTAACGAATCTAATACCGTGCATGCGAGCTGACCAGATGGAAAGCAGAGTCGGTGCGACCAAACATGATCACTGTTTAACGTGGCCTTAGCCAGAGCAGGCACGTATCCCCCTGTCGAAGGCAGCGGCGAAATTCGGGAAGCTTGAGTGCCGAGTGTGGAACAACCACCAGCTTACCGCTGGCACGAAGCTGATGGTCTACAAGTTCACGGTGCTGTCCGAACTTCTATACGGCAGCGAAACGTGGACGACATAGCAGCTGGATGTGCGATATCTCGAGCGGTTTCATCAACGGTGTCTGCGACGGATTCTGCGCATCGGTTGGTGCGACAGTGTTGCAGACAAGGAAATGCTGCGCCGTAGTGGCACGTATAAAGTGGACTGCATAATTCGTCTGCGGCACCTGACGTGACTGGAGCAAATCAGCCGGAGGAATTTGACGAGGATAACCAAACAACCATTGTACGACCAATTTGGTGCAGCAAAGCGACGAGCGAGTAACAAGAAATTACGGTACAAAAACTTGACCAAGATGAGTTTATCAAGAGACTAATGTTGATTTCAAGTGTTGCAAATCAAAGGCAGTTGATCGTCGTGAATGGTGTGAGCTGATCATAAGAGCAGTTGCCCAATTGCAGAAGCACTATTGCACGCGGAGGACGAACGCCAGGTACGGATCCGACAGGTACCGATGGATTCCAGGCACGGTGCTTTATCATATGCTGTCGCGAGTGCCTAAGCCAGGCGGGTTTGGTAAGCCACTGGCGTGGACACGTGGGGCCAGCATCCAAAAGACGCCGAACCAACTGGGCAGCGATTGGTAGGTGCGTTGCGTGCACCCTTATTCGATTTACCAATTCAGGCCAATACAGCTGCTGATGTGGTGCATGTGCCGCGTCGTCTTTGCACTTGGTCTGTATGTGTGCATTTCAGGATTTGGTTGTAGATTCTCAACCCCGGTGTGGCTGCGGTTGACGTGAATGATGACAAGATGCCTTTCCACCATTTCATCTATACTGCCTCCAGACGACGAGTGGTAGTTGCCAGAGGGCATGAGGTGCACGGTCCTCGTGGTCGTGCTAGGTTCAAAGAGTGGTTCCATCCAATGTGGAGTGAAGTACGGCCAAGTCGCCGCCATGTGCAAATCTGGTACGCACGATTTTCCAATTAAGCATGAATGCGTCTGCTCTGTCTGTTTTAGGAGTGTGGTCCGGCTCATTTGGTGAACATGCACTCACATGCTCACATGCACTTGCTTCCTAGTCTTAATCCCTCGAGTTTAGACTGGATACAGGATGTGGGGATGGGGTTGTGGGTGGTGCAGTGTAAGCAACTCACTGTGACGCAGTGACGGACAAATGGGGAATTGGACGCCGCCAGCCATACGACAAACACGTTGGTCTCATTTCAGAAAACGGTGGTGCGGTTTGATATCTCTAGACAATTTTGGAACGATGTATACTGCTGCAATCCGCACAATAAGTGCGCTGGCACTTGCATCAGTAGTAAGTCGTGACTGGCCGAATAGTTCTGGTTAACTGTCCTTTTGTAAGTAAAAAATGGATTCACGCTACCAACACATGCATTATGGAGCTTGAATCTCAGCCTTCTAGAACAGTATTACAAGGGGTGTGTCCATCATCTATTTGATATCTGTCGGTAATAAACCCAAACAGACACCCGTCATTCCTTCAGGTTCCATGCTGCAAAGCGAAGTAGTGTACTCCGCCATTACTTCCTCCGCTTTACCTAACTTTGCCGCGCGCTCAGCAGACGTTAACTGAACTTCCATTGGCCTTCGTTCCAAAGTCTACTCGCACAAATTGAGAAAGTCAGCTAGAAGGTCCGCGGTAGCAGCATTGTCTACCGTCAGTGGCAACATTGCGCTAACTCGTCTATGCTCTTACTCCTTATGCGCAGAGCATTCGCTACTGACGATTACAAGCACATTAAGTTGTGTGACGATGTACTTAGTGGCGTGTAGTTAAAGCACCTCGAAAGCAAAGCACCATCCAGCTGGAACCTAGATTCGAAGCCTAATACAAGCGTACGCACTTCCAATGACGCAGAAAACGGGCACGAGCACACGGCACGGCTCGAACAGGCGGAACGTATGGTGTCATGCAGTGTTTTCTCAGCGCTAGCTGCCTTTGCCACATATAAAATTTTACACGTTACACAATAATTGTAAACATTAGTTTAAGAGATAACTTTTCTTTTAGGTGCTTTGTTCTCCACGCGGTTCGTTGTCGCGCATCTAAACATTCAACCCGTACGCAAGTGATAGACGGCCCATGATGACGCACACGGGAGCCATGTTCTCAGCAAGTATCGGTGGCAGTCCGTGTTTAGTAGTTTAATTTCAACCTCACAAACTGTCGTCTTTCACGTGTGTATACCAAATTACGCAGCCACCGCTGTACCCGACTTTATCATCGTCATTATCCATGTTAGCTAGAGATAGAAAACACCTCAGCTATTGTGCCGCAACACATAAGAAAAGAAGAAGAATAAAGCTGTAATAGAAACACGTCAGCTGAGGCAACCAGTAAAGAATGGGCATCGTTGCAGAGAGCTAACAGCTGGCTATTGTGTCGCAAAAAAGAGTAATATTGTGCCTAGTAGATGAGAACGCGGTTAGAGTGGGAAGCTAAGCGGGAGGGAGAAGGACGAAGAAACTCACAGCACAAACGCCATTGAGGTCGGCTACTAAGCACATCAACAAGCGTATGCAATCATCGTCCTTCGGTCCCCAACCATGGAAAGGAAATGTTCTAACCGAGGCCAAGTTCGAAATAAGGGCCTTCAATCCACTTGGCCACCTCTCCCCTTCTTCCATGCGCACCCACGGCGCGCAAACAACGAATGTCGCGGGAGTCGATGGGCTGGCATACGCAACACCGTGGTCTAGCCATCGGAGCCTGGTGCATGAAATAACACAGCTAAGCGGTTCGCCACTACTTTCTACGTCATAACTAAGGTGTCGAACACGCTATTTGCTCATAAGGTGTTCCCACCAGATATGAGCCAAATTGCGAAAGATGAACAGCCAATAAACATCGATAGTGGGAAATCACCAGTGAACATCCGCCGCAAATGAATAGCGCATCGGACTTTTGTACAGTGCAAATGACTCAACGCTCCACGGTCGGCGGGGCCTTCAAACTTGGCTTTTCTGTTCCATTCACATTTTCGGTAACTGATTTTGTTTTGCTACACCGAGCCATACAATAGGCAAGGTAATAATACCCTACCTTTTGCGAGATTTTAAAGTGCTTATGTGTTTCTACTCCACTGAACGTTCCATATTTTCACGGTCGTCATAAGAAATAAGCAGAAGCGAATCTACAAGAAGTAGAACAATGCTACTAAAAAGCATCGTGCTGATTGGAGGGCGGCTCTACGGAAGAAAACATTGCGGAGCGAACTGGATGAGATTAAGACCACCATCTGCTGGCGTGAACACTCGAAGCTAGGCGTGATTATGGTTCAGGAGACTTAACTCCATTAGAATGTAGACGACACAGTTGTAGCGATTGGGGATTCATTTGCCACCGTGTCTACCGGCCATGTACCTACCAGAACTGGTGTGGAGCAAGTGTGGTGCAGGTCAACAAAACGTGTTTCACTTTTTGTCGTCACGTATTAACTGCTTAGTATCAAAATGTAAACCAAGAGGTTTAAACGGCTACCAATCGATTTTATTGTCGAATGTCTATATTTCTCCCAGCTGTCCCACCTCTGAAGCAGAGGTATTTTACGATCAATTCACTTCAACTGTCATCTACCACACTGGCTATTCTCTCTGTATTTTTGTTGGTGATTTCAACAATGCCTTTCTCACAGACCGCAGGATGTAAAATGTTGTAAACCTCCTCACTAGACTTGGATCAGCTATCTTCATAGTTGTCACCTGCAGTGTTTTCAAGGGAATATTGTCAACACCGAAGAAACTATGGACACACAACGGTATCAGCATCCTAAAGGCGGTAGTTGAATTAAAAGTGTGGTGTGTGAATATTGGCTTTAGGGGGGATGGAATAGATGTGACACATGCTGGTGTCGCGTCGGAATATTGGGGCAAATTGGAGCAGTAGAACGTTGACTACATCCTTAGTGGCCTGAGCACATTCATATGGTAAGATGAGTGGGGGAACACCACGCTTTACATTCCGGAAGCCGTTAAAATGTTTATACGGAAAATTTTTGTTGGCACTGCTCAACTGGTGTACTAAGTTGTTCTTACAGACAAGTGTGGTGCAACGATTACGCCGCATTACATAGTTGTTCCAGTTATCAAGGCTAGGGTTTGCTCTGTACACATGCTCCGCTGTTTCTTACAGCTATGCGTTTTCGGGTTCTACTCCGAACGACTGAAGGTGCTCTTGCAAAACGAAAAGGCCTGTTTTCCGATGCACATTTAATAAGACCACCGATATATATATATATATATATATATATATATATATATATATATATATATATATATTAGCAACAGTCTACAAAAGACATTGAGCCATTCAAAACCATGGGATTTTAACTAGGAACAAGAATATGTACAACGATATTAAAAGGCAATTAAAAATAAATGAGAACCTGTTTGGCTTTGCTCACACGTCGTTTGCTCAATATTTTGTTTTTTTAAGAAGTTACTACTTTTTGATTCGGGAGTTCACGCGGACTTGCGCGCATGGATTCCACTGCAACCGGTTTGGTGCCGTTGCTCCTAGTGTTGCAAGCCATCGGCATTCTTCATTTGTCGGTCCCCAAACGGGAAAGCGTACCGGACCAACAATTGATAGACAGGAAGTGAGCAATTTGATGCTTTGACGCCAGGTGATCGGCTGGCCATTGCGCGGCCACTTCCAATGCAGCCCTGTACGCACAAATAAAGTGCGGCGTGCCAATCGCTTGTCAGGCATGCGCAGTGCATGGTCAAGCCATCACATCTAACGCGAAAGAACAAGTTCATGGAGTGGGTGATTCGTTTTGCCAAAGACACGTCTGATATCATCATTGTGCACCCGGTGTTGCCATCACAAACGAGCGATTCTCTGCAGGCAGCCATTGTCGAAGGCCGAAAGCCTACGCAAGTCGCTCACTGAACTTGCCATTAAATCCCATCCAGGCTGCAGCAATGGAACAGTAGTACGAAAGCTCCCAGATGGCTTCTCCAACAGGTTATGTTAGCATGTCATAGTGTGTCATTGTTCGAAAGATGTTAGTATGTTTTCAGAAGGTTATACATATAAATCGGTTTATGTAGGATTTTATTATGGCTACACTTAATTTCAGGTCTTATCCTTATCGTCTCCTTCCGACTTAACTTTGCCAACCAGTTTTTCCTGCGCACGTCTTCGCTATATCTCTTTTTACTTTGATGGTTGTTTGTGCGCTAGTCTCGAAGAATACATACTCGCAGAACGTTGCTTTTGCAATATTGATAACTCCAACAAAATGGAATACCGCAGTCCATCCTCTCCCATTTGGAGCCCACTGGCATGCATCTAGGTTAGCACATCGGTCAACAGACAGCACAGTATAGAGACCCTAACGGTCGGACCATAAGTATTCCGATTATAATTAGATGCAATATTCGATTAGTTAGCACAAAAATTAATGAGAGTACGAGTAAAATCTGCTCACATGAATGTTCAAAACTAGACGCGATTATACTACATGAGACCTGGCCCATGAGGACGTGGATGGCGCATTTGTAACAAGTGGAAAATTTTGTCTGCCATTATGTCCACCTGACACGAACGTACCGTAAGCAGGACTGATGTGCATTAATCCCTCGTGGTGCATGTCAACAAAAGGTACGGTTTTCTTCACAAGGTTCTAACAGATTAATATCGAAACGCAGGTTGAGATGTTTAAGCGACTACATAAATCAACTTTACTGGATTACATTTACATTTGCATCAGTTGACCGCCCTCCCCCCGCTCTGAAACAGCGGAGTTTTATGGCCGGTTTGTTAATTTCGATAGTGATAATATTGGCCACACTTTACATTTGTGTTGGAGATGTCAAAAACTTGGACGATACTTATCTCACAAATATCGGAGAACAAGTGCTGTAAAATCTAAACAACAATTAGGCACCGGTTTGTGTATTCGATCACTCAGAGGTCCAAAGATATTCTGTTGTCTGCCGCAAGATAGATCACGGAATAATACGAAGACAGTTTTCACTTCAAAACACACACCCGTTAAAAGAAATTGCAAAGATAGTAGAACAATTTCGCCAATGTTATATGTAGGTATTGCAACCAGCTACCGCCCAAACACAACTTCTGCACTGACACCTGCTGTCCACGCGAGGCCGTTTTTATCCGTGCGGGTCGACTCGCGTCGCAATCACAAAGACGACTGAGTACATTCAAGTAGAAGTGTATGGAAGAGCACGTTGCTGTGAATGCCCGCTATCGATCAATCGTTACTGCTTATGGAAACCCACTTTCAAGTTTCAAACCCATTGCTTACCATGCGATCCCCCAAATGCGACAATAGTGGCACTTTCTTATTGCGCCCACTTGGAGATGATGCAGCTTCAAATGCCGATCAAGCCGACGTGGGCATCCTTTTGACTCCTTGGGCTGAATGTGCGCCGGTTGACTGAATTCGAATAAACAGCTAGATGTGCGCCGTCAGATGGGCTGGCTTGTTCAAAGAGTTGAAGTCGCGCGAAGACAAATGGTGAATGTTGGTCATTGCAGCAAACGCCTTCACAAACTGTAGCACTTATTTCTTTGGTAGATGATTTCTATCACCGACTTAACAATCTCCCACATCACGGAAAAAGTGCAGATACTGTGGGGGTTGCTGGTGATATGAACGCCCAAGTCAGAAAACTGTTCTCTGATGAGCTTCATCTGAGGGCCCAATATGGTGTAGGCTCCCGTAAACGGTTACACCTACGGGAAGATGTGCGTCTATTTCTCGCGAGCACTAACATTCGACATAGTACCCGCAGTAGGGTGACTTGGCGCCCACCAGCTTATGGCTAGCCATAGACGCAAACTGATCACATCGCAATCAGTTACCGCTGAAGAGTCTACGTCCAAAACTGTCGTTAAATTCGGAGCACCAGTTTGGACTGCGATCACGCTCTTGCGTGTGCCGACCGAGTGCATTTCGGCTGACGTCCGCAACGTCGCTGTCAGCGCGTAGACACCTGCAAACTGAAGAAGCCAGGTGTTCTGAATAGGTATTGAAGTACGCTGGAATATGGGCTGAGTAAAGCTCCACTGAAAACTACTGAAAATCGCTAGTCGCATAATCGCCAGAAGTACGCATGTCTTCTTCTTGCAAACCGAATTGCGAATCTGGACATTGGGTCCCTACACAGTCCCTGGAACTTGTCGTTGCTCGCCTACGTATTCCGGCTGGGAGCGAGCACAACCAGACTCACAAAGATCATATGGCAAAACCGTGCTAGCCTGAAGAGAGCGCGAAGCTAGGTCGTCTCAACGTGCATCGGAGATGGAAAATGGCTGATGCCGTTGGTAACCATTGGAATTTATTTCGTTTGATACGGTTTACCGTATCCCATTGCCATTCTCCCTGGGCCGTCTCTATGGGTCCGCCAACACGCGCAGAAGTCGGACGTGAGATCAAACTGTTAAATGTGAATGAGGTGGAAGGAGCAGATAGATTTCCTCCAGTCCTCTTCAAATTCGGAGGATCTGCTCTCGTGGATGATTTGCACATTCCACTAGTGGGGCTGTGAGAACAAAAGACTTTCTCAAAAGTGTGAGGCCGCTCCTTCATAGTCCCAGTTTACAAAAAGGTAACGTTCGGAATGCGACAATCTTAGAGAAGTCAGTATGATCACAACTGCATCCAAATTGCTTACGTCTGAAGTTCCCCGCAGACTGTCTGGCTGTCAATAAAGTCAGATTCGTAAGCAGCAATCCGGGTTTTGCCGAATTCGAGGCTGCATCGATCACAGCTTTGCTTTTCGTCAACTATTGGAGCGCCGCTATATTTTATTGGCAAACCACCGCAGTCGTGTTCCTCGACATCAACAGTGTCTTCAAATCGGTGAATCGTTGTACCCTTTAAGACTGTCTACTAAGGAAAGGAATGTCCCATAAATACGGAAACATCAACAGAGCACTGTACGCGCATAGTTCGAACTGAGGGTTAGTGACGAACTGTCAACGCCATTCAATATCTCCAGCTTGGTGAGACAAGATTGCCCGCTACCACCTTTACTCTTCATATTCGTCATTGACGTAGTCATGGAAACGGTGTCCGCTGGACAAGAACTACAAGGCGTGAAGCTGCTTCCCGCTGAACGAATTCTTGACTCGGAGTATGCTAGCGACATCGCCCCAAACTGTGATAGCCTCAGAACGTGCGAACCAGTACTGAACAGATTAGCACTGGCTGTCAATCCTTTTGGCTTTGCTTTGCTCTCTCGAATTCCTTATCCAAGATTTTTAGGGGCCCACCTCTGCGATGACCCTCGGTGTGCATTAGCTAGAAGTTGTCCGTGAATCCAAGTACGTGGGCAGAAATATTGGTGCCCTGGGGATCGAGGATGAGATCATGAACCTTATAGCAGAAGCTCGAGGTGCTTTTTCCAATCTTCACTACTACCGGCGCCGATGCGAAATCACTCTCGCCCTGATGAGCAGAGTTTACAATGCACCCATATATTCAACCCACCCGTACGGCTGCGAAACCTGGTGGATCAATTCGACAGACTTCAAGAGGCTAGTTTTGTTCGACCATCGCTGCCTTGGCAGCTTAGCTCATGTCTAGTGAGAGCATCGCATGAGCATTGAGCGCGTTCTTCTCCGTGTACTTAGTGCAGCAATGGTGAGTGAACCGTCTAGCATCATTATATCACGTGCCAGGCTCCGATGGCCGGTCCACGCATTGTGTTTGCCAGCACACCTACTCGCAACGACATGCAGTGTTTGCGGTGTATGGCTGCACGAGATGGCAAGCGATGAGTTGGTCATGAAAAATGAAAACTTGCACATCGAAATTGGCGTCGGTTGGTGTTTCTCGACCGCTGGACTGATGTCCGAAGACCGATGAACACGTTTGGATGGATACACTTCTTGACATGGAGAGGAGCCGAGTTCAATGGCGTTTGAGTTATGAGCTTCCTTGGCCCACCCCTTCCACTCCAACCAAGATCTCATACCTGATGATTAATACGATATTTAGCATTATATTACTTGGTTGTAGTTTTCTGGTGCGTAACGTTTGATAGTTGCATCACGACCCATTAGCTAAGGTGTGTTTCTCGCAGCTATTGTGTATGGATGGTGATCTAACGTCACTAAGAAATCTGGTGATTTGCCTGTATGCGATCCGATACAGTTTAATGACGCGCTCAGAAGTGAATATAACACGCTATTGACACTAGACAATATGCGACCGGTGTTAACCCGGGGCCCATCATATTCACGATGGCTTTCTGGCACATAACAATCCACCAATGCTGTGTAACCACATCTTTAGCAACATTTAGTGTGCTCTTAATGGCTTTTCTTGCCTTCTGACTTGTATGTACCTAATGAGATGTTTCAGAAACGGCTAAAGCAAGCACTGGTTGATCTACTCGGAGCATTTTGTTCAGCGATGGCGAGTTAGTCGTCAGTGCCGTTCAGGAGAAGCATGACGGTAATTCTTCCCAGGCTGCCGCATCGTGGCAAACGGAAGCGTAACATAATGGCAATGAGCAAAACGGATATGGTGTTTCATGAACGCGTGCTGAGGTTGGAAGAATCAAAATTGTATCCAAAGGAAATCAGAGCCATAAACAAAATGCCTCCGCACGCTGACTTGAGGTCTGTAAGCAGACTCGGCCGTTTCATACCCAGGTTGGCTGAAGTGATTATAATAATTCGAAAACTGACCCACATGAGAGAAAGTTGACATTAGGGTGAAGAACAAAGGAAATCTATTAAGTTCAAGAAGTTGAGTGCAAACGCGCTGGCCTGCCTTTTATGATCGTTTTCTCTCACTAGAGGTTCGGTGGGACAGCCGTTGTTACTGTCTCAAAGGTGCACTCATGCAGGGCAAAAGGCCTACTGGTTTTCGCAGTTAGACATTGGCGGAGGCTGAACGTCACTGAGTTTGAACTGAAAAAGAGATGCCTACATCTGTGTATGCCGTAAAATGCTTTAACAACTGTATGCTCGGCCGCAAGACTAATATTTCCGCTGACAAGTCATTGGGGTGCATAGCTAACAAACCATTCCCCATTGTTCCTCGTCGTATGTGAATCCTCATTTTCCATCAGAAATACGAGATAGATACTGTCAATTCACCAGGATCCACTCTGAGCACCGGCCCAGAGATTTGTATTCCGGAGGAAAACGGAGTAGAGTAATATCCACACATTTGCACGCAACAAAACAGATCGCTGGAGCTGTAGAACATCTACAGCTGCTATGACGCTATGCAGAAGATAAGTAATGAAGATGGCTAGAGCCAATTATGTTCAACAGATAGCCTACAAAGAAGTTGCCCAAAGAACCTATTTTTCCGCATTTCGCCATGAGCTGAATCCTGAATGGTTAAGAAAAAAGTCCTAATTTGTGATCCTATATCGCAGTAGAGATGTATCTTAACAAGGAGCAGAACAACACGCAGGGGTGATGGCCAAGGCGAAGACGAAAAAGTGTAAACGCAAAACCTGAATTTAAGGAGAAAAGCAGGTTGGACATAGTGAGCGGATAGCACTTCACTCCAGAGCTAGACTAACCTTCACATCACCCTTAACTGCAACATGGGGAAGAATAATCGGAGCTTCCAAACCTGACTTGCTAAGCACTCGAGTTGCACGATCACCCAAGGCGAAGATGCCAACGCGCACAGCGCCTGCAGACGGACTGGAGTTCGTGGAGCTTGAGGTCGGGAAGCTCATCGTCGATATGACTGAACTCCCACTACCATAAGAGCCTTGTTCTTCGAACCGTTTGCCAAGCAAAATGTCTTTTTCTGATGTCGTATCCAGCTTTGAAAAAAGGGAAAAAATGAATGGGAAGATTCCAGATTCCGCACGGTTTGGCCAGTCTAATTAACAAGAGGCTGGTAAAGAGCTGTGCTAGTCTTGGAGAGCATGCCGAGCACCAAAGTCCAGTTCAGTGAGTATTCATATAGAGAGATTCGAACATTTAGGCCAGCAACGACACAGAGCGGAAATAAAACCGGTTGGTTGGTATCGCTTATTGTAACTGAAACAGTGCATTATAATTTTAAAGTGCCCTACTATGACTGTTTTAATATGCAACCTTAGCATTTAATATCTGGAGTTGCATCTCAAAGTGCCCCAATGGTTTTCACCTTCGCGGGAAACACAAACATATAAGACATATACTCGCCAGTAACACAGACAAACATAAGTTTATCGGGAAACGGGACCAAATTTATGATAAAACCACATTTAATTCCCTGAAAATTGTTGCAGAATAAACGGCTTTACAAAAAGAACTCTGACGAAGACAGTTTCTTAATGACACTGAGAAGCGCCACTCAACAGCAGTCTTGCCTGTGCGTTAGATACTGCTACCATGCAGCCAGAAACCAACAATGGGCTCCACAACAACGTTGAACCTGACAATGAGATAGCCAGACTACCTACCGTTGAAACCAATTACTCACCTTCGTCTAGTATAGTAAGTATTCCTAGCGATACATCAACAGTAGCAGCTACACAAACGAATTAAAAGCTTCCGGCAAAACACATCCGCCAGCCGAAATCTGCTATAGTTGACGAAGGAAAAATTGTAAAATGCGTTTGCGCAGTTGCAACGTTGCTTTAAACACTTCGTCGAATGATCAAGAGAATGGTAATAGTGATGGTCGGTTATACTTCGAAAAGATGAAAATGACACAAAGAAAATCGGTGGAAATGCATCATCAGATATCATAGACCGAGATCTTATCGCGTAAGGGAGTCGATAATGCATGCTCACGATAAGTTGGACGTATGCAAGCGCCAACAATTGCGAAGCAAGTAAGAGATCAAGAACACGCGTGGGAGCTACCACCCAAATGGGTTACACAAGAACTCTGGACCTCAATGTTATTCACAATGTTCTAACCTTGAATATCCCAGTTGTTGTGGCAGAAAACAATTTTTGCGCCACATGCGGTCTACAACCGCACTTAGTCAGCAGATTGCCCAAGATGATACACACGTCCAGCGTCAGGATGTGCTCAACCGATCAATCTACCTTAAGCACTATGATCAGCAAGCTAGATTTTATATGCACATAACCAAACAAACGCATTCTCGGTTTACAGCTGTTTGACGACAAGCATTTAGTCGCATGAATGGGATTTTACATAAAGAACATCAGTAATCGACTCCAGCCTCATCATAGCAGTGTTGTCAACACACAAGCATCCTCTCCTCTAGGACTCATATCTCAGAACCAATCTAGTGGACCATTGGGTAGTATTGATTCAACAGTATGATAGAAGCAAACCATATCAACTTTACACACACGCCGCATGCTTCCCAGAAGGATAGAGAAATGAACGGCCAACCACTCGCTAAGCCCTACATGCCAAAAGAATAAGGTAAATGCTGTTAGAGCAAGATATAGATTTAAGGGGAAGGATGCAATAAATGGTTACATTCAGGGTTATCAGTTAAAGACACGTACAACGACCATGTAAAGGCCGCAGGACGTCGACCTAAAGGTTCAGTGAAAAATGGTCGATGCGCCTCTCCCAAGATTTGAGGTATCTCAATTCGCACAAAGATATTTCATCCCCGAAATCATGTCGCGTTCAACCTGCCGCAAAGAGACTGGACATTTACAAGATGCGACGGTTTGCGTATCTCTTCGACACAGCGCAATATTGAGTGGTGCCCTGGACCCTTGATAGCTACACCTACCAGGTTGGTCAACGGGTAGAGGTCAGGCTAACAAAGTCCCCTGGTCCTCCAGGTTGGGGATTGCAAATAAGATGACGTCCATTGTCGTAGAAACAAATAACCGCCACCTTCAGGCTATCCTGTTGACAGGCTTCTAAGTCAAGGGCTTTGGTTGAGAGTCCGGGTCCTACACCGGTCTAGAGCTGAGCGTCCGGGCAGTATATTAGCACAAGTAGAATCTTGACTGTTTCCTTAAATTACAAGCACTTCTTGCATCGACAGTAGCGCAGCTTATCAAGTGTCGCTTTAACTGCTGCATACAGCAAAACAGATAAGCGAAAAACATATCACTACTGGAGTTTCCATTGGTTCCGTTCCAGGTACCTCTTGCTGAGCCCGTTCCACAGTTCCAAGCTTAAATGATGCCACTGGAGTGATAGCATTTACAAGTATCTTCCCGCACCATCCACTGCAGGCCTATTGGCAACAGCCTCCTATAAAGCCACGCTATCCAGCCCCATTGGGGCGTACATCGTTCACACTCAAAGGCAAACAGATTGTACACACGTTGGACACACTGGGTATTGACAAGTTGTGTGTCCGAAACTAGGAATCAATGATCATCGCGAGGTTGTTGAAATAACGGCGCCCGGCATGTTCTCTCCCCATTGGTTGCACGCATCCGGAGACGCTGATGCAGCAATCGCTGGACAAGTTAGGATGGGCATCATTCTCAGCTACAGGGCCGAGTCATCGTTGCTCGATTGGATTCGCGTGAGCAGTCACTTGTGTGTAGCTCGTCTGACGACTTCAACTAAGGTCGATTCACGAAGGAGCTTCAGATGCCGTTTGTTCGTGGTTTCCGGTTATGCTTCCACCGACTGCAGCCCTTATGCTATCAAGGATACCTACTACCACAAACTGCACACACTGTTAAGCAATGTTACCAGTTCAGTTATCGTTCTTACTGCGGAAGATGTGAATGCGCAAGTAGGTCGTCTGAACTCTTCAGAAGCTCAGCTAGGTGGTAAGTATGGGAGTAACTCGGACCGCATGGGCAACGGCCAGCGTCTCTTGAAACTGGTGCGGTAGCACCGGATGTATGTTAGTAGCACCGCTTTTAGACACAGTGGACGCCGAAGTACTACTTGATGTCCACCTATAGCTGGCCAACAATGGACCCAAACAGATCCCCTTGTCACAAGTTACAAGTAGCGTGGTTCCATCCTGGATTGACGCTCGTCGACCAAGATCATGTCTTGGTACGCTGTCGTTTTTTCATGAACTTTATCAGTAGGCGTATCAAGCGCCTCCATCGATTGGCGACTGAGAAGCTATCTCAGTCCCCGGGCAGGCAAACCTACGAGGATGCATTGCGTACCGAACTTTCGCTCGCTTCTCTTAACGACATTGGGTTTCGGTGGAATAGGAAATCGGCTACCATGCATGACGCAGAAGCCTCTGCTTGAGGCACTATCAATGGTCACCGCAACAGTCAATGGATATCCGAGAGGTCTGTGAACCCGTAGCAACCCATCGGGCTACCTCTGAGCATAATGTAAGCAAACAGGCTATTAGACGCGAACTGAAGCAAATCCGATGTGCTAACAAGGAAGCCTGATAAACCAACAGGGCCCAAGAAGTGGAGGAGGCAGCAGCAGTAAGCAATCATCGTAAACACTTCCAAATAATGCGCACCACCGGTCCCAAGAAACAACCTGTCAGCGAGACAGTCACAGACAGTGTGGGTGCCACGGCTCACAAGAAGGAGCGCCGCATGCCTTGTTGGCCGGAGGTCTTACAGGAGTTCAGATGGCTACCAGGTTGCGAAAATTTTCTCAAACAGATGGTGCAAGTTAAGCCATGACCGGTTAGTTTACAGGCTCCATCAGAGGCTGAAATCCGAAACGCGATCACAGCTTGTCAGCGCTTCGAGCTGCTGGTCCGGATTCCCTCGCACCAGCACCATTTAAGGAGGGTGGTGAGGTCCTCAACAAACCACTGACCCCATTGTTTGAACAGGTCTGGAAGGAAGAGACCACACCAGTCCACTGGAGTGAATCGATCATAGTGGCAATATATAAGAAGGGCAGTCACACCGACTGTGTTACGCATGGGTGTATTAGCCTAACAACGGTTTTCAGAAAATTACTGGCCTCAATTCTCGTGTATCGCCTCACTGCAGAAGGGGAATCCCAGTTTACGGAAGAGTAGGCAGGTTTCCGCCTAGGACAGAGCTGGATAGGCCATATCTACACTCTGAGGCCGGTGCTAGATCACTGACACACGTGCCGCCGACTGAAAATAGCCGTATTCCAGGATTTCAAGAGTGCATTCTACTCAGTCAATCGATCCATTCTGTTAGAAGAACGCGCAGAAGTGTTCCAATGAAATATGTGAACATTTTACGTGTTCAGTACTCGAACACCATAGCCTGCGTCAGGGTCCAAGATGACCAGATAGATATCATTCCGACAACAAGTGGCGTTGGGCAGGGTGTCCAATTTCCCCATTTGTGTTAATTTCGTCGTGGACTGCATCATGGAGGGTTCCATTGGGAAATCTCACAATGCAGGCGTTTTGGTGCTGCCTGGGGGAAAGCCAGTCGATCTCAAATATGTGGACGATATTGTTTTGATAAGTAACGATGTTGGGACGGGCAAATGGACCCGAAATAAACTCTTTAGAGTGCTCTCATCATTCGGCATGCGTTTCACAAATTCAAAGCCTAAGGTGCTGTTCAAGACCACTAGCAACTTGACGACCTCTCGACTCTTGATAACAAGGAACTAGAGGCATTTGATCAAGTAACTAACCTTGGAAGCTGCATCAGCAACGATGGGTGCATAACCACTGAAGTCAGTTCACGCATTGCAAAAGCTAGAACTGTCTTCTTAAATTTGCGACATCTGTGACATCAGAGGAGGGTTTCCCTCAGTCCGAAAAACCGCGTTCCAAGGCTACAATGTGGGCCGTCCTACTATATAGGAGTGAGACTTGCCCCTTTCGATTTAAGGGAGTTCAAGTCTTTGATTATCGATGCGTGCGATGCACTGCTATTGTCGGACGGATCCAACGAGTCCGCACGATGATGTGCGCAGGCGAGTACTAGGCATTGATAATCAAGCCAGTTTTTTTAACGACAGATAGCTCCGAATAAGTTGCGTTGACTTGGGCACGTACTACGTATCCCAGTCACCGTTGATAGAGGATGGATTGGTTCTATTTGTCAGATGTAGGCTGACGCAAGGCTCAAGGTGGGCAAAAGTTAACTTGGCAGAGAGAAATGAAGTCACTGATTACAAAACGGAGCTGTTGGTCCGTCTCGCCTTGCAGGCTGTAAGTCCAGGTGACCCGCATTGTGCTTGACTCCAGATACTGAAGGATATGGCTCGCAGTAGACACCAGTGCCGCGTTAGCTGTCGTAACGTAGTCATATTTCCTGTTTAAAGTGTTTCTGACGCTGAGATACCTGCGACGTAATGGCTGGTTATGACCATGGGCAGTGAAAGACTCAAGAAAGCTGTCTCGCTGATATTGCCTTATCTTTCTACGATAGCTAGCTGTTTGTGATGATATGTTGTTGATAAGATGTAGACGCCTTGACCTGGAATGTATGCCTAGGGCATATAAGTGTTACGCTAGGTCACTCTTGTCTCCGTTATTATTCTTCGTTCCTTAGGTCACTGCGGTTTTACGATAAGGAATAATCAGTGCAAATGGTTGATGTATTGCTGTTGTTGGCGCATCCACTCCTACTCCCGCCTCTCGTTAGCCTTAGGCATAGATGCTCGCCTTTGCCATGTTGTTGACTATAGTGGCAAGATCGTACTCCTCACGGGATTTCTCTCTCGCAACCGGCACCATCTTTTGTGTATCGACGTAATTATGTAGTCGAACTTTAGAGAAGAGCTAAAACCATGCGTCAAACTTGTATTTGCGTTTTTTCGGAACACATCGCCTCAGCCGACATCCTTCTTACCTCCTCCCAACTAGATTCAAAACAACCAGTTGTCGGGTATGCAGCAAATTGCATTGTTCCTCAAGCCCCATACACTGCAACGACCCTCCCTACTCATGCATAGTGAGTCTTGTTCCCACTCCGACCACGCACCAACAGACTCTGCTCAATCAGCCTGCACTACGGTTACTGTAAATCGTACCATATACGGCAGCATAATATCCCATGGACACTCTGATATAGTGAGGAATGAGAACAGCCAAATTGTGCGAGAACTGGTCTCCCTGCAGACTGATGTCACAGGCAGTAAGCTTTCTATGCTAAGATGATGTAGTCAAGCATCTTCCAACGAATGCTTGATTGTTGGCAAACAAGGTGCATCAGTTTAGGCCTTTATTATTCTTCTCTCATCTACGTGCTGCGTCGTAACGGAGACATGGTTCCGTTCGCAGCAGATAGAGCTACTTGTTCCCAGCTTCATAGAATTTGCAGTCGTCTCAGTGGCCAAGCTGGCGGTTGCGCAGTCTATCTTAACGGTGCTTTGGAGGCGAATAGATTGGAAGCTCCATCGTTAGGCAGCTTCGAGCACTCCGGCTGGGTACAGGTAGAAAAAACTCCTATCGCTTTTTTGGTGATCGCATTTATTTGCCTCAGACAAAGACAATGCCCTCCTCAGAACATTCAGCAACTGTGTGAAAACATTGCTTCCACAGATTGCAGTCTATTTTAGGATGCGGACTTATCGAAGTATTGTGATCAGTGAACTAGTTACTTAAACATCCGCTTCGACACTTGTTGTCCAAATGAAACAATGTTCACCTGTGCCGATAGATAATCGTGCCAACGACTGTGTGGTCTAAAAGAAAAGGCTTTTAAACATAGAGATATTTCATCGTTAATGTCTCGACAGATTGATATAAAAATCGAATTGCACAGCTTCAACCATAGCTACGTTCAAACCGTACTTGGAAACAATAGGTACCGAGAAATATGGAAAATGTTGAAGCATTTAAGTGCAGTCACTTGCGAGATCACACATTTAAGTCCGGATTTTGTAGAACAAAACCTCAATTTTTGATATATCTTATGCCGAGTCAGTGTTACTCTCAAATAAGCCACCTGTAAACAGCAAAGAAGTGCACAGGCAATTGGTCAGGTTGCAATTGAACAAACCACTTGGTCCGTATGAGTTGTTCCCTGTCGTTCTCAAAGAGTGTGCAGAGTACCTGGCACAGCCTCTCGCCGACTTGTACACACATTGTGCTTCAAGCAACCCAAAATAGTTGACGGCTGGCGAAGTGCAAGTATCACGCCGATGCGAAGTTGCAAATATCGGTCAATCGACTGCACGTCGGTTGCTTTGCAGACCTTTGAGAGGATTATTCTTTAAAATAGTTCAGCCCAGACGCATTTGGATGACCTCCATCAGGTTGCATATGGCAACTCAATGTCCACTTTAGATGCGGTAACATGCTTGTTACATACAGCGCTCTCGTCACTGGATAATGAAAACTAATCCATCCGCATCTGCTTCCTGGATTTTAGTAACACTTTCGGTTGTGTGAACCGTGAACAGCAGTTACCCTACCTACCAGGTTGTGGAGTTCAAACTTCAGTAGTTCTTCTGTTGAAAGATTATTTTACAATTTAAAGGGAAACTTCTTCTTCACTCACCACGAATTTTGGTATTCTTCAAGGAGCCATCCTCGTCTCATTCCTATTTTCACTCAAGTTACCTCAATCCCCATCCCTGAAGAAGCCATCTTGCCGAAGTATGCGGACGACGTAATCCCTGGCGTCCATCATTCAAGCAGTAGTCGGCTAAACAACAAATCTTCCTAGACAACCTTACAGATTGGTCCAAATCGCGTTGCCTAACGTTGGACACCGCAAAATGCAAAGATGTACTTTCTTCGCTATTCGAAGGGAATCGCTGCCAGTAAATACTGACGCAGTGCCCATAACTTTCCATTTTTTGTGAAGATTTGTCCGCTGCTACGTTATTTAAATACATGGGAGTGAAAAGGAAAAGTACTTGCGTGGTCCCTACGTGTGAAGGAAAGATTCCGCAACATTAGGAGATTCGCACTGTATGTTACACGTAACACTTCTTCTCACGTGTCACATTTCCTGATCCAGCGTGTTAACACTGTATGTGTTCTACTACTGGAACTACTGCTCTCTTGTAAATTCTCCTAGTCCGTGAGTAAGGAGCTCAATGTAATCGCCAGGTTCACAAAACATCTACCCCGGTGTAGTGGCATCTCAAAACCGGAATTTGTCAACATCATTTGCATCCAGCGGTAGTAACTCCTGCCTCCTCATACTAATGAAAAAATAGATGTAGTTGAGTTCAATATGCATAACATTCGCAAACAAATAACAGCTCTAAAGCATCCGTTGCACCCTGAGCCCGATGGCATAGTATCAGTATTGTTCAAACATGGCAGGTCGATATCCCACTGTTCCTGCTGTCAATTAAGACGCGTCTACCTTAATCGTTGGAAGCGGGCAACCGTCATACCCCGACATAAAGGGTGATGTCACCTCAAGAATTAGATGCATCACTTGGCCTCCCCTCCTCTTCGTCCATCCAGAGCCCCGGCGCCCAAACAACGCACACTCTACCGATCCGTCCATTTGCTACTTTAAGTGTTAGAACACCCCAAAACCTCCTTGGGGAACTACATCGGAAAACTCGAAGAAGTTCCTATACCATTAGATTATGTAGCATCAAATGGTCAGACCACGTAATCAGTCTGTGTCTCGCACTACCAAGAAATACACCATTTATACATTTATTCATTAACAGAATGACCAACAACTGTAATAGGAGTGAACCGAGAAAGATAAAGTTCGTCAGAAGATGAAAAAACGGTGATACGGTAATGGATAACTGGCAAGTATAAGTGAAACAACCGATCGATAAAGAAATGCCGCTTTACTTGCTATGCACACTAATATTTAAAACCCGCGACTGGTAAGACGCAATTAAATAGCATGCAAAGTAGAACAACCTACCTGCACCTTGTTCAGTTTGGCGCAATATGCCTTGAAGTAAGAATAATACACTTTGCTCATGGTGTTCACGTACTCAGTGAGTATTTCGCGGGCAGTCTCACGATCATGAGCTAGCAAAAATTCGTTGTAAAAGCTGTAGGAAAAGGGTGGAAAAATCATTAGCAAACATAGTATGAAGTAATGGGCAAAGTCAAATTCATCGAGAACCTAAGTAGTAGACGCTCAAACCAAATCGACACAATCCAGAAGTTGGCTATGTGGAAATGTATCCAAATGGTACGTCCAGTTAACTCAAAGAAATCAAGGAAATCAGTCAGAATAAAGTATCAGATGACACAGAGACTAGTAGAAAAATCCGAACCGTACAAAAAAACGTGAAGACTTTCACGACGTTAGAGCCCTCCATCCAATTCAGTCAGAGAATCCCCACAAGTACAACACATTACTTGAGATATTTAAAGCATCGGGAACATATTTCCGTACGTAGGTCAACTCCGAAACCGTTTGGTAACGTTGAAAGATGAACCTCCAGCGATACCGTAGCTCAAAAAGACAGCAGCTTGTGGTCAGTTCATAACAAACAAAAATTTGAAGGTCTCATAACATTCATCTTCATGTATGCTAATACATTTTGTCAACTCGATCGTGCTCCATAAGATGGCGCTCCAACTTTTAAATAGAAAAATCCGCTGGCCAGCATAATGCAGTGGGATGTGATTCAAGAGAACAAAAGGAGTGTTCCAAGTAGTAAGCATTGCCATTCTCTTCTATACATAAACATTAGGATCAAAGCTGAAAAGTAATTGTGGTTACATTCAAAGAAAACACTATGAGCTGAGCGCCGAGGTACGGTGGATTCCGTTGTCAGAATCCGCACCGCAATGATAACAACCCGTAACGGTGGTTGGGTATGAGGTAGAAAGCAAGTGAAAATAAGAGAATGGAAGAAGAACAAAGCCGATGAAAGACCCACAGACACACAAGAAGCAGAATGCAGGGGCGTCATTTGTCTCAAGACTGAGCGGGGTCGAAAGGCGCTACCAACCAGTAAAGGCTGCTGTGCATTTTCGCCACATAATAAACTAACTGCTTTGTTGTCTCGTTTGACTAGCTGCAGCGACAAAAAAATAATGTCTGCAATGAAGGCACACGAAAGACGAGATATTCAGTGTGGCCGGTTCCAGTGCGCCAGACAAACTAGTGTGACGCCATAAAGTTATTAGCTAAATAACTGATGGACTTTCCACCAATTAGGTCTGGGAAATACTACGCGAGAACTAGTGACTAAGGACGACGTCTAAAGTGCAAAGTGATCAATCGTTTGATCAATACCACCGGTCCAAAAGAAACACCGCGCACGCTGCCATAACTATCTAGGTACTTATATGAGACTGATGACAGACAGCACAAAATTTCTCAGTTGTGCAACTAGCAGAGGCAGTAGGGCTAAAAAGATAGTCGAACCGATTGACCATTCCAGTGGCTGTTCGGTGGCAAATAGAGCCTATGGCGTATCAGCTGGTCCTGTAACAACGCTTTGCACTTTAAAGGTGGGAAAAACATACCAAGGCACATAGCGCTTGTAAAGAAATAAGGAGAGATACGTCGTCCGTCTACCACGAGTCCGTCAGTCAATCATCCAACAAAATCATTTATGGCTCTTCGATGACAAAGTGAAGGAAAAAGGAAGAAACGGGAAACAATTTAACATCTCATTTGTCCCATGAAACTCAGGAATCACACGATAGACACAATAAACAGGGGTGAAGCTTACCGATACTTTAGCAATTGATTCTGAGGTATTTGGTAATTTGTCAGAGGCCTTCGTAATGAATATATCTTCTGCAGTAGGTATTCGCGTATCTTAGTGATGGCCTGAAAATGGTGCAATGCATCGATCATGCAGAAACAAAAATTCAAGTCAAACGGATCGGATTTAGTTCAGCAGCAAATCGAGTAACGAACATTACCGCACGGACTAAGTCATTACGTGTACTCAACCCTGAAACCTTAAGATGCTCAAACGCGTACTACGATATAGTCAAAGGTAGGGCCTACAAGACGAAGAGCTCCACACAGTAAACGTTGCACTACGTCTTAGTGTAGATGTTGGGAAAAGGGATCGGTATTATATGGAATCCTCGCATCAACGCTTCGCTGCTATGCAAGGTATCTGAGATGCTGCGATGTGGTCGTAACGACGCCAGCTCGAAATGGCAAGTCGTAAATAAGGAGCCAGAGGTCTGAACCACACCGCCACCGGTCAACAGCGACAATAGAGCCACATCGCTTAGTATGGATCCCATCTTAAACAATGATGTTGCGTCATCAAAGTATTCCGAATAGGAATATACTACGGCTGGTCTGGCGGCCCGATGGGTGGAGTAAGGAGTCGACAAAGGTGTAACGGAGAGTGCGATTGATTTCCCAAATACAGCGTGCTTGCGTTTGTCTGTGAAGGAGTGTGGGCCGGCTCCGTTGATGAAACGTGGCTCCCATCCGCCAACCATATTCAAAAACTAAATGTGGATCCCTATAGAAGCAAATCTGTTGGTCGCAAGAAACGATTAGCGCCAGAGAAGAATACAGGACGGTAAATGAAGCAGTCGATGGTTATACTGCAATAAGGCGAACGGCTCATTGATTAATACAGAGATTCAAACTATCTTGAAAAACAGTCGGACTTATGATGAGGGTGTCCAGAGGGGATAACGAAGAGGCCACGCGCAATTCCGTTAAATCCAATGTGAAATAATAGTAAATGCACTTGCTTTGATTTTCAGATTTTTCAACAGTGTACTGACATCCTCCAAAGATTTGTACTCGGATATAGACTGTCCCAATGAGAAGTTGATTTTGTGGTCCAGTTCATGTAGATGCTCCAAGAATTCTTGTTCGGATACTGGGGTATTAAGAATATGCCTGAAAGATATGTTACACCGCGAAGCTATCATGCAGACACAAGTGTTAAGCGACATAGGGAAAACAAAGTAAAAGAGCATATTAAAAAATTCACTCCTGATGAGTACCCATTTTATTAAAACGCACTCTAGTAAAATGTGTATAGGATTGTAAAGCTGGCCAATATCGGTTAACACTCAAAAATCCCTGTAAATGCAGTAAAATGTGCAGCTGATGCATTCACGTAATGGAGAATGCAGAAACGGATGGAAAATACAAGATACGATGCCAAAATTATTTGTAAGTATAATCGAAAGATCAAAAAACAATAAACACTAGTAGAGCAAGCTGGTCGCTAAGGTATCTAAACAAAGTGACATCAATTGTGCGCAACAACAGGTGATTCCCATTATGAATGCAGATCTGCACATGCAATATGAGTGGTGATAATGGTAATTCATTCTATCGGGCTACTCGTCTGAGTTCTCCGGTGAACTTTACTGGTTACGATTGCTCGTGGGGCTGCTGGTGCGACGCAAAAAGCGCCACTAGCAGGAAATTCATCGGTGCGACAGACGCCTGACCCGTGGAATAACTGCTTGAATATCGTGCAATACGCTGGAGATGAGCTACATATAGTGGTCGCTGAATGTTAACAATTAATTGGAAGATTAGAAAAAAGCAGTTAGTTTCAAGTATTAGTCGGCTTAGAAGATAGTCACTAGCTGAGGACTCCGGGTACAACGGATACCTAGGAGTCAACAGCAAGAAATTTTTGCATCAAGGTTTAGAACAGCTGACAAGATGAAACGGAAGCGAAGGAAAGATACTCATTTACTCAATCAAAAGCTGATTTAGAGAGAAAGACACTCCCATCCTCAGTCACTAGGAATGACGAATAAGTAAAAGGTGATAACCTCCGAACCATGAGAAGGAATATCTATCTTACCGGAGGTAAGGGGCCTGCGAGTAAAGAGTAGATGCTTAATGCTGAAAGTAAACAGATCATGATGATGGAGCAGCGAGTTGGAAAAATGAGGGAATCAGAAAAATTGCCTCCCAAATTTAATTTATGGAAACCCATTGAGGGAATCGTCACGAAGAGCGAAGCTGAAGTTCAAATCAATCGAGCCGATCAACCAGTCAGTCATTTGAGCCACCAAGATCTGAACGCTGAGTGTGATGACGCCAATTATCATTAGCTATGCATCTATCTTGATAAATTAAATGGATAAAAAGGGAATAAAGAGAAGACCAAATGATAATCGCTAGAAAAAGTTGTGATCACCAGATAGAAGGATTAGCACCTAGGGGTAACGGATCGAGCAGAAAATCGGGTTCGCTTTCTTGATGTGTAATATTCAAACTATAGCTAACTGGGCGAGCCATAGATTCCATGGGCACGACAAGGAACGACATTTGAACCAGTCCTGCAGTCACTGGATCGGTTCCCTCAGCACTTTCAGTCATGGAACTGGTAGATTAATAAGGGAATTCATTCAAAGTGGTTAAATGTAGGTGAACTACACTTGAAGAGGTAACTGAGCAGAAGCGATGCAATAAGATCATTACCATCAGACAGCGGCTAGACTGTATGAACTCCGTTACCAGGCCAGTTTGCTCCGAGTATTATTATGTGCATAGCGGTATTTTATTGTTATTTCTAGCTGATTCAATCTATTTCTCCATTCCAAATTTCTGCATCCTGTATACGTGCATACTCTGCATCGTGTCTTGCAGTTCTCTAATGTCCCTACATAGGTCGATCAACTCAACAGACAGTGATCATATTTGCAAACTCCCTGTACCACTCCATTAAAACTTTAAACAGGTATTAACTGGTTTTGATTATTTCTAGCTATAAACACACTAATTTGTCATAAAAACCAAGCCAATTATCAAACAGTTAACAAGGCATTAAGAAGCTCTTGTGTCAAGACAAACCTTTCCAAATTATGAATGCTCAATTAGTTCTAAGTTCAATGCAAAACATTGGACTGAGTTACGGATCTCGAGTTAGATAGCTGACGAGGAAATTAGTGCGACTGGTTGGCTTGGAAGCGAATTGGGAAAATCAGGAGTCTTTAACTTGCGGTGTATAAATGGGGGATTACTCCTAGAAACTTAGTAGCCAAACTGATGGACAACTCTTACACAACTGCCAGTGTCTTCAAACGCAGGCATGACATCCGTAAGACAACAGATTTATCTGACAATCGAATGCCAGAACGAAACCAGCCTTCGCGCTAATCCGCTGACCTTGAAGCTGCAAAAAACCGTTGTGACGCCCACAGATTACGAAAGACTTCAAAACAAAGCAATGCTAAGTCAACGAAACGGAAAGCTGGAAAAAGATAAATATAATCACCTAAAGTCAGGAGCAGCCGCAATGTCACTGGAGTCATACCATCTACAGATATCTTCCCGCACCACCCAATGAACGCCTGTCGGCAACAGCCTCTTATAAGGACACACTGTCCCGTTTCCTTGTGGTGTTCATCGTTCGCATTCTAAGACAAATAGATCAACAGGCTACACTTGCACACACGTTGGCCACACTGGGTACTGACGTGTGTCGTGTGTTCCATACTAAGAACAATGATGCCCACGGAGTTATTGAATAAATGGCGCCCGGCATTTGCTCTCGCCATTGGTTGCAAGCATACGGGGAGGCTGATGCGGCAATCACTGATCAAGCTAGGGTGGGCATCATTCTTAGCTCCAGGGCCGAGTCAATATTGTTTGATCGGATTCCCGTGAGCACTCGTTTGTGTGTAGCTCGTCTGACGACTTCAACTAAGGTCGATTCACGAATGAGCTTCAGACGCTGTTTGTTGGTGGTTTCCGGTTATGCCTCCACCGACTGCAGCCCTTATGCTATCAAGGATACCTACTACCACGAACTGCCCAGACTGTTAAGCAGTGTTACCAGTTCAGTTATCGTTCTTATTGCGGAAGATGTGAATGCGCAAGTAGGTCGTCTGAACTCTTCAGAAGCTCAGCTAGGTGGTAAGTATGGGAGTAACTCCGACCGCACGGGTAACGGCCAGCGTCTCTTGAAACTGGTGCGCGTAGCACCGGCTGTATTTTAGTAGCAACGCTTTTAGACACAGTGGACGCCGAAGTGCCACTTTGAATTCATTTATAGCTGGCCAGCGATGTACCCAAATAGATCACGTTGTCAACAATTACAGGTAGCGTGGTTCCATCCTGGATTGCCGCTCGCTCTGAAATATGTGCGTCGACTAAGGTCATGCCTTGGTACGCTGTGGTTTTTCCGGGAACTTCATCGACAAACATATCAAGCGCCCACTCGATTGGCGACTGAGAAGTTATCTAAACTCTAGGTCAACCAAGCCAAGCAGGATGCATTGCGTATCGCACTCTCGCTCTCGTCTTAACGACATTGGGTTTCAGTGGAATAGGATCCCGACTGCCATGCAGGTCGCAGAAGCCTCTGTTTGCGGTACTACCAATTGTCACCGTACCAGTCACTGCAAATCCGAAAGATCTGTAAACCTGTTGGAATCCAGTAGAAAACTCTCGGCTGGCTCTGAGCACGGTGCGAACTGATGAGGGGCCGACGTGTTGAGAAGGAAGCCTAGCAAATTAGTGCGGCTCAAGCTATTCCAAATGATTCACACCAGTGGTGCCAAGGAACCGGCTGTCGCTGAGACAATCAGAGACAGCGAGGGTGTCCTGATTCATAATAAGGAACACTTTCGAGATCAGTTCAGTTGGTCGTGTGCTTCCGAAACCCTTCCCACTCAGATGATCCAGGTTAAGCCATGGCTTATTAGTTTACAGGCTCCATCGGACGCTGAAGTCCGAAACGCGATCAAGCTCTTAATCGCTTTTCAGCTGTACGAATAAAATAAAATTGGTAACTACCTGAGGAGTGGGAAGACTGTCTTGGGCAGGCAAATGGTAAAATATCTTCCCGAAATCAACCGATTCTCCAAGGATCTATGGGCTACTGAAGCTACATTAGCCCGACTTTTCTATTCGGCCCATTGCGGATGGTATCGATTCTCCGACCCACGAGCTAGCCAGTTATCCGACAGGTTTGTTGAAAACAAATAGGTTCATAAGAACTCTCATGAATTCGAGCGAAAGGTCGCAGATCTGACCATCAAGTGAGATGAAATAATACTTAGCTTCGACGTTAGCTCACTATTCACTAACGTGCCCAAGGGTGACGCATTGACGGTAACGCAGCGCTGTCTGACTGAGGATAGTAGTCTAGGAGAAAGAACGAAATCTCCATCAAACCATACGGTCGAAGGAAGGAAAGCACATCTTAGTAGGTCATATTTCAAATTGCAAACCAGGAAAAGAGCCTTGCTATAAGGTCGCCAATATCCTTGTATAGGCAAATCTTTGTATGGAAGACTTTGAAAGGAAGATGTTGACAACCTCCAGTAGTCCTCCTAAGATTTGGTGGCACGTTGCAGATGATATGTGTTATCATTAAGCAGGATAAGAAGTTCATAAACTATTGCATTCCGTTAATGGTAACGTAAATACCAATATAGAATTAGAATCTTGCAGTGGTAAACTGTTAGTCCCTGAATGCCTAGTGCAACGGCATGGAGCACGGCTAAAAAACAGTATATCACAACCAAACACATATGGATAAAGTACTCCAATATAGTTCGGGTCATTCAAAACACGCATACGCTGCGATTGCACCCACTCTGTTTCACGAGGCCAAAACTCTGCACAGAGGAAGAGGACAGAACGGTAGCCCGCTAGGAGGCAACAAACAAATGAGTAGATGGCAAACATCCGAGGTGGTTAAACAGGCGTCAATTACAGGGGGGGCAATAAACACGTATTTACGATGGAGTGAATTGGAATGGCTGGAATACGATATAAACAAGAAGATAAGAGTGGTTTTCCGAAGTGGTTAAACGCTCCGTTCAGCAATGGTGTGCTTGTAGGAGACAATTCGGAGAGACATAATGAATAAATGCGTCCACAAAGTTATTTGCAGACTGTGCGTACGTGCACATAGGCAAACCGGCGAAAGGACTGCGCACAAGGTTAGCAGAATACAAAAGGCACGTTTTGCGTCCATCGAGAAACGAGCCTGAATACAAGGGCTTAGTAAAAGATTCGGTGGTAGCGCGCTTGATGCAGAACGCGAAATCTATTGGAAAAGGTAGGTTATGAGAGTAGTAGGAACAAAAAGTCAAAGATTAATTGCTGAGGTAATAGAAATCGCCAAGGCCAATAACTGCATGAACAGAATAGATGGAGTGTCGGGCTGTCTTAACACGGTCCGTCTAAGGTGATCCCCATCTCTAGTCAACGTGCACAATGATGATAATGAGAATCGCCAGTCTGAACAGTATCAGCAGACGGACTTGAGCTGATGATTCGTTGCCGTACAATTACGGTGACCTACGGAACAGAGAACAGTAAGAGGGAGAATGGGATCTATGATGGAACCTTGATGCCCTAAACAAACACTCAAGGTGAAGGCACCTACCCCTTGTTCAAACAACATGCCATCGCAAACAGCTGGATATCGTGCAAAAGATAAGGCGGCATCGGCGAGACAGAATCATTGGGGCTTTCACTGCATCACGTCATAATCAGCCATTACCTTGCAGATAAGTCGGCACCACAGTTTAAACAGGAAGTCCGACTAGGAGATGACAGCAGACACGCCATTGGTGTCGACTGCGGGCCATGTCCAGCAGCGTAGAGATAACCAGCTTGTCTCATAATCTTGCGGCTCGGGAACGAATCCGCGTAGGGATGGGCGTCTTCGCGGTATACTCAGCCCGCGTGCGACCGGTGGTGGTCGCACGGCAGCGAAGCGCTGTTACAACGTACAGCTGAAATATTAGTATTATTTTTATTATGTGCTGTAACGTCTCAAGCTAAGTACAACGCGGGTCGCAGGAGCTCCAGCCGAGACGGGCCGACAGCACCGAGTTCGGTCGTCAGTGTCTTTATTTCCCGTTGTTAAGTTAATTTTAGCTCACCCGCAGCCATGTGCCACCCTATATCTGGCAGACAAAACCAGGCTCCCCTCAGTAACCGGGCCAAAGCAGTACGCGCCCAAGCCAACGTAATCTAATCGAAGCTAAAAGTCGTTCTAGAAAAACTAGCCTGAGTATCACTGCCATCGTATGCTGTACGGCTGCACTTTATCTCGGCTCTCGCTTCACCCGCTGTGGTCAGTCTAGTTCTCCACAAACAATCTTGCGCGTGTACTCTTTCGAAACAGTTCGACCAGCGCTATTCAGTGCTTCCCATCTCTTAGATTTAACTTGTGTGGATCATACTGTAACACCCGTTCTCAGTTTTTGTACATTCTTCGCGGAGTTATCCTTGTGAAATCATATCACTCCCGAGCATTTCGAGGATAATTTTGGTCGCATTCCGGAGAAGCTGAGGACTCTCAAACGACCTTGTAATCATCCGTACAGGCGGCAGCATAACAAAGGTAAGGGGCATTTTGCGCCGTTCACCGAGTAAAAATCGCGTCAGAGACAGGTGGAGAAGCTTAACGACGCCCATGCGCGCATCGTCGCACAACGCGACTTGACACGCCGCGTCTTCGGGTGCTTGTGTGCGCGCCGCTGAATCCGGCAATCCGCGCGCGACCGTGAGAGTGAGAGGCGTTGTGACAGCCATCTGTCTCCGCGGATTAACCATGACGCCAGATTAATCAATCCAGGGTCCTGGGTTAGATTAACCATCACACGTTCACGTGCCCTGATGAGCGATACTAACCGAGTCGCAGTGTCTAAAGAAGCCTGTGGAAGTTGCAATAACATGGTAAAAATAGGAATTTTCTGTGGAATTTGCCAAACCTATTTCGATGAGAGATGCGGGAAAATCACACCAAGCGAGCGTAGGCTGATCAGCAGCAGGCATGACTCATTTTGGTTATGTGTGAAGTGTAATATTGTCCCACTAGTTAAAACCATAATTGTACTGTCCCAGAAGTAGGAGGCTTGCAGACGTGGTTGAGATGCTGGGCACCAAAATAGCTTCGGCAGGAACAAGCAGAGCAGAATGTCTGACACATGCCTCTCAACGCAACTCTACTGCAAGCTAACTCAACAACGCGAATGATACACCAATAAAGTTGATCCTGCAAGCACTGCCAATAATTCAAAACGCCCAAGTGTTCCCGAACACTTCACTCCCAGCCCATTTACGACATCATCATCAACAACAACAGCAGTACATCAGCCAGTTGAACTGGTGCTTCGCTGCCATACAACCATGAGGACCTATGAAATAGAGAATAATAAGAGGGAGAGAAGAGGGACTTACCTGAAAACCTTAATGCTCTAAGCAAACATTCAGGGTCAAGGCGCCTACACCTTGTGTAGACAACATACCGTCACAAACAGCTGGCTATCGTGCAAACATAAGGCGGCATCGGCGAAACAGCTTCCTTGCGGCTTTCACTGCCACGAATCATAATCAGCCATTACCCCGCAGATAACTCAGCACAAAACACACTTTAAACAGGCAATCCAATTAGGAGACGGCAGCAGACGCGCCATTGGTGTCTACTGCGAGCCATGTCCTGTAAAGTCTCGAGCCAAGCACAAGGCGAGTCACGTGGACTCCAGCCCGGAAGGCGAGACGGACCAACGGCACCCAGTTTGGTCGTCAGTGACTTCATTTGCCGTTGCCAAGTCAACTTCTGCCCACGAGCCTTGCGCCACCCTACACCTGGCAGACTGAACAAGGCCCTCCTATGTAAACGGTGACCAGGCATACGTAGCACGTGCCAGAGCCAACGCAACTTATTCAGTGCTATCTGTTGTTCTAGGGAGCTAGCATGATTATCACTTCCTAGTACTCGCCTACGCACATCATCGTTGCGGACACGCTGGTGCCATCCGACTCCAGCAATGCTTCACAGACAACGATGATTTACAACAATTTCCTCCAAACCCACCTTCGTCCCCAGACTTCGCCGAAACTCAGGAAACATGCAAATACCGGTGGCAGCTGGGCCGTTGTTGTATCAAAGTGCAATCCAAAATCAGACGCTGTTGTTTATATTCCCACACCCATAACTAATGTGAAAAGCAACGCCGCGCAAATGCAGAGCAGATCTCTCAGTATCCCAACTACAGTCCGTACACCCAGGAAGGACAATCAGATACAATTGGATCCCATATTTATAATGCCTACAAACCGTACTGGAGTCAAGGTCGTAATTTTCGAAGGGGAAACAGGTGGATGACCTAAGGCAATGGAATATCATAAGTAACCGGCTCGGTATTCTAAACAAACCCTCAAGTTGACCAGGATCACACGCCACCTGAATTCCAAGCATAATGGCGAAGTCAGACTTCTTCGATTTGTGCTAAACTCTGTCGATGAGGTGAAAGCATTGTTGCTTTCGTCTCCAGAACGAAATCGGTTTGGTCCGCGTCTTCCCAAACGTTCCATGGGGCGATCACAAGCTAGCGAGGCGGAGCTTAGAAAAGCTCCCGCTAAACACCGCAGCCAGAACCGCTTTTGTCCACGACGTCCCCCAGTCGCATAAGCACGATGAATGCACAGCAAAATTTCACGATCAAGACCAGTGGCGTTATATTCGTGAGGCCCCGAGCATGAATGACGTCGTAGCTACCTCTTACTCGAGGCTACCAAGATCAGAAAGCTACAAAGGGTGCGGCCCTAGGATAAGTAAGTTTATGCTTCAAACTAAGCAGATGGCACTTATGCTATTGGAACGCTGGCATTCACTTCGGTACAGGCTGCCAAGCAAGCTCCGGTTCAAAGCGGCGAGCGAAACTGTCATCCGACTTAAAGCACCCCCAAAGAGGGCAAACGAAATAGTGATCTTATTCGAAATTCGCATGGGAAGCAGGTCTGAAGGGAGTGTTGATCTTCCTGCGCAATCCTGCAGCCACTCTCCATGCATTGTGCAGAATCAGCTGCCAGAGGGGTAAAGCCCGATGCCACTGAACCCAACTCCAAGTGACTCGCCGATAATAGCACAAAAAACGGCTAGCGGCCGACCATACAACGGTCAGCACAACCTCTCATCCTAGCCACAAGTGTTTCGGATCGCTGCTGAGAACCGAAACACTTTCCTGCATGTAAATGAATGCCCAAGTCCTCTTCAGCAAAGTCGCCGAGCTTCGGTTGCACCAGGCAACAAACGCTTGGGAGCACCTCATCATAACCGAAACTTGGTGGCACTCAGGGGTTACCAATGTCGAGATCGCGACCCAAGGAATGTCACTGTTATGACACGATCGCCCCAGCAGGAGAGGTGGTGCTATCCTATTCTATCGTAACGACTAACAATGCGAACCACTGGATAATCCGGAGACGCAAGTCACCGATTCGCTATGGTGCCGTCTGCGTCTCAGACACAATGATAAATGCTTCGTGGCAGCCGTATATCGTACCCCATCGTCAACTCAAAAGATGGATTCCCGCCTAATATCATTACTGGCGAAGTGCTTACTCCCAACTTAAGCCACGTTCTGAGCTCTTGTGATCACAACGTGCATGGCTTGGAATCCTCGGCATTCACTCAGTGAAACATACAAAGCCGAACTGCAAGACCTTATCGCAAGTATCCCGCTCTACAAGCACATCACCACACCTACCAGCTACACAACTGATAACAAACCACCGGTATTTGACCTCGTAATTACAAATGTGGAACGTATGGTCGAC
Organism: Dicrocoelium dendriticum; assembly: GCA_944474145.2. Taxonomy (NCBI): domain Eukaryota; kingdom Metazoa; phylum Platyhelminthes; class Trematoda; order Plagiorchiida; family Dicrocoeliidae; genus Dicrocoelium; species Dicrocoelium dendriticum. The sequence continues at coordinate 185,662,841 of OX104063.1, forward strand.
AGGCCATTTACAGACACCCCATTAGGGTTAAGCGATCATGTCACCATACGTTAAAACTGTGTTACACTGAATATCCGGAGGAATACACAGAACCAACACGTACCATCACACACTACAGCATCCTGAACGACCTAGTTGAGACGACCGACTGGGAATTCTTGAAAGGTTACTCACCTGACAGCGTCTAGATTCAGTTTGTTGGACGCTTCAGCAACCTAACTGCAACTTCTTCAGAAACGAAGTGGGTTCGTTCCACCAATCCCTCGTCGTTCATCAGAAGCAGAACCCACAAACGCATGTCACTAAAGAATGCAGCTTGGCACACCAACAGAGCCCGTCCTGGTCGTGAGACCTGGAGCGATTACGTGACCAAGAGCAACCATTGTAACATGCCTGTCCGTGAGGACAAATTGACTTAACAACAACATTTGGTTTGTAAATTTCTTAAAAACAAAAAGCTCCTATATAAGCATGTCAACATCATCCTGAAAGTGAAACTCCATATTCCCCCACTTAAACGGCACTTGGAGCGGCACAGAGTGTTGAGGAGGCAGCCAACGCCCTCGAATGCAGAATGCCCCAACCTTCTAACGAAACGTCTACCCCTGTTACATACCCACATCCCTAGCCCCAACTTCAACTCACTAGCGCCGATTTTACTGCCAAAGCCTTGTTGAAGAAACCGTTCTCACTACGCACCTACAGCTCCCCGGGAATCGATTTTATTCACCCAAACGTGCCGAACATAGCAGCAAAAACGCTGGCCGGACCATTATCGCATTTCTTCCAAACGTGCTTGGATAAGCAAATTGTGCCTACTATGAGGAAACATGGTTTTATTACTCCAATTTTCAAAAGGGATCATCGCTCGGAACCCGCCAACTATCGCCCAGTGGTCCTCCTCCCTTTACTCTCAAAGGTGATGGAGGTACTCATCGCTGAGGGTTTAGTAGACCGTGTAGAATGCCACAACATCATAGCACTCTAGCAACACGCTTTCCGCCAACATCGTTCATGCGCTATCAACCAAGTGACTGCACGTAGTATTTGGACAAAAGCGGCTGATAAAGGTAGGAGGACAGACGTCGTTTCCCGCCACTTTCCCAAAGCCTTCGACCGACAGGACCACTGCATTTTGGTTCACAGGCTCGAAATTTATGGATTTGGGGATTCTGTGCTAAGGTGGGTCAGGATTTTCCTGTGGGATTGGCAAGTGCAGGTCAGAGTTCGAAGTGCACTGTCCGATCCAATTTATGTCGAAAGTGGAGTTCCACAAGAATCAGTTTTAGGGCCACGTCTGTTACTCGTGTTCAATAACCAGCTTACGCGTTTGATTGCCTCAGATTGTTTGCTGTTCGCTGATGTTAAGATGTGGCGGAAGACCGCCGACTTAGCAGATCACGAGGCACTTTAGTGAGACATGGACAGAGCGTAGGAGTGGTCAACTCACAACATGCTCCAGTTCAATTCGGGGAAGTCAAAGGTTATTCATACTCGCCACCAATCGAACATCACATACAAGCTTAGAGACTATGTCCTGCAAGCAGTCATTCAGGAGTGCGACCTTTGGGTACTAGTCCAGGCTGATTTGGGCTGCGCAGAACAATCCGAAAATGTGTCAAAGGCTGGAAACGAACACGTTCGCATGCTGCGGAGGACATTCGGGCGGATTGATCCCACTGTCTGTTCGAGTCGCTTAATACCTATGTGCGGCCTCATGTGGAAAACGTAAACCAGGCCGGGAGGCTCTGGCACAAGCAAGCCCTTGCAGCGCTTGAAACCACAGCGAGGGGCCACGAAGCACGTCAAAGGGTTCTTCAATCTTCCATATCAATTTAGCCTGAGGAAGCTAAAATTACACAGCGGCCGATACCGGAGCCTAGCAGGCGACCTTCTTATGGCCCACCGGATTCTAATGAACTCCAACCACGTCAGCCGACACCTACTACAACTAAGCCAAAACACGATTTTGAGGGGGCCACCAAATCAATTTATCACACAATATACTCGGTTACAATGCCAACGGCACTTTTACTCTTTTCGTGTGTCAGCCATGGGAGGCTCTCTCAAATTACGTTGTTTCCGCTCCCCCATTTACCTGTGTATAAAAGACGTCTTGACGTTGACCTAACCAACCTACATTACGAGATAAAGCCTGTGTGTGTTTGACAGACGACATAATGTGACGAAAATCGCGCAATGAGAATCAGCATAGACAACTGAGATTGGCCGTTTCTGCATGCCTCTGTGTGAACACGGAGGCGAGCCCACCAAAATGATCGTCATTTTATCACTGTTTTCCGTTCACCATGTGTTTCTCATTCTGGTCATGTTATGGGACTTACTAAGCAAGCGCTTTTTGACACGTAATATACCATTGTTCCATTGTACTCACTTATACACATCATCCTTGTGTACACGCTGGTGCCATTCGATACCAGCAATTCTTTGTAGACAACGATAATCAAAGACTTGAAGGTGACGCAGGTCCTCAGCTCAGGGGGTCAATTCTCGCTTCCATTAAGTAGGACGGCTTGCACTGTAAACTTGTATACACGGCCTTTTAGACCAAGGGAAACTCCTTTCTGACGCCACAGATGTCACAAATTCAGTAAGGCGGTTCTGGCTTTTATCACGCGTGTACTGACTTCAACTGATATGCGCCTATCATTGCTGGTGCAGCCGCCAAGGTAGGTGAAGTGATCAACAACCTCGAGTTCCTCGCCATTAAGGGCAAACGGGCCATCAAGTGGCTGGCGGTTCCGTAACAGCACTTTGTACTTTGAAGGTGCGAAATGCATGCCAAATGATGGGACCAACCTTGAAGTTATTCAGGGTTGAGTGGGCCGCCCCAACATCGTTAAAAGCAGTCGAATATCATCCGCAAAATCAAGATCAACTAGCTATTCACTAGGTAGTAACTCAAGGCCTTCATCGTGAGGCACCGCAAGGGAGCACTCCATGATGGGATCCACGACGAAGTTGAACAAAAATGGGGGAATTGGACAAGACTGAGGAACGCCACTTGTTGTCGGAAAGACATCCGACAAATCACCGAGACCCTGACGAGGCCCGTCATGTTCGAGTTTAGAATAAAATGTTCATATAATTCATAAGAACACATTTCCGCGCAAGCATTTCGAACTGTTTATTAATATGCTGCAATTTTGTTCGTATGATTCGAAGACAGTGTAATTCTATTTCAAAATGATGGATGGTGGAAGCAAGTTATTTGCAGCATAGGGTGAATGTTTCGGCATAAAATGATCTTTGTCTAAAAGAAGCTTTGAAAACTACAAACTGAAAAATCGAGAGCACCGACCTGTTGGCCAGTCTGGGGCAAGGTGAGTTGTTACAAGGAAAAAGATGGAAAGGAAAATAGCACTGGGAACAAATGATGCTCCGCAGCTGCGTCCACCTAATGGGGTTTCGCCCAAGGGTAATCCTAGAAATTAGCAACGCATCAGCAGTACGCCGGTACGCAGTACTGATGCTTCGCTGCCGCAATACCACCACCGGCCGCACGTGGGCTAAGGATACTGCGAGGGTCGCCCGGTCCCTAAGAAGGCTCGAACTCGCCCTCAGATTGCAAGCCAGGCTTGTGATCCTTAAGGCTACGGGCCGAGTCCAGTCTGTGAGGGGAATCTTGTGACTAGTTATCAGTGATTTCTAACTAGCATGCTTGGTATGATTAACCCTGAAGTTAAGTGAAAGGTGCTCCCAAACGCAGCACAACTAAATCCGCGTGAAAACAACTCAGAATGTTAAAGTTCGGTTCAAGTTAACTGCTCTGAAACACAAGGAAAGAAGCTACGCGTAGACAGGAGAACAGATAGAATGCACTTGGTACAAATAATTGAGCTGGACTCTCCGGTTTTGAAGAAAAAAATAGAAACCGTGAAATAAAAGCAGATTCTGTTGAATCTAGAGTTACTTATATTGCTTTCAGAAAGCAAAGCAAACTTACATGATGAGCGTTTCGGGTATGGCCATGTCTGATAAGAATTGACTGAGTTCTTCACGAATAGACTATACATGGAACGGTTCTATGATATGAGTCAAACTAACCTGTCGATTTTGAAGCCTTTTGCTCATAAGCGTTGACTTCATCTGCAAGTCTTGGATTTCCGAACTGATCGTGCCGAGATCTTCGTGAAAATTTGTGAGGATAGCCTCCATCCGCTAGAAGTGATCATGACAACAACTAAATGCTAACCTCCAGAATGGAGTCACACGTGGTTATTTGTTTGTGCAACTGTGCCATATAAGGGCCGGCTGATATGTCTCAAAAAACTCACGCGGGACGGAGAAGTAAACCTACATTTTTGTATGAGACTATGCTCCAACTCTGACATATCAGAATTTATTTGAGCTGCAAACTCCCTCAGATCGACACTCTGAAAGGTGTGGTGATCAGCCTATAACATAACTTACAGATTTGAGAGCAATGGTTTCAATTTCACTCTTTAGTTGCTCGCTCAGTGGTACTGAATTAGTCAGATTAAACCCTATTGTAGTACCATCTGACGCATCCATTATTCGCGAGTTTCAGAAACGCCGATCGTTAGCTGTGATTGAAAACAACACCTACTGACCAAATGAATTGTAGCCTGAAAACATAACACGAACGTAGGCATTCATAAAAAGTCCAAGTGAAATGGTAAGATTCACCGTGCGAACGTTGAATAACGCGTAGCCAACGATCCCAAAAAAGAACAAAGTTGAATCATAACAACTGCGCGTTATTCAACATTCGAACAGTGAACACTACATTAATCAATTGTTCACGATCCTGATGTATTAGCGCCAGTAACAAAATGCAAATACACCACAGAAATGAAAGTGCTGTTCATGCCAGACAGCCAGAGGACAAATGACGATACGATAGACTTGTAAAATTAATAGCAAGTGCACTGGACAATCATCGACGACCCAATCACAGAGGGGTTTACTAAAAACGCACATACAAATAAACATGGTGTCAAATTTGATGACTTGAGCATCACACAGAGAAAGCGGTAACTATGTCACAACACCATGAAGATAGCGACATCATGCAGAGTGCATGGGGCATCTGTTATCGAGGAAACAAAATCAAATAAAGTCAACCATCGTTGTGAAAGAATGATAGTGAACCACAGGACAAAAGCGCCAGCGCACGGAGAATCGGACTGTTATCAATAGGTATGAGAGTGATCACATTATCCAGGTCTTTTGAGGACATGGTTCGGTGCACGAGCACCCACGATGAGGTCATTTGAATGATCGGAAAAGTACTACCCAACTGTCCATCGATAACAAGTTCCAGATGAATTTTCCCACCATGAAAGGTCCCGCTACACCGCCTTCCAAAATTCCTCTGCGCGTTTGTATCTTGAGTGGTTGATGCCACTCTGGCTCTCATCCCATGATGTTTCCTTTCATGCGCCCACAGCTGCTAAGGGCTTGGGCTTTGGGAAGCTTACATCACAGAAGGTGCACAATGATAGAAGCCATCCTATATGATTCCTAACACATGCCCCTCTTTGGCGTCTCATATGTCATGGGTGCGCTTGGATGAAATTCGTTCTCCATGACTAGCACCCTGCGCTCACAACGGGACTGAAAAGCTGTTATCCATCTAGAGGGACAGATACTGTCCGTACTAATCCGTCACGACCTAATAATGGTCAACGCTCCGAGACAGATTTTCGGACATGACTAGTACTACGTCCCAGAGGAACAACTCCCTATTTGGATGCAACCATTTTTGTCATACTTGCACGGTTGTGAGGTATTCTCTCAGCCATCTTTGCCAAAATATGGTAGCAACGTAGTTCACCTGTTTCCATCGCTTGCTATACCTTTCCCTGAGGTGGACAGTTCAAGTATCACGTGCCGGATCAAAAGATGGGAGTTCGGTGTCAGAAAGGGGCTCGTCACGACTATCGTTTGTCGGCGCTACCAAGGGACGATTGTTTAAGATCCCTTCGATTTAAACAAACATGGTAGCAAGTGAGTCGTCGGATAGGTGTTGCGGGCTACATATGTTATTTAACACTTTTCGTAAGCAGCGGGTCATCCTTTCCCACACTCGCCCTCGGTCAGTAGAAGCGAGTGGATTAAAATGCCATTGTGCTCCACAAGCTAGCAATGTTGATTTGATTATCCATCGATCTCATCAATTTATGCAATCCCGTAGTTCCTCCACTATCTAGGCGCAGTTCGTCCCGTTATGACTATAAATATCGTATGGGTAACTGGGTCTACCAGCGAAATGGAGAAGTACTGTTATGAATTCATCCGTAGAAAGATCATAGGCCACCTCAAGATGAACAGCCCTGGCTTGAAAACAGTTAAGTGGGGAACCGAAAGGATTTTCCGTCCCCCGACTGTTGCAAAACTCAGTCTTTCAGGAACAAGCGTATATTCGGCAAAGCAACTGAGCGAAAATTAATGCACGTTTGGTAAGCTAAACTCCTCGATATAAGTTACGCGTTCAGGTCCATAATTAACCACACTATTGAGGCGATGAGGTTCTTCCTTTGACTCAGTTAGACAAACGACGAGTAACTCAAATGAATGTCGGCAAATCCATGACCAGCAAGCAAATCGGTTACGCCGGTCTCCCATTGGCTACCTAGCTCATTCGGTTTGCCCACCCGTTCACTCTGGTATGACACTCCTATCACACCGATTAGGTTGCAGGTAAACAGGCCAAAAATAATCTATGAAAGAATATTTAAAGAGAAACCACCTTTTGTCTGCTATGGACCGTGGGAGCGGGGACATCTGTTGCTGGTATGGAATTGCGATCCACCTAGGGCAGTCTACAGATCTTTCAATGACCCTCTTCACCGCGCCACCACCATGTACAATACAATAGTTTGTACGTACGACACTCAAAAAATTAGCAGCTCCCCTATTTCTTTCCATTTCGTGATAGTGTCGTATGATCAAGTACATCACAGGGTGTTTGTTCGGCAGTATAGCAGGGTAGTTCAGGTCGTCAGTGTAATCGGTATATCCTAGACGTCCGTCCATACACACGACATCATTTCGTAACACTGGGCAGAGACGTCGAAGCGAGTTCTTCAGCTGATATGGTTCGGGTGCCGCATCCTGTGTCTACAAACTTCTGAGTTCATTTGCGTAAACGTCAGACCGTATCATACGAACGACATCCAACTTGACATGCACTGTTTCGCGCACTAGTAGCGGACCCACGGACACAGTGAGTCTGGTGAAGGAGCGCAATGCCTACGTAGTCAAACTTTGAACCTCGAAAACCTTGTTGCACAGTCAGGCGATATTTGCAACTTGGCGGGCTTTCTGGGAATGACTGCAGCATGGTAGAGCAGATACCACCGAAGCGAAATAGCCAGCACTAGCTCTTCTGGGGGGATTTCGTTTGCAAACATTTGGGCAAGGATTATAATGAGAGCTTTACCGAAATGGAGAAAGAAATCTTCATCGCGAGCAAACCGTTGCTTTAGAAGCAATAGTCTTTTTCCTGCAAGCGGTTGATTGTCCGGTACAAACCAGCCACGATCGCACCAAGGCAGTGGGATGACGTAAAGACAATTATCCAGACGCGCCTTCTTTGTAGCCAGAATCTGAACCGCGGCATCCTCGATGAACGGTGAGCGCTTATAGGACTAGAAAGAAGAGAACTCGGTGTTGTATATCGTTTGTATTTGGTCGGACAAAGATACTTTACCTGTCTCTAGACAATTTCGAGTAAACAACATTCGCTTTTGTGATCAGAGCGAACCGAATAAAGTCAAACCGAGGAAAGTCTTGACTGCATAGCGTCGTTTCCTATCTCCTAATCAGTGGGTTTCTGGTACACCAATTCCGATCAACAATGGCACTTGGTTCCCCGATGCTTTCGAAACCTATATCGGTTAGATGAGGTCACTTGCTCGCTTCCTTGCAAAACTGCAGAGAGGCGCTTGTCAGCTTCACAGTGAGGAACTGCCTTTCCAGTAGGAACGGTTGTATGGCAGATATCACTACGGCAGTCATGGTAGCTACTTCGTAACCCACGTCAACATCTACCTGCGACGCTGGGGTGTTTCTGGCAGCAGTAACGCAGTCGTCAATGCAGCTATCGATCAGTGACACATTGTTCGTCGTTACTTCACGATTAGATAAGCTATCATCCAGTTTATTCTCTAAAGCGGCCACAAGCCTGGTCATCTCCACTGCTTGACTCGTTTTGAGTAATTCGCGGCATTGCCTGAGTTCGAGCTGTTTAACTTCCAGTTCCAACTCGGCCACAATCTGCTTCTGTCTTAATTCTGCTAGCAAATGCGGTGAGCGCGCCTTACGACTAGCGGTCTTAGTGCTAACATGAGAGCCAGAGTGGAAAGCAGCATCAAAATTGACTTGCTTCGCTTGTTCCATCCCGTCTGCAGACATGGTCGCCAAAGTAATTGACAATGATGAAGTTCCAACGAAACTGAGCACTTTCAATGTGATCACTCCAATTGAGTATAGCAAAATAATTGAGTACTACCAAAGGGAGAACCTCCAACTTGAGTACTATAACGTTCACTGTTCGAAAGTTGAATAACGCGTATTTGTTGTGATTCAACTTCGTTCTGTTTTGGGACCTTGGCTACGCGTTATTCAACGTTCGAACGGTGGGCGGTACAGAAATTCTTGCGGTAAGGTGTTCTATTAGTCCTAATCAAACCCATTTCAATCACTCTGTGAACACGTCGAGTAAAATCTGTGCATTCCCGCACAACTTATTGCTTTTGATTCCATATATACCGCGCTTTTCCTCCTATTTAAAAAATAACACAACCACAATATTCCCATGTGTTCACCTGAAAACTGCCTAAAAAGTGCTTTGCAGACGAACACACGAGTGTATTGATGGTGTAAGGGGAGGTACTATCTATAAAAGAGAGTGTGCATGAACAAGTGTTTCAGGTTTTGTTTCTACGGTTCACTGAGGAACAGAGGTTTTACTGAAGCTAATTTCCAGTGAATCTCGGGCGCCCATCGGACACAAATCGAGATGTGGTGGCAGAGCAGATGCGTGTGCTGCCACACCGAAAGGGTCCACGAGACTAAGCACACAAATGGCTAAAACCTCCATATAAGGGCACATTGAAGAACTTAGCTAGATTTGGTTCGGTGGATCAATAATGGGAATAAAATATTAATAAAAATAGGTGCGGAAAAATGCAAGAAAGCAAACTGTACTGATTAAGGATGGTCAAACGGAAAACTAGAAATAAGAGAGCAGATACAATAGAAACCCTGACTTATGGACAAGGCCATATCTGACAAATGTCCAGCCACTTGCCAATCTCGAAGTCACCAGAAAAATCAAAAACAGCAGCCCCCATCGGACTTCCGATAGGTTGTCTTTAGAATAAGCGTTCGGTCGATTCCGATGGTTTCTGTGTCCAATGCGTAGGTGGGTCGCAATATTTCTGTTGGCACGACCGTCTGATAATTGACCGAAATTAGTACCTTTGACAAGAAATACGGACAACCAGAAGCAGTCTAGGAGCACGCTGCAATTATCCAATTTCAATTTCAATTTTCCTACCTGTTTTCTACGCCCTCTACACCCGTTTCTGAGTCTTCATCAGCTATAACCCACACTAAAACGCAAGGTCCATCCCAAGGAAGACCAAATGATAGCAAAAGTGAGTATAATGAAAAACTATAGGGTTATGGTAGTCGTGTACTCGCCCAGGAGTCAGTTACGAGCTCTGATGGAAGATTTCGCGGAAGCTTCCTTACTTGGAAATCCACGGCGTCGGCCCAAGATCGACATTTTCCTTGTATTTCAATGTTAAAAGCGCCTCCAACTCCAGCTTCAGTTGAGAAAGTAATCAATGTCCACAACGTAAAAGACATTTGGACGAGACTTCTTAATATGAGTTTCGTACGAGGGGAAGCTAACAGGATTTATGGAAATAAACTAAGTTTGCTTGCCAAACCGGTTGGTTTGGGTTTATGCCACCTAAGCAAATAGTTTACCAACATTGTTCCAAAAAGTGGTGGGTTTTCGCCTGGCAAGCGTCCTTATAAAAGCCACAAATATTCGTTTAACAATACTGCGACGTGGTGGGTGTGACTCGCCACTAAATAAAGTCACTATCCTTGCTTCGCATCGTTGGAGTATTGTAATCTTCCAGTTGGGAGCAGTGGTTTCCTGTTTGGTAGAATGTTAAACGAAAGGCGTACGAACGGAAAGATCATTCACCGGCTCCTAACTGGCACGATTCTCTGTATTCGAAACGCTAGCTTGCGGATCAGGTTCTCATGATCGAAGGCTCCGGGTGGGGTCACATAACTCAACCCCTTCATCGCCCTGTGCAAATGGGAAGCTGTATACCCACAGTACATGAAATGATGGAGCTACAACGCTCTACTTACTGTATTCGTTCTCTTCTGTATACGTGTTAGCGATCTAGCGTGCTAAACGTCACTCAACTGCATCGCAAATCAACTTTGTATCACTTTTATCAAATCCTCCTGCTCTTGGTGGCCCACGTTCTCTTCAGGTCTCCAAAAATACAAATAATCTGTCTAAATATTATATTTTGCCGCAAGTGTAAACCTATGCATTTTGCTTCGTTTCATTTGGTTGAAGTCCTAAATTTTCTTTCACTTCATGGATTCATCTCGGGATCTGATGAAAAATGAAAGCGAGGAAAGATTTATTTAAAAAGCACTTCATCCGTATCCTCCTATCAACCCAACCTTGAACATTTCTGCATACATGGTCATGCTACTGATGTAGGTATAGACCGTTCCCTCCGTGGATACGGTTTCTCAGTATCGTGAGAAGCAGACAATCTATTTAGCTATTTATCAGTGCCTACATCATGCGCACATTGCCTCTCTCCATCATCAAGTGACGTGACTATATGTAGCCTCCGAGAATAGCATCAATGCATATAAGTTACTCTGGCGAAAAATGATGATCTATCAAATCGAGAGCCTTGCTAAAGTCGAGATAAGATTTATACAGGAATTCCAGCATCGAGGTAGCGTGTTATTTCGTCTAAAAAGGACAGGGAATTGGTAAGTCGTGACTATTTCCTGACGAAGCTATAGTCCTTTGATCCTATCAAGTTATGACCGGTGAGGTGAAATGCGAAACGGAAGTCGTGGACGTTTGGACAGTTTAATCCCAACCCCCCCCCCGGACTGGGTAGAGAATGTTTCTGATTAATGCTTCGTGGCTGCATGGACGCCACGCGAAAATGCGCGGGAAATGGCTGCTCTAACGATAATAACAACGAAATGGAAGATGAAGAATAGAAGAAACAACAACAATATAACTAGGCGAATCTCGACAAACATTAACCAGTTGACCTGCTAGACACTTTTGGATCTAATTTCTGGTAGACTTGGAACGGAAGGAAAATCCCATGAGCGCCTGCATTCTCGCAGGAAAAAGAACAATGTGTATGCGGGGGTCGCAAGTGGTCCTTAGCGGCGTTATACATGGCTCGGTCCTTGGACCGATGTTGACCTCAAATGGCATGCAACTGTTGTATTTATTGTCCTTTTCCTTTATGTATTGCGGCACAGTAACTGACGTGTTTCCCACCTATAGCAGACGTGTATAATGATGATGACAATGACTTCCATCTGTGTAAATGATCGCAATGGAGAGCAGTAGGCAATCATCGCAAGCTCTTCTGGCTGATCCGCAACACTGGTCACAAAAACTTGGGCGTCACAGAAACAATCATATACAGTGGATTCCGGTTAATCGGACCACATCGGGACCAGACCATTTTGGTCCTATTAAGCGGCTGGTCCGATTAACCGAAGTTACCCGATGTAACAAGATGGGACGTGCTGTACATAACATAGGAAACTACTATTATGACCTGTATTGGCGGCATATATTTATAGCAAACACACAAAAAAGAACTGCTTTGATAACGAACTTTGTTCACTGAAAAAGAAATTTACAAACAAATTCTTCGTAACGGCCTACAAGATATTCAGCATGCGAAGTACAGTTTTATACAAAGGGATTACCGAATTCCATTCAGCTTTTGAAGACCGTATCCAGTGTGGTTTGACGCATTCTTTTAACAGACTGCATTCGCACAAAATCACCACAAACATGTAACGCAGTAATAGGACTACCTTCATTTTCTTCCTGCATGAAATAGCGGTGCAATGTTGCAATGCATTTCCTTGCATCCTGTTTTGTGACTGGCATCAACACGTTAGGGTTCTGTTCATCACTTCCATGGTCTTCTGTTGCTGTCGTGTGTTTCGCTGCTATTCGAGCAACAATGGCAGCATCGCATTCTTCATTTCCATCACAGAGTTGAAGTTCATTGTCGGTTGACAAAAATTCTTCGTAATTTTCAACTTGTTTCAGCTCCACATTCTCGCCGTCATTTTCATTTACAATCACCATATCCACATCCATCTCCGAGACAATATGCTTAAAGCCACAGTGAGAAAAACAGTTCCGAATTGTCGCACTGTTCATTTTCGCCAACTTTCGGCCACGAATGTAACGGCTTGCAAAATGTTGACCTTTGCACTGATTTCTCCGGCCGTCGAGGATGAGGTCAGCAAGCCTTCCTCAATTGCTTCAAGGATGTAATTCACCAACCTTGAACGATAAAACGTCTTCAAATTTTTTTATGATGCCCATGTCCATTGCCTGTATCAAAGATGTGGTCTTGGGAGACAGAAATTTCATCTGGATATTCTTCAAGAACTCCAAATTTGAATGTGCTGCACAATTGTCGAGAAATAATAACACTTTTCTCGACTGCCGTTGTAGCTCTGTGTCCCAATCTTTCACCCATTCTTTAAAAAGTGTAGAGCTCATCCCTGCATTTCTGTTCGCACGATACACAACTGGTAAACTGTCCATTTTTAGTCCCTTAAAACAGCGAGGCTTGGCACATTTTCCTATAACCAGCAACTTCCTCTTGTCTGTTCCGGACATGTTTGAGCAGCACAAGACAGATACGCGATCCATTGCTTTTTTGCAGCCAGAGAGAGTAACATGTTTGTAACTTAAGGAGCCGTCCGGTGTAGCTCTATAGTACAACCCGGCTTCATCAGCATTATAGATGTCATCTGCTGGAAATTTTTTAAGAAGCTCTGGTAGTTTTGTTGATTTCCATTCTTCAGCTTGAGCGCTATTGGCACTTTCTTTCTCACCATGCGCTTTCTTAAATTTTACATCATGTCTAGATCTCCATCGAGACAACCAGCCGTCCGTAGCTATAAAATCTTCGTGGCCCAGCATTCTAGCGAGCTCTGCTGCTTTGTACTTTAACATTGGGCCACTTACTCGCACGGCTCGTCCAGCAACAAAGGCAAAAAAATCATTAAGGGCCTCATCGACGTCTGGATGCTTGCCTTCACGCTTCCGTTTTTGGGAAGTACCTCGTCGTGCTTCACATTGTGCCCATTCTTGTTTTATCAGGCGCGATATTGTAGATTTTGCCAAGCAGGTAATTTCCACCAATCGACGCTGACTAGTGGTTGGTCCCTGTTCCTTGATCTGATCTAGGAAACGAATCTTCTCAGCTAATGTCAAGTCCCGTCGTGGCATTTTCCTAACATGCAACAAGACACTCACAGTTCACTGAGGTTACCTCGAGTCTGTCTCCAAGGTATTTCTATGGTTGACCTAGCCACCTGCTGTCCTATGGTTTGCCGGACCTGTGTGTCCGCGATCACTTGCCGTGCTCGAGAGTAGGCCCGCAATGCGGGCTCAGGGCATTCGGCTCAATGGACGTGCGGTACATCGATCGAGCGGTTAACGACATGTGAACAAGCATGTATGTCTTCGCTCCGCCTACAAGTGTTGGAAACTACAGTCAGTTTCTGGCGGTTCTGAAGCCAATTATATAGATGTGCCTCAAGATTGCCACAGTTCAGTTTATCCAAAGGCAAACTCGGATTACCGTAACTGAATGGTCCGCTTTCTTGCCCGACATATGAACTGTGGGTTTAGTCCAGACATCCAGGCACAGAACTTGATTTTAACACCTCTGTTACCTGCCACCTTCTATCGTCTGGTCCGATTAAGCGGAATTCCGGTCCTAATAAGCGGCTAAAATTAGGCTAGCGTAATAGGATTCGTTTCGGTTCTTCAGAATTTGGCCCGAATAAGCGGCTGGTCCTATTAACCGGTGGTCCTATTAACCGGAATCCACTGTATATATATATATATATATATATATATATATATATAATGTGTGTGTGTGTGTGACGGAGAGTCAGCGTTCGGGCCGAGAGCAGTGCCGCAACAGTGAACCGATCCACGATTAGAGATCGAACGCGAAGCTCAAGATGCGAATCTATGAGGAATCAACGGCAAGACGGACCATGAACTTGAACCGTTTGAGTTGTGTTTATTAATATTAATTAGCATTTCCAACTTTGTTGTGTTAGTGGTATCCTACAACCTATTTATTGCACCATACACTCATACCATAGAAACAAAATCAGAATCGGGATCCCTCGGACCGGCTGGTCTTGGTGTTCTCATTGCGCGCGGGGTTGAACGGGTTGGGGGCGGCACAGCAGATCCAAGCAGGTCATCTGTAAAGTCAGCGGAAACCACAAGGTTACTGGCAGTGGTCAGCTGCACGGTAGCAGCAGGTTAGCCGTACATTCAGCGGCACCACAACAGCCACAGGAAGCCTGCGCATACAGAGGGAAAATGGGTGGCTTGCGCTGCACCATCCACAGCTCCAGTGTAAACCCGAAGGAATAAGATCGGGAAGCATGCGGATGGGAGCCACGTTTCATCAACGGAGCCGGCCTACACTCCTTCACAGGAAAACACAAGCACGCCGTATTTTGGGAATCAATCGCACATAAGACGGTGGCTGGACCGTAGTCCGCTCCACACTGAGTGCATGGAACCACTCATCGAGCCTGGCACGACTACAAGGACCGTGCACCTCATCCCCTCCAGCAACGACCAACTCTCCTAGAGCCAGTATGGACGAGGTAGTGGGTAATAGACAGGTAGGCACCTTGTCAACATGCACATCAAGCGCAGCCACACCGGGGATATCAAGCAACGGCCAATCACTTGAGAGAAAGATAATAAAGAAAATAAATCGAGTAATGCATAAGGAAACGTGACAAAAATTTTAAATTAATGAGCATATGAAATAAGTTGTTAACAAAGGATCCGAGATAAGTTCACGAGGTCAGAAAGTATATTTTACGGAAATGCCACAAACACGAAAATTTTATCGAAATTAACTACAATTGGCTTAAGCGACCTGTGCAAGTTTATAGAAGAGCGTACAGGTAGACATTTACATGAGAGAAAAAAGCATTAGGACAAAATTGAAAACCCACCACGTGAAATAGAGACTTAGCATGCAAGCACGCGGTTAGTAAATCGAATGCAGCGTACCTACAAACGCTGCGCTGGTTCTACCTACGTTCTCTTCAGGACCCGTCGTCGCTTCGGTAATGGTCCCGAGTGGCCTCGCTCATGGTTCACTAAGCCTGCCTGACTCAGGCACTCGCGACCGCATGTGCTACAGCACCATGCGCTAGACGTCGATGCAGTACAACCCATCGGTGCTTGCCGCTTCTTATCTGCATGGATGTGGTCATTCTCCCGCACTTCGGCAACTGCCTTCGTGATTAGATCGCGCCATGCACGCCGATCAACCGCCTACCATTCCCATGATCTGCAAGCAAGATTATAACGTGAGGCTCACTTTAATCATGTCCTGGTAACGTAACTTTGGTTTCCCTACGTGCCGCTTCCCAATACTCAGTTGACCATATAATCGTTGTTTCGGTATCCGCGTCGTATGCAAAATTATAAAATGCTAAATAATCATATCGTGATTGGAGGAGGAGACTAAGAGGGATGGGGAGGGACAAAGAAACTCAGCGCGAACGCCACTGAGATCGGCTCCTAGCCATATAAAAAAGTGTATCCAGCCAAACGTGTTCATCATCTTTCGGACCCCAGTCAGGGAGCCGAGACGCTCCAATTGAGGCCAGCTTCGAGGTGAGGGCGTTCATTCCGCTCGACCAAGTAATCGCTTGGTCACCTCCTTCCATCCACACCCCCAGGACGCAAACAACGCACGTCGCGGGAGTCGGTGGGCTGGCATGCGTAACACGTGGCCGAGTCATCGGAGCCTGGTGCAGGAAATAACGACGCTGAGCGGTTCAGTTCCTTTTCCTGTGCCGTAAACTAGGCGTCGTACATGCTCGTTGCTTACTAGGTGTTCTCACCAGAGTTGAGCTAAATTGCGAAGGCACCGGTGTTTCAGCAGGTTCGGCTGCCCTGAAACATTAGTGACGGACAATGGAGCACAGTTTACTTCGGCCACATTCACGGAATTCTGCCAACATTGCGCCATCAAACACGTGCGGTCTCCACTATTCCACCCACAATCGAATGGCCAAGCGGAGAGGTTTGTGGATACATTCAAACGCGCTCTCCTCAAATCAAGGAGGGAGGGAGACATAGAGGAGGTGATCGACCGCTTCCTATTTCTGTACCGATCTACACAAAATTTACAAACACCGGGTGGAATATCACCAGCAGAGGCAAGGATGAAGAGAAAACTTCGCATGCCATATGATGCAGTTCGGCCATCCTCAGAGTCCATAGCTGGTGAAAGAAACCTAAAGATGGAACGTGATTTTAATCGGCGGTTTGGTGCCAAGCAACGTTCGTTTAGACCGGGTCAGCCAGTACTTGTGCGTGATTATCGGGGTGGACACGCAAAATGGACGCCAGGCACGATCCAGTGCAAGCGCGGAAGCGTCATTTACGACGTGCTGGTTGGAACGCAGGTATGGGTACGCCATGCAAACCAACTGCGAACAACAATGTGTCAGCCACGAGCAATAGAATCCGCCAAGCTTCCATTTGACCTGTTGACAGACAGCTTCAACTTGCCAACAGAGCCAGTAGAAGAACCCTGTCATCAGACGAATAGTACCAGACCGCAGAGTACGGAATTCGAATCCAGAACACTACAGCCAAGGCGATGCACCGGTAGGCGAAGAATCCCTTCCAGGAGGCTCCAGGTTAATCCCCGGCTAGCATCCTACACAACGGCAGCAGCTTCAGGAGGGGAGGTATCCGGGAATCAGATAAAAACATAAAAAAGGGAATACATATAATGATGATTGAAAGCTGGGCTGAAGGGAACCGCCTACCCGTGCTGTCGATCAGGCAATCGATCGAGCGGACGAATGCGTTTTAAAACACCCGGCGAATTGGACTTTTGCCTGAGTTGAGAGGACAGTGTTTTCGGCGGCTTTTTCTGGCTACGTTGGCAGAGTTTTTGTTAACACGCTTTTGGTGGTCAAGGCTGTTGGAATTTTGATTTTTCTTCGGCTGGGCTAGAATTGCTGAGGAGAAATTTCTGGGTGGTTAATTCGGAAATGCGAAAAAGGGAAGATCTAACACGGTGGTCGAACGTAACTAGCCTCTTCATTACCGCCGATCTAAGGGGCCAGGTTGCACAACCGTAAAGTAGGGTCGAACGTACCGTTGCACTGCACACTCTATCCTTCAGGGCGAGAGTGATGTCGCGTCGGCGCCATAAGTGGCGAAGGTAAGCAAAAGCGCCTCGAGCTTTTCCTAAACGGTTCGTGAGCTTATCTGCAATCCCACGGGCGCCGATACAACTTTCCAGGTAGTGGAATCTTCGAATCACTTCTAGCTGGTCCCCACCAAGGATCGGTGAAGTAGGCGGTCCAAGCCAATCTTAGAGGAACGCCTCGCACTTCGATGGTGCAAAGTAAAGCCAGAAGTGACGGACAGCTAGAACTAATCTGTCCAGTGCCGCTTGGCACGTCTGAGAGCTGTCACAGATTAGGACAATATCGTCAGCATACTCCAAGTCAAGAAGTTATTCTCCTGGAAGCAGATCCTTACCTTCTAAGTCGTGTCCTGTGAACGCGATTTTCATGACTTCGTCAATAGCGAAGTTGAAGAGGAAAGGTGACAGCGGGCATCCTTGTCTCACACCGCTGGAGAGATTAAAGGGCGACGACAGATTGCCGTAAGCCCTCACTATGCCTGAGCTACGCGCGTATAATGATCGGATAAGATTTACATATTTCTCAGGCACACCTTTCCCGAGTAGACAGTCCCAAAGTGCACGTCTATCCACCGAATCGAATGCACTTTTGATATCGAGGAACACGACAACGGTGGGCCGCCAATATATGTGACGGTGCTCCAACAAATGACGCAAAGTGAAGATGTGGTCAATGCAGTCATGACCTCGACGAAACCTGGCTTTTTCTTCACGAATATAGCTTTTACGAGTGGCAGTCAGTCTGTGAAGGATGACAGAAGTAAGCAATTTTCAGGCGATGGAGATCAGACTGATTCCTCTATGGTTGCCGCATTCCGATCGTGCGCCTCCCTTGAAAACTGGGACTGTGACGGAGCGGCTTTAGTCGGTTAGGACAGTTTCCTGCTCCCAAAGTTTCATTAGTAACTCGTATAAATCATCCACAAGAGCAGTTCCCCCGAATTTGAAGAGGCTGGAGGAAGATCATCTGGTCCAGCGGCTTTATTTAACTTTAACAGTCCGATTTTACGTTCGACTTCTGAGCGAAATCGTGGATCCAGAGGGACAGCCCATGGAGCGGGGCGATCAGTGGCCGACGAGAAATCTAGAAATTTCAACCGATTAAATTGCCTTTCAGTGCTCAGCCCAACGCTACAAGCGTTTAAAAAGGAGGAATAAGTCGATACGTAGGCTTGAGCAGTCGGCCGGTGGAGGGGTGGTCTGCACGTTTGCTTTGCAACCATAAGGTCACCGGTTCGAATCCGCGTAGGGATGGGCGTCGTCGCGGTATACTCAGCCCGCGCGCGACTGGTGGTGGTCGCGCTGGCAGCGAAGCGCCGTTACGGCTGCTTGATGCAGAAAATAGGGCACCGTTGATTATCCCCTGCGGTGGCCAGAGCATCAAGAAATTGTTTGACGTAAGATTCACAGAACTGCCTTACAGAATCGGTGATATCTGTGGCGTCAGAAAGGAGTTCCGCTCGGTTTAGAAGGCCGTGTATACAAAGCCACAGTGAGGACCGTCCTATTCTATGGGAGCGGGAATTGGCCCCTCCCAGCTGAAAATCTACGTCGACTACAAGTCTTTGATCAGTGTTGTGAGTTACAAGGGGAAAATCCGTAGACTAAATCACCCTATTTCGTAAATAGTTTGAACGTGTTCTCTGTTGCTGGCTTAGAATAGTGGAATGGAAAGATGGACGAAGAGAAGTGCAGTCGACCGCACAAGTAGCCATTCTCTGAGAGTTCTGATGTCGCGGCTGGTGTATTGCCGGGTTGAGGGGGTGTCTGGTGACTCCGAGGTTTCAGGTGGTAAAACGGGAAGATCACCTCGAGGGGCCCCCGACTGATAGAGACAGATTTTCTCTACCATCAGGTAGTCATAATGAGGGTTTCAGCTGATGAGGCCGACTTCCTCCATCAAAGGTTCGTATTTTGAAGACCTGTTCATTCGTGTAAGACCGGGCCAGGGACCGTCAAGCAGGATGTAATGGAATTTCCGTTAGTTGACTGTCGAGCAAAACAAAAAAGACGTTCGTGAGGAGTATTGGTAGTGACAGACAGATGGAATGCAGCGCGCCATGAAGAGCAAACTCCCACTGCGTAGATGCCAGGTTTCTGGCTCGTAGAAAGTGATATGGTATTCCAAAGGGTTCCGTTAAGACGTTCCACTTGGCCATTAGCTTGTGGGTTGTAGGCAGTTGTGGGACTAGTTGCCACCCCTTTGTCCAGTAGGAACTTGGTAAGCTCTGCAGACATGAATGAAGAAGCCAGGTATGGTATGCCGGCGTACGTATGTACGCGTATGTGGAGGTCTTGCAGCTTCGTGACGTTAAAATTTGAGGCACAAGTGATACGAGAAAGTGCGTCTGCAACCTGATTGGCTTTAGCAAATCTGTAACTTATGTCGCATTAATATGCAAACAGTTCCAGTCACCACCACTGGATTCTGTATTGTTTGATCATCCCCGTACATGAAGGCTACGGATCGCTGATCAGTGTTAAATTTGAACTGTGTCCCTAGGAGATGGTGTCGCCACTTTCTGACAGCTACTACAATAGCGCACGTCTTCTTTTCTATAGCCGAATAATGTTTCTCACTTGGAGATAAGGTACATGAGAAAAAGGCGACTGGAAGATTGTTATGACTAAGCGAGGTAGCTATAGCTACATCGGAAGCGCCCGTTTCGACAACCAATGGAATACTGTAATCAACTGTCACAAGCATAGCATTCTCCAAGGCCATTTTAAGCTGTTCGAACGCACTTTCTACATACGGTGGAAGGGGAAAGATGCGGTTCTAAGGAAGGGAGCCACTGTGAGTAATAGGCAAATACACCAACACCGACGCGGCGTTGAGATTTCAGATCAGTTGGCGATGGAAATTGATGCAGAGGTTGCATGCGCTCTGGATCGGGCCTGGTTTCGCCCTTAGATATATAGTGACCGAGATTTATTTCCTAAGAGGGGTTACGGTTTTAGCGTCGTTCAGTTATGCTGGCTGGCCGAACTACCTCCTCGTGGTGCCAGCTGGGTGGTTCGGGTGTACCCCGTTCCAGCAAAGTGTTCGGCGACAATGTTCCACCTCGGTGGGACATTGTATTCCAGCAGGTGTGCTGACTATATGGGGAGTATTGGGCCCCTGTTTGGTAATCTACCAAACAAAGACGCATGAACTGAACATTCAGTCAACGCCTCCCAATGGGCGCGATTCCCTAAATTCGCCCTAAATTCACCAACCAACAGAGGCGTATGGACCGTTGGGCCGAGCACTTTCACTCGCAGTTCAACTGGCCTCCACCATCCATCAGTACATGCAGTACACGTTGTTGTCCACCCTGGCTCGTCCCTCTGAATCCACCCAGCGAAGCGGAAGTCGGCCTCGAGATTCGACGCTTGAAGCTGTTCAAAGCTGCCGGCTTAGACGGACTTCCTCCGGAGCTATTCAAGTACGGTGGTGCGGCGATCATTAACCAGCTGACCGCGCTGTTCGCAAAAATTTGGCATGAAGAGAAAGTGCCTTCCTCTTGGGGAGAATCAGTCATTATCCCGATTTTCAAGAAAGGCGCTCGCACTTCATGTGCAAATCATCGCGGGATTAGTCTTATT
This sequence comes from Dicrocoelium dendriticum, assembly GCA_944474145.2. Lineage (NCBI taxonomy): Eukaryota > Metazoa > Platyhelminthes > Trematoda > Plagiorchiida > Dicrocoeliidae > Dicrocoelium > Dicrocoelium dendriticum. Next base: position 185,683,981 of record OX104063.1, read on the forward strand.
TCGGTTGCCTCTAAACTATTGGCATCAATTCTGATTCGCAGACTGTCCCCAGTACGTGAATCATACTACCGTGAAGAACAAGCTGGTTTCCGTCGTGGCCGCGGATGCGTGGATCAAATCTTCACGCTCCGCCAGCTCCTCGAACATCGCCACATTTATCACAGGCCCACCATCATTGCATTTCTAGACATACGTGCCGCTTTTGACTCCGTTGATCGTCCTGCTTTATGGCGTTGCTTACTAAAGAACGGGGTGCCAGAGAAATATACCGCCATCTTACGAGCACTTTACCTTCATACATGCGGCAGAGTGAGGGTCTATGGCAAGCTTTCCTCGCAATTCACTGTCAATAGCGGTGTGCGACAGGGCTGCCCTATGTCCCCATTCCTCTTCAACTTCGCAATCGAAGACGTTCGGTCGAAGGCTCTAGAAAGTTTCCAACATCTAGGCCTAGAGCTTCTACCGGGTGAGCGCGCGACCGACTTAGATTATGCTGATGATATCGCCCTACTTGGTGACGATCCTCAGAGTATGCAACTCATTCTGGATCGTTTGGCGGTTGAAGCATCTAAGTATGGCATGAGCTTCGCCCCATCGAAGTGTAAAATACTGCTCAAAGATTGGCATTTGCCTGCTCCCGTACTCACTCTCGATGGTGCACAACTTGAACAGGTAGATAGTTTCGTCTACCTTGGGAGCTGTATTTCTGCTGATGGCACTATCAACAAAGAAGTTTCTCTTCGTATCGCTAAAGCTCGATCGGCATTTGTCAATCTGAGCACTTGTGGCGTCGTCGCGACGTCTCATTCTCACTAAAGGGCCGAGTTTACAGTGCATCAGTTCGCTCTATATTGTTGTATGGGTGCGAGTCCTGGCCGATTCGCGTGGAAGACATGCGTCGTCTTTCTGCGTTCGATAACGGTTGCCTAAGGAGGATCGCGCGTGTTTGGTGGCAACATCGAGTTAATAGTAATGACGTTCGACGTCGCATCTTGGGGAATGCGAGTATTCCCTTCAACAAACTGGTTTTGTTGCGCCAGTTGAGATGGCTCGGTCATGTCCTACGCATGGCACCTGAGCGTCTACCGCGTCGCGCTCTATTCGCTCGTCAAGGACCTGGCTGGAGGCGACCGCGTGGTGGTCAGCCTTCCACTTGGCGGCAGCACATGAAAATCGCTGACGTCGTGTCTAGCCGCTGTAGGATCCGTACGTCTTCCAGGATGGGGACCCAAAGATGAGGAGTGCCAATGGCTTAGCACTCTTGAAGATATGGCCCGCAACCGGAATCAGTGGAAGAATTGTGTACATTATTGTATTGATTCACATGTTTAATTCTAAAAACATTAAAATGACAAAAAATAGAACAAAAGCGGCGTGTGATAAACAAACTAAAAATGTTTTGTTCTGCTTTTTATCAAACTGTTCCATTCTTCCTGCGGCATATTAGTTGAAGTGTGTTGCTCACCTTCAACTAGCATGCCACGATGATTATGACGCTTTGAATCTTGTTTATCTCCTTATCTCCATGGTTTTAGGCTGGCTCTTTGTCTAGCTAATAGACTGTTGAGAATACAATACAATACGTTCAGCTATGCCGAATTTAGCAACAGCTGTAAAGAACATTTGGGGGTTTTGATTATGATCGTTCAAAGTTAAAACCACACACAGTAACGTTGTTTATAGAAGCAAACGTATCACTGAGATCTCCCGTTTTTGGTATCCTGTCGATAGTGCGCTGGAAACAAGTCACACCATTAGTGACTCCAAATGGGACACGGCAAAATTGGAAAAGGATACCACTTTCGGTTTCCACCTCCTTGGTGGTAAATTGAAATTTTCGAGCGTGCTGTCTTTTTGAGGTTTTACTTTCAAAGGACAGTTTCGGAACAGTTTCGGACAGTTTCGTGCAAAAAGTTGACGTTTGTCAAACTTAGCTTGATTCAAATAATTTTGGATCACCGTTTTCCCCGGATTACGTCGTACCCGTTCTCGAGGACTTACCAAACGTCGCCCATCTTTTTCGGGTTCAGCCTCTGGCTATTGTTCTGGCATTTTTGTTTTGTAATCCGTTTTGCACCTTGTTTTAACCCGTAACTGTTTCTGTTCATTGTCCGGCAGGTTACATACTGTCGGTTTTACGTGTTGATGCTTGGTTCATACTCTTTGAAAGCCTCATGTCGGATTCACTGAGTACCGGCGCTAATGTGTCTTCGGCTGCATTGATCAGCGAATCTAATGATGTATGCGGCAGCGTGAGCTGTTCAAAGCCGGTGACGGACGAGTCTGGTGGCATGCAGTGCTATGTATGCAACTGCTGGTACCATGAGACCTGTACCGATTTGAGTCCTGATCAGTACGCAATGCTCTCGACTAGCGATAGCATGCTGTTCAGTTGTCTTCTATGCCGTAGCCGTCGATCTACGCGTCTTGAGGTCACTGAGGAAACATCGAGCAACGTCGGGCTGGGTAGCCAGCAGATGTGGTCTTTGCTCAAATCTCTTGATCGCAAAGTGGAGTTACTGATGAGGAAAATGGGAGTCCCTATTGATGTCAGATCATTGGAGGAAGACACGCAACTAACTTCAATTGCTAACGATGAGAATCCGACTGAGGTGATGGCTACCGTGTCATCTGCCCCAGCTGTCTAGAATGCCGCTAACGAGGCCACTGATGTCGTACTAGACGATGTCCAAGGCAAGGCCGATCTTCTATCCCCTGTGCCTAATAAAAGCAAGAGGAAGAGGGCTAAGAAACTCCGTAAGACTCCTCAAAGCCTAAAGGCACTGAACCCATAAAGGTATTGGAGGTAAAGCACAAAGCTCCAACTCCAATCACCCCACTTCCATTGGCGAAGAAACGCGCCGTGTCGACGTCGGCCAAACCCGCAAAGCCTGAAAAGACTAGACCGGTGAGGGAGTTGAAGGTAGAACACAAAGCCTCAAACTCAATTAATCCAGCTCCCTTGGCGAAGAAACGCGCCGTGTCACCTGCTAAACCGGTCGAAACTGGGGTCGAGTCGAAGACTCGTGGAGTGAATACGCCTCATCGAGGTGATTCTTTTACTGATAGTAGTGTGATCTTTCGTAATGTTGCTGAATCCGCGGCAGCTTTTCCCAAGGAACGCATGCTGGATGACCTCCCGTGGTTCAAGCTCTGTGTCAACAACATGCTTCAACCTGGTTTCCCCGTTGTCATTATCAGATTGGGGAACGTCCGTGTCGATACACCAAATTCGCTACCCCGACTACTTCGTGTAGTCCTCTCAACCCCGGAGGAACGCAAACCGTTAATGTGCTTTGCATTCAAACTCAAGGGTAGTAATTTCAGCGTTCAACCGAACCTCCCAATGGCAGATCGACTGAAGTTAAAGGAATCCATCAAAGGCCTCAAGAGTAGGCGGGCGACTGGTGAGCAAGGCCATCGTCTTGTGGGTTTTCAGGTGGTCAGCCGGAAGTCAAATTCCGCCCTACCAGAACCCCTTCTGGTAGTGTACGAACCAGGGCTGGTGCCGAGTTCCTTCACGTAATGCGTAGCCTAAGGAACAAGGTACACTAAGTGGGTCTACTTGTAGACAAATCTCGTCCCGACACACTTGCTTTCACTGAAACGTGAGTGTCCCCGGATATCATAGTAGGTGAAGTATGTTTACCTGACTATGCACTGCTTGGATGTGATCGCTCCGTTGGCCACCAAATGTGTCAGCTGTACGCCGTAACGGCGCTTCGCTGCCGCGCGATCACCACCAGTCGCGCGCGGGCTGAGTATACCGTGAGAACGCCAACCCCTACGCGGATTCGAACCGGTGACCTTATGGTTGCAAACCAAACGTGCAGACTACTCGGCCACCGGCCGCCAAGGTGAGGGAGTCGCTCTTTATGTGAGTTGCAAACTTGATGTGTTGAGGACCTGTGTTTTCCAGTCGCCAGATAAAACTGTTGAAGCCCTGTCGACTATTGTGTGTACTTCCTCTGCTAAGTTTACAGTTGTAATGGTATATCGAAGTCCTGGAAGCATCTCCAGAGAGGTTATTGAAGTTATTCGTACTCAGGCTGCCAATAGGTGTCTAATACTAGGTGATTGCAACCTCCCTGAAGTCTGCTGGGATGATCCATTTTGCAGTCCGGCGGTGGGCAATTTCGGTTCGGATCTCCTCGAGCTAAGGTTGCAACTTCCTTTGTATCAGTTGGTGGACCTCCCGAGTAGATATATGAGCAACGAACTTCCGTTTACCTTGGATCTCATTTGCGAAGTCACAAGATTTCGTAAGTGATATTACATACGACTGTCCTCTAGGAGCCAGTGACCGTGTCTGCATATCCTTTCGATGTGCTCTAAGTGTCATCAAGTTACAGCTGAGAATATCCAAATATTTGGCGGGCAGACTTTAACGCAATACGAGAAAAAGCTTCAGTTCTGCGTTGCGCGATCACCGTGGCTGACACCGCTGTGACAGCCTGGGAGAAATTTAAGGCATACTTAACCGAGATCTCTGCTCCCCACAGCCCACTCATTAAGAGACGGGTGACACGGGCGCAGACTCCTTGGATAGATCATACAGGTAAATACCTGCTCAAGAAGTGCTCTAAGTGCTGGCGAATTTACCAAGCGACTTCATCAACCAGCACTTACGAAAGTTATCGAACGGTCAGAAATATATGTAAGCAACATCTTAGGACTATAAGTCTTCAGTACGAGAAGGATTTGGCTGATGCAATCCTAACAAATCCAAAGTTCTTTGCTTAGGTAAAAGGAAACAGCTGTACAAACTCGTCTATACCGGCTTTACTACGCGGGGAACGGGACGTTTGGGCATACCGACTACGATAAAGCTGGTATACTTAGCGAACAGTATACTGGTGTCTTTTCTCATGAGGCCTCTCTACCTCAAGTTGAGCTGGTCACAAAAGTCCCGGAGGATTCTTGCCGTTGAGCTAAGTGACCCTCTCACATGTACGTTTACAATATCGCTCGACAGCTGTGCCTGAAATTCGGAATGGAAGGAGGCAATCATCTGTCCGATTTCTAAGAGCGGTGACAGAGCTCTGCTCGCGAACTACTGGCCTGTCAGCTTAACAAGCGTGGTAGTTAAGTTGTTTGAAAAATTGGTCAGGGATTCGGTGAAGAATCAACTGATTAAGTTTAAGTTTCGCAGTGCGGTACAGCACGGATTCCGTAAGGGATTTTCGTGTCTGGCAAATGTACTTGGAACCCGTGGAAGCTGGGCTGAGGCAGTAGACAACGAGCACGCTATCGACGTACTTTTCGTTGACTTCTCGAAAGTCTTTGATACTGTCCCATATCAACCACTCTCATTAAAGTTGTAATCGTATGGGATATCTGGAGGCGGCCTTAAATGGGTGTCTGTTTTCCTAGAGGGCAGGGAACAGTGTATACGAGTGGGAGGTAGCCTTTCGCTTAGACAAGTTGTCCTTAGTGGCGTTCCGCAGGGCTCCGTTTTAGGGCCGTTGCTTCTCAATTTATGTCAATGACCTGCCTCAGGAGCTTGAAGTACCGTCCCTATTATTTGCTGATGATCTCAAGCTGTGGAATATTGTAGATACCCCTGGTGGCTCTGAGGTAATTCAGAGTGCTTTGGATAGGCTCTGGGATTGGTCAATCTTAGGGTTGATGCTTATAAATCAGGCGAAATATTCTGTCCTCCGCATTGGAGGTGCTAGTCATCCCACGCGCTATGTAGTTGGTGGAAGTGAAATCCATGTTGTCACTCAGCAGGTTGATCTAGGTATCACCCATACCTCGCTCCAATTAGCCGGCACACTCTCTTCGTTCCAGATACGTTCGAACAGGGAGGTCAGTGCCCTGCAGAGGACCTCACCCCCATCAGGTGGGAGGGAATCCGGGCCAGCGGCACGAAAACGATTGAGGGATGTGATCGCGTTTCGGACCTCGGCCTCTGACGGAAGCTCTAAACTAACCGTCCATGGCACGTCCTGCATCACTTGAGTAAAAAGAGGTCCGGGAGCAGGAGGCCAGCCGAACTGATCTTAAAAGTGTTCAGCCCAACGAGCCATACGGCGCTCCTTATTGTGTATCAGCGCACCCGCGCTGTCTCTGATTGTCTCACTGACGCCTGGTTTTCTGGGACCAGTGGTGCGGATAAGCTGGAAGAGTTTGCGATAATTGCCTACCGCTCCTGCCTCCTGCATTTCTTGAGCCCGACTGGTTCACCAGGCTTCTTTGTCAGCACGTAGACTCCGCTTTAGTTCACGCCTAATAGCCCATCTGGTCACATTGTGTTCAGAACCAGCCGGATGTCTTCTAGCTTCCAACAGGTTCACGGACCTCTCGGATATCCAGTGACTGGTGCGGTGACGATTGATAGTGCCACAAACAGATGCTCCTGCGTCGTGCATAGCGGCCGAGATCCTATTCCACTGAAGTTCAGTGTCATTAGGACAAGACAGCGAGAGTTCGGTATGCAGTGCTTCTTGATAGGCTTGCCTAATCGAGGGCTGGGACAATTTCTCCGTTGCCAATCGGGGGAAACGCTTTGTGCGCCTTCCGGTAAAGTTCATGGAGAAACGACAGCGCACCAAGGCATGATCAGAGTCGACACAGGTATTCCAGTACGAGCGGCAATCCAGAATGGAACCGCGCCACCTGTAAGTTATGGCAATGTGGTCAATTTTGGTCCATCGCTGGCCAGCTACAGGTGGACACCAAGTGGCACTTCGGCGCCCACTGTGTCTAAAAGCAGTGCTACTAAGAAACAACTGGTGCTCCGCACACAGTTGCAGCAGACGCTCGCCGTTGTCAGTCCGTTCGGAGTTAAGTCCATACTTACCACCCAGCTGAGCTTCTGAAGAGTTCAGACGCCCTACTTGTGCGTTCATATCCCCTGCAAGTACTATAATATCTGAACTAGTAGCACTGCGTAGTAGGGCGTTCAGTTCGTGATAGAAAGTGTCCTTGACTGCATTAGAACTGCAGTCGGTGGGAGCATAAACGGAAATCACAAACAAACAGGGTTTTGTTTTACTTCGCGAATTCACCTTAGCTAATGTCGTCAAACGGGCTGCACATAAACGGCTGTTCACCGGAATCCAATCAACCAACGATGACTCAGCCCTGGAGCTGAGAATGATACCTACACCAGCTTGACCCGGGAGTGCCGCATCATCATCATCATCATCATCATCATCATTATACATGTCAGCTAGAGATGGTAAAACACCTCCGCTATTGTACCGCAATACATAAAGGAAATACATACATACGTACAATACATAAAGGAAAAATAAATACGACAGTTGAATGCCAGCTGAGCTACTAGCAACGGATACGCATCGTTCCGGTAAGCTACTAGCCGGCTACTAGGCAAAAACAAAAATTTAATTACGTTTTACCCTACGAAATAAGATCGTAGATGAAGGGGGAGGCTAAAGGGATGGGGAGGGACAAAGAAACTCACAGCATGAACGCCACTGAGGTCGGCTCCTTGCCATATCAGCAAGTGTATCCAGCCAAACGTGTTCACCGTCTTTTGGACCCCAACCAGGGAGCCGTGAAGCTCCAACTGAGGCCAGCTACGAAGTGAGGGCCTTCATTCCTCTGGACCAAGTCATCGCTTGGCCACCTCTCCTCTTCTTCCACCCACATCCCCGGTGAGCAAACAACGCGCGTCGAGGGAGTCGGTGGGCTGGCATGCGCAACACGTGGCCCAGCCATCGGAGCCTGGTGAGTGAAATGACGGTGCTGAGCGGTTCATTCCCTTTTCCTAGGCCGTAAACAAGGCGTCGAACACGCTCGTTAGTCACGCGGTGTTCCCACCAGATGTGAGCCAAACTGCGAAGGCACCGAGTGCCGCATCGGCGTCTCCGGATGCGTGCAACCAATAACGAGAGGATAAGCTGGGTGCAATCAATTCGACAACCCCGTTAGGGTCATTAATCCTAGTTTCGGACACACAACACACATCAACACCCAGTGTATCCAAGGTGCGTGCGAGTGCAGCCTGTTGACCTGTTTGTCTTAGAGTGCGGACGTTGAATGTCGCCATGGAAACGGGACAGCTTGGCCTTATAAGGGACTTTTGCCGATAGGCGTCCGATAGGTGCTGTGAAATGGTGGATGCAGATGGTGCTACTCCAGTAGCACTTCGGTTGCCGTCAGTTAAGCTGGGAATTATAGAAGGAAGGTTAGTAATGGGGGTCGGGATGGGAGTAAGAGAAAAAGGTGGAAAAGAAAGAAGGGAGGCGCCAGCAATAGCATGTTTTCGCTTATCCGCTCTGATGTATGCAGCAGATAAGGCGACCCTTGATAATCTGCTCAACGGCCGATGCAGGATGAAGTTTAAGTTTGAAGAAAATGTCATGGTTGTATGTGGGCTGGGATACTGCCAGGGAGCCCATACCTAGACAGGAGGACGATTAGGGTCCTCATCCAAAGCTTTTGGCTCAAAAGCCTGTCCGCAAGGCAGCGGGGTGGCAGTGAGTTAGTTTTACAAAAATGGGCGCCATCCCATTTCAAACCCCCAACCTGGAGGACCAGGAGACTGAGTTTGTCTGACCTCTCACTGTTGACCAACCTGGTAGGAGTAGCTCTCAAGATGCTCGGAGGCATCATCCAGTATAGCTCAATGGGTCAATGAGGTACGCAAACCGTCGCACCACGTTAAGGTCCAGTCTCGTTGCGACGGTATAAGTAATGTGTCAGCTGTACGCCGTAACGGCGTTTCGCTGCCGCGCGACCACCACCAGTCACGCGCGGGCTGAGTATACCGCGAGGACGCCCACCCCTACGCGGATTCGAACCGGTGACCTTGTGGTTGTAAAGCAAACGTGCAGACCACTCGGCCACCGGCCGACACAGATTATGAATTAAATTCCGTCTCGGCCTGTGGCATGAAGCTGTGGGAGTTGGTGTAGTGGACGTTCCACGAGCTTTAACTATATACGTAGAGCTGTAATATCCCGCTATCGAATCTCTCTAGGCCCACGTCCAAGTTCAAGTTCAAGTGGGACCGGAACTGTAGGAAAATCCCGCGAATGTTCTACCTAGGAAAACGTCGTTGATCCAACAGGGAAACCAGTGTCTTGATGTGCCAAAGGAGAGCCAAATCAACACACAATTCACATGGTCAACCAAACAATGCCCACGTGCCTTGCACTAGCAGCCCCCGCTGTGCTGGCCACGGGAAGAATAAAAAACAGTAGTGTCAGTAAAGAAAAGGAAACAGAGAAGACAAGCTAATCGAATATCGTAGGCAATATTAAGATGTAAGTTAAAATGAGTTAAAGAAGCGTAGGCCATAGTAGACGAAGAAAAGTTTAAGACATGAAGGGGAAAACTTTAAACTGCAGAGCGAGTGTCAAGTCGATGCTCGAACTCTTTCACCGTCGGTGCCATCACGACGTCTGCAGGCAATGCGTTCCAAAAAGCTATGACATTATGCGATAACCAAAAAGGTACCCAAACCAGGTCAGACCGGGGTTTGTGCAAGTTTAATGGGTGGACACGAAGGGTTGGCACTCGAGTTGGGCGAAACAGTCCGGTCAAATCAGGACCAATCTGACCCATCAATATACGATATGTGAGGACCAAGTCGCTCCGAAGCCGCCTGTAATACATGGAAAACATATCCAACTTACGTAGCCTCTCCGGGTACGTCAGCTTCTTTAATCCGTGCACCATTTTCGTTCCGGACCGCAGGACTCGTTCAACTGCCATCTTATCACGAACCTGTAGTGGAGTGAAAACTAGTCTTACACTACCGCACCAGAAGGAAAGGAATAGTGTCAGATAAAAGTATCAACACGCTGACCTTCAGTAGTGACGGTTGGACTAACTCCACTGATATTGCACACTCCCTGATACGATATTCCAGTGTTGGTTCCGCGAAGCTCAGACTTTCCAAGCACACCAACAATGCAATCGCAACACGCCGCCGAAGGAAAGCAGAACGCGCCGTTCGAGGTCGAGAATTATGTATATATAAAAACGATCAATTAAAACAACTGTACAAGACGCATAGGAAAACGAAATGAGAAAAGTGCAAAAAATGAAAAAGCTATGAACACTACAGGACTCCCCCCCTAGAGCGTGAGTGGGCAAGCGAATGCTCGAAATGTACGCCTCACTGATTGTAAAACGCTAGTTTAGAAGGAAGAACCACCGTACGACCAAAACGTGTGCGTTTGTGTGTGTGAGTGGTTGCAGGGGGAGCTGTAGAGGGTTGTGAGGGAAGGACACTGGGATCACACATAGGCTGTGTAGGGGGAGTGCTCGGCGATGGATCGTCGTTGGGAACAGATGCGTCTGAAGATTGCTGAGACGGAAGAAGTTCGATGTAAGCAGGTTTCAAACGATCGATGCTTACAGAGTCTTTGCAGCCATTTCGGTCCAACACAAAATACTTGTCCTTGCGGTCGATAACCTTGTAAGGACCCTCGTAGGGTGGCGTCAGAGGTTTACGAACAGTATCGATGCGCACAAGAACGTAGCGACAATCGCGAAGATCAGGATGGACCTGTGGGTTACGAGGCGTGAGTCGTGGAGGTGTTGGGCGTACCGAGCTGAAATGACTCCTGAGGCGTGTGGCATAGGATGTAGGATCCATTTCACCAGTGACCCTTGAATCCAACACCATCTCTCCAGGAAGTCTAAGTGGCGTGCCAAAAACTAACTCAGCAGGGCAACAGCCTATGTCTTCCTTGACCGTGTTACGTATGCCAAGTAGGATTATTGGCAAACGCTCCGACCATTGCGTGCTCGACTGAGAAGCGGTAATCGAAGCTTTCAGTTGGCGATGGAAGCGTTCGACCAAACCATTGGCAGCGGGATGGTAAGCGGTTGTGCGTATGTGAGAACAACCGAGCAAACGACTTAGGTCACGAAACAACGAAGAAGTGAACTGCGGACCTCTGTCTGTCGTGATAGTAGCAGGTGTGCCAAAGAACGAAATCCAGGTTTCGATGAAGGTTCGCGCTACTGTTTCAGTGGAAACGTCCCGTAATGGCACTGCATGCGGCCAACGTGTAAATCTATCAACACATGTCAGCAAGTATTGAAAACCGTTGGAAGGTGGCAAAGGACCAACGATATCCAAATGGACATGCCTGAAGCGAGCATCCGGTGATGAAAAGGTGCCAGGGACAGTGATTGTATGGCGATGAATCTTGCTGGTCTGACACGTAACACAGTGCTTTGCCCACTGTTGGATGTCAGAGCGCATATTGGGCCAAACAAAGCGATCTGTGATCAACTTAACAGTAGCTCGAATGCCTGGGTGCGAGAGTCCATGGAAATGATCGAAAACGACACGGCGGTAACGTTGGGGAACGTAGGGTCGGGGCTTACCCGTAGACATGTCACAATGAACTTTGGAGTCAGAGTTAAGAAGCGGCAGAAGAGTAAGTTTGATCGAAGGGTTTGCTTTCGTTTGCATAAACTCAGAATCTCCCTCCTGATGTGCAGCGATTTCCTCTAGATCAAAGGTCGGACGTGAAAGTTCTTGAATTCCAATGCGGGACATTGCGTCGGCTACCACGTTGTCAGTGGCGTCTATATGACGGATGTCCGTAGAGAACTGCGATATGTAATCAAGATGTCGGGTTTCACGAGGGGAAAAACGGTCCGAAGAACCGCGAAAGGCAAAAACAAGTGGCTTGTGATCAGTTAGAATGGTGAATGAACGACCTTCAAGGAGGTGTCGAAAGTGTTTAATGGCGAGATAGATAGCCAAAAGTTCTCTTCCGAAGGTACTATATCTAGTTTGTGCGGGCTGTAATTTACGGGAGAAAAAGGATAATGGTTCGGGATGACCATTGACGAGTTGCTGCAGAACGGCTCCGACTGCGGTTTGTGACGCATCGGTTTTAAGGATGAGAGGTGTGTTAACATCCGTCCGTAAATGGCTCAACGCTGTGACGTTAGACAAAGCATGTTTGATCTTGTCGAAAGCGTTTATTGCTTCGTCCGTGGGTTTGAATTTTCGAGTCTTTCCTCGAAGCAAGTCGGTTAAAGGTTGAAGCAGTTTAGAGCAATCGGGTATAAAGCGGCCGTAATAATTCACCATGCCGAGGAAACGGCGCAGGCTTTTGTAAGACTGTGGCATCGGATACTCCGTGATTGCTTTTGTTTTCTCCGGGAGTGGACTGATTCCGGTGCGATCGATTCGATGACCGAGAAAATCAACACTGGACTGGCCAAAGACACATTTGTCCACGTTGATGGTAACGCCATAGTGATCAAAACGCTCAAAGATTTGGCGAAGATGAGAGAGATGTTCTTCGTGGTTAGAGCTGGCCACGAGAATGTCATCGATATAAGCAAAAACGAAATCAAGTCCGCGGAGAACCTGGTCAATGAATCGTTGAAATGTTTGTGCGGCATTTCGTAGTCCAAATGGCATACGGACAAATTCAAAAAGACCGAAGGGTGTGGTTATAGCTGTCTTGGGAATGTCATCAGGGGCGACAGGAATTTGGTAATATGCCCGGACCAAGTCAATCTTAGAGAAAATTGCTTTGCCGTGTAGACAAATAGAAAAGTCATGAATATGTGGTACCGGATACCTGTCAGGGACGGTGACATTATTAAGCTGACGGTAATCACCACAAGGTCGCCAATCTCCACGAGACTTTTTGGGGACCATGTGCAAAGGTGAAGACCATGGACTATTCGAAGGCCGGACGATACCAAGACGGAGCATGTGCTCAAACTCGGCTTTGGCGTTGGCGAGTTTATCGGGTGGTAGTCGGCGAGGTCGAGAAGTGACCGGTGGTCCACGAGTAATGATGTGGTGCACAATCTCGTGTTTAGGTGCGGGACAATTATTGGACGGCAGATACAACGCAGGGAATTGTTGGAGTAACTCGGTAAACACAGTGTTAGTAGGTAGAGTCATGCGAAGTCCGATCGAGCTGATCGAAGTGGCTCTGCCCGGAGTGGTGAGGGAGGTGATACTATCACGAAGTTCCCTGTTACGTAAGTCGACAATGAGACCAAATTGGGTGAGGAAATCGACACCAATGATAGGGCGTTGTACATCTGCGATCAGGAAAACGAAAGAAAATGTTCGTCGAAGACCAAGATCGAGAGTTAACAATTTCTGACCGTAGGTCTGGATTCTCGTGTTATTAGCCGCCTGGAGAGTAGGTCCTGTGGGAATGAGGTAGCGTTTTTCCATTCCACGAGGCAGAACGCTGACCTCGGCTCCAGTGTCAACCAAGAATGAAAGGTTGGTTGTGGAATCACGGACAAAAAGCAGGCGACTAGAAGATGTGCCAGCCGAAGTCGTCGCCATTACTGGCTGGCTGGGGCGTTTCCCTGTTGAGCCTTGGAGAAGGCTTTCGGGTGCGAGCAACCAGGACGACAATTTTTAGCGGCATCACCAAAACGTCGATGATAATAGCAAATACGCTGTCCAGTGTTAATAGTGTGTCTGTTTCTGCTTCTGCTTCTCGAAGTGGATCTAAAACTTCGACTGAGGGGGCGACGCCCTCTCTTAACGGCGAGTTCAAGTATGGACAGTCGATGGCAAATGGACTCAATGGGATCTGATGACGATGAAGCCTCAGGTGGGGTGACAACAGCGTGGCAAATTGGGCGTTGAAAGAAACACTCATGAACTTTGTCGGCCGTTTCTGCTAGTTTGTCAAGTGACAAATCGTCGGCGGATACAGCGAGAATCGCTGTAGTGTTGGATGGAAGACATTTTAGCCACAATTGACGTAAGACACTGTCGTCGACTTTAGAGGAACCTACGAGAGAGCGCATATAACGGAGAAGCTGTGAAGGTGAACGATCACCCAGTTCAACTCCGGAGAGAAGTTGATGAAGTCTGCTCTCATCAGAAGCTGTAAGGCGTTTCAAAACAGCAGCCTTAAGCTTATCGTAGGGGGAATCGGTAGGAACAGGGTCGAGTAGGTCAACCACATCGGCGGCTATGTGCGTGGGAAGATGGGCAGCGACGTAGGAAAACATAGAACTTTGAGAAGTGATCCTACGGCAACGGAAAAGAGCTTCTAACTGTAAAAACCAGACACGTGCATTGTTAACGTCAAAAGCGGGTAGGGAAAAACCAACAAAATTTTCAGAAGAGTCAATGTGGGGAGTGGTACTGGACGACATTATGCAGGCGAAAAAAATGTTCCAGTAGGAAAAAAAAGAAAAACAGGGGTCACCAAATATGTAGTGGAGTGAAAACTAGTCTTACACTACCGCACCAGAAGGAAAGGAATAGTGTCAGATAAAAGTATCAACACGCTGACCTTCAGTAGTGACGGTTGGACTAACTCCACTGATATTGCACACTCCCTGATACGATATTCCAGTGTTGGTTCCGCGAAGCTCAGACTTTCCCAAGCACACCAACAATGCAATCGCAACACGCCGCCGCAGGAAAGCAGAACGCGCCGTTCGAGGTCGAGAATTATGTATATGAAAAAACGATCAATTAAAACAACTGTACAAGACGCATAGAAAAAGCGAAATGAGAAAAGTGCAAAAAATGAAAAAGCTATGAACACTACAAACCAGGTATGGAGAACAAGCCTGAACGCAGTATTCCAAGTGCGGCCTTACAAAAACCGAAAATAGTCTAACGAACATGTCAGGTCATGATCCCGAATGACCTGCGGATCATCCACAACATGCTGAAACCTTTGCGAGCAGCTGTCGTCCAGTGTTCACTGGACTTAACGTCGGATGACAGCAAAACATCGAGGTCAGATTGAAGTTTAACTCGCGGTACCTCATTGCCACCAAGCAAATAACGCGTCGACGGGTCATTCGGACCAACGCGTAAAACGGAACATTTCGCTAAAGTAACGGGCAACTGCCACAAAATTCACAAGTCCCAAAGTCTATCCAGAACTCCCTGTAGGGTCAGTGGACCAATCGGATCGTCTATCGTGAACCAGAGTTTCAAGTCGTCCGCAAACATTAGGGATGGCACACCGTCCAGAAAGTGTTGTCTTCGCTGTCATCTCATGAAGCTACACAAGCCGTGTTCCGACCGGATCAGAGCGAAAATTAGCTTCTTACGTAGTTATGGGGTGCTGGAACTTGCTTCTAGAAAATGTACTCAGTAAACCTACGGTTATGGGTTTTTAGCTCCAGTTAAACCCTCTTGGATACTGAATACTGAAAATAGAGGGCCAGAAGACAACAACCTGTATGGCTCTATCGTAGGTGTATCAAGCACATGCGCGGAATCATGTTACGGAGTCCTGCGCGGTGGCAGTATATTGCAGCTGCACTACATCCTATCCAGGTGCAATGCGCTCCCTATGTGTAATCCAAAACGTAGGCATCGAGGAATCATTTAAATTCCGACACCGATTTCGCCTCGACTAGCATCTCCCGCAATTTGTTCCAATATTTCTCCACTCGACGCTCAAAGCCCAGGGGTGAGCGATGTGCTTTAAATCCGGTACCACTAGTTCACCCTTTACTTTACTTTACTGTCATGATAGCGAGAAAGATGTTGAACATCTATGTAGCTATATCTCAATGTAGGACATGTCCCACTGACACAGTGTTACCTGTAGTAGTGAGCTAGCCCAGGTGAAAAAAGTAAAATATTTACAAGCATAGAAAAAATCTCCATGTACTTACGATATATTCTTGGATGAACCACATGGAGTCCTTCACCAGCTCCACCGCCTATTACGGATGGGCATCATTTCGGAAGCTGCAGTTGGTGGATTAACGGGCTCCATGGGTTATAATCATTGAACGATTCCTTCGTCAGTTTCCTGTGAAGGCTTCGTCGAATCTGGCATCCGCAAAGTGTGCGTCCAGGAATCGTTTGAATTCCGACACCGAGTTCGCTTCTACTATCCGCGAGGGCAAACGGTTCCACATGTTCACCACTCGCCGCTCAAGACACAAGGGATGAGCTACCCACTTGAGGTCAGGGACTACCAGTTTGTACTGGTGACCTCGTGTGCTGCTTGACGCACGGACATGGAGCAGTGGCCTCAGCATCGGATAAGCACCCAGATGCAATACCCGATGGGTCATGATGAGGTCCACTCGCACGCGGCGGTAGGCTAGAGTATACAGACCCAATTGTCTGCATCTTTCTTCATACGGCACACCCTGAAGACCGGGAATGAGCCGTGTGGCTATGTGTTGTACTCTTTCGAGCTTGTGTATCTCGCCTTTCGTCAACGGACAGTAGGCGGGTGAGCCGTATTCTAGCACCGGTCGTACAATGGATGTGAAGAGACGAGTGGCAATCTCTTTCGACCAGGTGCGGAAGCTACGTTTCAGCGCCCACAGCGAACGCAATGCTGTGCGGTACGTATTGTCCGTGTTGTCCAGTGACTTCATGTCGTAACGTTATATAACACCAAGGTCTCTGACGCAATGCGTCGGGTGTAGAACTTGGCCGTCGAGAGTGTACAATCGGCCCGCTCCACCTTTACCGAGGCACAGAAGTAGCGATTTTGCCGAGTTGATAGGCAAACTTACTTCGGCGGACCACATGGAGAGGCGGCCGAGGTCCTGCGGAAGTATGTCAAAGTCATCCGACGTATGGATCACCCTCCATAGCTTCAGGTCATCCGCGAACAAGGCACACGGCGACCGAAGGAGATTGGGCGCGTCGTTGATGTGAATCAGGAAGAGAATGGGGCCAAGCACCGTCCCCTGAGGAACGCCGCTCGTCGACGGGTACCAGTCGGTCAGGTGGCTGTCGACTTGCACCCTCCACTTCCGACCAACTAAGAAGTCACGGATCCATTGGTGCAGCGAGCCTCCGACTCCGCACTCCCTCAGGTTCTGAAGGAGGATCTCGTGATTCACTCTGTCGAAGGCCTTACTGAAATCGACGTATACCACGTCGACTGACTTACGTTGGTTTACTGCTTGCAACCATTCATGCCATGTTAGCAGCAGGTTAGTGATGCACGAGCGGCCTCTCACGAAACCATGCTGTGCAGGCGTCAGGAGAGAGTTGGTCTCCAGTAGCTGGAGCAATCTCTTCTTCACAATCTTCTCCAGAACTTTCGACAATACTGCGGTCAAACAAATAGGGCGGTAATTCTCCACTTTGCGTGTGTCACCGCCTTTTGGAATCGGTTTGACAACGGCGCATTTCCAGTCACAAGGCACGCAGCCTATGGACAGGGATCGGTTGAACAGGTCGGTTACAACAGGTGAGATCACAGCTGACAAGGACTTGAGGATCAGCGGATGGAGACCATCCGGTCCAGCTGGCTTCGTGCTGTCTAGGCAGCTGACTAGCCCATGTACCTCCGCGACGTCGCAGATCAAGTCGGTTAGCTCAGTCGGTGCGGCGACGGCAAAGCATGGTGAGCAGGTTTGGTTAGTTGCGAATACAGAAGCGAAGTGCGCCGCTAATGCGGACGCACGCTCGGTGCTTGAACTTAGTGGTTGTCCGTTCGAACCCACTAGCACCGGCACATTACCTGCAGACTTCAGGCGTCGCTTCACGTACGCAAATATGCACTTCGGGGCAGTTTTAGTTGAGCAAGCAAGCTGCTCCTCAAACTGACGGTCTTTTCGCGTCTTTGTGCTGTTGCACAAGTTTCGTTGTCGCTTGTATGCCTCATAGTCATTGGCAGAGCCAGACAGGAGGAACGCATTCCATAGTCGACGCCGTTGTCGAGACAGTCGGTTATACTCTTTGTCAAACCAATGGGGTTTCCTTGGTCCAACTTTCCGAGTCTTGAGGGGTACAAATTGCGCACACAACGAGTGCACTGCCCCTTTAATGTTTGCCCAGCAAGTTTCAACGGATGAATCCTGTGGCATAGACCAATCAAGCTGATTGGCAGCTAGAATGAGGCCATCGAAGTCAGCTTTCCAATAGTTGTATGTTGGCGCCATTGGACCCACACATGGAAGCTGCAGGTCTATAGTGGCCATAATTGTCGAGTGATCACTGGCCGCCATGGGCTCAAGAACTTCTATGTCATGCACTGTTTGTTCGCAGCTGGTTAGCAGCAGGTCCAGGCATGATGGCATTGAGCGCGGGGTTATGCGGGTGGGTTGCGTGATGTGCTGCACCGTTCCGGTTTCCAGTACCAGTTCGGCGAATCTTGTCTCCACTTCATTATGGCCAGGGAAAAGCTGAACTTCAGGCCATAAGATTCGAGGAAGGTTAAAGTCGCCAGTGAGCAGGAACTGCGGGCGACTCATTTGGTTTTGGACGTGTGTGAGCCAATCCAATCCGTTACTCAGTGGGCTACGATATGCCACACCCACAAGCAGTTCGCCGCGTCGTAGGTGGATCGAACCCCACAGCTGCTCACATAGACCGTCAATGCTTCGGTAGGTGCTCACGAGTCTCCCGCACAGGGTAGACCGGAGGTAAAGTAGGACGCCACCGCGGCTATTCGACTGTCGATCGCAGCGGAAGCACGAATAGTCCGTGATCGCAATTTCTTCGCTTGTCACTTCAGATGTCAACCACGTCTCAGCCAAACCAACCACATCTGGCCGACGTGAAGCAATGAAGCGGATCAGATCGTCGTGCTTGTTCATTAAGCTGCATACATTAATGAACGCTACACGCAATCCGCGGTAGGAACCGCTGGGCGAGCTTGAAGCGTCATTGCTCTGTTTACTCGGATTCGGGGTATCCGGGCTACTGTGCGAAAATTTACGATACGCAGGTTAGTTTCACCGGCGTCCGTGCGTCGTTTCAGTTCGATCACGGCAGACTTCAGCTGCTCTCGTTCGGCGGGATCAAGGTCTGGCCGGACATGGATTTTCATCCCCTTTAGGCGACCGAGGCGGGACAGTACTAACCTTGGGGCAGTTTCGTCGGCGAACGCGATGCGCAGAGGCCGACACTTGCCATCAACTTGTTTCCCCAGACGAGTGACTTGTTTCACTCGTAACCCGGGTTCGCCAACATCCAGTAGTTTGTCGGTTAGAGACTGCAAGAATTGCACATCATGGTCATAGCGTACCTGGGGACTGGGATCAGTCGACTCAGGTGCGTGGAAAATCATGACGTTGCATAGCCGTCCCCGTGGTGACTTGCTATTGCTTGGCTTCACCGGTTTCGGTAAGGCCGGTTTCTCGGCTAGCAATTTCTCAAGTCGTGTTACCTTGTTTAGCACAGACTTTAGTTGTGACACTGTAGACGGTGATTTAGATTTGTTGTTGTTTACCGCCTTACAACTTTTCTTTTTAGGGGCCTGGACCCAGCCGGGTGGTTTTGCGGCGCCAGCGCTGGCCACGGCTGCGTAGGTCGCAGTTGCAGTTGGAGTGCCGACAGACGGCTTTTTTCGGTTGTCTTGTGAACTATGCATTGGTGTGTCCGCTGATGAAGCGGAGGAGGAGCGGCTTCGATTGCGCACAGTATGGATGCATGGAGGAGTCCCCGGCGGTAGTACGGGCGTCACCAATGCGGCGTTATTATCTGTCTTTTTCGCCAAAGTCAGATTCGCCAGAAGGGACTTATCGTTAACAATAAGTCGGCATTTAGCGCGGAAGATGCCGTCCTTTTCAGGCATTCACAAAGATCGTGCTCAATGCCGCTGCACGTTGTGTGGGCCCATCCTTCGCACAGACCGCACTGCAGCGCTTTAGACCGAGAAGTGACATTTCTGCTGCAGCTCAGGCACTTAGATGCTGCTGCTGCTCTCGTTTTGTCGAGAGTGGCGTCTAAAGTGCTAGACGCACGGGAGGTCGCAGCTCGCTGGACCTTGCTCGTCATGCTTGATGTCTTGTGGATAGGTGTCGCTATCCAAATCACCTTGGATA
>OX104063.1:185704184-185728820 GCA_944474145.2 Dicrocoelium dendriticum
CTCTCTGAGAGGCCAACAGCATTCAGGGTCAGCAACAAACAATTGTAAGTAACGCGTTATTACTACCCTTATTATGCAGTAATCCCGCCATCTATGGTTGCTGCCGTTGCACCATCAAATGTCGAGGTACTGCAGGAACTAAAGGCGATTAAAGGTAATACGCCATAGGCGCATCGCATGGCACTTATCTTTGGTTTCAGCTGAATTATGACTGATTCGGTCATGGCAGGTCGGCCATCGCTGTTTATCCGAAGCCATGTTGCAGATGCTGCAACGGCAGTCCCAAAGTCGTGCACCGGGACTTTTTCTACCATCTATGGCTCTCAGTAAGCTTGAGATACAATGGATGGCTGAAGTATATGTATATATATATATATATATATATATATATATATATATATATATATATATATATATATATATATATATATATATATATATATATATATAATATATATATATATATATATATATATATATATATATATATATATATATATATATATATATATATATATATATATGCTAGTGCATGGTGTTGCGAATCCAAGGCAAATTTGATCGATGCGAATTCCGTGAACTGCTCAACAGGGCGGTTTCTCAGGTGCCGGAGAAGGCACAATTGTATGCGGAATAGAAGCACCATGAGTATGTTCCCATTCAATTTACTAATCCAGGCCAATAAGGCGGCGTATGTGGTACGTTTGCCTGCGTGATGAGTAATCTTGCATTTCAGAAGTAGATGTTGCTTGAGCTCCCCGGTGTGAATGCGCCTGATGTGAATGTTGACAAGGTGCCTACCTGTCTATTATTTACTACCTCGTCCATACTGGCTCCAGGAGACAGTTGGTCGTCGCTGGAGGGGATGGAGTGCACCGTCCTCGTGACGGTGCTAGGCTCAAAGAGTGGTTCCATGCAGCCTGTGTAGAACGGGCTACGGTCCAGCCACCGCCTCGTGTACGTCTGGTGTGTATGATTTCCCAATTAGGCCGGAATGCTTCCGTTCTGCTTGTTGAAGGAGTGTGGGTTGGCTCCGTTGATGAAACGTGGCTCCCATCCGCATGCCTCCTGGTCTTATTCCTTCGGGTTTACACTGGATATGGGGTGTGTGGGTGGAACTATGGGTGGTGCAGCGCAAGCCACCCATGGTCCCCTTTGTAGGCGCAGGCGTCCTGTGACTGTCCACATGGACGTCACAGTGACAAGCAAATCCGGATACGGACGCAGCCAAATCATATATATATATATATATATATATATATATATATATATATATATATGCTTGACGGCATCCGGTTTCCGATTTGCCTGTCACTGTGTTCAGCCACAGGACGCCTGCGCCTACAGAGCGACCATGGGTGGCTTGCGCTGTACCACCCACAGCTCTATCCACACATCCCATACCCAGAGTAAACCCGAAGTAATAAGACCGAGAAGCATATGGATGGAAGCCACGTCACAGCAACGGAGCCGACCCATACGCCTTCACAGGCAAACATAAACACGTTGTATTTGGGAAACAATCGCACACACGACGCGATGGCTGGACCGTAGTCCTCTCCCCACTGAGTGCGTGGAACCGCTCTTTGAGCCTAGCACGGCTACAAGGACCACGCACCCCGTCCGCTCCGGCAACGACCAACTGTCTCCTGGAGCCAATATGGATGAGGTAGTGGGTAATAGACAGGTAGGCACCTTGTCAACATGCACATCAAGCACAACCATACCGGGGATATCAAGCAATAGCTAATCACTTGAATCGACGATATCAAATACAACAAGTCGAATACTAAATACAGATTCGGTGACATAACTCATCACTAAATGAGCGTATGTAACAAATTGGTTGCGAAAAATCTGCGAAACCTTTAAGACGTCAGAAAATATTTTTTAAGAAACTGTTACTACCGCGAAAATGGTGTCGAAGTTAGTGATAATTAGCTTAAGCGACCTGTACAAGTTTATAGATAGTTAAGCTAGACATTAAGATGAAATACAAGAGCATTTGGACAATTTAGCAAGCTCATCACCTGGAATAAAGAGACTCAGAATTCATGCAAGCTGTCAGTAAATCGAATGCAGCGTACCTACAAACGTTTCGCAGGTTCTGCCTACGTTCGCTGCAGGACCCGTCATCGCTTCTGTGGTAGCCCCGACCGGCGTGGCTCATGACCCACTAAACACGTATGTCGCAGGCACTTGCGACCACATATGCTACAGCACCGAAGTAGCACTGTCGATGAAGTACACGCCATCATAGCCTATCGCTTCCGCAATTGCTGCTTCTTCTCTGCATGCACGAGGGCTTTGTCTTGCACCTTGGCAACGGCCTCCGTGATCGGATCTCGCCATGCACGCTGATCAACCGCATTCGATTCCATTGACCTACAATCAAGGATGGCACGTGAGAGGCTCACTTTGCTCATGTCCTGGTAACGTAACTTCGTTTTCCCTAAATGCCGCTTCCCAGTACTCAGCTGAGAATTTAATAGTTGTTTCAGTAGCCGAGTTGAATCCATGCAGCTCACATGACCGAGCCACCTCAGGTGTCTCCTATATATATATATATATATATATATATATTTATATATATATGTTTGGCGGCGTCCGGTTTCTGATTTGCTTGTCAATGTGGCCAGCCACAGGACACCTGCGCCTACAGATGGACCACGGATAGCTTGCGCTGCACCACCTAGAGCTCCAACCACACACCCCATATCCAGTGTCAACCCGAGGGAATAAGACTGGGAGGCATATGGATGGGAGACACGTTTCATCAATGGATCCGGCCCACACTCCTTCACAGGCAAAGACAATCACGCTATACTTGGGGAATCAAGTGAACACAATTCAATGACTGAACCGTAGTCCGCTCCACACTGAGTGCATGGAACCGCTCTTCGAGCCTAGCACGGCTACAAGAACCGTGCACCCCGTCCCCTCCAGCAATGACCAACTGTCTCCTGGAGCCAGTATGGATGAGGTAGCGAGTAATAGACAGGTACACACCTCGTCAACATGCACATCAAGCGCAACCACAAGGGAGATATCAAGCAGCAACCAATCACTTGTGTGGAAGCTAACAAAGAAAATAAATCGAGTAATGATTAAGGAAACGTGACAAAAATCTTAAATTAATGAGCATATGATATAAGTTGTTAACAAAGGATCCGAGATAAGTGCAGGAGGTCAGAAAGTATATTTTACGGCAATGACACGAAAATGCTATCGAAAGTAACCACCATTGGCTTAAGCGACGTGTGCTAGTTTATAGAAGAGAATACAGGTAGACATTCATCGGAGAAAGCAAAGCATTAGGACAAAATTGAAAACCCACTACCTGAAATAAATGGACTTAGCGTGCATGCACGCGGTTAGTAAACCGAATGCAGCGTACCTACAAACGCCGAGCCGGTACTGCCTACGTTTTTAGGCTGGACCCGTCGTCGCTTCGGTAGTGGTCTCGAGTGGCCTCGCTCATGGCTCACTAGGCCTGCTTGACTCAGGCACTCGCGATCGCATGTGCTACAGCACCATGCGCTCGATGTCGATGAAGTATAACCCATCGGTGCGTGCCGCTTCCGCACTTGCCGCTTCTTCTCTGCATGCATGAGGTCTTTCTCCCGCACTTCAGCAACTACCTTCGTGATTAGATCGCGCCATGCACAATCAAGATAAGAACGTGAGAGGCTCACTGTGATCACGTCCTGGTAACGTAACTTTGGTTTCCCCACCTGCCGCTTCCCAATACTCAGCTGACCATATAACAGTTGGTTCGGTATCAGCGTCGAATCCATACGGCTCACATGACCAAGCCACCTCAGGTGTTTCAATAATAATAGGCAGTCCACTGCATAGATCCCACTTTGTCGCAACACTTCCGTGTCAGAAACTATTTCGCCTCAAGTGATGCGCAAAATTCGTCGCAAACATTGCTGATGGAACTGCTCGAGATATCGCACATCCCGCCGGTACATCGTCCACAGTTTACTGCCGTATAGAAGAACGGACGGCACCATGGATTTGTACACCATTAGCTTCGTGTCAATGGTAAGTCGATGGTTATTCCACACTCGGTATTCAAGCTTCCCGAATGCCGCCACTGCCTTCGACGCGCGGATACGAAGCTCACTGTGTAGCTGCTGCTCAGACGACATCACTCTCCCAAGGCAGTAGAATCGGGAGGTGGTTTCCAATACTTCAACACCAATGCTGACTTGTGGCAATATTGATACTTTCACCTACGTTGAAGGCTGAAAGAGACAGACAGTTTTGCTTGTGTCGATGGTGAGCCCGAATTTTGCCACTGTCGAAGCCAGAACATTAGTCATGTGCTGCAACTCATCCGCGCTGTGCAAACAACGCACAGTCGTCAGCAAACAACAACATACGGATAGTTGTCTCACAGACTAGAGTTCTGGCACCGGAACGACGGATGTTCAGCAACCAAACATCAATGCGGTGCTCCACACGAACATCGTAAGCACAAGTCGCATCAAACGCACAAGACATCATGGCATGAAGATATATACTAAACAGGGCAGGAGCTAAGACACAGCCTTGCTTGACACCAGAGACAACTGCAAAGTCATCCGAGGTCTCTCCACTCAGATGCACCCTCGCTCGCATACCACTGTGCAGACATTCAATTAAACTTACAAACTTACGCGGGCAACCAAACTTACCCAACACCAGCCACAATGCCTCGCGGTTCACCGTAACAAATGCATTGATGAAATCAACAAAAAGCGAGTACAATGGCTGGTGTCGTTCTCTGCACTTCTCCTGTAACTGACGAGCCGCAAACACCATATCTATAGAGCCGCGACCCGAACGGAATCCACACTGCCCTTCCGGTACGTGCGGTTCCACAACCTGACTGACGAGGCGGTTGAGAAGGATTCAGACAATCACCTTGCCCACACAACTCAGCAAGCTAATGTCACGATAACTCGTGCAACATTGCTTGTTACCTTTACCCTTGTAAAGTAATAGCACAAGGGCATCTTTCAGCTCAGGAGGCACCTCCTCCTTAATCCATACGCGTTGCACCAAGTGGTGCAGTGCAGTCACCAACGCGGGTCTGCCGTGTTTCAATAATTCAGGCGGGATCCCGTCACCTCCGGCAAACGTGCCGTTTCGCAGCTGAGCAAGTGCTCTCTTCGTCTCATCCAGTGTCGGCGTGTCTGCCAGACTCGTCTTCACATCGTGCTGCTTGAGGCTGTTCAATGTAGGCCAGTCGATCTCTGAACGGTTGTTCAAAATACAACCAAAGTGATTTCGCCAGATCTGCATTATGTCTGCAGTCTGTGTGCAGGTAGCGCCTGAACTACCATCGATCAGCTTCCTCAGTGGCTCTAATCTCGGTCCATACACCGCCTTCAAGTAGTCAAAGAATTCCTTGAGTTGGCGGCGTTCGGCGTAGCATTCCATCTGCTTCGCCTTCTCCATTCACCATGCACTTTTATGCAACGGAGCTCTGGGGTCATTCGCCGTCGAAGTTTGCGAAACTGACTACTCTTCTTCCCCAAGTCATTGGGGTCTGCCACAAGTGCAGCAAATGCCGCATTCTTTCCCGACACCAGTGCGCCAATCGTCGCTCTGTTCTCATCAAACCAATCTGGCCGCTTACAGTTTGCGCGCCCGATGGTCGCCTCGGCAGCAGCTGTCACCTGGTCGCGAATGTAGTGCCACAGGTCGCCCACTGTGGCTATGCAGTTCACCTCACACAGGTGTGCAGCCGTCGCCTTCTCCAGCTTAATATGTTTCGCCCCAGTACCGAGGGAGAGAACGTTAAATTTTCGCCGATTCACGGCGGGAGTGCAATACATAGATTTACGAAACTACATGTATAGTTTGGTGCGCACCGATTTGTGATCATTGCCATACTCAACTCCACGCCGAACATGTGTCATGCGCACTTCACGCATATCACGCTGACGTACGATGACCTAGTCGGGCTGGTGAGCGTGACCACTCCGTGGGTGCGTCCAAGTTGCTCTATCACTCGCACTCAGTGCAAACCGAGTGTTCGTGATCGTCAGGCCGTGAGTGGCACACAGTGAGAGCAGTCTGTCATCGTTCCCATTCGCTGAACCAATGCCATGTAGACCGATAACATCTGTCCACACCGATGCATCACGCCCAACGCGGGCGTTGAAATAACCCAGCAGAAATAGTCGGTCGCTCCTCGGCACAGGCCGTATCACGGAGGGTAGCTAAGGGTGAATTGATCAGGCTTGTCATCAGAATAACACATGGTCGGACCGTACGTGCTTATAAAAGTGGCAAACTTACCGCTTCCGAGTCGTAGGCGAACAGTCATCAGTCGAGGGCTGATGCCGGTTGGTTCGCTCACCAGCTGGCCATGGAGGCGATCGGATATTGCAAATCGGACCCGATGATCACGTGGTGTTGAGGCGGCGTTGCCCACCCAGTAGAATGTGTAGCCAGCACCTTCTTCATGCAACTTACCTTGCTCAGCAAGCCGAGTTTCACTGAGCGCCGCAATTTCAATGCGGTAACGCCTCAGTTCCATCGCGACCAATTCAGTGCGTGGCTCGGGGCGCTCACTGGAGTTCCGGTCCAGTAGTGTGCACACGTTCCAGCACCCCATGCTGACCGCTTTGTGCGCAGGCATGCGATTGCATTGGGGAGCAATCGCACGCGAGGAGGTCGTTGTGTTTCGGAGGTTTGCTTGAGGGACTCTGCCCGGAGCCTTTGGCTCAAAAGCCTGACCCACAAGGCAGTGGGTGGTTTGGAGGTTTGCTTGAGGGACTCTGCCCGGAGCCTTTGGCTCAATAGCCTGACCCACAGGGCAGTGGGGAGCAGAACCAGCTCGGGAATGTGATTGCAGAGACAGATGGGGATCTGCTTGACGGCCGTCACATGCAGCTTTGGAGGTACTGGAACGATTCATATATGTTTACGACCGTAGTAGGGTACGCATCTGCGACCACGGCCAGACGCAGTTGGGTTTTGGCCTGTTTGCACCAATTTGACCAGGGGCTGGCTAACTTGAGGTGGGCAGTAGCAAAGCATTGAACACCCGGAGGTGCCCACCCACTGTCAGAGACAATGCATGGCGCTCTTGCCAATCGAACTGTGAGCTTATAACCAGTATACCTGTTGTCTCCCATGGCTAGGTTTTACAGGAATAGGGCCATCGACCACTTCCGAAACTCCGAGGAGGATAGACTAGGATACTGGCGGGGCGCCCACACCTGACAGGAGAACGACTCAGGTCCTCAGCTAAAGCCTTCGATTAAATGTACACCGGAAAGGCAGCAGGTGCAGCACTTGGTCATACGGATTGGTCTCCTGGATCTTAGCAGGGGAGGGGCGAAACCCAACTCCCACCCAGCGGTCGCCACGAGGAGACGTCCAGGACATGAGCCAATGGCGCAACAGTGGCAGCAGTAGGTAGATCATGCAGGATCTAGCCACAACCAACCTCAGCGCACAATAGGCTCTCCCGCTATATATATATATATATATATATATATATATATATATATATATATATATATAGCGGGAGAGCCTATTGTGCGCTGAGGTTGGTTGTGGCTAGATCCTGACAGATGATCTACCTACTGCTGCCACTGTTGCGCCATTGGCTCATTAGATTCCTAAAATCTTTGGCGAAACGAATTGCAAAGCTATTTTCCGCTGCAGCGATCGCAATTTAGTGTAAGGACGATGTCATCCCTGCGATATTTAGCCACTATACGGAACTATTGATCCTACACTCTTCAACAGATTTTACAACTGATGTATCGAAGTACTGTAATCAAATAACCAGCTACCTGAACATTTGCTTCGTTATTTGTTGGCTTTTGGAAACTATTTTCATATGCGCAGATTCCTTCTCATATCAGTGCATCAACAGACTGCGTAGGCTCAAAATAAAAGCTTTCAAGCACAAAGCCCCGCTTCAGTAAAGGCCTTATCGACTAATATTGAAAAGTTAACGTGACGCCTTAAGCATATTTACGTCCGTGGAAATAAGGAATAAATCAGTTATTTCTCGGCGATGCGAGTAACTATTCCCACATAGAGAAAGATCGAAAAAGTTACAAATATTTCTTTAAGTCCTCTCTATATATACTACATAAAAATATGCGGATATCACTATCGCCACAACCTTTTTGCTGTTGTTTGTCGTAGAAAACGACCATGTGTGTAACGATTCTATCATATAGACATCGCACTAATAACAAAAATGAGTAGCAAGTTCTAAGTAGAAAGCTTCTCCAGCGCTTTCATTGGATGATGGATGGTACATAACAGGGATTTTACCTTCATGATGCTATTTCACCGCAGTTGGGCTAAACCAACTTCCACTTAAACTAGGGCTTTTTAAGCAGGATAAATTTCATTCCATTATACTTGCTTTGTTCTGCGTACCTGAACAATCTTCTATTAACTGACCACCTTGCTTACACTAATTGTGTTTATCTTCGTTAACTTTCTTTGTTTGCAGTAATTTTTGAGTAATGTGTGGACAATTTGTACTCATCGCGGGCTCGTTGATACCCAACGTAATTCCTATGATAATTTATGGAAGAATTATGTCTGCATAGCGATATTCTTTAATAAATATATTTTATTTGATAATGTCATTTGAAGCGATTGGCTGTTGTTTGATATCCCCGGTGTGGCTGCTGTTGATGTGCGAGTTGAAAAGGTGTGTACCTGTCTATTACCCACTACCTCATCCATACTGGCTCCAGGAGACAGTTAGTCGTTGCTGGAGCGGACGGGGTGCATGGTCCTTGTAGCCGTGCTAGGCTCAAAGAGTGGATCCATGCACTCAGTGGAGAGCGGGCTACAGTCCAGCCATAGGCCTGTGTGTGCTATTGATTCCCAAATACCTCATGTTTATGTTTACCTGTGAAGGGGTATGGGCCGGCTTTGTTGACGCAACGTAGCTCCTATCCACAAGCCTCCCGGTCTTATTTCTTCGGGTTTACACTGGATATGGGATGTATGGATGGAGCTGTGGGTGGTACAGCGCAAGCCACCCATGGTCGCTCTGTAGGCGCAGGCGTTCTGTGACTGACCCCAGTGACAGGCAAATCGGAAACTGGATGCCACCAACCATATAACAGGGATGTATTCTGAATACGACGACCTCGCTATGGCTTCAAATACCGTCGCTACCTATACGCTCGTTGAGACCGGCGAGAAGACACTGATAAATTGTCAGTGCTACCGGAAAGGGTTTGCCCACCATCCTAACGAAGGCAAAAGATGAATACTATTGGATCACGCACATTGCGGTGCGTATTTCAATGTTGGTAGGTTGGGAAATTCGTTCAGAATAACCAGGTTTCACATGGTGCATAATTGCGAACTTCTGGGAGACGAAGCATTAAAGTGGTTAAGTAGAAACCGTCGCTTAGAGGCAGGGGAGCTGGAAATAACCAGGCCAATGCTGGAATGCCGAAGACGATGTTTAAACATCTGGTTTTAGGTCCGATCGAGGTTCGGAAAATACCTGACGAACGCGGACGTCGGCAACCTTTGAGCGAGGCACATGTTCGGGCGCAACAATCTAGGTAACATGTTTTTCGATTGGGTATGTTAAAATGCACTGTTTTAGAATATATACTGGATATGGAATCACAGTTTAGCCAGCGAGTGCGAGCCCGGTGTTTGCGCCACGAAAGCAGTCGGATCACGCAATTCGTCTTCTCCACACCCGAGATGCTGGAACTCTACTCCCGGTTTCCCGACTTTTTGCTTATTGGTAGCACCTTCTCCACTAACCAACAGAGATATTATCTTCCAACTGCTTATAGTCGATGACTGCCGAAAAAGTCTGCCGGTTGTCATTGATTTACTCTGGCGGGAGACGGAGACTGACGTCAGAACCTTCCTCCTCACGTTTATGGAGTTTGAAGGTGGTGCTGCTGGCGTCAAGTGCATCATGTCCGATGATGCACTGGCCATTGCGAACGTTGTACATAACGTATATCCTTCCGCACCTCATTTTTTGTTTCGCATCCATATAATTAGAAGCGTTATCAAACGTGTTGCGCAATCCACTTCATGCAGACGTTTCTTCATCGCGATATACACTTTCAACTTTTGAAAATATTTAACTGATTTGGAACTCATTCGTAATAAAGAGCAACCTTTCCTCAACTATATCAGTTCCTTCATTCTGCCCAACGCCTGCAGCTGGGTCAACAGCAGGATGCCCGGTGCTGCAACACACGGCATACACGACACGAATATGGTGGAGTCCATGCATCACTGCTTAAAGATGGAACTGCTGAATGGGCGAATTGGATTATGGGAAGCCATAGGAGTGTCACGGATGAGCGCGACTTATTTGCCATGCAACCGATAGAAAGCGATATCCGATGCATCTGGTCGCGACCTGCTATTGTCGCGCATCCGGAGTTGGACCGCTCGTGCCGCCGATTGATGCCGTACGCTATTTTCGTGATAGCGTCTGACTTCAGTTCAACGTATCCGGTTGTGGTTCCCAGCAGCGGTGAGCAAGCAACTGTTTTCAGAGATCGTCGACTGGAGACGGTGAACAACGACAGCCATACGTGCACATGCAAAACTAACGTAGGATTTGGACTTCCATGCAGACACCTGCTGCAGTTCGTACAGCTTAACAGCGTGGATGTCAACGAACTACCGGTCAGCCGACGGTGGACGAGAGCGAATAATGGGGCACTTGCCGTTTCAATCGCGCCGTTGGACGCGCCTATAATCGGAAGGCAAGAACCGAGCGCCATTTTGGATATGGCTTTGAACGACCTACGTGCACTGTATCAGCGACTGCAGCCAGCGCACTTCGCTCTGTATGCCGCGTGGCAACGTAGTTTTGTTCAACAAGCCGGCCCGCAAGAAATGCCTCCGTTCACCTTCCCCTCCAGTGCACCTGGCCACGGACACAAACATTGCCGATTACAACCAGCTGCCGGAGTCCACATTTCTGAACTTGGACGCTGCAGCTCTCCATCTGTCGGCATTGCCGGAGGGGCTTGTCACATCGGCCACCGATAACGCGGTTTTTAGCGACGAATGGAATGTGGCAATTGCAAGCTCGGATGAAGAAGGCACTATACCAGCGGTTCTACCTGGTGCACAGCCGACGGCGGCTGTTTAC
The DNA here is from genome assembly GCA_944474145.2 of Dicrocoelium dendriticum. Taxonomy (NCBI): domain Eukaryota; kingdom Metazoa; phylum Platyhelminthes; class Trematoda; order Plagiorchiida; family Dicrocoeliidae; genus Dicrocoelium; species Dicrocoelium dendriticum. The sequence goes on from OX104063.1 coordinate 185,715,316, forward strand.
GACGCAAGGTGAGAACCCCGGAATGCAACACATGGCGAACAAAGCAACCATCCAGGTTTGCAGCATTTGGTGATCGAGGAAGATATATGCGCAGAATGCGGCTTACAAGATCCGGAAGAAAGTGAGGGGCGAACAATACACTGAGTCCAACGCCCGTATTGTACCACGTTGGTATCATTGAAGCTGTCTTCTGCAGCCCCTATAATAACTGCTTTCTGGTGCTTTTTCTACGAATAGCTATTTGAATGACACTGCGCAGTGAGTTGGTGGCCTTTGCAGACCCGACATGTCAACTTTTTTCCGGTTCTGCTTAGCTGCAAGTGCGCTAATGATATCGTTAAATATCCGTCACGTTACTACTAATTTCATTGCCATAAAACAATGAACGCTGATGTAAGTTCTTTTTCTGTTTGCGTCCACCGCATAAACCAAACCCCTCGTCAACGTGGTGCGGTGTTGTAATCACTTGTTAATTGGGTCAACATGTCTCCGGTTGTTTTCATAAGAGGGAATAATGTTAAATAATGATCAATACATGATTTGTCTATTCTTCCAGCGTAGCAACGAATGGGATGAAAGAAAGTATGAAGACAAAAACCCCGGCGTGCAGTGTAAAACGAATAGAACGCTTAGGATGAAGCTGTACGTTTCGACATGCTATCGGCTTGTGCAATGTGCGCACGTAATACACATTGTAAATAAATAAATAAATGGTTTATTCTCGAATTTATCGAGGCACACCATATCAAGCATAAGCAAAATTTACAGGCAGTTATGTTTCGCAAAACACACGTTGCTGTGTAGGTAATCGGCAGTGACCGAAAGATGTACTGGCTGCGGAGATTGAGGAAGTAATCGTGAGAAATGAAGTCATCAATGGATGATGATACCTTGGGTTCAAGTGCGCATAGTGCAAACAGTCAAGGCATGATAAGTGTAAGGTAAACGGTATATGTAGACAGAGAGTATCTTATTCTTGCGGGTGTCAAAAAGATATTGAAATATGGCTCTTGTCGACTTGCCAGTATGTAGTTCTGGGCAGTGGCTTGAATAAGTGGCGAGTCATATCCACGGTGGTCGACGCGAAGTTGTCACCATGGACCGTCTAAAGCCCGCCTTTGTGGAGGAAATCACCTCGCGTACTTCGTCTAGTAGTGCTTCGCGCGACATCACAACGCACCGCACTGACTTCCAGCATCCTAGTATACTTCAACCAGACCACGATCCCGGTCTACAAGCTTCAGACGTCCCGACATCTCCCGAATCCAGCCCGTCGCCTCTCATGACAAATCGCGGTGGTCGGGAGGTTCGTAAGCTGGTTCGGTTCTCCGAGTATGTACGGTGTAAATACGTTTAGTTTTGTATATATTGTATATATTTGCCCCGTTTTCGATAGAATAACGTTTTGGAAACAAACAAAACAACCACCGAAAAACATTTTTTCTAAAGAATTCAAAACCAAGCAATCTAAACACTCAGATCATTCGTTCATTCTTTCTGGAGTTTTCTGAGCGTGTTAGTCTATTTCTTTTCTCTACATGCCCCAACCCTCCCCTTCGATCGACTGTCCCACACGAGCAATATTTTCGAGGACCCTGACGCGAAGGTTGGTCGTTTTTCCGCGGGACGAGGGTCGCTAGTTCAAGGGACGACGGTCGTTTCTTTGTGGGACCATAGTCATTTCTCCGTGGGACGAGGGTCGTTTTGGCCTGGGGCGGGGAGAGATCATTTCCAAGCGCACCGTTTGGCAGCAACGGTGGTTGAGGTTCTGTCAGCCTTTTTCCAATCTGGCCAGTTTTTTGTAGTCAAACGAGCCCGCTCCAACTGCTCGCCGAATTGCACTCTGCTCTGCACTTAATAAATAATAAACCACAAACGGCACAGCGGACTATGATTTCCGACGAACCCCCATTTGACATGAATGCTCGCTCATTCGTACTGGGCACCATTTTGCACTACAAACCTCGATTCGACAGGCATTTTCGATATCGAAGGCTTTCTATGTTCAGCCTTCTATGGGGGAGCTCTGTAACGCCCAAAAGGAGAATTGCTATCTTTTATGTACTATTTAATTGTTGATCAATTGTTCATTATTCTTTCTTGTTGTAATCTTCCTTACACCCGGCTCGACACTCGGTCGCCTTGTAAGTTCCCGCGCTAACGTGTACCTCCTGTCTTGCTTCATCTGTCCGGGCCTTTTTGTAGCCCATCCAATACAGTCCGCTGTGTCCGATTCCAATCGCCTTCTGATATCCGCGCTTACTTTTGCTCATCATTGTGCTTACTTATCCATGGGTAAAGGGTGTCGCGTTCGTTAGTACACATGCTCACTGTGAGCATGTTTTAACCGCACATACAGCCTCTTTACATCCGAAGAAGTTGTTCGCTTATGTTTTAAAAGGGGCAGCAGTTCGAACTAGTGTATTCCATCGTTGCAGTGTACGAACATTTAGCACTACCTTGTAGCGAATGTCGTTAGGCAGCCCACGGCTAATGGCTTTTAGCATCGGTTGCATACTGTTGTGTGGCAAAAACAAGTGTAACCGCTTTCCGAACAGAATACTCTCTTTTTACCCGTGCCCATTTATAACTTACAGCTACACAGCCCCACTTTTGGGCAATTGATCGGCTTACATGTTGCAGCCACAACGATTAAAATGCAGTGCTGCTGTCGTCATCTTTTCGAACACGGCATGGCAACTGTGCCAATCAAATGCGGGCCTTCGCTGTTAGTAATCGTTCAAATGGGCGATTGTTTGTCAGTGCACTAAGTAGGCAGCGATTAACTAGGTGGATAATTGATGCCCGGGCATTTTAACGAAATGTCAGTCGCACAACCTTACTACCCAAACGTGCTTGGGAAGAAGCACAATACCAAGGCGAGCTAAATGCGCGGTGATCGTCCTCATGGCACCGTAGTATTAATGGTTAGCAGCACACCTCGTGAACAGTGCATCGCCCAGCTAACTACGAGCAGAGACGGATAGCATGACAATCACGGAATGATACGGAATACAGAGCCGTAATAACCGGTCAAGCCGGAGTATGGTGTTCACCAGTGAAACCGCTGTCCCCGCCAAGGGACACAAGTAGAAAAGGAAACAATGACGTCCCAGAGTGGTGAATGTCAGTGCAAACACGACTAAACAGACCTCGGATTTGTGGTTGTAATAGCACTAATCCCGAAAGAACGCGGCTTGTGAAGATTCATGGGATGACCGCGAAGACAAGGCTACCTAGCCGGGCTAAATAGCTAGGTCAATTCCGGTCCAACCTTCCCTGTCAACCTACTTAGCAGGGCTTCACAAATTTGTCGGCAGTTAAGACTCCGAAAGAACGGCGTATTAACCACAACATTCTGAAACCACTACTTGCGGCGTTCTTCCAGTTGCCACCAGAATGCAAAGACGATGACTGGACGACGCGTAGGTCTAGCTGGTTGGAGGCAAGTGCAGCTCGACCACACGGAGTACGTAGCTCGAAGGCGGGAAAATTGCTCCTATCTAAAGGACGGAACACAGTCTAATGAATGGGCAGTAGCCACGAAGTAGGCCAGTTCCAGCTTCTGGCCAGGGCATGGTGTACGGCCCCAGAGCCTCCAGGAACATTTGCGACATTCCATAGCTTAACGTCCTCAGCAAACAATAGGGATGTTATCCCAAGCTATCCAGGGAGACCGTTTACGTAGACGGAGAACAGCATGGGTCCAAGCCCTGTGGGACACAGTTTGCCTAACGGATAAGCTGCGCCCCACACCTAAACAACGGCCACCTCCTTGCAACAGCGTAGATACCCAGTGAACGGGCGCCGCCAGATACGCCGCCAGTCAGCATGAATGGCCTATAATTGGTTCACACACTCCTGTCGCCATGTTTGAAAATAGGGCAGATGACAGCCTCCTTCCATTCAGAAGGTAATGTACAGCTGTCAAGTGACTTCTGAAACACCATCGGCAGCCGTGGTACGGCGTGTCAGGGGCTTTGATGCATCCGGAACCGCCTTGAAAACCCTACCTTCGAAGTACGTGTCCACGGAGCGCTGTCTTCCCGTTTCCTTGGCCGCAAACGGTGTTCCACAAGGGCCTGTTCTCGGAACCCACCTCTTCGTAGCCAGCATTGATGACGTCACACCGCAAGTGCAGTCTTCCCAGCTGCTATATGCGGTAGATGGGAAACTGTGGCGCGCAATCAACCATGCCGACGAAGCTCACACGCCTCAGACCGACCTGTACGGTATATATCAGTGGCATATAGGAAACGACGTTCCATTTAGCGCTTCGACACGTTCCGTCCTTTATACTCGCCCTGCTGCTTTCTCTCCTATGTATTATTTGGAAGCGTCTATCCACCAGATCTCTTCAGCAGAAAGAGACTTGGGTATCAGTACCCGGACCTGTCATTCCGTATTCGCTTGTTGAGGGAAAGCAGCAGCTGCAGCTAACCGCATGGTGGCATTGCTGAAATGAACCTTCGGTCAAGCGGACCCTAGTAATTTCCGCCTCCTCCTCAACGCTTCTCTTCCACCTCAATTTCAGTTCGGTAATCAGGCTAGCAGCCCCTGGTTGTTGAACGACCAACGCATACTCCATGAACCACAATGTGCATCCACGAAAGTGGTCTGACGTCTCAAGGATTTTGATCATCCACAAGCAGTTCACGGCCTGCGCCTGTACGCCCTTAAGTACACACGTCTACGGAGCGACGTGATCCTGGTATTTATGATCCTATCCAACACCGAACATCCCTGTCGCCAAGTAATCACACAGCACTAATCCCGCTCCCATCTAGTGGCCACTCACTGAGGCTCACACATCAGCACAGTCGCCTGAACCGCAGAGGACACCACTTCTCTTTACGAATCAGCCGACTGTGGGATGCTCTTCCTGCTGATGTAGCCTTGGTACCCACTGTGACCGATTTTAACACCCAGCTACACTCTCATTTGGCGGAGCTACACGGCGATAATCCCAGTAATAACTACTACCACTTGTTGGATTTTGTGTCCTTCCCATTCTTCCGCATACTTCCTTTCCATTGCGGTTTCGGAGTGAGTGTCTGGACGTCATGCTTTGCGCCGACGTGCATTCTGTTTCAATGCCGCATAAGCCCGTTGAGGATACCGCTAACACGCGAGTCCAACGGGCTATAACGTTGCTTGGCCTTTCCTTAGACACCACGGGAAATGTTTTCCGTATGGGTCATGTGAAGGTCCAGCAATGCAATGCTCTTTATGTAAAGTAACGCTTATACCGCGCAGCTGTGTAAGCGGAAGCCACATACACCTCGGAAGGACATTGATGGCGGATTGACAATGGTCAATAAGTAAGCAATGAAGTATCGATTTCCGGAAGGAAATCCATAGCCTGCGCACTTACCGATTGTAAGCGTTTACCATGAGCAAAACTTCATGATGCAACAATGAAATTGTGTTCTTTTGCAACCCTAAGGAAATTCAACGTTACATACGTAAAACGTAACTTACCCGCAGCAGTGCGTACATGTGTAGGCGGGCTCACCATGGTATGCGGCACAAGTTTGATGAAACCAGCGGCTGCATACGTCGCAACTTATGCAATCAACATGTTCGGAGGTCCCGGAGGCGTCATCCTCCTACTCACACAGAGCGCAAACCGCGCTGTCCGTATCTTCAGCAGCGGTCGCCCTGCTTGCACGCCATGTATATGTGCGGGGTAACCAGCGGATGTTCTCCTTCTCAGGGTACGGAATTTCAATTCACGTGGCATCATGCTGATACCCACCCACCTCCACCGCACGGGCTATGGAAGGTGACTTACGCTGGTGGCGCGGACGGTCATTACAATTAACGTGCGAAACCCCAGCAGCTGCCACCACCAACGGGAGCGCTTCGCCAACCTGCGTTTCCGGTGAATTTCTGCTGGTCGAAGAACCCTCGCCCGTCCACACCCGGGTAGCGGCATCGGAGGAAGACGCGTCCACTGCTTGGAAGGTAGAGGGGTCCTCCCAGGATAACCGTTGCAATTGTTCCACATTCGATGATCGGGCGGACACCTCCACATTACTGTGAGTAGCCAGCAGCTCACGCATGCCTGCCATTACGGCCATTGTGCGGTAGAACTCCGCTGTACCCATACTCATTGCCTGCGCCTCCAAGTCAGCAAACATCCCGAGTGAGGCGAATTTTGGCGGCCCGGTCAAGGACTCCATCACTACGGCATCACATCCGCGCCACCGTCACGGTTCCTTCCCTGTCCTCCAAAAGGGCCGACACTGCTACACTTCCCGCTGGCAGCACCCAACGGCAACCACGAAGCACCACCTCGTCGTACGCGTGTAGGCTTCCCACGTGTATAATGTGCGCACATGGAATGCGCCACTGACGATTAAATCGACATCCGCATGGGCTGCCATTCTCAATGACCACACGTTGCATGCGCAGGCGCTCGTCATCCAGCAGCCAATACCCGCCGTCTGGATTCACACTAGGAATGCGAACTGGAAGACTGTGCTGCATGTACTGCCGCCGGGCGTATGACGACATCCTCCTCAAAATCACCTGCGCACGGCTTACACCCTGCACAACATCGCACATACCAAGCAGATCTCTCGCAAGCAATGTTTCCCTCTCCTCCAAAATGCCAGTGCAACGCTGCACTATCACCTGAAACAGGTGCAGTAGAGTTGACCGCTCACTCAAAGTTTCTTTCAAATGCTTATTTTCATTCTCAACGCGATTTGTGCTGTCACACCCGAATAATACCACGTGGCCCATCGAATGCGCCGCCCAGCTAAGCCGCCATGGGATCCACGTGCGACAGAGGTATTGGAAGCATTCCGCGCTGCGCACCGATGTACCTTCCATAATCCGATGATAATGTGCGCAATCGTGGGTGTACAACAACGAGCGCAGCATGTTGAACAGAGCCGTCTTATCCTCCGTGTTACAGAACGGAAGGTGTGAACAACGCCGCTGCATGTCCCGCATGATGTGTACCCGGCAGAATACGATGTTGCCAGTGGGATACGCATTGCGAAACGCGTTCCTTCGCGCAGCGCAATTGTCCATCACCAAAGTTCGAGCACCGGCAACCCCGGGGGCCAACTCCAACATACCTCTCACTGCCTCTTCGTAAGTAGCCTCCGTCTCATTTGGCAGAAGCGCATAAAAGAAGCTCATACCAAGGCCGCTAACGTCCACAAACATGCGATGCCATAGGATGTAACCCCCGTAATTGATCTGATATGTGGAGTCCGCCAAAATGACCTCACTGTATTGGCCCACCAACTCCAGCATACGCGTGGGCACGAAAAACAGGTACCGAATCTCATTTCCCTCATGCATAATTTTAAGATGACCATTTCTTCGCAACAGCTGCGTAACCTCTTCCACTTCCGTGACACAAGCGTTCCGATGACGCCGCCGTATGTCATACAAATCGCGCCTTGTTAAACGAATGTTATATTGCTGGCGCACAAATGCAAGCATCTCCTGCGTCCGACGAAACGTTTTCATTAAGTTAAGCACCATGCGTTCCTGATCCCCTGTTGGCCTCCGATTTTTCGTATACAGCCAAGGCTTCCCCACTTGAAAACTGTGCGAATGCCACAGACACGCGTTTCCAATCTCGTAACATTCGCCCTTAAACGTCGCTGAAAAGCGAGCAGGGCAATTGTAACAGCGGTACCTGTAATAATCTTTTCATCAGGCAGATGCAATGCACTTACCGCTTTCCAGCAACATTGCTGCGCTTGCTATGCACGCATACAAACAGAATATACCGGTACGGGCATCCTTCTGGTAGCACCTGTCCAGTCTCCCTCTGGTACGCCTTCGCAGTTATAACGTTCCGACGAATAAACGATGTCGCCGTTTCCATCTGAAACACTTTCAGATCATCATTCATCGATGCGAAGTCCAGATAAGGACCCTTGAGTATACGTCGGAATACAAACGAGTCATCCACCATGGCTGCTACGCTTGAAGCGGGAAAATGATTAAACACCGTAACGCATTTAAACCGCTTAGTATATTGATTCCAAATCCAACTCTTAGCATTTCAACAAACACCCTAAATTAATAATAAACATTCACATGCGTCCGATGGCCCCAAATTTACATCCAACCACATCCAACCGTGTGTACCGAAATCGACCTGTCAGATTCAGATGCAAATGGGCTGAAACGATAGGAAAATCACTTGAGTGTCCCTTATGGAGCAAATCTTTGAGCCAGGAAATGATAAATAAATAAATAAAGTAAATAAAGTTTTTATTCTCGACAAGGCGAGGCACGCCTTTACAGACATGATCATTATGACAACAATGCGCGGTTAAGAATGTGCAAGAATACGTTATGTTTGCCGTACCAGTGTATGTTTATGTAGGTGGTATGTAATTATGTAGCTGTGTGTGTGTGGGTGTGTAACTGGGAGGTTCCTGTTTGGAATTGTGCTGCTCCAATTTTCACTCTCATATCGGCGGCAATGCGCAAATAGAAGATGGATGTCCGTGCGTTGGAAAGGATTATTTGGATACCCACGGGGCAGTGACTTTATTTTGTGGCGAGTCACGACCGCTACGTCACAGCGTTGTTAAGCAGACATTTGTGGCTTTTTATAGGGAGAACGCTTGCCAGGCGAAAACCCACCACGTCCTGGAACACTGCCGCCGAACTATTTGCTGGAACGGGTCAAACCCGAACCACCCAGCTGGCACCACGAGGAGGTTGTTCGGCTAGCCAGCCATAACACACCCTGATCAACCAAGTACTGCCCACGTTCCCTGCACTAGCAGTCCCCCGCTGTGTAAGTTACCTGAAGTGAGAAAGAAGTAGAAAGTAAATGGAATGTACGTCATTAATATAACGGATAACACCAAAGAGTGAAGGGAATGACAGAATAAGAACTAAATGTCTGAAGATAGACATGGTCAGGAGAAGGGAAAGGTTTCGTGTTGCCACGCAAGAGAGCCTAGCTGACGATCGAAACCTTTAACTGTAGCCTCACTGACTACAATTTCTGGAAGCAAGTTCCAGCGCTCGATAACCCTACGCGATAACCGAGTTTCCGCGCTAATCCCGTCAGAACGCGGCTTGTGTAGATTCATGGGATGACCGCGAAGACAAGGCTACCTAGCCGGGCTAAATAGCCAGGTCAAGTCCGGTCCAACCTTCCCTGTCAACCTACTTAGCAGGGCTTCACAAATTTGTCGGCAGTTAAGACTCCGAAAGAACGGCATATTAACCACAACATTCTGAAACCACTACTTGCGGCGTTCTTCCAGTTGCCGCCAGAATGCAAAGACGATGACTGGACGACGCGTAGGTCTACCTGGTTAAAGCCGAGGGGATTTCAACCCCATGGGTACGTAGCTCGAAGGCGGGTAAGTTGCTCATATAAGAAGGATGGAACATTTAGTCTGATTTATGGGCAGTAGCCACAAAGTAGACCAGTCCCCGAGCCTGTCCAGTGCATGCCGTTTGGCCTCAGAACTTCCAGAAACATTTAAAACATTCCATAGCTGAAGGTCATCAGCAAACAATAGGGATGTTACCCCAAGCTTTCCAGAGAGATTGTTTACGTAGATAGAGAACAGCTTCGGTCCGAGGTCCGAGCCCTGTGGGACACTGCTAAGGACCGCTTGCCTAAAGGATAAGCTGCGACCCACACGTGCACACTGCTCTCTTCCCTGCAAAAACGCAGGTACCCAGTGAAGGGCGCGTCCAGATACGCCGCAGGACCTAAGATTTTGTGATAGCCTCAAGCGGGGTACCTTATCGAATGCTTTCGAGCAGCCTACGAAAAGCACATCCACCACGTGGCCATTGTTCATTGCCTCGGCCCAAGCTTCACGAGCAACCAACAAATTCTTCAAACACGCAAACCCCTTCCGGAATCCATGTTGTGCACTACTGAGTAGCTTAAATCTATTCAGGTGACATTCCAACGATTCTGTCACCAGCTTTTCAAGCCATTTGGCCACAATGCGAGTCAGACTGACTGGCCCATAATTGGCTCACACACTCCTGTCGCCATTTATGAAGATAGGACAAATGACAGCCTCCTTTCGTCCAGAAGTTTATGTACAGCTGTCAAGTGACTCCTGAAACACCATCGTCAGCGGTCAACTTAGTTCCCCGCCAACTCATGCAGAAGCATCGAGTAAATTGAATCAAATCCAGCTGCTTTGAAAGGGTTCAGTTCTTGCAGCAGTTTAAGGACTTGCGTTTTCACCACAGTAAACTCAGCTAAATAAGAACCCTCAAGTATTCTGGGGACAAGTTCAAGGCTAGTCAACGCGGCCTCACGTATAAAAGCCCCTGCATACTGTTCCCTAAGTACACGAGCCTTATCTGAGTCCGCATACGCACGAGTTCCATCGGCCCGTATCAGTGTTGGGATTACCGAAGTTGAACCACAGCGTCTCTTAATATAAGCGAAGAACTTCGGATTTTCCGAAGCTCCATCAGCCAATTCCTTTTCGTACACCGGCCGAGCTTTCCTTAAGTGTTGTTTACACCTATTTCTAGCCTCGCGGTATCTATCATAGGTGCTAGTTGATGGAGCCGCACGTAGGTCCTCCAGCACCTAGAACGCTTCTGGAACAGATACTTTCCAGTTGTATCTATCCACGGCGGTCGCGCTCGTGTCTCCTTTCTCCTCGCAAGCGGGATGTAGGGAGTAGACACTTCCGTGAGATAAGATTTAAATTTATCCCAGGCCGCCTGAACCGTATCAACCACCGAGATTTCGCAACGCATCCCAGCAGCCTTGATACACGTTGCCTGATAGTTAGCACGCCATATGTTTGGAAATGGCTTAGCAATGCTCTGGTGACGCCTGGTCAGAATACACCTGAAAGATAAACAAACGTGATCACTAGCACCTAAGGAAGAGCTGTAAGTGATGTCCTCTACGAAGTCTAGTGACTTGGCAAACACTAGATCCAAAATAGAAGGGAGTTGTGCATCCATGTACCTAGTGGGGAGGTCCACGGACTGATGCAACGGTGCTTGTAGCGAAAGCTCAGTAGATCTGCGCCGAAGTACCTTCTGCCGAGTTGCAAGAAAGATCTGCCCAGCAAACTTTGGTAGATTGAAGTCCCCAGTATCAAACACCTGTTTGCGGATTGGGAGCGAATAAATTCAAACACCGTTTTGGACGCACCTTAGGGCTTCTATACACAAGTACAACTGTAAGTTGAGCTGAGGAAGTGTTAATAACTACCCACAGCGCCTCGACAGTTTTATCTGCCGAATGAAACAAGTAGGTACGTGAAACGTCAAGTTCATACCTAACGTAAATAGCAACGCCCACGCCTTTTCGGCCAAGGAAGCGATCACATCTAAATAGTGCGTAGCCAGACAGATGTACTTCACCATCCATGATGTCCCGAGACAGCCACGTTTCAGTGAATGCAAGTATATCGGGATGAGACCAAGCTACCAAGCAGACCTGTCGAAAGATCATTGCTCGCAGGTGGCGGATCAGACGTTCCGCGATTTACTGTCTGTTGTTATCCACCTGAATAACAAGAAAGGTGTTAACTTTGCCTTCCATTTATGTCACCACAGGAACGGATTTACCATGTAAACATTACACTTATTTACTTGTATCTTCACAATCAACATATAAGTTCAAGTCCAAGCGGGACGGGAACGATAGGATTATTCCGTGAGTGTTCCTTCTTCGGCGGGTCGTTGAACCAGGAGTTGGCGAACTTTGAAATACTGATGGATCTAAAACAAAGACCGCATCACACCCTGTCCAACCAATTAATGCCCACGTACATTGCCCTAGCAGTCCCTGCTGGGCCGGTTACGTGAAGTAAGAAAGAGAAAAAATAAACTCAGAAGGCAAAAGAGAAAGTGGAAAGAGATAAGCAAGTGGAATACCAAGATATTTGAGTCGTCAAAAAAAGAACTGAAAAGTGAAGGTGAGTCAGTTAGGAAACAGGGAAAGACTTGCTGTTGCTACCCAAGAGCATCGAGCTGGCGCGCAGAACCCTTAACTGTAGGTCCCCTAACCACGTGATCTGGAACCGAATTCCAGCGATCTATAACTCGGCGTGATAGACGAGTTTCCGTCCTAATCCTATCAGACCGTGGTTTATGCAGTTTCAGTGGGTGACCGCGGAGATTAGGTAACGTAGCGGGACTAAATAGCCTTGACAGGTCTGGGCCAATCTTACCCGTCAAAGTACTATAAGTGAGAATCAGGTCCCCTCTTACCCTTCGGTGGTGCATGGAGTACATACCCAAACTGAGCAAGCGTTCAGGATACTTCTGTCCCCGCAGACCCTGCACTAACCGAGTGCCCACTCGTAACACCCTCTCCAAGTCCATGTTTTCTCGGTTAAGACATGGTGGACAGGCCTGAATACAATATTCCAGGTGGGGTCGGACGAATGCCGAAAATAGCTTCACAAAAATTGGCCGTTAAGATTCCGGAAGAGCAGCGGATAAACATCATACGAAAACCTCGACAAGCAGCCTTCTTCCAATTGTCTCCAGAATGAAGTGCTGATGCGTGTACGACTCCTAAATCAACCTGCTGTGTGATAACAGGGGGTTCACCACCGCCGACAACATATCGGGTGGGCGGATTAGCAGCTCCGATTCCGAGAACAGAGCACTTGGCCGTATGTATGGGCAGCAATCATAACGTAGAAAATTCCCAGAGCCTATCCAAGGCGTGCTGAATTGCCTCAGGACCCCCGGGATTTCCACAATATTCCAGAGCTTAAGGTCCTCAGCAAACATTAGTGATGACACCCCTAGCTCTCTCGTCAAGTAATCTACATAGATCGCGAACAACAATGGCCCCAATACCGAGCCCTGCGGGACGCCACTAAGGACAGCTTGCCTGAGCGAATGGCTACGCCCCACCCGTACGCACTGTTCCCTTCCCGCAAGGAAGGAAGACACCCATTGAAGGGCGCGACCAGATATCCCGTAAGATCTCAACTTTAGTGAGAGCCGAAGATGTGAAACCGTGTCAAAAGCTTTCGAAAAGTCCACGAATAGCACGTCTACAGCGTGGCCACTGTCTACCGCTTCGGCCTTGCTTTCACGAGCTACAAGTAGATAAGTCTGACATGAAAATCCTTTGCGGAATCCATGTTGCGCAACACTGAGAAGGTTGAATCTATTAAGGTGGTTCTACACTGTATCCCTCATCAGCTTTTCAAACAACTTGACTACTATGCTTGTCAAACTGACAGGCCGGCAGTTCGCGAGTAGAACGCTGTCACCGCCCTTAAAAATCGGACAGACGATTGACTCCTTCCAGTCCGAAGATAGGAAGCAGCTGTCCAGCGATATTGAAAACACGCATATGAGCGGACCACTCAGCTCAGTGGCTAATTCCTGCAACAGCTTCGGATGAATTGAATCAGAACCAGAAGCTTTAGAGGGATTAATGCCTTGCGGTAGCTCGAAGACCTGAGTCTCCGTTATGCTAAACTCAGCTAAGCAAGAATTATCAGGAACTCATGAAACCAATTCAACCTGTGGTAAAGAGGTCTCCA
>OX104063.1:185729261-185745735 GCA_944474145.2 Dicrocoelium dendriticum
TTTGACACGTCTTACGTGTCATTGCTTACCGACTAGTAACCCAGGCTCCGCCCAACAAAGCTGAGGAAGTTTCAAGAGAATTACTGACGATAAAAACGCACCGAGGGTTGTATCAGTATCATCGATTTACATTCGTAGTTAAGCCCGCGCCAGCAATATTTCAGAAAACCGTGGATAAAATGCTGACAAACGGAGGTGATGTTGTTACGTATTTGGATGACCTTATTTTGGTCGGAGCTAACGTAAACGACCACATAAAAGGTTATATGATGTATTTGATAAATAAATAAATAAATAGTATATTCTCGAATTTCCGAGACACACCAGATTAGGCATGATCAACGTTTACAAGCAATTATGTTTCGCAACAAACACCTTGCTATGTATGTAATCGGCAGTTGTGCAGGCTTTGGAAATTCTAAAAGTAATCTTGAGGTATAGATTCGTCAATGCATGACGACAAGTTGGGTTCTAGTGTACGTAGTGTAAACAGGCTTGGCATTCCGATTGTGGAGAAAACTTGTCAGGAAAATATTACATTAGGATTCTGGTCGGCTTGCCAGTGTGTAGTTGTGGGCAGTGACTTTATTCAGTGGCAAGTCACATCCGCCACGTCGCAGTGTTGTTAAGCGGACATTTGTGGCTTTTTATAGGGAGAACGCTTGCCAGGCGAAAACCCACCACGTCCTGAAACACTGTTAGAAATCCGTTTGTACACTAATGTAAAGCTGGCAAAGCAGCTGGTCGACTGATTTAACCCTCGGTTAACCGCCGTCAATTGCCTTCTAATTTCCTCTGTTAGCTGAACAGGTTATTTTTGGTCGGGGCGGCCATAATGGCTGAGGCCTATGGAGAGTTAGACCTTTGTCATCTTCGTGTCCAGGTGCCCAAAACGTCCGATTCTTGCGTCTAGATTTCTCAGGATTATGTACACTTCGCAGGAGTATGAAGGCGTCATGTCCAGCTACCATTACTGGACGGCGGTCATGGTAGTGAGTGCATGTTTATCCACTTGTTGTACAGCCGTGCTCTATGTAGGTCCTTGGGGGTTTCTATGTCCTGTCCCAGGCACAAGCTCTTTCACGGTCCGATCCCAAATCCCCAAGAAGTTCCAGACCTCGGAGAAAGGGAAGGTGAGAGACAAACAGGGCCGCAAGGAACAGACGTGGGAACAAGCATTGTTTATGTCCGATCGTATACAAGAGTATGGATTTAGGCTCCGCCTCGAGAAGTAGACGTTATTCATGGAGCCTATTACCTTTCTTGATTTCATAATTGACAAAGACGGAAGATGCCCAGATCCAGAGAATATTGAGAACATCAAGAAGATGCCCTCTCCCAAAGATATCCTTACTCTGAGGTCCTCCTTAAGACTCGTCAGTCATCGCAGCCAATTTCTGCTGCATATGTATAGCGCGGAGCGTCGGATCCGCCACTTGCGATGAATGATCTTTTGGCAGTGTGATTTCGATACACAGGGTTAGATTTGATTGGATTTATAGCTGGGATCATCGGACGCATGTGAATATTTATTATTAATTTAGCGTGTTTGTTGAAATA
Source organism: Dicrocoelium dendriticum (assembly GCA_944474145.2). Lineage (NCBI taxonomy): Eukaryota > Metazoa > Platyhelminthes > Trematoda > Plagiorchiida > Dicrocoeliidae > Dicrocoelium > Dicrocoelium dendriticum. The sequence goes on from OX104063.1 coordinate 185,730,822, forward strand.
TTTAGAGTCTGCTTTGGAATCGATATACTAAGCGGTTTAAAAGCGTTACGGTGTTTAAACATTTTTCCGTTTCAAGCGTAGCAGCCATGGTGGATGGCTTGTTTGCGTTCCAGCGTATACTCAAGGGTCCTTATCTGGGCTTCGCATCGATGAATGATGATCTGAAAGGGTTTCAGATGGAAACGGCGACATCGTTTATTCGTCGGAACGTTATAACTGCGAAGGCGTACCAGAGGGAGATTGGACAATTGCAAACAACAGAATACCGGTACCGTTATATTTTGTGTGTATGTGTGCCTGTCAAGCGCAGCAATGTTTCTGGAAAGCGGTAAGTGCTTTGCGTCTGCCAGATGAAAAGATTATTACAGGTACCGCTGTTACAATTGCCCTGCTCGGTTTTCAGGGACGTTTAAGGGCGAATGTTAGGAGGTTGAAAACGGGTGCCTGTGGCATTCGCACAGTTTTCAAGTGGAGAAGCGTTGGCTGCATGCGGAAAACCGAAGCCTACCGGCGGATCAAGAACGCATGGTGATTAACTGAATGGAAACCTTTCGTCGGACGCAGCAGATGCTTGCATTTGTGCGCCAGCAATATAACATTCGTTTAACAAGGCGCGATTTTTGTAACGTACGGCGGAGTCATCGGAACGCTTGTGACACGGAAGTGGAAGAGGTTACGCAGCTGTTGCGAAGAACTGGTCAGCTTAAAATTATCCATGAGGGAAATGAGATTCGCTACCTGTTTTTCGTGCCTACGCGTATGCTGGAGTTGGTAGGCCTATACGGTGAGGTTATTTTGGCGGACTCCACATATCAGAGCAATTACGGTGTATCCATCCTATAGCATGGCATGTTTGTGAACGTTAGCGGCCTTGGTATGTGCCTCTTTTATGCGCTTCTGCCAAATGAGACGGAGGCTACTTACGAAGAGGCAGTGAGAGGTATGTTGGTGTTGGCCCCCGGGGTTGCAGGTGCTCCAACGTTGGTGATGGACAACTGCGCTGCGCGAGTGAATGCGTTTGGCAATGCGTATCCCATTGCAAACCTCGTATTCTGCCGGGTACACATCCTGCAAGATATGCAGCGGCGTTGTTTACACCTTCCGTTCTGTAACACGAAGGCTAAGGGGGCTCAGTTCAACATGCTGCGCTCGTTGTTGTACACCCACTATTGCGCACGTTATCATCGGATTATGGAAGGTATATCGGCGCGCAGCGCGGAATGCTTCCAATACCTCCGTCGCAAGTGGATCCCATGGCGGCTTAGCTGGGCGGCGCGTTCCATGGGCCACGTGGCATTATTTGGGTGTGACAGCACAAATCTCGTTGAGAATGAAAATAAGCATTTGAAAGTAACTTCGAGTGAACGGGCAAATCTACTGCACCTGTTTCAGGTGCTATCGCAGCGTTGCGCTGGCATTTTGGAGGAGAGGGAAACATGGCTGGCGAGAGGTCAGCTTGGTGTGTGCCTTGTAGTGCATGGTGTAAGCAGTGCGCCTGTGATGTGGGGGAGGATGTCGTCATACGACGGGCGGCAGTACGTGCGGCACAGTCTTCCAGTTCGCTTTCGTGGTGTGAACCCAGACGGCGGGTGTTGGCTGGTGGATGACGAGCGGCTGCGCATGCAACGTGTGATCATTGAGAATGACAACGCACGTGGATGTAGATTTAATCGTCAGTGGCGTATTCCATGTGCGTACATTATACACATGGCAAGCTTACATGCGTACGACTAGGAGGTGGTTCTTCGTGGTTGCCTTTGGGTGCTGCCAGCGGAAAGTGTAGCAGCGTCGGCCTTTTCGGAGGACAGGGAAGGAACGGTGACGGTGGCGCTGATGCGATGCCGTAGTGATGGAGTCCTTGACCAGGCCGCCAAAATTCGTCTCACTCGGGATATGTGTGCTGACTTGGAGGCGCATGTATAGAAAATGGGCAGGGATAAGTTCTACCGCACCATGGGCGTAATGGCATGCATGGGTGAGCTGCTGGCTACTCACAGTAATATGGTGGTGTTCGCCCGATCACCGAAGGTTGAACAATTGCAACGTTTATCCTTGGAGAACCTGTCTATCTTCCAAGCAGTAGACGCGTCTTCCTCTAATGCCGCTACCCGGGTGCCATCGCAATGAGGCTGCGCCTTACCGTAGTGCGAAGGCTTGTGTGCCTCACTGATCCATTGAGCTATACTGGCTGGTGCTTTTGCACCTTCAGAGCCACTCATACCAGATTGGTCAATGGTTAGAGGCCAGACAAACTCAGCCTCCTGGCCCTCCAGGTTGGGGGTTGGAATGACGGTGGCTCCTTATTCCTTAAAACGGACTCCTTGTAGCCCAATGCCAAACCCGCTGCCTTGCGGACAGGTTTTTGAACCAAAGGCTTTGGTTGAGAACCCTAATCGTTCTCCTGTCTAGGCCTGGGCAACCTGACAGTTTCCTGCCCACGCAATGCAATGAATTTCTCTTCAAACAGATTTCTGATGCTCTGGTCACCGCAGAGGATAATCAACGGTGCCCTATCTGCTGCATCGAACTAAGCGGACAGGGGTTTGGATGCTACTGCTCAAGCCTTCCCGTCCTTTTATTCACCTTCTTGCGCTTTTTCACCCTTGTCGTCCCGTTGCAGCTTCCATTTTATCCCCCCGTTTGCAACCACCCAATTCTTGGCCCACCCCCACCTTACTTCAACGGTCGCTTGTCTTTTAGTTTCAACTCACAAGTGAACGCGGAGCGTCCTTCCTGAACTGTCAACAGGCCCATGTCCAAGCAAGCGGCCCATTCCAGTTCATCGGCTCCCCTTTGGAGCCCTCGATCCTCCTTCAGACTGGTATGCCTCAATGTTCGCACATTGCTTCAGATCGGTCAAAAAGCAGCACTTGCCCGAACTTTAGAGACCCTCTCCATCGATATCTGCCGCTTATCGGGGACTCGCCCGCAAGACACGAGCTCTGTACTCACTCTGCGATCCCCTTCAGGTGACACTAGCAGCACTTTCTCATTGCGCCTATCCGGTGACGATGTAGCTTCGAGCACCGGCCAAGCCGGTGTTGGTATTGCCCTGAGTCCCCGGGCTGAAGCTGCTCTGGTTGATTGGATTTCAATCAGTAGCCGGATGTGTGCGGTCCGATTGGCTGGCCCCTTCAAAGCCTCGAAGTAGCGTGGGACTAACAGGTGTCTATTCATTATCGCTGCCTATGCACCAACAAACTGTAGCGATGACTCGGTAAAAGACGACTTCTATCGCCAACTGAACGAACTCCTTCGCCACAGAAGAAGCTCGGACACTGTAGTGCTGGCCGGGGATCTGAACGCTCAAGTTGGAAAATTATCCACAGATGAGCTGCATGTGGGCGGCCAACATGGTATAGGCTCCCGTACTGATAACGGTGAGCGGTTACTTCATTTGTGTGAGGATGCTCGCTTATTTCTTGCGAGCACTAATTTCGGACACAGCAGTCGCCGGAGAGGGACTTGGCGCCTAACAGCCTCGAACCAGCTATTGTCGAAAATCGATCACATTGCGATAAGTTACCGATGGAGAGGCTACGTACAGAAATGTCGCTAGATTTGGAGCACAGGCGTTGACACCGATCATGCCATTGCATGTGCTGACCTGCGGATGCGCTTTGGCGGTCGCCCACGACGACGTTGTGAGCGCATTGATAACGGCAGACTGGCGAAGCCAGCTGTTCTGCATGCGTATCAAAGTACGCTGTCACGCGAGCTGGATAAAAGCTCACCGAATGAAATTGAAGCCACTGGTCTCATATTCACCAGGCCTTACTAGCAGCAAGCAAATGCTCATGTGGTACGTCTAATCGCCAACATAGACAATGGGTCTCTTCGCAGTCTCTGGAACTTATCGATGCTCGCCGGCATATTCCGGCTGGAAGCGAACATAATAAAACTCGCAAAGAGCTCCGGGCGAACCTCTGTGCTAGCTTGAAGAGAGACCGCGAATCGTGGTGGTCACCGCGTGCAACAGAAATGGAAATGGCCGCTGCCCTTGGTAACCATCATGAGTTACTCCGTCTTATACGGGAAACGGGCAGCAGGAGACCTGGTGTTAGTGAAACTATACATGACGAGAGTGGACAGCCTATCCACAACTTATAAATCGCTTGGAAGTTTGGGATGAGCAGTTTGAAAGGCAATTTAATCGGTCGGAATTGTTAGATTGCTCGCCGACCAGTGATCGCCCTGTTCCGTGGGCTGTTCCTTTGGATCCACTCTCTAGCTAAAAACTCGAACATGAGATCGTACTGTTGAAGTTAAATAAACCCACGGGACCTGTTGACCTTCCTCCAGCCCTCTTCAAATTCGGGGGACCTGCTCTTGTGGATGATTTACACGAGTTACTAGTCAAACTGTGGGAGCAGGAAACTGTCCCAACCGATTGGAGCCGCTCCATCATAATCCCAATTTTCAAGGGAGGATCACGATCGGAATGCGGCAGCCATAGAGGGATCAGTCTGATCTCCATTGCCATCAAATTGCTTGCCTCTGTCAGCCTTCACAGACTGACTGGCAATCGTGAAATCCAGATTCGTGAAGAGCAAGCTGGATTTGGCAGAGGTCGTGGCTGCATTGATCACCTCTTCACTTTGCGTCAGTTGTTGGAGCACCGTCACACATATTGGCGGCACACTGTTGGCGTGTTCCTCGATATCAAAGGTGCATTCGATTCGGTGGACAGACATGCACTTTGGGACTGTGTACTCAGGAATGGTGTACCTGAGAAATATGTGAATATTATCCGAGCATTATATGCGCGTAGCTCGGGCAGAGTGAGGGCTTACGGCAAGCTGTCGTCGCCCTTTAATATCTCTAGCGGCGTGAGACAAGGATGCCCGCTGTCACCTTTCCTCTTCAAATTCGCTTTTGACGAAGTCTTGGAAATTGCGTCCACAGGACACGACTTAGAAAGTGTGGAGCTACTTCCAGGAGAACGACATCCTAACTTAGAGTATGCTGATGATATTGCCCTGATCTGTGACAACTCACAAACGTGCCAAGCGGCACTGGACGGATTTGCACTAGCTGTCTGTCACTTCGGGCTTTGCTTCGCACCATCGATGTGCAAAGCGATTCTCCAAGATTGGTCTGGACAGTCTCTTACGTTAACCCTTGGTGGGGATCAGCTAGAAGTCCTTCAAAAATTCAACTACCTGGGAAGTTGTATCAGTGCCCTTGAGATTGAAGATGAAATCCCGAATCGTATAGCAAAAGCTCGGGGCGCTTTTGTTAATTTTCACCACTTGTGGCACCGGCGCGACCTCACGCTTGCCTTGAAGGGTAGAGTGTACAATGCAGCAGTACCTACGACCCTACTGTACGGTTGTGAAACCTGGTCGCTTCAAGCAGCGGACCTGAAGAGGCTAGTTACGTTCGACCACCGGTGCCTTCGTAATTTAGCTCACATCTGGTGGGAACACCGAGTAAGCAACGAGCGTGTTCGACGCCTTGTTTATAGCACAGGAAAAGGAACTGAACCGCTAAGCACCCTTATTTCACGCATCAGGCTCCGATGGCTCGGCCACGTGTTACGCATGCCAGCCCACCGCCTCACGCGACGTGTGTTGTTTGCGCGCCTAGGGTGTGGATGGAAGAAGAGGAGGGGGGCCAAGCGATGACTTGGTCCAGAGGCATGAAGGCCCTCAGTTCTGAGCTGGCCTCGGTTAAAGCGTTTCGACTCCCTATATGGGGTCCGAAAGACGATGGACACGTTTGGTTAGACATACTTGCTAATATGTCTAGGAGCCAGCCTCAGTGGCGTTCATGCTGTGAGTCTCTTTGTCCCACCCCATCCCTCTTAGCCTCCCCCTCCAACCACGATTTCATTTGTTGGCTTCATATAATTTTGCATAGTAACCTTTTTTGTTGCACAGAAGCCGGCTTTTGGCTTACCGGAAGGATGCCCATCCGTTACCGGTAACTCAGCCAGCTGGCATTAGTTACATTTCTTTTTTTCTCCGTTTTTCTATGTATTGCGGCACATTAGCTGAGGTGTTCCCCACCTCTAGCTAACGTATACGACGATGATGATGCTACCCGGGTGTGGACGGGCAAGGGTTCTTTGATCAGCAGAAATTCGCCGGAAACAAACGTTGGCGAAGCGCTCCGGTTGTTAGTGGCTTGGGGTGGTGTTTCGCACGTTAATTGCAATGACCGTGGGCGCCACAAACGAAAGTCACCTCCGTTAGCCCGCGCGGTGGAGGTGGGGGTACCAGCCTGATGTCAAGGGGATTGAAATTCAGTACCCTGAAAAGGAGAACATCCGTTGGTTACCCCACATATACATGGCGTGCAAGGTGGGCGACCGCTTCTGAGGATGCGGACAGCGCGGCTTGCTCTCTGTGTGAGCGGGAGGATGACGCCTGGGGAACTCCGAACAGGTTGCTTGTATAAGTTGTGAAGTACGCGACCGCTGGTTTTATCTAACTTGTGCCACATGCCATGGTAAGCCCGCCTACACTTTACGCGCTGCTGCGGGTAAGCTACGTTTTACTTATGTAACGTTGCATTTCCTTAGGGTTGCAAAAGAACACGATTTCATTGTTCCCTCGTGAACTTTTCCCTATGGAAAACGCTTACAATCAGTAATTGCGCACGTTATGGCTTTCCCTCCGGAAATCGATACTTCCTTGCTCACTTAGTGGCCATTGTCATTCTGCCATCAATGTCCTTCCGAGGTGTATGTGGCTTCCGCTTACACAGCTGCGCGGTGTAAACTTTACTTTACATAGAGAGCACTGCATTACTGGACCTTCACATGACCCATAAGGAAAAATTTTCCCGCGGGGTCTAGTGAAAGGGCAATCAAAGTTATAGCCGGTTGGACTCGTGTGTTGACGATATCCTCAGCCGGCTTATGCGGCACTGAAACAGTATGCACGCCGGCCCAAAGCATGACGTTCCGACACCCTCTTATACCGTTATGGAAAGGAAGTATTCGGAAGAATGAGAAAGACAGAAACTCCATCGTGGTAGGTAGTTATAACAGGGATTTTCGCCGTGCAGCTCCGCCAAATGACAGTGTAGCCAGGTGTTAAATTCCGTCACAGCGTGTGCCCAAGCTACATCAGCAGGAAGAGCAATCCACGGTCGGCTGCTTCGTGAAGGAAAGTGGTGTCCTTTGCGGTTCAGGCGACTGTGCTGATGTGTGAGCCTCAGTGAGTAGCCTCGTAAATGGGAGCCGGATAAGTGCTATGACATTACTTGGCGACAGGAATGTTCGGTGTTGGATAGGATCAAAAATACCAGGACCACATCGCTTCGTAGACGTGTGTATTTAAGGGCGTATAGGCGCAGGCAGCGAACGGCTTGTGGATGATCAAAATCCTTGAGACGTCAGACCACTTTTGTAGATGCATGTTGTGGTTCTTGGAGTATGAGTTGGTCCTTCAACAACCAGGGGCTGCTAGCCTGATTACCGAAATCCAAATCGGGTTGAAGAGAAGCGTTGAGGAGGAGGCGGAAATTATTATCGTCAGCTTGACGGAAGGTTCATTTCAGCGATGCCACCATGCGGTTAGCAGCAGCAGCTGCTTTCGGGCAACAAGCGGATACGGATTGACAGGTCCGGGTAATAGTACCCAAGTCTCTTTCGGCTGAACTGAGCTGGTGGATAGACGCTTCTAGGTAATATATAGGAGAAAAAGCAGAAGGGTGGGTTGAAATGACGCGACGTGTCGAAGCGTTAAATGGAAGGTTATTGTCTATGTGCCACTGCTGTACACCGTACAGGTCTGTCTGAGGTGTGTAGGCTTCGTCGGACGGTCAGTTGTGCGCCACAGTCTCCCATGTACCGCATATGGCAGCTGGGAAGACTGCACTTGCAGTGTGACGTCATCAATGATGGCTAGGAAGAGAGAGGTTCGGAGAACGGACCCCTATTTAACACCGTTTGCGGCCAAGAAAACGAGGAGACAGCGCTCCGTGGACACTTACTTCGACGGTACGTTTTTCAAGGCAGTTCCGGATGCATTGCATCAAAGCCCCTGACACACCGTAACACACTTGACGATGGTGTTTCTTAAGTCACTTGACAGCTGTACATTACCTTCTAAATGGAAGCAAACGGTCATCTCTCCTATCTTCAAACATGGCAACAGGAGTGTGTGGGCCAATTATAGGCCAGACATTCTGACTGGCGGCGCCCCTTCACTGGGTATCTGCGCTGTTGCAGGGAACCGACCAGTGTTTACGTGTGGGTCGCAGCTTATTCTTTAAGCAAACCGTGTCCCACGGGGCTTGGGCTGATACTCTTCTCCATCTACATAAACGGTCTCCCTGGGTAGCTTGGGGTATCATCCTTATTGTTGGCTGATGCTCTTAAGCTATGGAATGTCGTAAGTGTTTCTGGGCGCTCTGAGACCATACAGCATGCTCTGGGCAGACGCTAGGACTGGTCAACTTTGTGGCTACTGCCCATTCATAAGGCTACGTTCCGTCCTTCGTATTGGAGCAACATTCCCGCCTTTTAGCTAAATACTCGGTGTGGTTGAGCTCCCCTTGCTTACAACCGGGTAGACCTACGAGTCCTCCATTCCTCGTCTTTGCATTCTGGTGACAACTAGAAGAACGCCGCTTGTAGGGGGCTTCAGAATGTTTGGGTTAATACTCCGTTCTTTTGGGGTCTTAACTGCTGACATACTTGTGAAGCCCTTCTCAGTGTTTTGACGGAGAAGGTTGCATCGGACTTCAGCTGGCTATTTAGCCCGGCTATGTTGATTGTCTTCGCGGTCATCCCATGAACCTACACATGCCGCGTTCTGACGGGATCAAGGCGGAAACTCGGTTATCGCGTAGGGTTATCGAGCGCTGGAACTTGCTTGAGCCTGCAGTTAAAGGTTTCCATCGTCAGTTAGACGCTCTTTTCTAGCAAAACGAAACCTTTCCCTTCTCCTGACCATATCAGTCTTCCAACTTTCAGTTCGTGTTCTGTCATTCTCTTCACTCGTTGGTGTTATCCTTCATTTAAAGGACTTTCATTCCCCTTTATCTTCCTTTTTTTTACTTCTATCTTCACGTGACCTACACGTTGTGGTCAGCTAATGGGGGGAATATGGCAATAATTTTTTGGCTAGGGTGTATTTCAGGTGTTTCGTTTTACATCTATCAATCCTGCAACATCTTATCCTTTCGTGGCTCAAATATCTGCTCAACAAATACCACTTAAGTAGCTTTTCCTATCGTTCCAGTCCTGGTGTTTCGAGGGGTATTGACAGTGGCTGTATGCGTCGCAAACGGAAGTCACGTTTGATACCTTTGTGACGGATTTTGCTGATCCTAGCAAGATGTAACGGCAATTGAAATTCCGTACCCTGAAAAGAAGAACTTCAGCAATTCACCGCACAAACACATGGCGTACGAGGAGGCAGACGGCTGGTAAGGTGACGGTTTGCGCTTTGTGTCAGCAAGAAGATGATGACTCCGGGGGCTGAAAGCAAGTGGATTGCATAAGTTGCGACGTATGCGGGCGATGGTTCCATCAAAGTTGTGCGAGGTACCACGGTGAGCCGGCGTGCACATGTACGCACTGCTGCGGGCAAGTTAAATTTGAGGTGTGTAACGTTGCGGTTCTTTAGGGCTTCAAATGTCGGCAAAATCGGTGTTGCCTCGTAAACATTTCAGTTGAGATTTCTCTTACATTCAGTACGCGTGAACGTTACACAGTCGCAGACGGATTGTACTTACCGCGCCACCTGTACTCAGACTTCATACGTCATGCTGGTAAGATTTAAACACTTGTACTCTCTCTTGAGACACCGGTTCAAAGATCGACTGGCCTACATTCAACAACCCCAAGCAGCACCTTGTGAAGGGTAGACAGTCCATCCGGCCGCTTACCGAGGTGGTCGTTAATCATTCGGAAGACATGACTGAACGTCATAGCACTCATGTACCGACGGTGGATTGCGCTCACTCCGTGCCGGTCTCCGCAGTTGGACTTGCACACAGTGTGATAGACAGGCCCATAAAGATTGCTGAATTGCAAGAGTTGTTGGCGGAAATCGACGGTTGAGAAACCTGGCCCCTAGATCAGGAGATATAAAGAGGCTAGTTACGTTCGACCATCGGTGTCTTCCCAGTTTGGCTCACATCTGGTGGGAATACGGCGTGAGCAACGAGCATGTTCGACGCGTTGCTTCTGGCACAGGAAAAGGAACTGAACCGCTCTGCACCGTCATTTCACGCACCATGCTGCGATGGCTCGGCCACGTGTTGCGCATGCCAGACTACCGACTCCCGCGACGTGCCTTGTTTGTTCACACGGCGTGTGCATTGACCAAGATGAGGGGTGGCCCAGCGATAACTTGCTCGAGAGGAATGAAGACCCTCACTTCGGGTTTGGCCTCGGTTGGGTCCATCGGTGGCCATCTACAGGAGGATGCCAAGAGTTACTTCGGCGCCCACTGTCTGTCCGAAACTAGGATCAATGACTCACGGTGTTGTTGATTTAATGGTGCCAGGTTTGTCCTCGTTATTGGTTGCGCACCTCCGGAGACTACGCTGCGGAAATAACTGGTGATGCCACAGTGGGAATCATCCAAGGCTGTGGGGATCAGTTCACTGGGTTACTATTAACAGCCTTTCTTTTTCCACGCTGTCGGTGTTTGCATTTCCTTTGAAATGCTTACGCCTGTAGGTGCTCCGTTAATAGTTGACTACCTCCACGTAACTGTTGCCCCCGCTACCTAATCCGTTGCACCTCCGGTACATTTATTGTCTGTGCACACGTTGCTTTGAGAAGTGCTCTTCATCTGTGCTGTGTATATCATTGATCCGGCAATACTAGTCAGCCTCCAGGTAACCATCGCCGTCGCTATCTACTACCTTGCACCGCCGGTAAGTGTATCGGCTGTTCACCTGTAGTTTTTAGAACTACTGATTATGCGCGCTGCCTACATGGATGATACGACACTATTGCTCAGCCTCCACAAAACCTTTGCCCTGCCAATACAATCCGTTGCGCCTCATGTAAGTATATTGGCTCTTAACAAGTAGCTTTTAGAGCTGATGTTTATCCGTGCTGCCTTTATGGCTTACCCGCGACTACTGTTCAGCCTACACGAAACCTTTGCTGCCGCATATATGCTCCGTAGCACCTCCTGTAAGTGTCTCGGCTGTTCACAGGTAACTTTTTAAACTGCAGTGTATGCATGCCACCCATATGGGTGTTGCAACACTATTGCTCAGCCTCCACGAAAGCTTCCTTTCAGAACCACTGTCTATTTGTGGTGCCCACTTTAGTGGTCCGGCACTACTGGTCCGCCTCCACGTAACATGGGGCACAGCATACCTACTTTGTCGCACTTTCGGTTTTTGTATTATGCATGCACATATGACATTTAGTATGCGCGCATATTCCCTTCGAATGCATGCATGCTCTGACCGTCACGTCTCTTGCAGACTGATGCGGAATGCCATGCGCCTAAACACCACCGCGTATTTTACACACCACATGTTTGCTTGCAGCCTATCTTTTAAGCAATATTACATGTTTGTACTGTCTAAGGAGTTCTTTTTCCCATGTCCGGTTTACATTGCTTTGACCTGTAATGGTGGCCTCTTATGGTGCTGGCAAAACCATTTCTCAGTGTTCACCCTTGCTGTGTTCCGAGCTGTACACACACTCAAACAACTAGTGGTGAACATTTTTGAATGATTCAAACGTCCGTCACCTTTATTGCATCTAGTCTCCTAATGTCCGGAAGAGTTTACATCCACCGTCCTTTATTCGCTGGCACCTTATCTTGTGTCAGCGGCACTGCGCCTCTTCCCACATACTGCCACCGGCAAGTGATGCATCATTGATCCATAGCCACAGGTACCATTGGATGGCCATGATCACTTCTCTTTCAGAGCCCAAGTGATATGCGCCTCCGTTTGCCCTAGTAATTAACTCAGCCACGGCGCCTACTCCCAAGTACTGCCACCTGCATGGGATGCATTGTTGATTCACAAGCAAGGGTACCATTGGATTCCCATGGTCACTTCTCTTGCAGAATCACAGGGATATGCGCCGCTCTACGTTATCCTACTTACCGCTGCCGCTGCGTCTCCTCAAACGTACAGCCTCCGTAATACGAGGCATCCGCGAAACCTAGTTACAGGTAGCTTTTCACTCCATTAATGACAGCCCTTCCACAGCCAAATTAACATGCTCTGCTCTCAAAGCGAAACCTGCCCCTGTCTATTTTCCTACGTAATCGTCCCACCTGAGCCTTCATCAGTGATACATGTACAAAGGTAAGGTTGTATTTCAATGGTGACGTCCCTTTCATAGCCAAAGTACATATGCGCCGCCCACAACGTCTAGATTATCGCGGCCTCTGGCCCTCCTCCTCCCGACGGGTACCTCTATATCAGGTGTTAGTGAATGCGAGACAAAAATAACTTCAAATTTCAATGATGATATCACTTTCAGAGACATAGCACACATGTGCCGCAATCCGCCGTCCTCATTACCGTCCTTGGTCACTCTGTGACGTCGTGCATTGGTCATCGTCTGTAATAGCACCGCATCCGGCCTTCCTTCTCTTTCCACTTTCGTCTACATTTTACAATCCTTAGAGAACGCAGCAATGGCTCTTTTCAGGGCCACCCTCTGTCACTGTGCGTTGTCATCCTAAGGCGCATAGGCATTGTAGATATCCTGCACATTCCTTGAGGGCGACTACAAGCTCACCAGTTTCAGTGGGTGGTTCCGTAACCTTCAGACAATATATGAGTCAATTCCAACATTTTGACGGGTGACGAAACACTGCAAGCTATGCGAAAAACATGCTAATCCATTAAGAACGTGGTAGGTTAACTTTGTGCAGTCATTTTCAACGGTGAACATGCCGCCCTAACCCTAGCTTCTTTGTAAACCTAGGTTCCCCACTGCACTGTACCTTAGGCATGTTTACTTTGTAGTGCCCTCAAATCTTAACGTAATAAGACATGATGAACCATTTTTCAGTATTCGCGGTTGCTGGGTGTCCCTTCCAAATATGAGAAATTATGCATATGGTTTGAGCGTGCCTCTGCTCACCTGATACAATCATACCCCACCTTACACGCACGGAATATATTAGAACAACGTCGTCAGGTTCACCGGTTCCCTTTTTACTGCTAATCCGTTGCTCCAAACATTCACTCCCTACTCAGTACGTCTTGTTAGTCTAAACAGCAGCGGGTTAATTTATAATTAAAATGCGGCACTATTAAAAAACCTAAACCCTGCTGCATCTTCAGTTAAGGTTAATGAACACAGAACACAATGTATTATTTATCTATTACGGTAACCTTTAGCGAATTTCATGTACACTACTTCACCGCATACAACAGATTAACTCCGTTACCCTTCCCGAGGCAACATTCTTTAAACGATTTAAAAGGTTTATAGAACCCATGTTCCCTTATAAACCCCTTACGCTCCGAAATGAGTAATCCTCGACTTCGGTGCCTACGTACCATTACGTCATGCGAAATCATCTTGAGTGAATCAAAATCATTCCATATAGCACACCTAGTAGAAAAAGCATGATGATTACAATAACAAACAGCTGCAGTCCCCATTATTAAATATAGCATTCCTCCGCGTCCATAATTTTACACCACAAAACCATTCGTAAATATACACAATTTTTCTTTTAAGCAACATAACATTGCCGAAATGTCTCTAATCTCCCATTTCGCGTGTATTATGCATCAAACATGCAGGAGTACATGGATTGGTGCACCAAGATTAATTCACGTTTGCATTTCTTACTTACGAACATACCACTATTCCTTGCTGCCTTCACTAACCTAAATATGTGTACATGTATAGGCATATACGTACTATATATATATATATAGAGAGAGAGAGTATAGGCCTATATATTTTGGCGTATATATGTTAATGAACGTAGTAAGGAACAATGGTATGTTCATTAGTCAGAAATGCATACGTGAATTATTGCATTCTGTTAATCTATGTACTCCTGTAATTTTGATGCATAATATATGTGGAATAGGTGATCGAAGAGATTTCCTTAATGTTGCGTTGCCTGGAAGAAATATTGTGTTTATGTACGAACGGTTTTGTGGTGCACAATTGTTACGCGGAGGAATGTTATATTTAATAGTGGACACAGCGGCTGCTTTTATTGTGATCATCATGCTTTTCCTGCTACGTGTGATAAATGACATGATTTTGATTCACGCTGTCATTTTGCATGAAGTAATGGTACGTAACCATCGAAGTCCATGATTACTCATTTCGGAGCTTAGGAGCTGCTAGGAGGAACTGGGCTTCTTTACACATTTACAATCGTTTGTTTTGTGTACACATTTATCTATATTTCATTTAAGAGCAGGAGATATGTATGCACACACGCAGTCAATTATATAACAAGTAATAATGATTTTGGTCACTAATTTGATTACACGGTTACGACTTCCACAATTAACCTCCACTGCAAAACAATCCCTGCATACAAACCATATGCTATGCATCGACACTCGCATATTTAGAAAAATTTACCGTACACGCTGAAACTTCGTTCATTTTATGGAGACATAGCGTGGCCATTATTAAGATTCTGCACTAAACGTTATGGGATTAGTTTGTGACACGCAACCTCAATGCAGTGGACTGTGATTCACAATGAAATGTACCTTAGTCCATACGATCACTGGGACCGTATTCAAAGTAGATGGAAATTGGGTGTTGCTCACCCGAAAACACTGCAAAACCACGACGCGTTTGGATGTAATTTCATCTCATCAGGTGGAGACTGCATGCCTCGATCCCGCGACCATTGGAATAGTACTTCCAACTATCACCCCTTTGGCTACCGGGTCACGGAGGACAAAGCCTTTCGGCACAACGGTAAATAACTAATTGGAGGGTCAAGGTTGGACTACCCGTTGTGTGATTATATTG
>OX104063.1:185745861-185775574 GCA_944474145.2 Dicrocoelium dendriticum
ATTATTTTCTTATTTAAGTTGCACGTCCTTATTCTGTACCTTCGATTGTTCTTCCTATCCTTTGCTTACTTCACGTGACTGCCACAGCAGGGACCGCTATGGCGGGAAACGTGGGCATTAACTGGCTGGCCAAGGTGCGATACTGGTGTTCCGTTTTAGATCCATCAATAACTGAGCACTTCATCCATCCCCGGCTCGACGATGCACTTAAGATGGAACACTCACGGATTCTCCTGTCGTTCCAGTCCCATCTGAACTGAACTGAACCGACTCATGTGTATTCCGACGTATAAATAAATAAATAAAACTTTTATGCTTGACAAGGCGAGGCACACCTTTACAGGCATGATCATTTTGACAAAACAATGCGTGATCAAGCATTTGCAAATATCCGATACGTTTGCCATAACAGTGCTTGTTTGTGCAGGGGGAAGGTAAGTACGTAATTGTGTGTGCGTTTATATAGCTGTGTAATTTGCTCTTGTAACTGTGCTGCTCTGTTCTTGAATGTTTGCTATCGTCAGCAATGTGCGAGTAGAGGTTTGGTGTCCCTGGGTTGGAAAGGATTATCCAGATATTCAATGGGCAGTGACTTTGTTTTGTGGTGAGCCACGACCGCCACGTCACAGTGTTGTTAAGCAGACATTTGTGGCTTTTTATAGAGAGAAAGCTTGACAGGCGATAACCCACCACGTCCTAGAACACTGCCGCCGAACTATTACCTGGCTCCTTATCTGGACTTAGCATCGATGAACGCTGATCTGAAAGTGTTTCAGATGGAAACGGCGACATCGTTTATTGGTCGGAACGTTATAACTACGAAGACTTACCAAGAGGTAGACAGGACAGGTGCTACCAGAAGGATGCCCGTACCGGTATATTCTATTTGTATGCTTGCATAGCAAGTGCAGCAATGTTGCTGGAAGCAGTACGTGCATTGCATCTGCCTGATGAAAAGCTTAGTACAGGTACCGCTGTTACAATTGTCCTGCTGGGTTTTATGCGACGTTTAAGGGCGAATGTTACGAGATTGGATACGCCTGTCTGTTTCGTTCGCACAGTTTTTAAGTGGGGAAGCCTTGGCTGTATGCGAAAAACCGGAGGCTACCGGCGGACCAGGAAGGCATGGTGCTTAACTTAATGAAAACGTTTCGTCGAACACAGGAGATGCTTGCATTTGTGCGCCAGCAAAATAACATTCGTTTAACAATGCGCGATTTGTATGACATGCGGTTGTGTCATCGGAACGCTTGTGTCACGAAGTGGAAGAGTTTACGCAGTTGTTGAGTAGAAATGCTCATCTTAACATTATGCATGAGGGAAATGAGACAGTAACTGTTCTTCGTGCCCACGCGCAAGCTGGAGTTGGTGGGCCAATGCGGTGAGGTCATCTTGGCCGACTCCACGTATCATATCAATTTCGGTGGTTACATCCTATGACATAGCATGTTGTGGACGTTAGCGGCCCTGGTATGAGCTTCTTTTATGCGCTTTTGCCCAATGAGACAGAGGCTACTTACCAAGAGGCAGTGAGAGGTAAGTTGGAGTTGGCCCGCGGGGTTGCCGGTGCTCGAAGCGTGGTGACGAGCAAGTGCGCTGTACAAGTGAATGCATTTCGCAACGCGTATCCCACTGCCAACTTCGTATTCTGCCGGGTACACATCATGCGGGACATGCAGCGGCGTTGTTCACGCCTTCCGTTCTGCAACACGGAGGATAAGCACGACCTGTTCAACATGCTGCCAATACCATCGTATTATTGAAGGTATATCGGTGCGTAGCACGGAATGTTTCCAATACCTCCGTCGCACGTGGATCCCATGGCAGCCTAGCTGGGTGGCGCATTCGATGGACCACGTGCTAATATTCGGGTGGGACAGCACAAATCGCGTTGAGAATGAAAATAAGCATTTGAAAGAAACTTTGCGTGAGCGGTTTACTCCACTGCACCTGTTTCAAGTGATAGCGCAGCGTTGCGCTGGCATGTTGGAGGAGAGGGAAACATCGCTTGCGAGAGATCTGCTTGGTATGTGCGATGTTTTGCAGGGTGTAAGCCATGCGCAGGTTATTTTGAGGATGTCGTCATACGCCCGGCGGCCGTACGTGCGGCACAATCTTCCAGTTCGCATTCGTAGTGTAAATCCAGACAATGGGTATTGGCTGCTGTATGACGAGCGCCTGCGCATGCAACGTGTGGTTATTAAGAACGGCAGCCCATGCGGATGTCGATTTGATCGTCAGTGGCGCATGCCATGTGTGCACATTATACACGTGGCAAGCCTACACACGTACGACGAGGAGGTGGTGCTTCGTGGCTGCCGTTGGGTGCTGTCAGCGGGAAGGGTAGCAGTGTCGGCCCTTACTAAGGACAGGGAAGGGGCCGTGACGGTGGCACGGATGCGATACCGTAGTGCTGGAGTCCTTGACCGGGCCGCCAAACTTCGCCTCACTCGGCATAAGTTTGCTGACTTGGAGGCGCAGGCAATGCGTATGGGTACGGTGGAGTTCTACCGCACAACGGCCGTACTGGCAGGCATGCGTGAACTGCTGGCTACTTGCAGTAATGTGGAGGTGTTCGCCCGATCATCGAAGATTGGACAATTGCAACGGTTTCCATGGGAGCACCCGTCTATCTTCCAACCAATGGACGCGTCTTCCTTGGATGTCGCTGCCCGGGTGTGGACGGGTAAGGGTTCTCCGACCAGCGGAAATTCAGCAGAAACGCACGTTTGCGAAGCGCTCCCGTTGGTGGTGGCAAGGGCTTGTGTTTCGCACTTTAATTGCAATGACCGTCAGTGCCACAAACGAGCGTCATCTTCCACTGCCCGTGCAGTGGAGGTGGGGGTATCAGCATGATGTCACGGGAATTGAAATTCCGCACCCTAATAAGGAGAACATCCGCTGGTTACCCCGCACATATACATGGCATGCAAGCATGGCGACCGCTGCTGAAGCTTCGGACAGCGCGGTTTGCGCCCTGTGTGAGTAGGAGGATGACACCTCGGGGACCTCCGAACATGTTAATTGGATAATTTACGACGTAGGCGGCCGCTGGTTTCATCAAACTTGTGCCACATACCATGGCGAGCCCGCAAACACATGTACGCACTGCTGCGGGTAAGTTACGTTTTACGTGTATAACGTTGCATTTCTTTAGGGGTGCGAAAGAACACAATTTCCTTGTTGCTTCATAAAGTTTTGCCCATGGAAAACGCTTACAATCGGTAAGTGCGCACGTTATAGAGTACCTACTTGCTTCCTTGCTTACTTATTGACCATTGCCAATCCGCCACTAATATCTTTCCGAAGTGCATTTGGCTTCTGCTTACACAGCTGCGCGGTGTAAGCATTGCTTTACCTAGAGAGCATTGGATTGCTGGGCTTTCACATGACCCATACGGAAAAAGATTTCCCGTGATGTCTAATGAAAGGCCAAGCAACGTTATAGCCGGTCGGACTCGCTTATTAGCGGTATCCTCAGCGGGCTTATGCAACATTGCAACAGAATGCACATCGGCTCAAAGCAAGACGTCCCGACCCTCCTTTCGAAACCGCTACGGAAAGGAAGTATGTGGAAGAATGAGAAGGACAGAAACTCCAACAAGTGGTAGGTAGTTATGACAGGGATTATCGCCTTGTAGCTTCGCCAAATGACAGTGTAGCCGGGTGTTAAAATCGGTCACAGTGGGGGCCATGGCTTCATCAGCAGGAAGAGCATTCCACGGTCGGCTGATTCGTAAAGAGAATTGGTGTCCTTTGCAGTTCAGGCGACTGTGCTGACGTGTGAGGCTCAGTGAGTGGCCACGTAGATGGGAGTGGGATTAAGGTTGTGTGATTACTTGGCGACAGGTAGGTTCGGTGTCGGACAGGATCATAAATACAAGGATTAGGTCGCTCCGTAGACGTATGTTCCTAAGGGCGTACAGGCGCAGGTAGTGAACTGCTTGTGGATGATCAACATCCTTGAGACGTCAGGCCCCTTTCGTAAATGCACATTCTGGTGCATGGAGTATGCGTTGGTCATTCAACAACCAGGGGCTGCTAGCCTGATTACGGAACTAAAATTGGGGTGGAAGGGAAGCGTTGAGGATTAGGCGGAAATTACCAGAGTCCGCTTGACCGAAGGTTCCTTTCAGCAATGCTACCATGCGGTTAGCAGCAGCAGCTGCTTTCCCGCAACAAGCGGATACGGAATGACAGGTCCGGGTAATGATACCCAAGTCTCTTCCGGCTGAAAAGATCTGGTGGATAGACGCTTCAAGATAATATATAGGAGGGAAAGCAGAAGGATGGATATAAAGGACGGGACGTGTCGAAGCGCTAAATGGAAGGTTGTTTTCTATGTGCCCCTGATGTACACCGTACAGGTCTGTCTGAGGTATATGGGCTTCGTCGGGATGGTTAATTGCGCGCCACAGTTTCCCACCTACCGCATATAGCAGCCGGGAAGACTACACTTGCGATGTGACGTCATCACTGATGGCTAGACCCTTGTGGAACACCGTTTGCGGCCAAGGAAACGAGGAGACAGCTCTCCGTGGGCACGTACTTCGGCGTTACGGTTTTCAAGGCCATTCCGGATGCATTGCATCAAAGCCCCTGACACGCCGTATCACAGCTGACGATGGTGTTTCAGAAGCCACTTGACAGCTGTACATTACCTTCTGAATGAAAGGTAGCTGTCATCTGTTCTATCTTCAAACATGGCGACAGGAGTGTGTGAGCCAATTATAGGCCGGTCATGCTGACTGGCGGCGTATCTGGCGGCGCCCGTTCACTGGGTATTTGCGCTGTTGCAGGGAAGAAACCAGTGTTTACGTGTGGGTCGCAGCCTATTCTATAGGCAAGCTGTCCCACAGGGCTTGGACCGATGCTGTTCCCTATCTACGTAAACGATCTTCTTGGGGTGTCATCCCTATTGTTTGCTGAGGACAATAAGCTATGAAATGTCGTAAATATTCCTGGGGTTCTGAGGCCATACGGCCTGCCCTGGACAGACTCTGGGACTGGGCTACTTTGTGGCTACTGCACATTCATTAGGCTGTGTTCCGTCCTTCATATAAGGGCAAGTTTCCCGCCTTCGAGCTACGTACTCGGTGTGGTAGAACTCCCCTTGCCTCCAACCAGGTAGACCTGCGCGTCGTCCAGTCATCATCTTTGCATTCTGGTGACATCTGGAAGAACGCCGCTAGTAGGGTTTCAGAATGCTGTGGTTAATACGCCGTTCTTTCAGGGTCTTAACTGCAGGCATATTTGTGAAGCTGTTCTCAGCCCTCAGTAGTTTGACAGGGAAGGTTGGACCGGACTTCAGTTGGTTATTTAGCCCGGCTAGGTTGACTCGTCTTTGCAGCCATCCCATGAACCTACACAAGCCGCGTTCTGACGGGATCAGGGCGGAAACCCGGTTATCGCGTAGAGATATCGAGCGCTGGAACTAGCTTCCAGGAACTAGTCAGTGAGCCTACAGTTAAGGGTTTCGATCGTCAGTTAGCCGCACTTTGCTGGCAACACGAAACCTTTCCCTTCTCCTGACCATATCCATCTTCCAACTTTCAGTTCGTGTTCTGTCATTCTCTTCACTCATTGGTGTTATCCTTCATTTAAATGACTTTCATTCCCCTTTATCTTCCGTGTTCTTTTATAACTTCACGTGACCTACACGGTGTGGTCTGCTAGTGCGATAATGTGGCTGTAATTAAATAACAGGGCCACCTACCCACCTCGAAGGCAATATCACCATAACCTATATTCAGACATTTACTCTCCACTTAAGCTTTCTTGGCCCGTACATTTAGTTTTATCTGAGTTATACGTATGCCTATCACTATCGGAAACGCTGGTAGACAGGCATTATGAAAAACCAGATCCTTTTCTTCAATCCATTATGCTTGCACAACAATTTTTCCGGATTCTTTTTCTCTGGCAAAAAGCTAACCATGCGGCAGTGAGGCCCCTGTCATCTGGAAAGCTAGACACCCATATATTTTGACCACCACTTCTGCTTTACTTGGCCGTTCGTACGTACTTTTAACCTTTACCTGGCTCCAAAACCTACCACACGTAATGCGTAATAGTGGGTGAACAACCAGCTCCCACTTGTTTTCCGTTATCCTCTCTGCTTGCGTTATATTACTGTTCATTCACGTTGCCTGACAATGTGGAAGCTTCCCACCAGGATACCTCCAAGTTAATAGCTGTTGTGATCTCCCAGTTTTCTATTACCTTACACTGGTGAATATCACTTGCACTTGCATCGGACTCCCAACCAAGAGAGTTAGAGCTCAAAATAGCAACGCGATGCATAAACGGTGTGCTTTAACACATGAGGCCCAATAATCCGTCACAAATAAGAAAGTGCAAACTCTATACGATGAGGTGATCATCCCTAACCAAAGCGGCATTCGTGGTATCTCCCACCTGAATGCATTTCGCTAATTTTTTGGACACCTATTTCTCTATTATCAATAGAAAACATCTCTAGCTCATTAGCATTGGTGGCACATCCATTAAGATATATAACCTGACCTCAAAGTGCTGAA
This sequence comes from Dicrocoelium dendriticum, assembly GCA_944474145.2. Lineage (NCBI taxonomy): Eukaryota > Metazoa > Platyhelminthes > Trematoda > Plagiorchiida > Dicrocoeliidae > Dicrocoelium > Dicrocoelium dendriticum. The sequence continues at coordinate 185,752,401 of OX104063.1, forward strand.
ACTGATGATGTTTCTCCAGGGAACGATTGCGTTATTCTGGGCCAACACCACAGGCACTTGCATCCGACTCTCAGCTAAGAGAAACAGAGCTCTAAACTAGCAAGTTAATGCACAGTTGTGTGCATTAGTACCTGTGGCCCACTAATCGGTCATGCTTGAGATGGCGCAACCCCCAAAAGAAGTGGTATTCGTGTCTAACCAAAGCGGAACCCAAGGGGTTTCTCACCTGGACATATTTTGTGAATTTTCTCACATTAGCTTTTTTTATTATCACTGGAAGACCACCCTGGCTTATTAGTGCCAGTGATACAACCATAACGACGTATAAAATAGCCTCAAAGAGTCGAAACTGGTAATATTTCTGTAGGAAATGCTTGCGTTATCCTAGTTCAGACGGGGCAAATGAGTTTTATGTTCTCTTGTCTTATTCATATGGACTCAGCTCATGCGGCTTTACTATAATTTCGCATCCACATCGGAGCATTAAAAACGTTGAATTCCACATTCATAGTGGATTCTGCGGCCCAATATACTCTGAAAATCGCACATGGTCGCATTCTGGCTGTGGGCTAGCTACACCATATACTGTGCTGTTCTACCTATATAATAATTCTTACAGCCTACCTAGTATTTCCCTAAAATCTTTCCGTCTGTTTTCCCAACTTTTACTACGTTTACTGAGAAAGTGTGCTTTTCGGCTCACTGCGTCATACTTCGCTACTGCAGCGAATTACACGTTATCTTAGGCATTCCCAGTTAATACTCCAAATTCGGAACTTATTACCCCCAGCCATTTTTTGTATTATTTCTTTCTTTTTTCTGTATCTGCTTCCAAAGCAGAACGTGAATTTAGCGGAGGCTCAAAAATGGCGCTATCCGCAGCCGACCGCTAAAAATCCAAATATCTCCATAACCACTGCACCTAGCTTAATTATTTTACCTTTGTCGTAACCAGCGCCTAGGGTTTGACCTAGACCGCGCATTGTTTTCCCGTTTTAGTTAACCTTTCGGATCCAAAACGGCGTCGATTCCGCTAGTTTGGAGATTTACACTTTGAAATTCGCGCCAGGTTTGCGCTACTGGTATGCTGTTTCTGGGCTATATTTTGGCTCCATTTTCCCAAATTAGTGTGTTTTCTAGTTAAGTGGGCCGGCCTTTCAGTCGCACTTTTCTAAAAAAGGCTGAATTGTTAGCCACTACTGTTATTTCTTCTGTTTCCACCCTCCACTTTTACGATCTAATTTTGGCTTGTTATTCTTTTCCATGAGCCCGCTACTAATGGATGCTCGAAATGCGGTGATGTGACCAAAGAAAATGGATCAAATTTCCTCTAGTGGTGCATTTTCCATCGAAAATAACACAATCCATTGGCATAATAGATTGATCGTTTACTAATGGAATCAGGCACCTCAAGGTTTGGCTGCGGTAGCCGGTAAAAAGCGCAGAATTCGTACATAAGCTACGGAGACCCAAACTTCAAAAATGTCGAGGCCTACGAAACGTTTGTATTTATCCCTGCTTTACTGTTCGGAAAGATAAACACGATCAAAACCAGTTGTTAACGATATTTCTTCTCGATGCATGAGCATGGATGTTATGTACAATTTGATCGGATCCCACGCAGGAACAGCATCTAGCACTTGTCTAGAAATATACCTATATTTATATTTATTTATATTTATATTTTATTCCTCAGCAGTGCGAGGCACAGACCAATTGAGTGGTCTTATCAACATGTACAACGTGATCGCATAATATAGTTAATTGTTCGTCTTTTGATCAATGGTTCCCATATGGGTTTTTGAAATGATTAGCAGTTTGGAAAAATTAGAGAGATAAAGAAACTGGGAACAATAATAAAGGTAGATTTTGCGGAAAATGCAAGTAAAGTAATACGGTCATCCATGGAACTGTCCCCAGGGGACTTGCTTCCATGCAGGGTATTTCCACGATGGGTTTAACCCACACTTCCATGCTGCAATTGGCTCTGTGCCTGTGTGGCAAGATAGCAAATAGGCCATCAGAACTAGGTGTCAAATGTCTTTTTTAGGGCTGTTTTATGCATACATTATAGGCGATGAAGCCTCAGCCCGTTCTGTCATGCGGATCAAGCAATTATGGCACTTTTTCTTTTAAGCCAGCCAGTCAGTAGTAATATGATTTGCATGGGTATAATTTTTAATCTGAAAGCTGTAATCCGTCGCCACAAAAGATCAGCCCAGTCACGACCAACAGTGAAACAAAGAAGAAGATAAAGTATGAAGAACTATAAAACAGAATGATGAATACAAACGCTTGCCGATAGGCCAGTCACAATTGGATGGAAAAGCTTGGCGAGTGAAGACGATGGTACAGAGACATCAGATTGAAAGGTGTAGTGCATCTACGAACCAATGCGTCAAAGGAGAAAACAGAATTGGTTAGACGGATTAATAGGAGTAAGATCGTTCTCAAATATATACTCAAGAATGCAATTATATGTAGGTAATCTTATGTTATTGAAAGGAATAGAGGATATGGTGACTTTCATACGTATCCAGGACCTTTCTCAAACAAATCATCTAGAGTCACCGTTTGGCTTAGTGTTGACCAGATGTTTGCAACAGTCAGGTGAATATTAATCATGCGTCTGAATTGTGCATAGGTAGTGCAGTTTCTAACACTCGATGGAAGTTTGTTCCATATTAACGCATATTTTACAGAGAAAAATTTTGAGCGGAGCTTTGTGCGGGACTTTGGTATTTTCACTGTGCGCTCGCTGTTTCTTAGTTCGTAGCGCATACGAGTCTAACACTCGAGTTGTGGCTGAGCAGTGAAGCCTATGCTGGATAGTGAGCGGTATAGAAGGCACAGATTGAGTTTGAATCTGTGTAGCCATAGTGGTTCCAATTTTAGCGCCTCGCAACGCTCACGGTATGTCATAGTATTAGGCATGTTCAGAAACCTTTTTGTGAATGATCGTTGAATGTTTTCTAGTGCTATAATATCCACTTTTCTCAGCTTACTATGCACTATCGTACAGTACTCGAGTTTCGGCCTAACACATATTTTAAAGGTTTGAAGCCTGGAATCCCTCAAAATAAGAGTTCGACTTATATAGACGATCACTTTTCTGGCAGAAGCCTGCAAGAATATAACATGCTCTAAAAAGTTAAATGAGGCAGAATATGTTAGACCAAGGTCTCGGACTGCGCCACACACAGGAATAGGGGTATCGTTTAATGTAAGGATGTTCAGAGAACGGCCACAGCCGTAGTACAATAGATTACTCTTGTCAGTGGCAAAGTGCAGCTTCCAGGAGTTACTCCAGAGCTCCAATGCGGACAAGTCAGACTGAATATAGGCTAAGTTAGGACTACATTGCCTAGGGGCGGAACAATACACTATTTTTACATCATCTGCGAAAAGCAACGGCTTTCCATACGAGATTTCGTCGAGGAGATCGTTGAAATAGATTAAGAATAAAAGCGGGCCTAGAACGCTACCTTGAATCACTCCACTAGAGATTGTAATGGCTTCAGATGTATAGTCACCGATTTTGACTACTTGCTTTCTACCCTGGAGGTAGGAAGACAACCAATCTAGAAGCGAATTAGTGATACCATAGGACATAAGCTTCCGCAACAATAAATTGTGTGGGACACGGTCAAAAGCCTTTTGGATATCAAGAAATATTACGATGATAGCTAGGGTGTATTTCGGATGTTTCGTTTTAGATCTATCAACACCTTATCATTTCCTGACTCGGCTATCCTCTCAAGAAGGAACACTCAAGGGATTTTTCTATGGTTCCAGTCCTGGTGTTTCGTGGGGTATTGACAGTCTCTGTAGGCGTCACAAACGGCATTCATGTTTGATACACTTTGTGGTGGAGGTTCCGGGTCCTAGTATGATATGGCGACAATGGAAATCCCGTATCCTGAGAAGAAGAACTTCAGCACGTCACCGCACAAATACATGGCGCACAAGGAGGCCGACGGCTGGTGTAGATGCGGTTTGCGCTCTGTGTCTGCAAGAGGATGATGACTCCGGGAGCTGCAAGCAAGTGGATTGCATAAGTTACGAAGTATGCGGGCGATGGTTTCACCAAAGTTGTGCGGGATACCACGGTGAGCCGGCATACACAAACATGCATTGCTGCGGGAAAGTTAAATTTGAGGTGCGTAATGTTGCGGTTCTTTAGAGCTTCAAATGACGGCAAATGGAGTGTTGCCTCGTAAACACTTCCGTTGGGATTTCCCTTACAATCCGTCCGCGTAAACGTTACACTTTCGTAGATGGTTTGTACTTACCGTGCAACCTCTACACAGGTTACATACGTCATGGGGATAAGGTTTAAACACGCTTACTGTCTCTTGAAACACCCGTTCAGAAATCGACCGGCCTACATTGAGCGGCCCCAAGCAGCACCTTGTGAAGGGTATTCAGTCCACCCGGCCTCTTTTCGAGGTGGTTGTTAATTGTGCGGAAGGCATGACTGACCGTCATAGCACTCATGTACCGACGGTGGATTGCGCTCACTCTGTGACGGTCTCCGCATTTGGACTTGCACACAGTGTGATAGATATGCGCATAAAGATTGGTGAATGGCAAGAGTTGTTGGCGGAAATCGACGGTTGAGAAAGCTGGCCCCCTAGATCAGGAGATATAAAGCGGCTAGTTACGTTCGACCATCGGTGTCTTCCCCGTCTGCCTCACATCTGTTGGGAATACGGCGTGTGCAACAAGCATGTTCAACGCGTTGCTTCTGGCACAGGAAAAGTAACTGAACCGCACTGCTCCGTCATTTCATGCACCATGCTGCTGTGGCTCGGCCACGTGTTGCGCGGGCCAAACTACCGACTCACGCGACGTGCCTTGTTTGTTCACACGGCGTGTGCATAACCAAGATGAAGGGTGGCCCAACGATAACTTGCTCGAGAGGAATGGAGACCCTCACTTCGGGTTTGGCCTCGGTTGGGTTCATCGGTGGCCATCTACAGGAGGATGCCAAGAGTTACTTCAGCGCCCACTGTCTGTCCGAAAGTAGGAGCAATGACTCACGGTGTTGTTGATTTATTGGTGCCAGGTTTGTCCTCGTTATCGGTTGCGCACCTCCGGAGACGCCGCAGCGGCAATAGCTGGTGATGCTGCAGTGGGAATCATTCAAGGCTGTGGGGGTCGGTTCACTGGGTTCCTGTTAACAGCCTTTCGTGTTCCACTCTGTACGTGTACACGTTTCATTTGAAAGCCTTTGCCTAAAGATGTTCCGGTAATAGTTGCCCGCCTCCACGTAACCTTTGCCCCCGCTCTCTAATCCGTTGCACCTCCGGTACATGTGTTTTCTGTTCACATGTGGCGTTGAGAATTGCTCTTCACCCGGGCTGTTTATATCATTGATCCGGCGATAATGGTCAGCCTCCACGTAAACTTCGCCGCTATCTACTCACTTGCGCCTCCAGTACGTGTATGTGCTGTTCACTTGTGGCGTTTAGAACTGCTGTGTATGCGTGCCACCTATATGGGTGATACGACACTATTTCTCAGCAGGCACGTAACCTTTGCCGACGACAATATACTTCGTTGCGCCTCCGGTAAGTATATTGGCTCTTAACAAGTGGCTTTTAGAGCTGATGTCTATTCGTGCTGCCTATATGGGCTATCCGCGACTACTCTTCAGCCTCCACGAAACCTTTGCCGCCGCAAATATACTCCGTTGAACCTCCGGTAAGTGTCTCGGCTGTTCACATGTGGCTTTTTGAACTGCTGTATATGCTTGCCACCTATATGGGTGTTGAAAAACTAACGCTCAGCCTCCACGAAACCTTTCTTTCAGAACCCCTGACTATTTGTGGTGCCCACTTCAGTGGTCCGCCTCCACGTAACATGGGACACAGCATACTTACTTCGTCGCACTTTCGGTTTGTGTATTATGCGTGCACACCTGACTTTTAGAACGCGCGCATTTTCCCTTCGAATGCATGATTGCTCTGAACGTCACGTCCCTCGCAGACTGATGAGGAATGCCATGTGGCTAAACACCACCGCTTATGTTACACACAGCAGGTTTGCTTGTAACATACCTTTAAAACAAAATTACATGTTTGTACTGTCTAAAGAGTTCTTTTTCCCACGTCCGGTTAACATTGATTTTGATCTGTCACGGTGGTCTCTTATGAGGCGGGCGAAACCATTTCTCAGTGTTCATCCTTGCTGGGTTCCGAGCTGTATACACGTTCACTCAACTAGTGGTAAATATTTCTGAATGGTTCAGACCTCCATCACCTTTATTGCATCCGGTTTCCCAATGTCCGGAACCATTTACATCCACCGCTGCTTATCCGCTGGCACCTTATCATTTATCAGCGGCACTAGGCCCCTTCCCACATACTGCCACCGGCAAGTGATGCATCATTGATTCATAGCCAAAGGTACCATTGGATTGTCATGATCACTTCGCTTTCAGAGCCCGAGATATGCGCCTCCGTTTGCCCTAGTACTTAACTCAGCCACTATGCCTACTCCCACGTACTGCCACCCGCATGTGATGCATAGTTGAATCACAGGCATAGGTACCATTGGATTCCCATGGTCACTTTTCTTTCAGAGTCACCGTGATACGAGCCGCTCTTCGTCATCCTACTAACCGCGGTCGCTGCGTCTCCTCAAAGGTACAGCCTCCATAATACGACCCATCTGTGATACCTAGTTACTGGTATCATTTCACTTCCTTATTGACAGCCCCTTCACAGCCAAAATAACATGCGCCGCCTTCACGGTGAACCCTGCCACTGCCTATTTTCCTACGTATTCTCCCCACCTGAGCATACAGCAGTTATACTTGTACAAAGGTAAGGTAGCGATTCAATGGTGACGTCCCGTTCATAGCCAAAGTACATATGCGCCGCCCACAACGTCTAGGTCATTCCTGCCTCTAGCCCTCCTCCCGCCGACTGGTACCTCTATACCAGGTGAATGCGAGCCAAGGGTAACATCAAATATAAAAAATGACCTCTTTTCAGAGACATAGTACACATGCGCCGCAATCCACCGTCCTCATTAACGCCCATGGTCAACCTGTGACGAAGGTGCATCAGTGGTCTCCTGTCATATCACCAGATCCGGCCTTCCTTCATGTTCCACTTTCGTCTACATTTTACATTCCTTAGCGAACGGAGCAACGGCTTTTTTCAGGGCCCCTCTGTCACTGTGCCTTGTTGTCCCACGTCGCATAGGCAACGTGCAAAGTCCGCACATTCCTAGCGGCTGACTACAAGCTCACAAGGTTCAATGGGTGGTTCCGTAATCTTCAGACAATATATGGTCCAAATCCTACATCTTGACATGTGACCAAAACTGCAAGTTATGCCAACAACATGCTCAGCCATTAAGAACTTGGTTAGTTTACCTCACGCAGTCATTGTTAACATGATCATGCCACTGTAGCCCTACGTTCTTCGTAAACCTTGTTTCCCCATTTCACTGAGCCTTTGGCATGTTTACCTCGTTGCGCCCTCAATTCTTACTGTAATAATACATGATGAACGATTTTTCAGTATTCTCGCTGGCTGGGTGATGAGCGTTCGTAACGCACCACACAAAGACGAGAATATTTGCATATGGTTTGAGCGTCCCTCTGCCCACCTGATACGATCATACCCCACCTTACACGCACGGCGTATATCAGTACAATGTCGTCATGTGCATCAGTTCCCCTTCTACTACCAATCCGTTGCTCCAAACGTGCACTTCCTACTCAGTACGGCTTGTTATTCTACCCAGCAGCGGGTTAATCTATAATTACAATGCGGCACTAATAAGTAATGTAAAACCGACTGCAACTTCAGTTAAGACTAATGAACACAGAACACTATGTCTTATGTGTCTATCACGGTACTCTTTAGCGAATTCCATCCTCTACTTCACCGCATACAACAGATAAACTCCGTTACCCTTCCCGAGGCAACATTCTGTGAACGATTTTAAATGTTCATAGAGCCCCTGTTCCCTAACAGCTCTTAAGCTCCGAAATGAGTAATCCTCGACTTCAATGCTTACGTACCATTACTTCATGCGAAATCATCTTGCGTGAGTCAAAATCATTCCATTTAGTACACCTAGTAGAAAAGGTATGATGATTACAATAACAAACAGCTGCAGTCCCAACTAGGAAATATAACGTTCCTCCGCGTGCACAATTGTACACCACAAAACCATTTGTAATTTAACACAATTTTTTCATGCAACTCAACATTTAGGAAATCTCCAATCACCCATTCTAAATGTATTATGCATCAAACTTGCGGGAGTACATTGATTTGCAGGGAGCAATAATTCACGTACGCATTTCTGACTTTTGAACATACCATTGCTCCATACTACCTTCAATAATCTGGCTGGCTGGCCGAACAACCTCCTCGTGGTGCCAGCTGGGTGGTTCGGGTTTTACCCGTCCCAGCAAATAGTTCGGCGGCAGTGTTCCAGGACGTGGTGGGACTTCGCCCGGCAAGCGTTCTCCCTATAAAAAGCCACAAATGTCTGCTTATCAACACTGTGACGTGGCGGATGTGACCCGCCACAAAATAAAGTCACTGGCCCGTGGACATCCGGAAAATGGTATCCAACCCAGGGACGTCAATCGCTTATTCTCACATTCCTACCGATAACAAACATACAAAATTTTTTCGGCACATTCAAAAATAAAAGCTACATTCATAGATTATTGCCTACATATATACACCCATACACTTACATTTACTGTTATGCAAAACATGTACTCTTTGTACATTTTGACCACACTATGTTAGCTAAACACGATCATGCCTGTACAGGTGTGCCTCGCATTGTCGAGAATAAACGTTTATTTATTTATTTATTTAAATGCATACACATGTAGGCACATACGTACAATATATATAAATATATATAAATATATATATATATCTGTTGTGCGTATATGCCCATATATGTATGCGTGTATAGATTAATGTAGGTAGTATGGAACAGTGGTATGATCATAAGTCAGAAATGCGTACGTGAATTATTGCTCCCTGCAAAGCCATGTAATCCTGCAAGTTTGATGCATAATACATGTAGAATGGGTGATTGAAGAGCATTCCTCCATGCTGAGTTGCCTGGAAGAAAACTTGTGTTAAATTACAAATAGTTTTGTGGTGTACGATTTTGGACGCGGAGGAATGTTATATTTCCTAGTTGGGACTGCAGCTGTTTTTATTGTAAGCATCATACGTTTCCTGTTAGGTGTGCTAAATGACATGACTTTGATTCACGCTAAGTCATTTTGCATGAAGTAATGGTACGTAACCATCGAAGCCTATGATTACTCATTTTGGAGCTTAAGAGCTGTTAGGGGAACAGGGGCTCTTTAAATATTTACAATAGTTTAGATTATGTATATGTATATATTTATGTATATACACATTTATATATGTATACATATATATCATTCAAGAGCAAAAGAACTGTTTGCACGCACGCAGTCAATTAGCTAAAAATTAATAATGATTTCGGTCACCACTTCGATTACACGGTTATGACTTCCGCAGGTAACCTCCACTGCAAACCAATCCCAACTTACAAACGATATGCTAAACATTGACACTCGCATATATTGGAAAATTTACCATACACGTTGCCACTTCGTTCATTTTATGGAGACAGCGCGGCCAGCGCCAAACGATTTTTTACATTCTGTCCCTTTTTTAACCACTTGCGTACCGTTATACATACACGTTTCCATTTTTATACAACTTTGCGATTAACCATGATGCAGTACGGTTTTTAGCTGTTTGGAGTTCCAGACCTTATTGTAAACACCTTTCGCAAAAAATTACCCCAGCAAAACCCATACATTTAGAGAACTCAGACACCGGCTGTACTGATGAACAACAGCCCGCATTCAAAATCACGCCAGTGGCGGACTCGACGGTCCAAATTTGATGGGCGTATTGTTTGCTGTACTGGATACTATTAAGGAAGGTTAGGAAATACGTTGTTAAGGCGTTCTGGTGTTTTAATAACTGTATATCGAATTAGGAAAACTAGAAAGGTTAGTAAATTATTTTAAGATGTATGCAAGTGTGTTTGCTTTAGTGCGCTGGTGTTGTTTCGTTTTCGCTGCAATTGCTGTGTAGTGTGCAATAGTCTGGGAAAGGCCAGGTATACCTGCGAGCTGACGAACAACAAGGACAACAACGCGATTAATCACGCATCCACAGGTAAACACGGTGGACTGGAGCGCCGGACGGAAGAACACAGTGGGCGATGGATAGCGTGTATTCACAGAACGGAAGTGCAGTCGTACAACACTGTTAAACAGGCACAATATAGAGTCTACAACCAAAGCGATAAAAGAAATAAGCAGTTTACGGTTCACGACTGTCTGTTCGTGATTTTGTTAGCGCTGGAGATCTCACAAGATGCAGCTGGAAAATAAAATAAAAGTGAGAATGAATAGATTGCGGTTAACGTGAGTGAGATTTCGCCACGCTGCCCCCAGATTTAGGAGTCCTCCTCAACATCTGCTTGCGACGGCTCGAGTCTCATCGTATCACCTAGCCCCACGTGCTCCGCGGCCTCTGGAACTGAGGGTGCGTTCTCTTGCGAGATGCGTGGGTCGCCGGTGCTCAGAGTTGCCAGTTTCAGGCGGTTAAAGTGAACCACAAAACTACGTCTCGGACCTTGGATGTTATCCGTGATACAACAGGTGCGATCGTTATACACTTCCACAACAACGAACGGCCCTGCCCATTCCTTGTGCAGTTTGGAGGGAAGTCCCGTTGAGGGCACCGGTGCATGCAACTAGATTTACTGTCCAGGTTGCAGCAGTAAGCCTTCGACTCGTCTATCGTAGTAGTCTTTTTGGCGACGTTGGGCGTTAGACAAGCAGTTCCTTGCGATTTGGTTCGCACGAATTAGGTCGCTGCGTACCCTCTTCGCGTGCTCTGTGGCTAGCAGCAGTTCCGACGCCAGTCGCGGTACAGTCAAATCGAACGGCAGACGCATCTCGCGCCCAGTTACCATATAATGTGGGGAGTGGGATGTCGAAGAATGAACGGTGGAACGATAGGCTAAAGAACAATGTGGTAGCGTGCGGTCCCAATCCCTTGTGCTCTATTCGTCCGTGAACGCGTTTAGCAGAGCCTTTAACGACCGATTTGCGCGGTCAACTCCACCGTTTCCTTGCGGGTGGTAAGTAGCAGTGCGCGTTTTACGGGTACCAAGAAGATGGCATAGCTCAAAAACAATAGTGCTGTCGCAATTTGAACCTCGCTCAGAATGCAACTGCTCCGGGGCGCCCTAACGTGAGACTCATTGCTCGAAGATCGTATGTATCACTACAGTTGCGTCGTTGTAGGGAATAGGAGTGGGTTCGCACCACTTCGTGAAATGGTCAACAAGGATTAGGATGTAGCGGTTATCACGGTCTGTTTGGTGTAGGGGTTCCATGATGTCTACTGCAACTGTTTGGTTGGGTACCCGGTGATAATGGGTTGTAGCAGTGCTCGGTTTGGCCTCTGAGGCGCTTTCGCAAGAAGACCTTCGTGACAAGCGTTACAGAAGTTACCATACCTCGGTGCTGGTCTGGCCACCAGAACCGCTGCCCAAAAGCCTCATCCGTTTTTCTCTGCCCGGGGTGTCCCAATTCGGTATGCAGTTGGCGCAACACGAAACCGACCTTGGACTGGGGAACAACGATTCGTTTGGAATAGTTCAGCCCGTAGTTATAGTACAAGGTTTCATCATGACTTAGGAGGCTTTGCCATACCGACCACACGCGATGAGCATCCCAACTTAAGCCTGCCATCTCCGCTTTCGTAGGTTTGATTCCATTGGTAGAAAACCTTTCATAAATAAGTTTGAGCCCTGGGTCGTTCCTTTGGAGATCCGACCATTCAGCAGAATTGGAAGTGTTAAGCGACACTACGTCTACGTGGTGATCCGAACATGATGGACCATCGACGTTGTATCTGCTGCTGCGTAATGACAGAGCATCCGCGTTAGCATGCGGTATACCGGGTCTATGCACAAATTCAAAGTCACATTCTTGAAGTTGTTCTTGCCAGCGGGCGACCTGTCCTTCGGAGACCCTAAAGTATTGTAGCCGATTCAGCGAATGGTTGTCCGTGCGCATAAAGAAAAGCCGCCCTAAAAGGAATTGGCGAAAATGCTTTGTGTATGCCACCAAAGCCAACGTCTCCTTGCGTGTCATGCAATAATTATGTTGCTGTTTGCTCAGACATCTACTTCCGTAAGCAATCACATGCTCCAACCCATCAGGTCCGACTTGTGACCGGACAGCTCCAATTCCTGCGCCGCTTGCGTCGGTGTCAAGGTTTATCTGACCAGCACTAGAAGACAGATCTGGAAACGCCAAAATTGGCGAATTTATCAGCCCTCGTCGCAAGGAGTCAAAAGCTTTATCACACTGAGGAGTCCCCTGAAACGGACATCCCTTCTCGGTCAAACGGTGCAGTGGTGCAGCAATGTCGGCAAAGTTGCGGACGAAACTGCAGCAGTTAAAAGCAAGGCTCAAAAACCGTCGCACGTCTTCCGTGGAATGCGGAATAGGTCAGTCTTGAATCGTCTTTATCTTATTTGGGTCACGCTGAACCCCTGGTGAAGTGACGATATGACCTAAGAACGTGCCTTCCTTCCTCAATAGCTGACATATGTGTGGCTGCAACATGAGGCCAGCGTCCACAAGACGGCGAAGCACCACATTCAGATTCCCCAAGTGTTCTTCCATGGAGAGCCCATGCACGATTACGTCGTCTTAGTGAACTAGGCATTGATGTGGGATCAAAGTTCTAAGAACGACGTGCATTAGACGTTGAAATGTGGCCGGCGCGTTTGATAAACCGAAGGGCATAGTTTGAAACTCGTACAGTTCCGATGGCATTACAAAAGCAGTCTTTTCACAATCCCTTAGATCAACCTCTACCTGCCAATATCCAGATGCAAGATCAAGGGTAAAAAATCATTGCGCTTCCCAAAGGGTTTCCAAAGTGTCATCTGTACGAGGCATCCGAAACGAATCTTTGCGGGTTGCTTCATTTAGCTTACGATAATCTACCCAGAGGCGTAAGAAACCATTCTTTTTTGGACGAGGACCATTGGCAATGCCCAGGGTGATTTCGATGGAGTAATAATATTTGCCTCCAGCATTTGTTTTATTATAATTTCGAGCTAGGCACGATATTGCACTGGTACACGACCTGGTCGCTGTGTTTCACGGGTTTCACGGGTTTGCGCAGAACGAGTAAGCGTAGCTTTTCGATGGTTCTGCCTCGGGATCTTACGGCAAGGTCCTGATCTCGTCGGTAGGTACCAGATGTTGTGGGTCTCGACGCAGTAGTGGTGTTCAGCACAAGAATTCAGCGAGTTGACCGTGGGAACGTGGAGTGATAGGCTTTGCGGGCTGTGTGTCAATTTTGTGTCGCATGATACCAGTACGGTCCAGAGATGACCCTTCCCAGAGGAACGCGGCGGCATTTTTCTTCACTATACTGTACAGGGTGTCGAGAGTCTCCGATAGGAGCGTATCCTTCAGAGTGGATAAGACAGCGGTTATCTGTGCTTAGATCGGTGCGTGCGTGTGGCGTGCTGAACACACACTGGACAGAGGATTTGGGTCGACAGTAATAGCCACTTGAGAATAATTAAACATCATACACCCTTGACGCATATAGATGCAGCGCTCCAAAGCACGTAGCAAAGCCGAGCCGGGTACAATTTCCCACTGTATTTGCGAGGATACGAACATGGGTTGGGATAACTTTTCGTCACCTAAGCTCAGATCCACCACAGCGATGCCAGTTACGTTTAATAGGGTGCCATCGGCGGTTCTGAGGTGATGACGGTTATCAAGTTTAACACCCCTGGTGCATAAAGTGGTTTAATTAGAGAACAAGTGGCTCCTGGGTCTACTAAGGCATGTGCCGGCCTACCACAAAACGATACGCTCACAAATAGCTGCTCTAGCTTTAATAAAGAAGTAATGCAAGGCACAGACTGCGACTTACCTCTACGGGTCCACGTGCTTTAGGCTCCAGGATTGCGTCGAACACCAGCAGAAGGCAAAACTGATCGGTTATGTCAACATGTTTGAGCTTGTGCACCAAAGTTTCGGCATTAGTAACACTCATTGGAGTTCCATGATCTCATGGGTCGAAATCCTGATGTACGTTGGAAGCGTGCCACGGGATAGCCAGACGACTGAGACGGTCTTCTGACTCATGCAGCCGCCTCAAATTAGCGACCGGTAACGATAGCTTCTTCCACAGACAACGGTGGGTCACAGATGTAAGCTTTGCAATTGACATCATCGGCAAACCCCTTGGGTTAATGGCTCCAAAATAAAAGCATCCCAGATGACAGGTTTCACCTTTCCGAAGACACGTAACACCAGAGTACAGAGTGCGGTGGCGTAGTTGTCAAACGTTTCACCCGCGCTCTGAGATCTTACAAGAAACTCATTCCTTGCACCGGGTTGAGGGACCATCGCCAAGTAGTGAATCCAGGTTCTCCCGACTCTCATCCACGGAGGAGGTGGCGGAAAATCCGGAAGACATTTACGCTTCCTGCACATTCGTTGCTGGCTGGGATAGAATATACAGTCAGCGTGAGCTTAGTGGGCCTACGCTAAGGTATAACTTCACGCGCCACCAACGATGATAGAGCTGGGTCTACAGCGAAACGTTCTGGAGTAGTCGATGGTGACTTCGCAAAACATGGTTTTACTTCCAGGGTTAGTACAAGGCAGTTCTAAGTCGTCAGGGTGCATTTTGGGCGCCATCTCCATCACCAGAAATGTAGCGGGCCTAAGTCGGGGAAAGGCCAGGTATATCCGCGAACTGACGAACAACAAGGACAACAACGCGATTAATCACGCATCCACAGGTAAACATGGTGGGCTGGAGCGCCGGACAGAAGAACACAGTGGGCGATGAACAGCGTGTATTCACAGAACGGAAGTGCAGTCGTACAACACTGTTAAACAGGCACAATATAGAATCTACAACCAAAGCGATAAAAGAAATAAGCAGTTTACGGTTCACGACTGTCTGTTCGTGATTTTGTTAGCGCTGGAGATCTCACAAGATGCAGCTGGAAAATAAAATAAAAGTGAGAATGAATAGATTGCGGTTAAGGTGAGTGCGATGCCGCTACAGTTACTATGGTTACGGATGACACCGTTGCGTTCCGCGCTACCTTTTGTCAATATTATAAAGCAATTGCGGAATTCCAGGAAGATTTGAGGCGGTTTCAAGTGCAGTAGGCGACGAGGTTTTACACGTATGACCCTTTGATCGCTATGTTATATAAGAAGAGGCCAGGTCAAAAGCTACCCAAAGGGGTACCTTAAAATTGGGTACAGTATCGCTGTGTCCATTGCAATAGGAAATGATAAGATGGCCGTCGGTAAGTGCGAACGTTGTTTTACCTGTACTTCATGTTACGTAGTTATGTCAGCCTCGGTTATAAAGCGAGCATAGCCATCAATGTGAAGGGCATTTACTGTGAGATAAGTATTCATTGTTTGGTGCATATACTTCCCACTTGGGGAATCCAGGTTTATACTTTAGTACTCAACGCCTGACTCCCGAGTCGGAGTGGCTGGTCCTTGATTTGGTGCAGTCCTTCCATAATTCCCGAGAACTGCGAGGCTATGTACTGGAAAGGTATAACAAAAGTTTGAAACGTCAGGACCTCTTTTCCATCCGCCATCGTTTAGGTGGCACACCCAAGGGGAACGATGTAAACGCGGTTGCGGAATAGTTGTGAAAGAATGACCCCGTGAGTGTAGAAAGTG
Organism: Dicrocoelium dendriticum; assembly: GCA_944474145.2. Taxonomy (NCBI): domain Eukaryota; kingdom Metazoa; phylum Platyhelminthes; class Trematoda; order Plagiorchiida; family Dicrocoeliidae; genus Dicrocoelium; species Dicrocoelium dendriticum. The sequence continues at coordinate 185,768,215 of OX104063.1, forward strand.
CTGGTCCACAGGTGCGATTTCTATTTTTCTTTCATGCAGCCCTTATTTCCATAGTGGAGAAATGAGGGGACATGCATCTTGCAGATGAACAATGAACAATGAATTTATGCGGGTTAGGAAGCGTTGCTTTACAAGTCCCGTTGGATAGTTGGTAGGGATATCAACATAACAATAATAATGATAAGGATAGTAAAATAGTTAATACTTTAAATATAAAAATAAGGACATCGTTTGCTTTGCTGCAGTCCTGCGATCCTCTTAGATTCACAGCATCCACAGTTAACAACAAATAATTCCATGATAAACTCCAGGTGTAGGGTGTAGACGTTGTGTTAGGTAACAAAGTGTAAGTGGATGAGTGCATCGTCCAACCGTCTTTTAAATACTGTTAGTGTCGGTGCAGGTACGACCGATTCTGGGAGAGCATTCCACGGGTGACAGACACGGATGGAAAAGAAATTTCCGCGGCACTCCAGACGACTTTATTGTTCTGCGAGTTTTAATGAGTGGCCCCTCAGGTTTGTATTGCTGCTGAGTTGCAGTAAAGGGCGGCACACATGATGTGGGTCTCGCAGAACCAAGTATGCCATAATAAGGTCGCCTCGTAGTCTGCGATAGCTTCCACTGAACAATCCCAGTCGCTGCAGCCTCTCTTGGTAGGAAAGGTTACGCATTCTAATTACGTTCTTAGATGCCCAGCGTTGTGGCTGCTCCAGCGCATTAAGGTCGTGTTTTAGCCATGGATGCCAGGCTTGAATTGCATATTCGACAGGGGGACGAACATACGCACTGAGCATTTGTCGAAATATGGAGCTGTTTATTTGTCCATACGCCCGCTTCAACAGCCCGACGTGTTGGTTCCCGGTCTTCGAGGCCTTTTCGGATTGCCTGGAACAACCCAAGTCATCTTGAACCAGGACACCCAAGTCACGTTCGAGGGTTGATTGTTGCCGTACATCCGTTCCGAGTCGGTATGAGTAGCTGCTTTGATGTCAGATGGAAAGCACCTTGCATTTACTGGCGTTGAAATGCAATAAGTTTTGGGTCGACCATTGATACACCGTATCTAAATCACTCGGAAGCAAATTTTGGTCGGTGTTCGCCTGGCTCCTGCGCCAGGTCTTGATATCGTCGGCAAACACTAGGAAGTTTGAAGGGATTCCTTGTGCAAGATCATTAGTGAACACCAAACACAGATGCAAAAACAGATGCAATGCATCACGTGAACTGTGGTGGTTACATTCGTTGGCACTGCATGTTATCTGACGATTTTGGCGTAGGTCGCAGCGGGATTTACGGTTCGGTGCCCAACGAGAAGGCAGGTAGTTGCCTGGTGTTTGCTCGTGCAAGGTCAGCAATTTTCCCCACCACTCGCACAGCGAAGACAATAAGCATGGGTACGTGCCTGTGGCAAAAGAAAACCTTTAAGTCGGTATACCCACAGGTCATGGTGGTATTATGCCGGTTCTATTTCCTGCGGCACATTGCACGCAAATGCCAGTCTCTATAAAAGTTGAAAATGCTGTCAGCATTTTGCTGAAGCGTTGGTTGCACAGGTTAGACTACACCAAGACCAAATTACAGTTTAAGATGCTGCTTAGCTATATAATGGTCAGGAGCAAAGCGGTTTTCACATACCTCTGTCGGACGTGGTTGCCCTTCGCAGGAAGCTTGGCGTACCATAACCCGCGCAGCGTGCGCATGTTGCCCGCTTTCATCACAAACAGAGCGGAGAGGGAGCATAAACGTCTCAAGCGCGGCTTAAGCAATATCCTTGCTATTGCAACCTTCTGCTGCATTTGTTCGGAGAGCACGCGTTGCGGAATCGTCTTGGACCAAGTCGGTAACCAAGTTGCGGCTGTCGAAGGCACGCACCGTTCCAGCAACAATGCAGGTGAAGCGCTAGGTTTCTTTTCTGTCTTCTTATGCTACTGGCATATGTATGGGACACATTGTTTAGGAGATGGTGACATAAATACGACCTGACGGCACTGGGTATGAAGTACTAGGTAAGGGGGACGGCAGGCACAACGTTGGGATGGGTACCGAAGTGCGCTGTGACTGCTCGCGCTTAAGTCGTTGGAATATGCTATGCGCAGACATTGCGCCGGTTACTGGAATGTGAACCGCAGGTTTAACTCGGCTTCTGCACAGAAGCCGTTGCTGAATGCAGATTCCCATCCCTGGTTGCGGAACGTTCTCAGCGGAACGTCAACCGTTGCCGTCTACACAAACCTTCCGTCGGTGGGGTTGAGGTGCGAAAAAAGGTTGTCCGATGTCCCCAGACCGTTCGGTGACATAACTGCTGCCATGACCAGTCTGGGTACAATGGCTTTCCTTTAGGCAGAGCGGTTCTACCGAGGCAGCCTGCTACACAGGCGCGGTTTGTTGTCTGTTGGAAGTGCCTTCCTGACAACCTCGCGTAGCCTGGCGCCATGCCAAAACGTGCTAGTCCTAAGGAAACAAAATGGAAGCAGTCACTGTGGCCTAGTGTGGTGGAACCACTGCAGCTGTCAACAGAAACCCACCAGCTGAACATCTGAAGCATACCCACCTTCACTTCTGCGGCATCCAAGACTACGAATAAAAGCGCCGGGACAGAGGGTCTGCAACCTGCATACAAGAACCAAAACGCGTGTATCATGTGGGACACCGATGATGAACCTAGAATCAATGGAGACGCCGTTTATTGCATTACGTGCTGCAAAGGCCACAGATGGCTTCCTCCAGTATGTGCTGCGTACAAGGGAGATGTGGAGCAGTTTATATTTGCCGTTTTCAAGTGAGTTAAATTTTCCCTAACCTCTCTTCCCTTCATGCATGCTCGTGTGAACAATAAACCGAGCCATTTTAAGGCCACACTCTAGTGCCGTTGCGGCATGCTTTCCCCGATTGTAACTCCAGCTTCACAAAAGCTGCTGTGTACGGATTAGAATATACCGCGTGGCAGCCAGTGGTGGCTCTTCGGACAACTAATACACCTTAAGGTCTATTTGTCGGACAAGTGAACCCCGTTTTAAGTGACAGTTCGTGTATCCTGTTTGGCAAGCATACGGCCGCTACATATGATTGCTCCGTTGGCATGCGGTTACGCACGTTTGTACCCAGGAACGGGATCCATTTTGGTTCGCTCTCAGGCTTTCCAAGGCTTTTTGTGTCCAGAGTAGATTTTAGCTCGATTTTCACGTCCCTTTTACTTTAAACTTACAGTTTTTCTGCCGTTACCTTTCCTTTTTTATCAACTCTTACTTTGAACCTGGTCAGTGAACATCGTCTTAACATATCTATCAAGGGTGTTAGACCAGCGCGGCGTACTCCGACCAAATCTAAAACTATCAGCAGGAACTTAGCTGGCACAGCTATAACATGCACCGTTAACTTAACGGACATCCTTGCTGAGTTCCCGAATGGCGGATCTTCAAAAAGCCGTGGGCAGCTCAAAATGGTCATCAACACAATAGAACCTTTTACTGAATGACTGGCAGCCATAGCAAAGAGGATGCATCCCAAGGGCTGTATGAAAGCTAAGCAAGCGGAGTTGGCTGGTAGGTTCATTAACACGATTTGCACAGAAGTACTGGATCGGCTAAATTGGTTTAATGAGGAAGTGCTTTATAATGTTCCAGACCGCCTGAACCTGCAAACCTTGCGTAAAATACTAATGAAAGTGTGTGGTTTAGAACACCATCATCTGAGATGTACAAAGCGGAGAAAAAGGGTTATAAAAAACTAATGCCCACTCTTAGTCAAGTGCGATAATGAAAGCTCGGCTCGTAAGTTTCGATCATATCAAAGGGAAATGCGTACCCGCACGATGTTCCTTGACTCACAGTTAGTACCAGCAAAAGCGGCTTCGCAACGACCTTACGATAGCCTAAGGGTGAGTTCTGAACAGAGCAGATGTGTTAAGGCGAATTTTGACAACTGTCCGACGCCTGGGCACTTAAGTGGCTCAAGTACTGTGAAGCTGACATTTCCTCTGATTTGGATACTACATCGCTTGATTCCTTGGAAGCACCTGCAAACCCTGAGACCAACTCTATCCATAAGCCACATCATACATAGATCAAAGCAACCAACCAGTGAACAATATAGGAAAACCCTCAGCTACTACTAAGTGCTCAGCTACTGGTACAATTCGTGCAGCTAAACCGGAAGGACCAATGATTGACGAAACTCTAAGGCAACTTTTAACAGCTCAGTTAGATAGGACAAGTTAGGAAAAGTCTACGACGCTCGAAGTGAGCCCAGCCTAATCTACACTTAGAGCACACAGCCGCCGGCACCTCGAGCCAACAGACCCCATATATGGACCGCACCGCTGAGTTCACCTGAGCCGCTGGGTTGAACGACACCAAGTTTGAAAGTAGGAAAAGCGGCGACCCTAGCACCTTATAATACCGCGTGCGGGAATGCATTGTGTAGCCCACCAGTGTTCAATGTTCAAGACGATATATCAGTGGACGCATTTAGTCCTGCAATAATTGCGGTTAATGGCATTGTAGCGAATGCACTGCCGCTTGAAAGAATGAGTAAGGGTGTAACCCAAGTTGCGGCTCCCATCCAACCTGACGCAAAGGACGTGGCAGTATTACGTACTCTCGTAGACAAGCGTGAAAAGTTTGCATGGCAACGATGCTGAGCCAACCCTAACAGCAAAAGAGACTTTAGTCAACGAGAACCCAGCACACGCAACAGAAAACTATGAGCGACGTCAAACCGCTTAGACCGCATTGTGTCTTAAAATGCAAAGGCTTCCAATGCCAAACTGGCTGACAGAAAGAACACACCTAGTCACTCATCTACAGTGGTTATGTCACCGCCACATGCCTTAAATATATCAAGCTCCGTAGGCAAGCAGTTACCGCAGCCTTATTGAGACAATGTGGAGTTCAGCGTATTTGCGTGTAACGTTCTGGATGGCATATCGACGGGCGAGTTTAAGAACACAATCGTTGTTAACGGTCTTGCGGAATATGCTGCACAACTTGAGAGGATGGTCAAACGGATCGGTAAATTCCCGGCCCTAATCAAACTGAGAACATACAATAGTAGAAGTTTGCGCACCACCATATCGCATTGTGAACAACTTCATAATGCTAGCAAGCTAAAGCGAATGTAGTTCGGCCCACCAAGACGGACTCCACCGAACCATACCCCATGTACTTGTAAAACGGTACCGTGTACCACCACCGCAACCAATTCACCTACGGCGAGCAATACATTCATAAACAAATAAATAAATAAATAAATATTTATTCTTGACTATGCCAGGCATGCCCACGGAGACATGATTGGGTATATACAACTTTACAGACATATTATGGTAACTGTAACAGTGCCAGTAGCAACTTGGTCATATAAATAAATAGTTTGTTCTCAGATTCCTTGAAACACCGCATCAGGCATGATCAAGGTTTAAAGGCAGTTGGGTATCACGACGGTACTTCGGGTTCAATCGTGTGTAGTTAAAAACGGTCAAGGCAATCTAAATGCAATGTAACAGTGCATGTAGACGGAGCGTAACAGATTTTTGCATGTGCCGGGAAGAGATGAGATCAGTGTCTGGTCGACTTACCAGAATGCACTTGTGGGCAGTGACTTTATTCAGTGGCGAGTCACATCCGCCACGTCGCAGTATTGTTAACCATACAGTTGTGGCTTTTATAGGGAAAACTCTTGCCGGGCAAAAACCCACCACGTCCTGTAACACTGCGGTAAAGTATTTTGAACATAATTGTATAACTGGCAAATCCGTTTGACGACTGATTTCGTATTCCGTAATTCGCAGACAAATGACTCCTAATGTCCTCTGTCAGTTGGACAGGTAGTTTTGTCGGGGCCGCTATGATTGATGGGGCCGGTTGAAGAGGGAAACGTCGCGAATAGTCGTCTTGTTGTCTCGTTAATCTACACAGCTCCGCTCAACCGCATGCGCATTCAGGTGGTTGTGCACCTGCTACATCAGTCAGACTTATGCCGCCGGTCTAGATACTAGGGCCAAATAGTCCACTGCTTCCTATCTCACAAAATGCCCATTTTTAGACTAGATGGGGACGAACCGCGACAGTTTCATCCCGGCAGCAAACGCCTCGCCGCTGGACTAGCAACTGCAACCACTTCTTACTCACCTCCAGCAACGACTGCAGATAGCGGAGTAACTATCAACTGCTTCATCTCGTCCTTTGTAAGGCTAGTAGATTTTAAGTGTTCTCTCTCAGTTCTACTTATAAATCCAAAGTCCTTAAACCAAAAATGCATAGCTTGCGTCCTCTCTCTGTCCTCGCAGACCCAGATGAAACATTTGTCACGGAAACATGCTTTTTTCTTATGCTTCAAAGGAGGACTACTCACTTCCTGGCTATCTCGTGTGAATAAACGAGGGGGCTGGTGCGCAATTTATGTCATAAACACGTACTCAGCAAAATATCAGAAATCATGAACGCGGCTGAGGCGATGGATTCAGTATGGATAACGGCTGATATCCTGAGATCGGCGATATTATTTCGATGTGCTTTAGATCACATGATACCACAGTTAAAGATGACAACACACTTATGGTTACTTTTGCGCAAGCAGCGAATTTTGCCTGCGAATACAAACCGGTTGCAGAAGCTTTCAACCTGCCTGAGTTAAATTGGTTTTCACCTGCTGCAACAACCAAGTACGCTTGCTTACTAGCATGTATCAATTTAGGCGGCTGGATGCAACAAATATCTGCTCCAACCAGGGCGAAACATATTCTTGACCTAATATTTACTCTAGGCGTCCCAGCAACGTGAGAATCAGTCAGCTGGGAGTCTCCAGGTAGTGTACACAGATTAGTGCATTGTTCGGTTTACTTAAAGCGACATAATGCTTACCAAGCAGAAACAGACCCAGTCGTAATATACCGCCCGATGGAACCCGTAAACCGGACAACCTTTGCTGTACTCGTTTGCTCAAGAAAGTAAGATGCATTCTTTTCGTCTGCTTCTGTGGATCGCTCGGCTGAGCTGTTTTATGAGGAAATATTTCACTATCAAGACCCTAACTTCCAGGTGACATTTAATAAGGCAATCATCTAACAGTGTGACCAAAACCAGAATCTATAACAGCATGCGTCAGCTTAGACGATGGTATAACAAAATCTTCAAGTTTGCCCACACCCTGAGAGCGAATGAGATTGCACATCAGCTTTCTGCCAGAACCAAGCAGCAGCAAACCAAGTAAGAACTAGCCGCACCAAATAGTGCGAACAAAGCTAAGAATCTCAGCTGGCTGCTGCGCTCTCGGTCCCTTAACTATGGACGACAGACCTCTACACAAATGATTGGTCCAAACGACATTGCTAGTGACGCGAGATTTTTATGTGAAGTCT
>OX104063.1:185776073-185805713 GCA_944474145.2 Dicrocoelium dendriticum
ACAGATGTAAGCTTTGCAAGTTTCATCATCGGCAAACCCCTTGGGTTAATGGCTCCAAAATAAAAGCATCCCGGATGACAGGTGTCACCTATCCGAAAACCCGTAACACCAGAGTACAGAGTGCGGTGGCGTAGTTGTCAAACGTTTCACCCGCGCACTGAGATCTTACCCGAAACTCATTCCTTGCACCGGGTTGAGAGGGACCATCGCCAAGTAGTGAATCCAGGTTCTCCCGAATCTCATCCACGGAGGAGGTGGCGGAAAATTCGGGAGACATTTACGCTTCCTGCACATTCGTTTCTGGCTGGGATAGAATATACAGTCAGCGTGAGCTTGGTGGGCCTACGCTAAGGCATAACTTCACGCGCCACTTCAACGATGTTAGATCTGTGTCTACAGCGAAACGTTCTGGAGTAGTCGAGGGTGACTGCGCAAAACATGGTTTTACTTCCAGGGTTAGTACAAGGCAGTTCTAACTCGTCAGAGTGCATTTTGGGAGCCATCTCCGTCACCAGAAAAGTAGTGGGCATAAGTCGGGGAAAGGCCAGGTATACCTGCGAGTGACGAACAACAAGCACAACAACGCGATTAATCACGCATCCACAGGTAAACACGGTGGGCTGGATCGCCGGACAGAAGAACACAGTGGGCGATGAACAGCGTGTATTGACAGAACGGAAGTGCAGTAGTTCAACACAGTTAACCAGGCACAATATAGTCTACAACCAAAGCGATAAAAGAAATAAGCAGTTTACGGTTCATGATTGTTTGTTCGTGATTTTGTTAGCGCTGGAGATCTCACAAGATGCAGCTGGAAAATAAAATAAAAGTGAGAATGAGTAGACTGCGGTTAAGTTGAGTGCGATGCCGCTACAGATGCGATGATTACGGATGACGCCGTTGCGTCCCGCGCTACTTTCGCTAATATTATAAAGCAATTGCGGAATTCCAGGAAGATATGAGGCGGTTTCAAGTGCAGTAGGCGACGAGGTTTTACAAGTATAACCCTTTGATCGCTATGTTAAATAAGAAGAGGTCGGGTCAAAAGCTACCCAAAGGGGTACCTTAAAATTGGGTACAGTATCGCTGTGTCCATTGCAATAGAACTGAAAAGATGGCCGTCGGTAAATGCGAACGTTGTTTTACTTGTACTTCATGTTACGTAGTTATGTCAGCCTCGGTTATAAAGCGAACATAGCCATCAATGTGAAGGGCATTTACTGTGAGATAAGTACTCATTGTTTGGTGCATATACTTCCCACTTGGGGAATCCCGGTTTATACTTTAGTACTCAACGCCTGACTCCCGAGTCGGAGTGGCTTGTCCTTGATTTGGTGCCGTCCTACCATAATTCCCGAGAACTGCGAGGCTATGTACTGGAATGGTATAACAAACGTTTGAAACGTCAGGACCTCTTTTCCATCCGCCATCGTTTAGGTGGCACACCCAAGGGGAACGATGTAAACGCGGTTGCGGAATAGTTGTGAAAGAATGACCCAGTGAGTGTAAAAAGTGCTGGTCTTTAGGTGCGATTTCTATTTTTCTTTCATGCAGCCCTTATTTCCATAGTGGAGAAATGAGGGGACGTGCATCTTGCAGATGAACAATGAACAATGAATTTATACGGGTTAAGAAGCGTTGCTTTACAAGTCCCGTTGGATAGTTGGTAGGGATATCAACATAACAATAATGATGATAAGGATAGCAAAATAGTTAATACTTTAAATATGAAAATAAGGACTTATCGTTTGCTTCACTGCAGTCCTGCGATCCTCTTAGATTCACAGCATCCACAGTTAACAACAAATAATTCCATGGTAAACTCCAGGTGTAGGATGGAGACGTAGTGTTAAGTAACAAAGTGTAAGTGGATGAGTGCATCGTCCAACCGTCTTTTAAATACTGTTAGTGTCGGTGCAGAGACGACCGATTCTGGGAGAGCATTCCACGGGTGACAGACACGGATGGAAAAGAAATTTCTGCGGCACTCCAGACGACTGTATTGTTCTGCGAGTTTTAATGAGTGGCCCCTCAGGTTTGTATTGCTGCTGAGTTGCAGTAAAGGGCGGCACACATGATGTGGGTCTCGCAGAACCAAGTATGCCATAATAAGGTCGCCTCGTAGTCTGCGATAGCTTCCACTGAACAATCCCAGTCGTTGCAGCCTCTCTTGGTAGGAAAGGTTACGCGTTCCAATTACATTCTTAGATGTCCGGCGTTGTGACTGCTCCAGCGCATTAAGGTCATGTTTCAGCCATGGATGCCAGGCTTGAATTGCATATTCGACATGGGGACGAACATACGCACTGAGCATTTGTCGAAATATGGAGCTGTTTATTTGTCCAAACGCCAGCTTCAACAGCCCGACGTGTTGGTTCCCGGTCTTCGAGGCCTTTTCGGATTGCCTGGAACAACCCAAGTCATCTTGAACCAGGACACCCAAGTCACGTTCGAGAGTTGATTGTTGCAGTACATCCGTTCCGAGTCGGTATGAGTAGCTGCTTTGATGTCGGATGGAAAGCACCTTGCATTTACTGGCGTTGAAATGCAATAATTTTTGGGTCGACCATTGATACACCGTATCTAAATCACTCTGAAGCAAATTTTGGTCGGTGTTCGCCTGGATCCTGCGCCAGATCTTGATATCGTCGGCAAACATTAGGAAGTTTGAAGGGATTCCTTGTGCAAGGTCATTAATGAACACCAAAAACAGATGCAAAAACAGATGCAATGCATCACGTGAACTGTGATGGTTAAATTCGTTGGCACTGCATGTTATCTGACGATTTCGGCGTAGGTCGCAGCGGGTTTTACGGTTCGGTGCCCAACGAGAAGGCAGGTAGTTGCCTGGTGTTTGCTCGGGCAATGTCAGCAATTTTCCCCACCACTCGCACAGCGAAGACAATAAGCATGGGTACGTGCCTGGGGCAAATGAAAACCTTTAAGTCGGTATTCCCACAGGTCATGGTGGTATTATGCCGGTTCTATTTCCTGCGGCACATTGCACGCAAATGCCGGTCTCTATAAAAGTTGAAAAGGCTGTCAGCGTTTTGCTGAAGCGTTGGATTCACAGGTTAGACTACACCAAGACCAAATTACAGTTTAAGGTGCTGCTTGGCTATATAATGGTCAGGAGCAAAGCGGTTTTCACACACCTCTGTCGGACGTGGTTGCCCCTTCCAAGCAGCTTGGCGTGCCATAACCTGCGCAGCGTGCGCATGTTGCACGCTTTCATCACAAACAGAGCGGGGAGGGAGCATAAACATCTCAAGCGCGGCTTAAGCAAAATCCTCGCTATTGCAACCTTCTGCTGCATTTGTTCGGAGAGCACGCCTTGCGAAATGGCCTTGGACCAAGTCGGTAGCCAAGTTGCGGCTGTCGAAGGCACGCACCGTTCCAGCAACAATGCAGGTGAAGCGGTAGGTTTCTTTTCTGTCTCCTTATGCTACTGGCATATGTATAAGACACATTTTTTAGGAGATCGTGACATAAATACGACCTGACGGCACTGGGTATGAAGTACTAGGTAAGGGGGACGGCAGGCACAACGTTGGGATGGGTGCCGAAGTGTGCCGTGACGGCTCACGCGTAAGTCGGTGGAATATGCTATGCGCAGAAATTGCGCAGGTTACTGGAAGGTAAACCGCAGGTTTAACTGGACTTCTGCACAGAAGCCGTTGCTCAATGCAGATTCCCATCCCTGGTTGCGGAACGTTCTCAGCGGAACGTCAACCGATGCCGTCTACATAAACCTTCCGTTGGTGGGGTTGAGGGACGAAAAAAGCTTGTCCGGTGTCCCCAGACCGTTCGGTGACATAACTGTTGTCATGACCAGTCTGGGTACAATGGCTTTCCTTTAGGCAGAGCCGTTCTACCGAGGCAGCCTGCTACACAGGCGCGTTGTTGTCTGTTGAAAAGTGCCTTCCTGACAACCTCGCGTAGCCTGGCGCCGTGCCAAAACGTGCTAGTCCTAAGGAAACAAAATGGAAGCAGTCACTGTCACCTAGTGTGGTGGAACCACTGCAGCTGTCAACCGAAACGCACCAGCTGTACATCTGAAGCATACCCACCTTCACTTCTGCTGCATCCAAGACTACGCATAAAAGCGCCGGGACAGGGGATCTGCAACCTGCATACAAGAACCAAAACGCGTGTATCATGTGGGACAACGATGATGGACCTAGAACCAATGGAGACGCCGTTTATTGCATTACGTGCTGCAAAGGCCACAGATGGCTTCCTCCAGTATGTGCTGCGTACAAGGGAGATGTGGAGCAATTTATCTTTGCAGTTTTCAAGTGAGTTAAATTTTCCCTAACTTATCTTCCTTTCATGCATGCTTGTGTGAACAATAAACCGAGCCTTTTTAAAGCCACACACTAGTGCGGTTGCGGCAGGCTTTCCCAGATTGTAACTCCAGCTTCATAAAAGCTGCTGTGCACGGATTGGAATATACCGCGTGGCAGCCAGTGGTGGCTCTACGGACAACTAATACACCTTAAGGTCTATTTGTCGGACAAGTGAACCCCATTTTAAGCGGCAGTTCGTGTATCCTGTGTGGCAAGCATACGGCGGTTACATATGATTGCTCAGTTGGCATGCGGTTAAGCATGTTTGTACCCGGGAACGGGATCCATTTTGGTTCGCTCTCAGGCTTTTCAAGGCTTTTGGTGTCCAGAGTAGATTTTAGCTCGATTTTCACGTCCCTTTACTTTAAACTTACAGTTTCTCTGCCGTTGCCTTTCCTTTTTTATCAACTCTTTCTTTGGACATGGTCAGTGAACATCGTCTTAACATATCTATAAAGGGTGTTAGACCAGTGCGGCGTACGCCGACCAAATCTAAAACTATCAGCAGGAACTTAGCTGGCACAGCTATAACATGCACCGTTAACTTAACGGACATCCTTGCTGAGTTCCCGAATGGCGGATCTTCAAAAAGTCGTGGGCAGCTCAAAATGGTCATCAACCCAATAGAACCTTTTACTGAATGACTGGCAGCCATAGCAAAGATGATGCATCCCAACGACTGTATGGAAGCTAAGCAAGCGGAGTTGGCAGGTAGGTTCATTAACACGATTTGCACAGAAGTACTGGATCGGATAAATTGGTTTAATGAGGAAGTGCTTAATAATGATTCAGACCGCCTGAACCTGCATACCTTGCGTAAAATACTAATGAGAGTGTGTGACTTTGAACACCAGCTTCTGAGATGTATAAAGCGGAGAAAATGGGTTATAAAAAACCAATGCCCACTCTTAGCCAAGTTCGATAATGAAAGATCGGCTCTTAAGTTTCGATCATATCAAAGGGAAATGCGTACCCGCACGATGTTTCTTGACTCACAGTTAGTACCAGCAAAAGCGCCTTTGCAACGACCTTACGATAGTCTAAGGATGGGTTCTGAACAGAGCTGATGTGTTAAGGCGAATTGTGACAACTGTCCGACGCCTGGGCACTTAAGTGGCTCAAGTACTGCGAAGCTGACATTTCCTCTGATTTGGATACTACATCGCCTGATTCCTTGGAAGCACCTGCAAACCCTGAGACGAACACTATCCATAAGCCACATAATGCATAGATCAAAGCAACCAACCAGTGAACAATATAGGAAAACCCTCAGCTACTACTAAGTGCTCAGCTACTTGTACAACTGGTGCAGCTAAACCGGAAGGACCAATGATTGGCGAAACTCTAAGGCAACCTTTAAACAGCTCAGTTAGATAGGACGTTAGGAAAAGTTTACGACGCCCGAAGTGAGCCCAGCCTAATCTACTCTTAGAGCACACAGCCGCCGGCACCACGAGCCAACAGACCCCATATATGGACCGCACCACTGAGTTCACCTGAGCCGCTGGGTTGAACGACACCAAGTTTGAAAATAGGAAAAGCGGCGACCCTAGCACCGTATAATACTGCATGCGGGAATGCATTGTGTAGCGCACCAGTGTTCAATGTTCAAGACGATATATCAGTGGACGCATTTAGGCCTGCAATAATTGCGGTTAATGGCATTGCAGCGAATGCACTGCCGCTTGAAAGAATGAGTAAGCGTGTAACCCAAGTTGCGGCTCCCATCCAACCTGACGCAAAGGACGTGGCAGTATTACGTACTCTCGTAGACAAGCGTGAAAACGTTCGCATGGCAACGATGCTGAGCCAACCCTAACAGCAAAAGAGACTTTAGTCAACGAGAACCCAGCACACGCAACAGAAAACTATGAGCGACGTCTAACCGCTTAGACCGCATTGTGTCTTAAAATGCAAAGGCTTCCAATGCCAAACTGGCTGACAGAAAGAACACACCTAGTCACTCATCTACAGTGGTTATGTCACCGCCACATGCCTTAAATATATCAAGCTCCGTAGGCAAGCAGTTACCGCAGCCTTATTGAGACAATGTGGAGTTCAGCGTACTTGCATGTAACGTTCTGGATGGCATATCGACGGGCGAGTTTAAGAACACAATCGTTGTTAACGGTCTTGCGGAAGATTCTGCACAACTTGAGAGGATGGTCAAACGGATCGGTAAATTCCCAGCCCTAATCAAACTGAGAACATACAATAGTAGAAGTTTGCGCACCACCATATCGCATTGTGAACAACTTCATAATGCTAGCAAGCTAAGGCGAATGTAGTTCGGCCCACCAAGACGGACTCCACCGAACCATACCCCATGTACTTGTGAAACGGCACCGCGTACCACCACCGCAACCAATTCACCTACGGCGAGCAATACATTCATAAACAAATAAATAAATAAATAAATATTTATTCTTGACTATGCGAGGCATGCCCACGGAGACATGATTGGGTATATACAACTTTACAGACATATTATGGTAACTGTAACAGTGACAGTAGCAACTTGGTCATATAAATAAATAGTTTGTTCTCAGATTCCTTGAGACACACCGAATCAGGCATGATCAAGGTTTAAAGGCAGTTGGGTATCACGACGGTACTTCGGGTTCAATCGTGTGTAGTTAAAAACGGTCAAGGCACTGTAAGTGCAATGTAACAGTGCTTGTAGACGGAGCGTAACAGATTTTTGCATGCGCCGGGAAGAGATGAGATCAGAGTCTGGTCGACTTACCAGTATGCACTTGTGGGCAGTGACTTTATTCAGTGGCGAGTCACATCCGCCACGTCGCAGTATTGTTAACCAGACAGTTGTGGCTTTTATAGGGAAAACGCTTGCCAGGCAAAAACCCACCACGTCCTGCAACACTGCGGTAAAGCATTTTGAACATTATTGTATAACTGGCAAATCTGTTTGACGACTGATTTCGTATTCCGTAATTCGCAGACAAATGGCTCCTAATTTCCTCTGTCAGTTGGACAGGTAGTTTTGTCGGGGCCGCTATGATTGATGGGGCCGGTTGAAGAGGGAAACGTCGCGAATAGTCGTCTTGTTGTCTCGTTAATCTACACAGCTCCGCTCAACCGCATGCGCATTCAGGTGGTTGTGCACCTGCTACATCAGTCAGACTTATGCCGCCGGTCTAGATACTAGGGCCAAATAGTCCACTGCTTCCTATCCCACAAAATGCCCATTTTTAGACTAGATGGGGACGAACCGCGACAGTTTCATCCCGGCAGCAAACGCCTCGCCGCTGGACTACCAACTACAACCACTTCTTACTCACCTCCTGCAACGACTGCAGATAGCGGAGTAACTATCAACTGCTTCATCTCGTCCTTTGTAAGGCTAGTAGATTTTAAGTGTTCTCTCTCAGTTCTACTTATAAATCCAAAGTCCTTAAACCAAAAATGCATAGCTTGCGTCCTCTCTCTGTCCTCGCCGACCCAGATAAAACATTTGTCACGGAAACATGCCTTTTCCTTATGCTTCAAAGGAGGACTACTCACTTCCTGGCTGTCTCGTGTGCAAAAGCGAGGGGGCGGGTGCGCAATTTATGTTATAAGCACTTACTCAGCAAAATATCAGAAATCATGAACGCGGCTGAGGCGATGGATTCAGTATGGATAACGGCTGATATCCTGGGAGCGGCGGTATTATTTCGGTGTGCTTTAGATCACATGATACCTCAGTTAAGGATGACAACGCACTTATGGTTACTTTTGCGCAAGCAGCGAATTTTGCCTGCGATTACAAACTGGTTGCAGAAGCTTTCAACCTGCCTGAGTTAAATTGGTTCTCACCTGCTGCAACAACCAAGTACGCTTGCCTACTAGCATGTATCAATTTAGGCGGCTGCTGCACCAACCAGGGCGAAACATATTCTTGACCTAATATTTACTCTAGGCATCCCAGCAACGCGAGTATCAGTCAGCTGGGAGTCTCCAGGTAGTGTACACAGATTAGTGCATTGTTCGGTTTACTTAAAGCGACATAATGCTTACCAAGCAGAAACAGACCCAGTCGTAATATACCGCCCGATGGAACCCGTAAACCGGACAACCTTTGCTGTACTCGTTTGCTCAAGAAATTAAGATGCATTCTTTTCGTCTGCTTCTGTGGATCGCTCGGCTGAGCTGTTTTATGAGGAAATATTTCACTATCAAGACCCTAACTTCCAGGTGACATTTAATAAGGCAATCATCTAACAGTGTGACCAAAACCAGAATCTATAACAGCATGCGTCAGCTTAGACGATGGTATAACAAAATCTTCAAGTTTGCCCACACCCTGAGAGCGAACGAGATTGCACATCAGCTTTCTGCCAGAACCAAGCAGCAGCAAACCAAGTAAGAACTAGCCGCACCAAATAGTGCGAACAAAGCTAAGAATCTCAGCTGGCTGCTGCGCTCTCGGTCCCTTAACTATGGACGACAGACCTCTACACAAAAGATTGGTCCAAACGACATTGCTAGTGACGCAAGATTTTTATGTGAAGTCTTCAGCTCACAATTTAAAAGTCGCAGTGTTTGGAAATAGGTTCAACCTTTCAGACCATGCAAGTACCCGGTAGCCAGTCTCTGTCCTCTGTACATTTTGACATAAATATTGTCCGCTCTGCGAGTTAAACTACCAAGTCGTCCTGGTACCCCGGTCGAGACGGAATGCCGCCCAGTCTACTTAAGAATGGTGGTGAAGGTATCCCTATTCTTCTTTTGAAACCTTACGTTATCAATGCTGAAAGGTCAATGCCAGGTTGCTTGGAAAGATTCCGTCATTATGCCAAAGCATAAGGGCGGAAGCCTACAGAAAGTTGGCAACTATCGCCCTATTAACCAAACTTCTATTATCTCGCGCGTGATGGAGAAGTTGATGAAAAAAGCCCTCATGCCTCACCTTTATGCAGGCGGGAAACTAAATGAATCTTAGCACGGATTTCTAAGTGCTCGGTCTTGTGCAACCTGTCAGCTTGACATTCTTAATTTAGTCACCGAGGCCATTGACCCTAATCCTTCAGTTGTCATTCTTTACCTTGATATGAAAAAGGCGTATGACTGGGTGCCACACATGCGCCTGATGCATAAGGTAAATGCTTACGGGTAGACAATCCTCTCTTAGACTGGCTGTGTTTCTTTCTAGTAGGACGTACGCAGCCCGTTAAGGTTGAGCAAAATATATTCATCCCGACCTCTGCCCTCAGTGGCGTGGAGCAGGGGAGCGTCCTCTGTCCTACCCTATTTTGAGTTTTATCAATGACCTCTGCAGGTGTTTGCAGCTTGCTCGCTCCTTTATCTATGCTGACGACGTAAAAGTTTTATACGTCTTTCCCCTGGTAATAAACTATCTGCAATTAATAGTATCTAAGAAGATCTTAAAGCACAAGAAAAGTGGTGCGAACACTGGCAAATGACCTTCTCCGTTCAAAAGTCTAAGGTCATGACCCACAACTTTACTATACCTGCTGGGTCGATAACAATAAACGGCATCACTATCAACCAGGCTGCCATGACAACAGATCTGGGCTTGCTCTACTCCATGAGCCTCAACTTTACAGAACAAGTTCATTATCCAGTGGCAAGGGTAAGGGGATCATCGTTCCACATACGCCGTTCCATCGAAACCATATATGAAAGGCTAGAACTTTATAAGAGCCACGTCAGGCCACAGCTGGAATATTGCTCTTTTATATGCAGCAACCTACGGGAGTCGGACTGTGTTCTGCTTGGAAAAGCTTAGCGGCACTTTCCGAAGACGTTGACTCCAGCAAAGCAAGCGCTGAGTTACCGACAAACGTGGGAACACCTTAAAATTCAGCCCCTATGACAAAGGCACATTATCCTTAACCTGTGCTTCTTACATAAGCTAATTCATAGAAAGCTGCAAGTAATATCATTTGTCTAACAAATAAGGTGCGCATCTGAACCTAAACTTCGAAACAAAGGCCATTCCATTGCCCCGCTAAACGCAAAGAAAAGACGGCGAGCTCGTTTCTTCTTGGCTGCGTACGTGAACATATTATACAAGTTGCCTTCCAGCATAAGAGAAATCCAAAAGTTGCAGGCATTCAGGAAGGAGATAAAAAGATTTCTGTTTTGGCAAATTACAAAGCAGCTTTCATATCCGCGATTCGCGAAACCACTTCTTCGAAACTGGCCCCGATGTAGCTTGAGGACGCCCACGTTGTAGTGCATGACATCTAAGCACCTTGAGCTCACAACTCATCCATATTCATTGTCGTTACCGTCTCATCACCTAAAAGACTTTAAGGGTACCATCGCACCCATTTTCTAGGGTTTAGTAATCGCAATCCGAGTAGCAGATGAGTACAGTCTTCAATGAACTCTTCCTGACCTACTTGAGTTCCCCTACGGACAAATCTGCCTTACGACTGCATCATGGAAAGAGTAGACGCCACCACAAAAGCATCTGGTAAGGGGTAATAAGGGATAACCCCCATGAATTGTCTCTATCAATAACCCTTGTTCTTTTAACTTATCCATTACCGAAATCACAAGACCCAGGAGGTCTCAGTCGGATCAGTCGCACGCATTGTACAGGCGCTAACAGTAGAATTCTGAATGCAATAGGTACTTAGCAATTACTGAGTGGTTCATGTCGTGCTTCGGCCCCCTAACTGTCACGTTGATCTAAAGGCTGAACGGACCAGTTGGTATCCACAACCCTCCGGCTTCCTTTTCAGTGGTCAGGTTGCCAACGTTTAAAAATTTCCACAAACAGTCCAGCCTAGCCTACTGACTGGCAGGTCCACAAACCCGTAGCTATTCCTAATATAGGGTATTGCAGGTCAATGACCAAGCCATCCGTGCAGGCGAATTTCAATCCTTACATCTGGTCTGCGTCTTCATTCCTTGTCTTCAGCTTTACATTTATCACTTCCAACTTCTTAGACCACTGGGTCCGTGGAATAAATATTAGGCTTATGACCTTTGAGGTTTTCCTAGTTAAGGCATCCAACTAGCCCTAAGCCTGGCATAAGATCTTGAAAGCGCTTTTGCCGTTGATACACCTACGTTTAACATTAGAATTGTCAAAAATCGTCTATGTACCGGCTTTAGATGAACCTTCATGTGCCGTCGTACAGGTCGGTTGCCAGCTGGCCATTATTGATGGGTTTTCATTAAGCCTGAGCACTAGCTAATGTACTCCGCCGTTTTCAACTGCCATCAGTATGCAAACAGCAAAATAATATATATATCTTCGGTACTGTCGACAAAGCGAGCACGGTAAAAGTTATAGGCTCATGAAGCAGACAGTTTGCCCTCCGCTCATCCTCTCTTGGCCCCATATACTTAGCTTTATTTGGTATACATATGCCTTTCACTATTGGCAACACTAGTAGACAGGCATAATGAAAACCAGATCCTCTTCTTTAACTGCTTTTGCAAGTAAAACACTCGCATTTCCAGATTCCATTCCATTGGCACGAAAGCTAACCAACGACAGAGAGGACCCTGTCACACTAGCTGGCTGGACCACCAGAAACTTTTCATCACTACTTTTCTTATCTTGGCCGTCCGTGTGTAATATATCTTTTAGCTGGCTCCAAAGCCTACCGCGCGCAATGCGTGATGGAGGGTGAACGACCAACTCCCACACGGTTTTCACTATCCTACTCCTGCCTCACCTTATCACTCTTTGCTTAGTGTGCTGGAACAGCTCTTGCCAGGAAAACTGTAAAGGAAATAGCCGGTGTGACCGTATAGTACTAGTTAATATGGCCATCTGGATGAACACCGCTGGCACTTGCTTCGGAACTTAAACTTGGAGAGAAATAGCTCGGACTTAATAAAAGAGCTGCACAATAGTGTGCATCAACACATGAGGCATAACAATCCCACATGTTCCAGCATGCTCCATCCCCAGAAGTAGAGTAGATACTGCCCCATCAACGCAGAGCAAAATGCATTTCACGCCCCAAAGCAAGTTGCTAAATTTTACTAAAATTTCCCATACTCATTTCTTTATTAATAGTGACAGGCTCCTCTAGCACACTGACGTTGGAGCCAGCCTCATAAATATAGAAAATTGGCTCTGAGAGCTAAAACTTGCGATGTTTAGCTAGGAAATGTGTGTTATTTTTTAGGTCAAGATGTGTCAACTGATCCGAAAGTTCTCCTGTGTTACTCAGTTCGACCTAGCTCATGCGGCCTCGGTATAAACTTCAGAACCACCTAGAGGCTTGAAAACTACTAACCACTATATTCCTAGGGGTTTATGTAGCTCAGTGTCCACTGAAAATGGTATGCTGAGGCCTTCTAACGGTGGGTTAATTATAAGTTGTCCTGAATTCCCGTGCAGACTTAATATTCCCTACTGGATTTCTAGTGTTTTAGTGCAAACATATAGCTTATTTGCGTATATTTGCCATATATGTCTGCAAAGTGTATTTTTGGCCATCTAGGAAGTTCCTAGTTGTTACAGGGTATTACTGGATATTTAGAGCATTTCTAGCTAGCTGTGCATATGTAGAACGTATACTGCCTCGCTGCTTTTTGCATTTTCTTTTCTATGCACGGCTATATGCTTGCCAAGCAGAAAGCCAATTTTAGCGAAAAAGAGTAATAGCTTTATTCGTAGACCAACATTCAATTGCGAATAACTCGCAAACTACTGCACGTACTGCATTTTTACTTTCAACGTAATCAGTGGTTTGAACTTGTCCTGAACAGCTTAGATTTGTGTTACTTTACGCAGTATGCTAGTCTAAGATAAGGTTTTTTTTTCTGCGATTTATTCAGTGAAAGTTTGCGCCCTAAAGCAATAGCAGCGCAAAAAGTTTGGCAAATTTTTGTAAACGTATTTATTTTGTGAAGGACGCCGCCTAAGTATGTCGCTTAACAAATCCCTTTTCTTGTCTGTATTTTTCGAAATTATTTTTTAACTTTTCGGATCCCTTATAATTCCGCCACTCCCGTTTCTTCCATGTGGGCACCAGTAATTGTGGTGACTGAGCGGGCCAACAAAGTCCAATGAATTTAAAGTGAAGTTGTAGTGAATTGGATCCTGTTCCAAAGAAAAATGGCACAACTGCAGCTCTGCGCAACTTTCACGACAAAAATGGTGCTCAATATCGCCCGAAGGAACCAGAAAAATTTCAAGGTGGGCGCCTGCAGCCCCATCAGCTGTACACCAAACAAGACCAGTCCATTTGTAATTGCCAACTAGAAATATGTACTCGTATGTTACCTACTTCCATGCAAGAGAATAGGATTAACTTAAAGATTGATTTGAACCCTTAAGGGTGCAGCCTCTAGCCAGTCTAGAAAAATACCTATTTATTTAGTTATTTAAAACCATTTTCCTCCCGACGTATTCATGCACACATTACTAGGTTTTCACCTTGTTTACACATGTCATCCTACGGCCCACTTCGCAGGTGTCCGTACGTAGCGCCCATAATGGCATCAATCACCGGGTACGTTGATCAGTTTTTTCGACACCTATGACAGAAAGGAATATAGCCCGGAACTCAGTGATACACTTTTCTGACGCGACAAACCAATACTTTCCTCCAACTCAGCTTGAGCAATTTGAGTGTGCCTGAGCAACATTTCCACCGCTTATGATTCACTCTTACCGCGGTATTACCTTGAAGCTGTATTGCAGTGAGACGGTAAATAGAGTCGGCGACAGCATACAGTTTGTTTGCTAGCGGCCACAATTGAGTAGTCAGTTAGCTCGATTGCATTTGGCAGCATTTCTGTGACACCTGTGGAGCGCGCTGCATCTAATAATGACCGGCGCCCACCTTGTGTGAGTAGTCAGTTAGGCATATTGCTTACGGCAGCGTTGATGTGGCAACTTCTCGAGCCGGCAACCTCTTCTTTACTGACGGCCAGCTTATCTGGGTAGTCCGTAAGTTCCATTGCATATGGCAGCATTGCTTTGAGACGTTAACTGGAGACGGCCACATCTTTTAATTACTAGCCGCCAGCGTAGGTTAGTAGTCCGGTGGCTACTACGCCTCTCGCAACGTTGCTTTGAGACGTCACATAGAGCCCGCCGATTTCCCATTTATTCATAGTCACGGTAGGCAAGTAGTCCGGTACCAATGATGCAGCCGGTAATATTCATGGGTGAGGTTACTCGGACCTGGCGACTTCGTTTTCCTTATAGCGGTAAGCGTCAGGGATTTGTCTTCTAACACTGTCGCACCCAGTGGTGTTGTTGCTTGCCCTTTCCTTCACGAAATACGTCTTACAGCCTTCATATTTTCCTTCAAGTAACAGGTTTACGCCATGTTTAGGAACACCAGCTGCATACCAACGCCAGCTGCATTATTTACCTCCATTTATTTCCCTTTTTACATAGACCGTTATGGCTGAATTTTCACTGATTTGGATTGTTTCCAGTTCCGTTAAGTTACCCTCTCCGGATACCTCAATTATTTTAATAGCCCTTCTCTTTCTTCGCGTAACCAGCACTTTAATTCATGTCACACGATGTCATTGATACATTAGTTGGAGATATTATATCAAAGGATTTATAACGACTGCGCTTTTTATGTATTACCTATACTAAACCACAGAATGCAGTCGCGTGGTCGCAGCACCATTACCCAGTAACACCTAGTGGGCAACAAATTATTTATAGTCATATTATGGCGTGCTCCCTGGCTATCTCTCTGCCTTTGCAGTTTTATATAATGGTGGGCAAATGTGGCATTACGATTGTGTAAATGTGTTGCAACCAAGCTAAGCAATAGGAACAGTATTTTCCTATCCGTACGCCATGGAGGCTGAGTTCCGGAGCAGCTACCCTGGGCGTTCGTTTGACAGCTTTGATTAGTTTAATAGTATATTTCCAGGCTTTATGCTTCTTCTTTATGTCAATTTCATATGCTAGAGCAGCAGAATGTTAACGTGTCGCGCTTGAATTATAACACAACCTGCGATTTGTCTCACAATCACCCAGTTAACCGCTTTCCATTTAAGCAACACCCCATCAAGCGCCGTACGACGGAGGATGATTTAACTCAGTCCCTGTACCTTTACCTTTAAAACCCACAACCAAGCGACATCAAGCAGTTCGTAGTGGTTCGATTTGGAAGGTCTATTACCACCGACGATGCCCGCAATGTTTGCCATAAAGTGCGACCTGGCTTTAAGTGTAGGTTTATGTTGTTTTCTACCACCTGCAATAAAACTGCATCAGGTTACCAAGCCTAGGGAGGAAGACGGATTAGTGCGAACCATTGCAGAGAAGGACCTATGCGCACACGTATTATTCGCTCGGCAACAACAAGTAAAACGCTTCCGCTGATCCTCGCATGTTGTTTGCGTAGAAGCCACTCATGGTAGTAACCGTATGAAATAAGAATTGATGGCGGCAATACCTGTTGGTTGCAGCTTTAAACTGTACCAGGTTTTAATAAGTGACTCGACCGGACAATATTTTAGGCGTTTCTGCATCGGGTGAATTACGCAGCTTTGTTTATATTGTTTGAAGCTTTTCTGGATATTATGGGTCATGATGCTGCAGTTAACACAATCATGATGGAGAAAATGGCTGCTCAAATACGTGCAGCGCGATATTTCAATGCTACATGTTTTTGTGTTACTTTCACATCCGCCGGGCCATCAGAAGGCGTGTAAGTGACAAATCTCCAGAACATTCTGTAGACAAACATTAACAACTCAGTGTACCTAGTTCATCGCCTGGAAGCTTTGGACACGAAGAGTGAGTACAATATCTTGCTTTACATAATATCCTGCTTTTAGATTTCAACAAGCTTTAAAGCTCCTTCAACGTAGGGACCCCTGGTTTGTGCGCTATCTTATGTCGCACTGGTTGTACATAAAACGCTCGGCGAAAGAAAGCCGTCGGATGCCCCGCAACTAGATGGGCTGTGGAGAAGGCAGGGCCAGAGTAAGCCATTCTGTACAATTTGTAGCCCCTTTCACTTAATTGTAGCATCGACATATATGCGTGCTCAGTAAAGAAACCTCTGAGAAGGAAAATGTTTTCAGATGTAACCTTGTATTCAATTGCCTGGCAGCAGGCTGTACGTTCACACTACTTTTATATTTTGGCCGATGAATACGATTTTGTGTAATGATAACTTACGTGCTACATGTGGGTTCAAGACATGTATTAAGTGAACAACACTAAACCTTTGCTTATGCTGCGTTCTGATCAATACAAAGCAGAGTTGTTATCGCGGTTTCTGTGCTCCATCGGGATTAAAGCGCTCCTAACAATTAACTGTACCAGCGGCACGTTCGGTGACAATTTAATAGGACCTTGGTGGGTTGTAATAGCACACGGCTCCAAGCCTGGTGCTCCTAGTATATAGGTTACATCAGTCGTACATTTGGTGCCAGTTTAATAGGACCTAGGCCGGTTGTACCGTGCACCATGCTCCAGGGATCTAGGTCCTAGGATGCTGGCTCCACCAGTGGCACATTTGGTGCTAATGTAACAGGACCCAGATGCATTGTAAACGCACAAGGCTCGTGCTCGTAGTGTATAGGCTACACCAGTAGCACCTTTAGGGCCAATGTAATAGGACCCAGGGGTGTAATCTCATCCGGTTCCAAGGTTCGTGCTCGTAGTGTATAGGCTCCCTTAGTGGCACCAATTTCGCCAATGTACTAGGACTTAGGTGTGTTGTAAGAGCACACGGCTCCAAGGCCCGTGCTCGTTGTATATAGGCTTCATCAGTGGCGCCTTTTATGCCAATGTACTAGGACTCAGGTGCGTTCTTATAACACACGGCTCCAAGTCTCGCGCTTGTGGTATTGTGGCCCCGTCAGCAGCAAATTCACGGTACATGGTGACGTTGCAACAGCTAAAGCCTTCTGCTTGACTAAGATTCATGAAAATTAGGTTCCCTTTGAATGAGTCTTGGTCATTCATTTTCATTTAGGATGTAGGCTTACGGATACTGCGTTGTGTACTTTCCAATAAGAGGCAGATTTCCGCCTTAAGGTTACAATTTTGCATCCTTTAAACACTTCATTTCGGTTTTTATGGTGTTGGAAACTATTTTGCGTGACCAACGTGTCTCTCAGGAGGTGTACATTTAGAATGCTTAGGGATAATAATTTGCTCATTTTGGGAGCTACAACACTCACCCTAGGGCACACGTTTTCACTGCGCGCACGGACGGAATGCACATTTCCTCAACGGTACGCGGAAACAGATTTAAAACTTGTGAATACGTAGTACCACAGCCGTTATGCTAAATAGGAGATGTTTTAGGAGGACTAAAAGTTGTCCAAAAAGCCGACTGCGGGGGCCAAAGGCACGATAATTCGTCACTCACGGCGCTCAAAAGCTAACACGCTCTGACGGAAATTACGGTTAAAGGGGATGAGTTTATGCAATTAACTGCATCGATAAGGATTTAGTATATTAGTTAACAACATATATGTACTTATAAAGCCAGTTATCTTCATATATTATTGCTTCCCCGCGAGTGAGCAAAAGTAGACTCAAATGGGAGAGCTCGCTGTCCATAGGTTCTGCCAGCATGATAATCCATGGGTACCACATCTCTGCAAATGTTTGTTATGCTTTTACAAAAGCGCTGTTAAAGAAGCCACTTAAAAGTGATTGCGATGATGCATCAACTTCTACGGAACTGGCAAACCCAAGGGGTTACTTATTTCAATTAAATAATGAAACGTTCACATTAAAATTCCGCTGCTCTCCTGTCGACAAAATAGGAGACAAATTAAGTGGTCCAAAACAAGACTCTTCTTGGTGGCAGGTACATTTAAATAAAGGGCTCAGAAACAAAATGCTTATTTTATACTTTATGGTGATTACTTTCCGCTTTAGTTAAAAAGATTGCATTAGTCTTGCACACGTTTAAGGCAAATATAGCTGCCTGCATTACACACTTAGTTCTTTCACCAGTATTATGTGGACGCATAGTAACGCGCGTTGAGTATTTACGCTTGTGCAACCTATGCGGTTCACTGCCGTGTACACCAGTGCATGGAAAATATTACCTGCGCGGAACACCGCGGAGGACATACCCGCAATGCTCCCATGGACACGGAATCAATAAAGAACAAAGAAATCACCCGCACTACGTAATTCTGACACACTAGGGAACCTAGAAAACTAACCAAATCAATGCAAGTCACCAGAGTCGTCCGACTTCAACCACTTGCAATCGACTCCGAAGGAGACCGGACAGCCATGGGAAACAAATTGGCGTAACGTGACTGCGAATATCCGCGAGGGTAATCGGTCAGACGCAATCTTGTCAATGCCATATCACTAGTCGGCAGTGTTCCAGGACGTGGTGGGTCTTCGTCTGGCAAGCGATTTTAATACCATAAACCACAAATGTCTGTCTAACAACACTGCGACGTGGCGGCTGTGACTCGCCACTCAGTAAAGTCACCGCCCCTAACACACACTGGCAAGTTGGCCGATATCACATTTACAAGTTCTGCGCATATATCTGATCTCGCGCAAACACGCCTACATATCTTATTAGTGAAATGCCACTATTCTTAAGTATTTTTCAGCCGTTTCCTCACGCTTCACCCACCTGACCCACAATGCGTACGGGAGCTTATCGGACTAGTTCCTCATCATCATACCATATTAGTGATTTGAATAATATCTCTACCTCTCGCTTTCTGTGTACATAGACTCTATACAACCTCTGTGGCATATGGGCCCACACTACGCTTTTTGACCATCTTTCGCCTTCTTTGGACAGGGGCAGAAGCCTGCTGCTCTACTTCGCTGACAGCAGAATCAAAAACCCTATCAGAAGGTTCGTTACTAACAGGGTCGTTGCTAACATGTAAACTGACATTCGACAACGAACAAACAGCTGCAGGCACTGAAATCTTGTCAGTGCCTTCTACTGTCTCCTGACAGAGAAGACCTGAGCGATCTAGGCCCTTCAACATCCATTCAACTTTCCTGTCTAGCGTAGCAAACAGAGACAGCAAACTTTCCACTGAAACAGGGCTGCTTTTACTGGCACGTAACGCTCAGTCCTGCGCATGCAGCAGTCATTACAACGGTAACCTCTGGCTACTGGACAGAAGAACATACGGTCTACGATCCAAGCCAGTACAGGCCTTATGGAACCAACAGATATCGTACTGCATGCCCTCGGACGAATGCGTAACCGCTTCTAGACAACCCTCGTTACCACACATGACCACAGAGTCGTCAGAGGGCGGGCACGGAGAGTTTAAGCAGCGCTTGACAACAACCGTGACGGAGAGTGTTCAGAAAAAGTATTGAATGTAATGTATAAGAAGGAAAGACGTGAACCGGATTACGGTGACAACCTATGCAAGCGACGAGAGTAGTAGTAGGAAGAACAAGTGTGACGAGGGCACTAAAATGGACTCACCAGGTCACAAAGCCAAAGTGGACTCCAAGGATATAACAACAGGACTTTTGCGAGAGAGCAGAGACCGATACACGGATTAGTGAAGATCCACTGATCAGTTCAACCACAGGGAAAGGATTGCAAGAATTAAATCAAGTAAATCCGCCTTTGATGAATGTAAAACAGTGCACAATAGGTGAGGGGTAGCTGGATAGCGTCCAGTGGTCAAAAGACGGGTAATATTACAAGGCCTCAGTGACAACAACGGAACAAAGACCAAGGTTACACGCAGATAAGTTCGCCAAAGCAAAGTACCAACGATATTTTTTGATGCAAGGTCAGTGACAGGACAGATTCTGCTTAAGTGGGTATTTCTTAGCCCTTTTTGATCACACGGAGATGGACTGAGCAAGTATCCTCCTCAGTGTTGACAAAGACAGTGTTTTAATACAAGGCAAAAACAGTAAATCCGCCTTTGCCAAATGACAAACGGCACACAACAGACAAGCAGTAGTATCCTACAAAGTTAGTTTAAATGACAAAAACGGCAATAGCGCTTTCTCAAAAATTCCAACCCTTGGAGTCAGGAGCATCCGTTAAAGGAATCTGTCTTGATGACAGCGAACAAATAATTGGGGAAACAGAGTAAAGATTTCACATTCAGCCTCTGTAGGATACTTCCAAGCCAAACGTGAAGGTGAACACTTCCAGGCAGCAACAAATACAGCATTGCAGGCCCCCGGTCAAGTCTGCAACCGCTTTGATATATTCAGCTTTGCCATATATATTAAACCGGTCATCGGAAGGACAAGAAGCGTTAGTACTGCACTCACAACTATCTGGATAGCAGTTAAAAAACCAAATAAATGTAAGAGATAAGCAACAGTTGCCAATCGTTTTACGGTGACCAGGTATGCAATCGACAAATGGACCAGTCGGAAATACCGAAATACGCTTTAGCTCAACTGGCTTCCCGTTTCGTATTCCAATAAGAGAGAAGAGCTCCCAGCACATCAACGTGACAATCGATTCTTGCGTTTAAACTAGCAAAAGGAAGAATAGCGTTATGTTCACTGCATGTTCATGTGTTTGCACACGCTTCTTTCACGTGGTTAGTGGCTGAAATGATTATGCAAAGTAAAAGGGTAACATGGTCTGCCACATTCATCTCAGACCTGGTTTAATGCCCTCCATTGTTTGCGGGACAAACACCAAAATCAGGCTTCTTACGATGCTTTTTCCACGTGTCTCAGCGACGGGACAATGGAAGCGTTTGATATTAGGTCTTAAAACGTTCGTCATGCAGGTAGCGAACCTTAAAACTGCTGGAACCGAGTTAAATTTTTGTCCTACTTTTAAGGAAGATACTTACATGTCTATTTTGAGGGCAAGAATAGTCAACACTTGCCGCTTGTAGAGGTATGTCGCAGCCTCTAGATAACAATACTTCATATGCTGCATGTCAGCAGTTAAGGGAAAAGGAACGCATCAAACGCTAGAACACAGCCATATCGTCCGCCATGATTACCGCTTCTGCAGTGGCGCCACAGCGAGCTATCGCCCGTTGTTATTTACTTGAACAACCGCAGAGTAGTTATATTTACCATCCATTCATATCATATTTGCCATGTACATCTTCCTTTTATACATTGTAACCTTCGTCATCAATCTAACCAACTTTTAGCTTAGCGCACCATAGAACCCTACCCATATAATGCACATAATAGATTGGTTAGAATCCCGGTGCGCTATGGATAAGAAGCCTGTGACCGTCTTGTCAAGTTGCGCCACCACAAGTATTTATCGTAGAAAACGAGGAGTTAAAAATGACATACAGAGAGAAGTGCAAGGTGTTATGTCATTACAAGGTGTGTTTTTTCGCGGAATGTCTTTATAGCTACACTCGAGATGCTAAGTACCGTGCCTACTGCACAAGGTGTGCATTTTTCGCGCTCTGCTGTGCAGGAGCCTTTTGCGGGCGCAGTATCGGCTACTGGTGGAGTGCTTCATCACACATGAATCGGATGCGCCGTATGCTTCCCCTTTCTCAAATCTACTTGTTTAACTTTTTGTATATAACAATATTTTTTAGCCCGTCCAACCAACATTTTGCGTCCATTGGAATCGGTTACCTAAGAGGAAATTCTGCGCGACGTGGCTCTGGACGGAGGCTTTACTTTGACCCAGCTTTACCTCCTTTTGCCTAATTTTTGGCGTCTATATCCTAACTTACCGGTTGACGCTCGGAGCACTTTGAAAACACCCCGTCGGTGTCCAGTGCGATTAAGCAGGCGGCAGTTAGATACATATGGACGCCATACGTTACATTTTGCGTCGAACGCATTCACCCCGTCCGTCGTTGCTAAAGTTGCAGGTCCATATAAACGGAATGACCGTGTTCAAAAGCTGGCGCAGACAACTGTGGCCAACCCTTGGAAGGTGGATAAATCCGCCAAGTGGTAGTTTTATTTGGTCTTTACAGTGGATTATCGAAACCCATTAATGTGCATGAGTTCCTGCGGCCAGGGGTGGATGAATTGAAGGATGTGGTACGCGAAGTTGTTTGCTTGAATGATACTGACGATGCTATAGATATCGTTCTGGACTGCATGCTTGCCGATACACCTGCACGAGCGTACGTTCGGCAGGGGTAACAACCCTTCGGATATTTCGCATGCGAGAAATGCACAACTTGTAAGCAAAGCGTTAAGTTTGCTAAACATTTGCAGGTTCGCACGTTGATGGTAGATTGACCTTCCGTAACGATCCCAAAAGCCCATTACGTAATGACATGGAGTTTAGGACACGCAAACAACCGGGGAATCGCCTTTTGAGGCCCTACCGATTGATATGATAAGTTGTTTCCCACTTGGTTACATGCACACCTTGTGTCTGGGAGTAACACGGAAGTTAATAATGCTACGGCGCTGCGGCCCAACACGCGGAAACATACGATTTCCAGCAACATCCATCGACATCGTCAACGAACGACTTCGCATGTATTCTGCCAAACTGACGTTCGAGTTTCCGCGCAAGTGTCGCACGTTTGAGGACGTGGAACGATAGAATTCAACAGAGTCCAGACAGCCTCCTTTATATCTGTGTTCAATGGTTTTGCGCGACGTGTTGCCCGAAGACCTGTACAATAATTTCATTATGTTATCCGTCGACGCATACATTCTGTGCTACCGTAGGGGTACTCCCACTACCTTTAGCATGCGAAATCAATATTGAATAGGGCGGTGCGTGACATCGCGAAGCTGTACTGTTAGAAGGAGGTGGACTTAAAGGTGCACTGTTTAGTGCATATGTGACAGGAGGTCGGGCGCTTCGGACCCATGGATATCTTTTCCGGTTTGAAAGCTCATAAATGACACGACGTCGGCGACGTCGCAAATTTTTCGCCGCGAAACGGAGAGAAGGTTAATGAATGTCACAGATGATGGCTTCTGTTTGGACGACATTGGATCGACCCTAGCTGTGCGTCGTGGTCAGCGACAAACCTGTTTCTTCCATTTCGGTGCGCTGATTACGAATGCGTACCCAGTTAATGCTGCCTTCGCATGTGGAAGACCTTCGGTAGTGCTGGGCCAGCGAACTAATTGATTATGTGTGCAGCATTTCACACAACCTACGTGGCTGTTCGTAAATAGTTTGCCATTCACGGACTTACGTATTTTTAAATGTTGGGGTTCCTTAGCTCCACCGACGTAGATTTCGTTGAGTGCAATCGACTGCACATGTCTTAGGTTGCCGTGCGCGGAGTACATTGTATTTTACCCCAACATTCACAGCTGGTGGCACAAAGATATCAAGGAAGATGCGACGTAGGTAGGCTGTCTTAATTTATTATTTATTTGCTTCAGTTAACAGTCCGCTTTCTACTTCAAATCTGGGTGCGCAAAAGCGTTGTGCACCAGTAACGGCGTTGCGCCGTTACAGTTACGTTTTCAACACAACGGAATCCACTGCATATGCTGATGCACCTGATACCGCAACTAAAAGTTTCTCCACCGAACACATTCATTTCTTCTAATAAGCTTATGGAAATGCTATGCACTGAGTACATCATTTTTCAGACGTATCGCGTGGTCGAATTTCAAGTTTCTTCGGTTGCAACTGTTCTGTCCTCCTGGATGGTTAATGATGAAGAAGTTCTGTGGAGACGGATTTCCTGATGCACTGCCTGCCGCCACCTGCATCCGCTGTGACGTACAAAGTACGAATGACCAGTTATACAGGTGAGGCTACAGAATGATTTATTTTCCGCATTTTTAGATGACTACCTTGTTGGTAAAATGTTGGAACAGAGCTTTCTACCATCAGCCAAATTACCATCTAGAGATGCAACGGTTCCAATGCTGAGATGGGGGAAGTGAAAGCTGTATGTTTTAGCTAGATATTATAATATCCCAGCACTGAAAACCCATTCTTGACTGTGAGTCACCACCACCCGCAACGCGGGGTACTGTTGAAGCCGTGAACTTGGATTTATCACATCCACTTCCAATGCTGTATTTGGAAGAGGAATTATGCGGCGGTTCTGATAGAGAAAATGAACACCTATTAGCCTATCCGCATACATCCAGGTAAGCAATGCATTTGTTTTTACACACTTAGACGGATTCACCCAGATGTTTCTCAGCGTTCGGCTGTTAGCGGAAAATTCTGTGACAGCGCACTGCTGTTGAAAATGAATGGTTGGTTCACAGCGTCTCTGCAACATTTACTTGCAGCCACATTGCGAAACGCAAATCGCGAAGTGATGAAACTGCGCGATTGAATGACAGCCGTAGAGTTGTCCTTGAACGGGCTGCATGCAATTCAGGCGCCAAGTTCCAGCAAGGCGTGCGCATTTCCATTACCAATGGATACAATAGCGCAACTGGCATTTGTAAATAATGCACGGAAGAACGCTTAGTCCAGGAAAAGCATGGTAAGTCTCATGGAAATTTGCTTATTCGTAGGTGCACTATTTATCCAACGTACGCGGCCGGACTATTTCAGAAAGTGTGGGGAACGCGCTGCTTACTTGCTTGGCTAACAACTTGGTCAGACAAGTGAACTGGCGTGGCGCGCATGCAACGTGTAAGATAGCGAACACACCATTCGCGCGAGCGGTCCGTGGTGTTACCTTAAAACAACAATCATGTCCTTAACAGATTACATTATGAGAAAAAACGTACCAGGATGCACAGATCCTGATATCATTGACAAATTGCGACGCTGGATACAAAGAATAAAAGAGCGTGAATCCTGGATACGGAAGGAAACAGAACGGTTATCACTACATGATTCCGCCTTGATGAAATCCACATTACATTATGTTTTTGCGAACTGTGTTGTATTCATGGCATGCAATGTGTGCGATCGCATTAAGGTTCTTTTCGTGGTATTGGAAAGAAGGATAATGCGTTTAGGTTTTACCAGTTACGACTGAGAATCCGGGAAATGTGAGCGTGCGAAGGGTGGCGCCACGTTTTTCTCCGTGAGAGCCCGATGAGCGACATAACGTTTGCCACTCGGGCGCCCATCGGGCGCCTGATTGTTCACCCAACGGACATCCCACTGACGTTCATCGGACGCTGGCGTTCAGTGGGTTAGTTCCGTTTCCCTCTCCGGTCTTCACGAGATACTAATCCTAACGCCTGGTTTACTAAGCTGCGATCAATTGTTTCGTTACATAGCGTTAGGACTGACAGTGTTAAATGTCACTGAGCTGTCGCAACGTTTCCTCCGAAAGTCTTCGATGACATCTTAGAGCTACCAGAATATTAAAAGAGTTATGACAAGCTTAAGGCCGTCGTCTTAAAGCGATTCGGCATACCAAACCGCCGCGCAATTAAACGACCAAAGTTATTCGGAACCGTGATTTTTCGTTGAAGATATCCCCACACCCTTTGCCATCATCTGATGGTACAGTGTTAAAAGACCCATCTACCGGACCATCTCGTCCCGTCGTTCCAGAAACCTTTCGCCGTATCGTTTTTGACACCCTACACACATTCGCCCACCCAGGGAGTAGAGCCACGCCTAAGCTTGTTTCCGAGAGTTACATTTGACCGGAAATGCAACGCGATTTTACGCGCTGGGCACGCAACTATCTCACAGCTCGGCAAGCCAAGGTTTAGCAGCCTGTGCTGCTCCGCTTGATCGCTTTCTGGCCTTTCCCGCGCGAGTTGCCCATGTCCATCTCGACACAGCAGGACCTCTAGTCTCGTCCAAAGGGATGGCCTGCATTTTGACCACGATCTTCGTTGCACCCGTTGGCTCGAAGCACTTTCCATTTGTTATAACGTTCTCTCTAGACGCAATTCCAAAAGTAACAACTTACTGCTCCACCAAACTTCTAGCCCAACCGAAAGAAAAAAGTGAAGCGCCAATGACCTAGACAAAATAACGTATTAATGGCCGCCAACGGACACTGTACAACTACGGCGGACCTTAGCTGTATTTATAGGTCCGCAACTGACCCACGACTTTTAGAATACGAAAGTCAGCTACCAAGGTTGGTGGTACCCCATATCTTTTGCCGAGGTGTCAGGTGGTTTTTTAGCACGTGCAAAGTAGAACATTCCAGTACGTTCGAAAGCAATGCGGTTATCGTCAATAACTGAATAATCGCTAAAATAGTGAATATCCAAGGCAGTTTTTACATTCTCCCGCACAACTTCCCTCCTGAGGTATTGTCCGAGGAATAAGACAAAAGCCTAGGATTAACTTGCAGTCTTCGGGACGGTGTTTTCAGCCTGTCGGTCCACTTCCTTGGCAGAAGCGCCCGAGCAATTGTTCCGATATTCTTGTTATGGATTCTTTGCTCGACTGTGTGCAGTCGTCCACTGCTTCATTAGGCACGTTAAAACTTTCCACCAGTAAATCGAACGGCAGGTCAGTAGGCCTTGCTTGTTCTGGTTGGCACGATGTGGGTCGTAACAGGTTTGCGTGCCGTGGCCAGATCTTTGCGCTTACGATCACGTCATACATGACGTTACCACGCTTCCTTTTGACCGACCCTGGCGTCCATTTCCCCTGGCCTTTCCGGTAGTCACGTACTAGCACCTTCTGCTCAAACGTAAAATATTTCTTCTTTGCTCAATGCCGCCGGTTAAAATCCTGTTCCATACTGCGGATTCTTTCACCAACAGCAGACTCCAAGCGCGCTCGGATGGCGTCGAAATGCATGCGGAGGTTCCGGTTCATCATGGCATGTGTTGAAGAAACTCCATCCGGCAATTGTGGCTTCGGTGTTGATCGGTAGAGGAAAAGGAACCCGTCAACCACCTCCTCCAAACGTCCCTCCTCTTTTGGTTTGTAGAGAGCTCGCTTGAATATATCGACAACCCTCTCCGCCTGGCCATTCGACTGTAAGTGAAATGGCTGCGAGCGAACGTGCTATACGGCGCATTGCTTGCAAAACTCCGTAAACGTTGCTGCAGTAAATTGTGAGCCATTGCCAGTGACAATAGTCTCAGGACAGCCAAATCTGCTAAAGATTTGGCGCAGGTTTGCTGTAGTGGCATTGGTGGTTGTGTTCTCCATAAGAAATACTTCAGGCCAATGGCTGTATGCATCGACTATAATGAGGAAAGTTCGGCCGTTGATGGGTCCTGCAAAGTCGACATGGATGCGGCACCATGGCTTAGTAACTTTTGGCTATGAATAGAGTACTGCTATTTGTGGAGCGAACAAGACGATCCTGAAGTGTCTTGGGGATGACCACTCTTTCCGAAAATACTATGCAGTCGTTTACAATAGAGAGCGAGTATCTCCTCTGAGAGTACTGTTGCAAATCGGCAGATGGACATGAACGTAGCTAACTTGTTTTCTGGAACTATGCAAATTTCTTGAGTATTGGGGCACGAAGCGTTTCGGTTCGTACAGCTTCTGCAGTAACTGGTAGACAGTGCAATACCTCAGTTACCAGAAAGTTGACGTCAGGTTCACTTTCGACTGAGGCAATGATTGTGTCATGTCCTTGCTGGGTGGCATCAATTAAACGTGAGAGTTCATCTGCTTGGCCAATGGAAACTGTGGACTGGTATTGGATCTCAAAATCATACCCCATTAAGGTAAGAGCCCAACGTTGTAACCGGTTGACTGTGTAGGCCAGAATGCCTTTTCCGAATCAACGATAGCCAGCGAGAGCTTGTGATCTGTCAGAAGCTTGAAGCGGCGGCCATATAGCGTTTTGTGGAATTTCTTGACCACCTACACTGTGGCCAATGATTCTTTTTCCACCTCGCCGTAATTCTTCCTGGCCTCCGTAAGTGTTCTGGCGGCATGGGCGATTGCTTTTTGAGGTCCATCGGCGTAGGTGTGTGATATTACTGCGCCAATCCCATGGTTTGCTGCATCTGCGGCTAACATAAACTCTACGGAGGGATAAAATTAGTCAAAATCAAGTTTGATGACAGCAGTGACTTGACCTATTCGAAGGCAGTTTGGCATCCTAATGTGCAGTCTCATGTTTGGCCTGTGGCTAGTAGCTTGTTTAATGGGGCATGCAGGCGGTGAATCGCAGGCCAGCATGCACTTTTATTGGCTGATGGGCCAACAAAAGGAACGCAAGAACTGTAAATCTTTTGGCGGAAACATTTTTCTAATAGCTTCTATGTTTTCCGGATCTGGTCGAAGTCCGTCCTTTTCGAGGATAAAACCGAGGTATTTGATGGCCGGCTTGAAAAATGTGCATTTATGTACACGGATCCGAAAACCGTACGACTGTATACAACCAAGCACTTCATCCAGGCGGTTGAATATTTCTTCTGGGTTCGACCCACCGCTATAATATCCTCCAGCTATGTAGCGGTTCCAGAAAGACCAGCTAGCATGGTATCCATCAACTGTTGGAAGATGGCTGGCGCCGTTTTCACACCAAATGGCAAGCGGTTGTATTGGAATAACCCACGATGGGTGTTCACTGTTAACCACTCCCACAAGACTTCGTCAACCTCCACTTGAAGCTAAGCATCGGATAGATCAAGCTTAGAAAAGTACTTACCGCCATTCAAAGATATCTTCTGGAACAGGTAATGGGTACTGGTATTCGTCCAGCGCGGCGTTAAGGCCAGTTTAGTAGTCAGCGCAGACGCGCACTTTGCCAGTTGCCTTCCTCATTGCGACAATAGGTGTGGCCCATGATGAGTAGTTGACGGCTGTGATGGCTCCGGCAAGTTCCAGTCGATCGATTTCTTGTTCAACGGATGACATCGCTGCGTATGGTACCGGTTTTTAGCCTTGAACACTGGTTTAGCACCTGGTCGCAAATTCAGTGTTGCGTTGAAGTTCGTACAATGGTCCAAGCCATCCTGAAAGACAGATGCAAATTCTCGTCTCATGGTACGTGTCACATTTCCGACGGACTTTGTTGAATGGGTCTAGACTTGCTCAAACTCGGTAGCAGCTTTGATTCAAGGAAACATCTAGGAGGTTCAACTTTTCAATCCAATCGAGGCCAAGAAGATTCAAATTCGCCCAGTTTGAAATGTAGCATATTCCCGACTTTTCCACACTTTGGAAAGCAATTTTGCAATTGAGTTCGCCTAATAAGTTTAACACACCGCCGGATGCATTATGTGCAACTTTCTGTGCCTCCACCATGTTCGGCCTCTTTAGGTGATTCCATGTGCTCTTGGAATTAATCGTGATGTCCGAGGCCACGTCGAATTGCAGTTTCTTTGGGGTCCCATTGATCAACGCACTGATAAATCGTCGTCTCGGTTTACACTCGCTTTGGAATGCGGCAGCTATGGATGGAGGCTCGGCGCCATACTATCTAGACTTCTCTTTCGGTAAGAGTTCACCAATTTCTTCGACCGGACCTGTTTGCAGCATTACTCTTTATGCACACGCTTATGGCACGATTGACAAATATTATGTTTGAAGAGACAAAAGCTCGCGAAATGCTATTCGCCGCATAACCCGCAAGCTGTGGGCGATTTGTT
>OX104063.1:185806213-185821598 GCA_944474145.2 Dicrocoelium dendriticum
TGGATCTGCTCCCCACTGCATTGTGGATCAGCTTATTGTGCGAAAGGCTCCGGACGGAGACCTTCAAGCAAAACTCCAAACCACCCACTGCCATGTGGTTCAGGCTATTGAGCCAAAGGCTCCGGTCGGAGTCCCTCAAACAAACCTACGAAGCACAACGACCACCTCGCGTACGATTGCCCCCCAGTGCAATCGTATGCCTGCGTGCAAAGCACTCAGCATCGGTTGCTGGAATGTGTGCACACTACTGGACCAGAAATCCAGCGAGCGCCCGGAGCGACGCGCTGCACTGGTCGCGATAGAGCTAGCGCGCTACCACATCGATATTGCGGCGCTCAGTGTAACCCGGCTAGCTGAGCAAGTTAAGCTGCATGAAGCAGGTGCTGGGTACACATACTACTGGGCGGGCAACGCCGCCTCAGCACCACGTGATCATGAGGTCGGATTTGCAATATCCGATCGCATCCATGGCCAGCTCGTGGGTGAAACAACGGGCATCAGCGCGCGAATGGTGACTGTTCGTCTACGACTCGGAAGGGGTAATTTTGCTACTTTTATAAGCACGTACGGTCCAACCATGTGTTATCCTGATGAGACGCGTGATCAGTTCTACACTGAGCTATTCTCCGTGACACGGTCTGTGCCGAGGAGCGACCGACTATTTCTGCTGGGTGATTTCAACGCGCGCGTTGGGCGTGATTCATCGGTGTGGACAGATGTTATCCGTTCGCATGACATTGGCTCAGCGAACGCGAACGGTGCCAGGCTGCTCTCACAGCTTGACGATCACCAACACTCGGTTTGCACTGAGTGCGAATGATATGGCAACTTGGACGCACTCACGGAGTGGTCACGCTCACCTACTCGACTATGTCATCGCACGGCACCGTGATATGCGTGGTGCGCATGACAGGTGTACGGCGTGGAGCTGAGTGTAGCACTGATCACAAGTTGGTGCGGACCAAACTGTACATATATTTTCGTAAATCTATGTATTGCGCTCCCGCCGTGTATCGGCGTAAATTTAGTGTTCTCTCCCTCGGTACTGTGGCGAAACGTACTGAGCTGGAGAAGGCGATGGCTGCACGCTTGTGGGATGTAGAATGCATAGCCACAGTGGGCGACCTGTGGCACCTCATTCGCGACAAGGTGACAGCTGCTACCGAGGAGACCATCGGGCGAGCAAACCGTAAGCGGCCTGATTGGTTTGATGAGAACAATGCGACAGTAGGCGCATTGGTGTCGGAGAAGCATGCAGCATTTGCTGCACATGTGGCAGACCCCATTGACTTGAGAAAGAGTAGTCAAAAGAACACGAGACCATAGGTGAACAATTGGCCAGCTAGAACGAACGATACTGAGGTCGATTGCCACCAACCAAGCTCGATAACATGCAATCGACCAGTCAGATCAATGATCAACTTTTAGCCTCCCTCATTGATCTGTTAATTAACTATGTAACTTGACCCAGTGAGTCGATTTCAGTTCATTATTTTACTCTTAAATATGATTGTACTGGTCTGAAGAGAATCATCGAAAACAATTGTTCACCTATGGTCTCGTGTTCTTTTGAAAGAGTAGTCAGTTTCGCAAACTTCCAAGGCTACTGACCCGAGAGCTCCGTCGCATTAAAATGCATGGTGAACGGAGAAGGCGAAGCAGATAGAATGCTACGCTGAACGATTTCAACACACGGAATTCTTTGACTCCTTGAAGGCGGTGTATGGACCGAGATTGAAGCCGCTGAGGACACTGAACGATGGTAGTTCAGGCGCTAACTGCACACAGACTGTAGACATAATGCAGGTCTGGAGGAACACTTTGACTGTCTCTTGCACAACCGTTCGGAGATAAATAAATAAATAAATAAATAAATAAAGCGTTTATTCTCGGCAAGGCGAGGCACACCTTTACAGGCATGATCATTTTGACAAAACAATGCGTGATCACGAAGTTGCAAAAATCCATTATGTTTGCAATAACAGTGCTTGTTTGTGTAGGGGAATGTAAGTATGTAATTGTGTGTGTGTTTATGTAGTTGTGTAATTTGCGCTTGTAACTGTGCTGCTCCATTCTTGAATGTTTGCTATCGTCTGCAAGATGCGATTGGAAGATTGGTGTCCATGGGTTGGAAAGGATTATCCAGCTATCCACGGGGCAGTGACTTTATTTTGTGGCGAGCCACGACCGCCACGTCACAGTGTTGTTAAGCAGACCTTTGTGGCTTTTTATAGGGAGAACGCTTGCCAGGCGAAAACCCACCACGTCCTGGAACACTGCCGCCGAACCATTAGCTGGAACGGGTAAGACCCGAACCACCCAGCTGGCACCACGAGGAGGCTGTTCGGCTAGCCTGACCTATATTGAACTGCCTGAAGCAACACGATGTGTAGACGAATCTGGCGGACACGCCGATACTGGATGAGACGCAGAGAGCACTTGCTCAGCTGCGAAACGGCAAGTGTACTGGGGCCGACGGGATCGCGCCTGAAGTATTGAAACACGGCGGATCCGCGTTGGTGACTGCGCTGCACCACTTGATGCAGCGCGTATGGATTGAGGAAGTGGTGCCTCCTGAGCTGAAGGATGCCCTTGTGCTACCACTGTAAAAGGGCAAAGGGAGCAAGCAATATTGCACGAATTATCGTGGCTTCAACTTGCTGAGTTGTGTGGGCAAGGTGGTTGCCCGAATCATGCTCAACCGCCTCGTCAGTCAGGTTGTGGAACCTAACGTGGCGGAAGAGCAGTGTGGATTCCGTTCGGGTCGCAGCACTATAGCTATGGTGCATGCGGCTCGTCAGTTGCAAGAGAAGTGCAGAGAACGACACCAGCCATTGTACTCGCCTTCTGTTGATTTCACCAAGGAAGCTGATACAGTAAACCGCAATGGATTTTGGTTGGTGTTGGATAAGTTTGGTTGCTCGCGTAAGATTGGAAGTTTAATTGAAGGTCTGAACAGTGGTTTGCGAGCTAGGGTGCAGCTGAGGGGAGAGAATTCGGGTGACTTTGCAGTTGTCTCTGGTGTGAAGCAAGGTTGTGTCTTGGCTCCTGCCCTGTTTATTATATATCTTCATGCAATCTTGTCCTGTGCTTTTGATGCCGCTTGTGCTTACGATGTTCGTGTGGAGCACCGTATTGATGGTGGGTTGCTGAACATCCGTCGTTTCGGTGCGAGAACTCTAGTCTGTGAGACAAATATCCGTATGTTGCTGTTTACTGAGGACAGTGTGTTGTTTGCACACAGCGCGAATACGTTGCGAGATACGACTAGTGTTCTGGCTTCGACAGCGGCCAAATTCGGGCTCACCATCAACACAAGCAAAACTGTCTGTCTCTTTCAGACTTCACCGGAGGTGCAGTCTTCAATATTGCCGCAAATCAGCATTGGTGCTGAAGTACTAGTAACCACCTCCCGCTTCAGCTACCTTGGGAGTGTGATGTCGACTGATCAGCAGCTACACAGTGAGCTGCGTATTCGCGTGTCGAAGGCAGCGGCGGCATTCGGGAAGCTAGACTACCGAGTGTGGAACAACCATCAGCTTACCATTGGCATGAAGATGATGGTGTACAAATCCATGGTGCCATCCGTTCTTCGATACGGCAGTGAAACGTGGACGATGTACCGTCGGGATGTGCGATATCTCGAGCGGTTCAATCAGCAGTGCTTGCGACGGATTCTACGCATTGGATGGGGCGACAGCGTTGCAGACACGGAAGTGTTGCGACAAAGGTGAATGTATGCAGTGGACTGCACACTTTTGCTGAGACATCTGAGGTGGCACGTTCATGTGAGCTGTATGGATTCGACGCGGATACCGAAGCAGCTATTATATGATCAGCTGAGTATTAGTAAGCGGCACGTGGGGAAACCAAAGTTACGATACCAAGACATGATTAAGGTGAACCTCTCACGTTCTAATCTTGATTGCAGATCATAGGAATCAAAGGCGGTTGATCGGCGTGCATGGCGCGATCTGATCACGATGGCAGTTGCCGAGGTGCAGGAGAAAGCCCCCGTGCATGCAGAGCAGAAGCCACAAGTGCAGAAGCTGCAGGCACCGATGGGTTGTTCTCCATCAACCTCAAGAGCATGGGGCTGTAACACATGCGGTCGCGAGTGCCTTAGTAAGGCAGGTTTAGTGAGCCATGAGCGAGGCCACTAGGTACGTTGCGTTCGATTTACCAACTTCGGGCTTGCATGCTAAGTCTCTTTATTTCAGGTGGTAGGTTTTAGTTTTTGTCCTAATGTCTTTCTTTCTCATATAAATGTCTAGTGAGCCGTGAGCGAGGCCACTCGGCACCACTACCGAAGTGACGACGGCTCCCGCAGGGAAGGTAGGCAGAAACGGTGCATCGTTTGTTGGTACTTTGCATTCTAGTTACTGACCGCGTGCTTGCATGCTAAGCTTTTTATTTCAAGTGGTGTGTGTTTCAATTTTGCCTTAATGCTTTTCTTTCGCATATAAATGTCTACCTGTACTCTATTCCATTAACTTGCACACCTCGCTTAAGCCAATTGTATTCGATTTTCATCACTGTTATGTGTTCGTGGCATTTCCTTAAAGTATACTTTCTGACCTCGTAAACTTATCTAGGATTCGTTTGTGAGCAACTTAGTTCATATACTCATTAACTTAAGGTTTATGTCACCGTTTCCTTCTGCATTAATCGGGTTATTTTCTTTGTATCTCTCTCTCAAGTGACTGGCTGTTGTTTGATATCCCAGGTGTGGCTACACTTGATGTGCATGTTGACAAGGTGCCTACCTGTCTATTACCCACAACCTCGTCCATACTGTCTCTAGAAGACAGTCGCTCGTTGCTGGTGAGGACGGGGTGCACGGTCCTTTTGGCCGTGCTAGGATCAAAGAACGGTTCTGTGCACTCAGTGTAAAGCAGACTACGGTCCAGCCACCGCCTTGTGTGCGGTTGATTCCCAAATACAGGGTGCCTGTGCTTGCTGTGAAGGAGTGTGGGCCGGCTCCTTTGATGAAACGTGGCTCCCATCCGCATGCCTCCAGGTCTTATTTCTTCGGGTTTACACTGGATATGGGGTATAGGGTTAGAGGTGTGAGTGGCGCAGCGCAAGCCACCCATGGTCCCTCAGTAGGCGCAGGCGTCCTGTGGCCTGCCACAGTGACAGGAAAATCCGAAACCAGATGCCGCCAACCATATATATATATATATATATATATATATATATTATATATGCCTATATATGTATGCATATTTAGGTTAATGAACGTAGTAAGAAATAATGGTATGTTCGAATGTAAGAAATGCATACCTGAATCAAGCTTTGTGTGCAAATCCATGTACTCCGATGTTTGCTGCATCATACATGCCAAATGGGAGATTGGAGACATTTCGGCAATATTATGTTGCCTAAAATAAAAATTGTTTTTAATTACAAATGGTTTTGTGGTATACAGTTGTGGACGCGGAGAAATGTTATATTTACTAGTGGGGATTGCGGCTGTTTGTTATTGTAAGCATCATACTTTTCTACTAGGTTTGTTAAATGGAATGATTTTGAGTCACGCAAGATGATTTCGCATGAAGTAATGGTACGTAATCATCGAAGTCCAGGATTA
Source organism: Dicrocoelium dendriticum (assembly GCA_944474145.2). Classification (NCBI taxonomy): domain Eukaryota; kingdom Metazoa; phylum Platyhelminthes; class Trematoda; order Plagiorchiida; family Dicrocoeliidae; genus Dicrocoelium; species Dicrocoelium dendriticum. Next base: position 185,811,807 of record OX104063.1, read on the forward strand.
CTCATTTCGGAGCTTAAGAGGTTTTTGGGGGAAATGGAGTTCTATAAACATTTAAAATCGTTTAATGGATGTTGCCTCGGGAATGTTAACGGAGTTAATCTGTTGTATGCAGTGAAGTAGTGAAGATGGAATTCGCTAAAGGTTACCGTGATAGATAAATAAAATGTAGTGTTCTGTGTTCATTAATCTTAACTGAATACGCAGCCGGTTTTACCTTACCTATTAAATAAATAAATAAATAAATATTTTATTCTCGACTATGCGAGGCACGCCTATTGAGGCATGATTAGTGCCGCATTGTAATTATAAATTAACCCGCTGCTGGGTAGAATAACAAGAAGTACTGAGTAGGAAGTGAATGTTTGGAGCAACGAATCGGCAGCAGAAAGGAAACCGATGCACATGACGACGTTTTACTGATATACGCCGTGCGTGTAAGGTGAGGTATGATTGCATCAGGTGGGCAGAGGGACGCTCAAACCATATGAAAATATTCTCGTCTTTGTGGGGATCGTTGCGAACGTTCATCACCCAGCAAGCGAGAATACTGAAAAATGGTTCATCATGTATTATTACGGTAAGAATTAGGGGCGCTACGATATAAACATGCCAAAGGCTCAATGTAATAGGGAAACAAGGTTTACGAAGAATGTAGGGCTACAGCGGCATGTTTATCGTTAAAAATGACCGCATAAGGTGAACTTACCACGCTGTTAATGGCTGAGTATGTTGTTCGCATTGCTTGCAGTGTTTCGTCACATGTCAAGATGTAGGAACTAGCCCATATATTGTCTGAAGATTACGGAACCACCCACTGCACCTTGTGAGCTTGTAGTCCGCCGCAAGGTATGTGCGGACTTTGCTCGTTGCCTATGCGATGTGGGACGATAAGGCGCAGTGACAGACCGGCCCTAAAAAAGCCGTTGCTCCATTCTCTAAGGACTATAAAATGCAGACGAAAGTGGAAAGCGAAGGAAGACCGCATCCGGTGCTATGACACGAGACGACTAATGAACGCACGTCACAGGTTGACCAAGGGCGGTAATGAGGGCGGCTGATCGCGGCGCATGTGTATTATGTCTCTGAAAAGGAGGTCATCATTGAAATTTGATGTTACCTTTGGCTGGCATTCACTAACGCTTGATATAGAGGTAGCAGTCTGCGGGAGGAGGGCCAAGGCAGCGGTAACCTAGACATTGTGGGCGGCGCGTATGTAATTTGGCTATGCAAGGGACGTCACCGTTAAAACGCAACCTTAACTTTGTGCATGTATCGCTGATGAAGGCTCAAGTGGGGCGAATACGTAGAAAAATAGACAGTGGCAGGGTTCACTTTGACGGCGGCGCATGTTATTTTGGCTGTGAAAGGGCTGTCATTAATAAAGTGAAAGGATACCTGTAGCTAGGTTTCACAGATGCGTCGTATTACGGAAGCTGTACGTTTGAGGAGACGCAGCGGCAGCAGTTAGTAGGATGACGAAGGACGGCGCATATCACTCTGACGCTGAAAGAGAAGTGACCATGGGAATCCAATGGTACCTGTGCCTATGTTGCAACGATGCATCACATGCGGATGGCAGTTCGCGGGATTAGGCGCAGTGGCTGAGTTTAGTATTAGGGCAAACGGAGGCGCATATCACTTGGGCTCTGAAAGAGAAGTGATCATTGCAATTCAATGGTACCTGTGACTATGAATCAGTGATGCATCACTTGCCGGTGGCAGTAGGTTGGAAGAGGCGCAGTGCCGCTGATATATGATAAGGTGCTAGCGGATAAGCAACGGTGGATGTAAATTGTACCGGACATTGGGAAACCGGATGCACTAAAGGTAACGGAAGTGTGAACTATTCAGAAAGTTCACCACTAGTTGAGTGAGCTTGTATACAGCTCGGAACCCAGCAAGAGTGCACACTGAGAAGTGGTTTCGTCAGCCTCATAAGAGGCCACCGTGACAATGTAAACCGGACGTGGGAAAAAGAACTCTTTAGGCAATACTAACATGTAATAATGTTTAAAAGATATGTTACAAGCAAACATCTGGCGTGTAAAATACGCGGTGGTGTTTAGGCGCATGGCAATCGGCATCAGTCTGCAAGCGACGTGACGGTCGGAGCAATCATGCCTTCTAAGGGAGTATGCGCGCGTCCTAAAAGTCACGTGTGCACGCATAATACACAAACGGAAAGTGCGACGAATTAGGTATGCTGTGTCCCATGTTACGTGGAGGCGGACCAGTAGTGGCGGACCACTGAAGCGGGCGCCATAACTAGACAGGGGTTCTGAAAGAAAGATTTCGTGAAGGCTGACCAATAGCGTTGCAACATCCATATAGGTGGCAGGCATACACAGCAGTTCAAAAAGCCACATATGAACAGCCGAGACACTTTTCGGAGGTGCTACGGAGTATATATGCGGCGGCGCAAATAAATAAATAAATAAAGGTTTCGTGTAGGCTGAATAGTAGTTGCGGATAACCCATATAGGCAGCACGGATAGACATCAGCTTTAAAAGCCACTTGTTAAGAGACAATATACTTACCGGAGGCCAACGGAGTATACTGACGGAGGCAAAGGTTTCGTGGAGGCTGAGCAATGGTTTCGTAACATCCATGTAGGCGGCACGCATATACAGCAGTTCTAAAAGCCACAGGTGAACTGCCCATACACTTACTGGAGGCGAAAGGGAGTAGATAGCGGAGGCGTAGGTTACGTGGAAGCTGACCAGTATTGGCTGATCAATGATATACACAGCCCGGATGAAGAGCAATTCTCAAAGCCACATGTGGACAGACAATATATGTAGTGGAGGTGCAACGGATTAGATAGCGGAGGCAAAGGTTACGTGGAGGCGGACAACTATTACCAGAACACCTTAGGCACAAGGATTTCTAACGAAATGCACACCCTGATAGAGTGGAACCCGAAAGGCTGTTAACAGAAACCCAGCGAACCGACCCCCACAGCCTTGAATGATTCCCACTGCAGCATCACCAGTTATTTCCGCAGCGAAGTCCCCGGAGGTGCGCAACCGATAACGAGGACAAACCTGGCACCATGAAATCAACAACAACGTGAGTCATTGATCCTACTTTCGGACAGACAGTGGGCGCCGAAGTAACTCTTGGCATCCTCCTGTAGATGGCCACCGATGAACCCAACCGAGGCCAAACCCGAAGTGAGGGTCTTCCTTCCTCTCGAGCAGGTTATCGCTGGGCCACCCCTCATCTTCGTCAATGCACACGCCGTGTGAACAAACAAGGCACGTCGCGGGAGTCGGTAGTCTGGCATGCGCAACACGTGGCCGAGCCATCGCAGCATGGTGCGTGAAATGACGGTGCAGAGCGGTCCAGTTCCTTTTCCTGTGCTAGAAGCAACGCGTCGAACATGCTCGTTGCACACGCCATATTCCCAGCAGATGTGAGGCAAACTGGGAAGACTCCGATGCTCGAACGTAACTAGCCTCTTTATATTTAGTGATTTAGGGGTCAGCTTTCTCGACCGTCGGTTTCCGCCGACCACTCTTGGCATCCACCCATCTTTATGCGCATGTCTATCACACTGTGTGCAAGTCCAACTGCGGAGACCATCATAGAGTGAGCGCAGTCCACCGTCGGTACATGAGTGCTACGACGATCAGACATGTATTACGCACAATTAACAACCACATCGAAGAGCGACCGGGTGGACTGACTACCCTTCACAAGGTGCTGCTTGAGGCCGTTCAATTTAGGCCAATCGATCTGAACAGGTGTTTCAAGAGAGAGTACAAGTGTTTAAACCTCATCAGCATGACGTATGCAGTCTGTGTACAGGTTGCACGGTAGGTGCAATCCATGTACGGATGTGTAACGTTCACGCGTACTGATTGTAATGGAAGTCCCAACGGAAAGGTTTCCGAGGCAACACCCGACTTGCCGTCATTTGAAGCTCTAAATAACCGCAACGTTACGCACCTCAAATTTAGCTTCCCCGCAGCAGTGCATATAAGTGTATGTCGGCTCATCGTGGTATCCCGCACAGCTTTGATGGAACCATCGCCCGCATACATCTCAACTTATGCAATCCACTTGCTTGCAGCTCCCGAAGTCATCATCCGCTTGCTAACATAAAGAGTTCATAAATCTAAAACGAAACACCCGAAATACGCCCTGACTAAACAATTACTGCCGCGTTCCCCACACTAGCAGTCCACACCGTGTAGGTCACGTAAAGTAAGAAAAAGTGGAAATACAACGGAAGATAAAGGGGAATGAAAGTCAATAAAATGAAGGATAACACCAACGAGTGAAAAGAATGACAGAACACGAACTAAAAGTTGGAAGAAGAATTTGGTCAAGAGAAGGGAAAGGTTTCTTGTTGCCACCCAAGAGCGTCTAACTGACGCTCGAAACCCTTAACTATAGCCGCGCTGACTACAATTTCTAGGAGCAAGTTTCAGTGCTCGATAACTCTACGCGATAACCGAGTTTCCGCACTGATATCGTCAGAAAGCGGCTTGTGTATGTTCATGGGATGGCCGCGAAGATAAGTCAACCTAGCCGGGCTAAATAGCCGGCTCAAGTCCGGTCCAACCTTCCCTGCAAACTACTGGGAAGGGCTTCACAAATATGTCGGTAGTTAAGACCCCGAAAAAACGGCGTATAAACCACATCCTGAAACCCCTACTAGCGGCCTTCTTCCAGTTGTCACCAGAATGCAAAGACGATGACTGGACGACGCGTAGGTATACCTGGTTGGAGGCAGGGGAGTGCGACCCCACCGAGTACGTAGATCGAAGATGGGAAAGTTGCCCCTATACGAAGGACGGAACACAGCATAATGAATGCGCAGTAGTCACAAAGTAGTCCAGTCCCAGAGTCTGTCCAGTGCATGCTGCATGGCCTCAGAACCCGCTGGAACATTTACGACATTCCATAGCTTAAGGTCCTCAGCGAACAATGAGGATGATACCCCAAGCTCCCAGGGTGCTCGTTTACGTAGATGAAGAACAGCATCGGTCCAATCCCTGTGGGACATAGCTTGCCTTAAGAATAAGCTGTGGCCCGCACGTAAACACTGGTCTCCTCCCTGCAACGGCGCAGATACCCAGTGTACGGGCGCCGCAAGCTACGCCGCCAGTCAGCTTGACTGGCCTATAATTGGCTCACGCACTCCTGTCGCCATGCTTGAAGGTAGGACACATAACAGCCTCATTCCATTCAGAAGGTAATGTACAGCTGTCAACTGACTTCTGAAGCACCATCGTCAGCCGTTTTACGGCCTCAGGAGCTTTGATGCAATGCATCCGGAACTGCCTTGAAAACCGTAGCGTCGAAGTACGTGTCCAAGGAGCGCTGTCTCCCCGTTTCCTTGGCCGCAAACGGTGTTCCACAAGGGTCTGTTCTCGGAGCCCACCTCCTCCTAGCCATCCTTGATGACGTCAAACCAAAAGTGCAGTCATCCCAGCTGCTATATGCGGTAGATGGGAAACTGTGGCGCGCAATTAACCATCCTGACGAAGCCCACACCCCTCAGACAGACCTGTACGGTGTACATCTGTGGCACATGGAAAACAACCTTCCATTTAGCGCTTCGACACGTCCCGTCCTTTCTACCCGCCCTTCTGCTTTCTCTCCTAATATTATCTGGAAGCTTCTATCCACCAGATCTCTTCAGCCGAAAGCAACTTGGGTATCATTACCCGGACCTGTCATTCCGCATACGTTTGTTGCGGGAAAGCAGCTGTTGCTGCTAACCCCATGGTGGCATTGCTGAAATGAACCTTCGGTCAAGCGGACCCTAGTATTTTCCGCCTCCTCCTCAACGCTTCGCTTCCACCCCAATTTCAGTTAGGTACTCAGGCTAGCAGCCCGTGGTTGTTGAACGACCTACGCATACGCCAAGAACCACAACGTGCATCTACGAAAGTGGTCTGACGTCTCAAGAATTCTGATCATCCACAAGCAGTTCACTGCTTGCGCCTGCACGCTCTTAAGTGCACACGTCTACGGAGTGACGTGATCCTGGTATTTATGATCCTATCCAACACCGAACCTCACTGTCGCCAAGTAATCAAACAGCACTAATCCTGCTCCCACCTAACTGGCCACTCACTGAGGCTCACACATCAGCGCAGTCGCCTGAACTGCAGAGGACACCACTTCTCTTTACGAATCAGCCAACCGTGGGATGCTCCTGCTGATGCAGCTTTGGCACCCCCTGTGACCGATTTTAACACCCGGCTACACTGTTATTTGACGGAGCTACACAGCAATAATTCCTGTTATAACTACCTACCACTTGTTGGAGTTTCTGTCCTTCTCACTCTGCCGCATACTTCCTTTCCATGGCGGTTTCGGAGGGAGTGTCGAGACGTCATGCTTTGAGCCGACGTGCATTCTGTTTCAATGCCGCATAAGCCCGCTGAGGATACCGTTAACAAGCGAGTCCAACCGGCTATAAGGTTGCTTGGCCTTTCATTAGACACCACGGGAAACCTTTTCCGTATGGATCATGTGAAGTTCCAGCAATGCAATGCTCTCTATGTAAAGTAACGCTTACACCGCGCAGCTGTGTAAGCGGAAGCCACATACATCACCGAGGGACCTTGATGACGGATTGACAATGGTCAATAAGTAATCAGGGATGTATCGATTTCCGAAAGGAAATCCATGACGTGCGCACTTAACGATTGTAAGTGTTTTCCATGAGCAAAACTTCATGAAGCAACAAGGAAATTGTGTTCTTTTGCAACCCTAAGGAAATGCAACGTTACATACGTAAAACGTAACTTACCCGCAGCAGTGCGTACATGTGTAGGCGGGCTCACCATGGTATGCCGCACAGGTTTGCTGGAACCAGCGGCCGCATACGTCGCAACTTATCCAATCAACATGTTTGGAGGTCCCCGAGGCGTCATCCTCCTACTCCCACAGAGCGCAAACCACGCTGTCCGCACCTTCAGCAGCAGTCGCCCTGCTTGCACGCCATGTATATGTGCGGGGTAACCAGCGAATGTTCTCCTTTTCAGGGTACGGAATTTCGATTCCCGTGACATCATGTTGGTACCCCCAACTCCGCCGCACCGCCATCGAAGGTGACTTTGTTTGTGGCGCGGACGGTAATTGCAGTTAACGCGCGAAACACCAACCCCTGTCACCACCAAATGGAGCGCTTCGCCTACGTGCGTTTCCGGTGAAATTATGCTGGTCGAAGAATCTTGCCCGTCCACACCGGGGTAGCGGCATCGGAGGAAGACGGGTCAACTGCTTGGAAGATAGACAGGTCCTTCCAAGCTAACCGTTGTAATTGTTAAACCTTCGATGGTCGGGCGAACACATCCACATTACTGTGAGTAGCCAGAGCCCACGCATGCTTGCCATTACGGCCATTGTGCAGTAGAACACCTCCGTGCCCGTACTCAATACAGGCGCCTCCAAGTCAGCAAACATATCCCGAGTGATGCGAGTTTTGGCGGCCCGGGCAAGGACTCCATCACTTCGGCATCGCATCCGCGCCACCGTCCCGGTTCCTTCCCTGTCCTCCGAAAGGGCCGACACTACTACACTTCCAGCTGGTAGCACCCAACGGCAACCACGAAACACCACCTCCTCGTCGTACGCCTGTAGGCTTCCCACGTGCATAATGTGCACACATGGAATGCGCCACTGACGATTAACTCGGCATCCGCGTGGGCTGCCATTCTCAATGAGCCCACATTGCATGCGCAGGCGCTCGTTATCCAGCAGCCAATACCCGCCATCTGGATCCACACTACGAATGCGAACTGGAAGACTGTGCCGCACGTACTGTCGCCGGGCGTATGACGACATCCTCCTCAAAATCACTTGCGCACTGCTTACACCCTGCACAACATCGCACATATCAAGCAGATCTCTCGCAAGCAATGTTTACCTCTCCTCCAAAGTGCCAGTACAACGCTGCACTATCACCTAAAAGTGGTGCAGTGGAGTTCACCGCTCACTCAAAGTTTCTTACAAATGCTTATTTTCATTCTCAACGCGATTTGCGCTGTCAAACCCGAATAATACCACATGGCCCATCGAATGCGCCGCCCAGCTAAGCCGCCATAGGGTCCACGTGCGACGGAGGTATTGGAAGCATTCCGCGCTGCGCACCGATATACCTTCCATAATCCGATGATAATGCGTGCAATCGTGGGTGTACAACAACGAGCGCAGCATGTTGAACAGAGCCGTCTTATCCTCCATGTTACAGAACGGAAGGTGTGAACAACGCCGCTGCATGTACCGCATGATGTGTGCCCGGCAGAACACGATGTTGCCAGTGGGATACGCATTGCGAAACGCATTCACTTGCGCAGCGCACTTGTCCATCACCAACGTTCGAGCACCGGCACTCCGGGGGCCAACACCAATATATCTCGCACTGCCCCTTCGTAAATAGCCTCCGTCTAATTTGGCAGAAACGCATAAAAGAAGCGCATACCAAGGCCGCTAACGTCCACAAACATGCGATACCATAGGATGTAACCCCCGTAATTGATCTGCTATGTGGAGTCCGCCAATATGACCTCACCGTATTGGCCCACTAACTCCAGCATACGCGTGTGTACGAAAAACAGGTGCCGAATCTCATTTCCCTCATGCATAATTTTAAGATGAACATTTCCTCGCAACAGCTGCGTAAGCGCTTCCACTTCGTGACACAAGCGTTCCGATGACGCCGCCGTATGTCATACAAATCGCCCCCTGTTAAATGAATGTTATATTGCTGGCGCACAAATGCAAGCATTTCCTGCGTCCGACGAAATGTTTTCATTAAGTTAAGAACCATGTGTTCCTGATCCCCTGTTGGCCTCCGGTTTTTCGCATACAGCCAAGGCTTCCCCACTTGAAAACTGTGCGAATGCCACAGGCACGCGTTGCCAGTCTCGTAACATTCGCCCTTAAACGTCGCTGAAAAGCGGGCAGGGCGATTGTAACAGCGGTACCTGTAATAATCTTATCATCAGGCAGATGCAATGCACTTACCGCTTTCCGGAAACATTGCTGCGCTTGCTATGCACGCATGCAAACAGAATATACCAGTACGGGCATCCTTCTGGTAGCAACTGTCCAGTCTCCCTCTGTTACGCGTTCGCAGTTTTGATGTTCCGACGAATAAACGATGTCGCGGTTTCCATCTGAAACACTTTCAGATCAACATTCATCGATGCGAAGTCCAGATAAGGGCCCTTGAGTATACGTCGGAATACAAACGAGTCATCCACCATGGCTGCTACACTTGAAGCGGGAAAGAGAATAAACACCGTAACGCATTTAAACCGCTTAGTATATTGATTTCAAATACAACTCTTAGCATTTCAACAAACACCCTAACTTAAAAATAAGCATTCACATGCGTCCCATGGCCCCAAATTTACATCCAACCGTATCTATCCGTGTGTACCGAAATCGATTTGTCGAGAGATCATTAATCGCAAGTGGGGGATCCGACGCTCCGTAATTTTACGGTTGTTCCCTTTTTTCATCCCGTTTTACACCCTGTTTTGCCTTTTTATTGTGTTCGTTTTACGGTGGTATACGTGTTTTTAAATTCTGCTCTATTTTCCACTTAAACTGTACTGTGAGTTCTACGCGGTAACTCGGTTTTTTGGCGTGCCATACTCCTCGAGTTTCCTAGCTGAAATATTGTAAAATAATAAAAAATAATGTGTAAGCTGTACCCCGTAACGGCGCTTCGCTGCCGCGCGTGAAGCGAAATTTGACTATTGTCAAATTTTCTCTGATTCAAGATACCCTGGATCGTTTAAAGTGCTACTGGGCATAGC